>CM035122.1:39907962-41156836 GCA_020205555.1 Panax stipuleanatus
TCGTGGCCATGATAGTAGAAGAAGCGAATCGGGGGGAGATTTCAAGAAGAGAAGGTACAACAATGAGAACACGAAGATGTCAACATCAGCACCAGCATCAACTATTTCGAGGGGAGGAGAACGACCACCGGTCGTATGCTTTAAATGCGGGAAAGAGGGACATATCAGCCCAAACTGCCCACAACAGTTCAAAGGATGCTATAACTGTGGAAAGGAAGGACATATAGCTCGAGATTGTCCTATAGCGAAACCAAGCTCAGTGGGGGTGGTGATTCCAAAGGCGGTTGCAGACAAGTCAAAGTCGGTGATTCCTGGAAGAGCGTTTGTCGTGACAGCCCAAAACGCGAGGAATCCACACGAGGTGATTACGGGTAAGCTGATCATAAACTCTTGCGAAGTTTATACCTTGTTAGATACCGGTGCTACCCATTCCTTTATTTCACCTGCTTGTGCTCAACGTTTGAACTTGACTTCTGATAAATTAGACTTTGACTTATCTGTTGAAACTCCGTTAGGAGAAACCTTTGTTACATCTACAGTTTATAAATCTTGCTTGATTCAGATTGGTACCCTTACCTTACCTGTTGATCTTATATCTTTGAAAATACTTGCATTTGACGTGATTTTAGGAATTGACTGGTTAACCACTTACCATGCCAAAATTGATTGTTTTCGTAAGGTTGTTAGTTTTCATATTCCTAATCAACCTGTTGTGCGAATCCAAATCACCAAACCACTAAAATCAGTCAATATCATTTCAAGTCATAAAGCTATTCGTTTATTGAAAAACGGATGTCAAGCTTTCTTAGCTCATGTCACTGATCTAAATCAGAATACATCAGATTTGAATGATATTTCCGTTGTTAATGAGTTTCCTGATGTATTTCCCGAAGAACTTCCCGGTCTACCCCCAGAACGTGAAGTTGAATTCTTTATTGACCTTGAGCCCGGTACAAAGCCCATTTCTAAAACCCCATATCGAATGGCTCCTATTGAACTTCAGGAGTTAAAGATCCAATTACAAGAGTTGTTAGACATCGGTTTTATTCGTCCTAGTACGTCTCCTTGGGGTGCTCCTGTTTTATTCGTAAAGAAGAAAGACGGGAGTATGCGACTTTGTATTGACTATCGGGAGTTGAACCATGTCACCATCAAGAATAGGTATCCGCTACCTCGTATTGATGACCTGTTCGACCAGTTGCAAGGAGCGCAATTCTTTTCAAAGATCGATCTTCGTTCTGGATATCATCAGCTGAAGATTAAAACTGAGGATATTCCAAAGACTGCTTTCAGAACACGGTACGGGCATTATGAGTTCTTAGTCATGTCTTTTGGATTGACTAATGCTCCTGCTGCTTTCATGGATATGATGAACCGTGTATTTAAGGAGTATTTAGATCAATTCGTTGTTGTCTTTATTAATGACATCCTCATCTATTCTAAAAGCCGTGAAGATCATGAACACCATTTGAAGTTAGTACTTCAAAAGCTTCGTGAGAACAAGCTATATGCTAAGCTGAAGAAATGCGAGTTTTGGCTTGAGGAAGTAGCATTCCTTGGGCACGTGGTATCGAAACGTGGAGTATCTGTGGACCCGACGAAGATTGAAGCAATACAAAGCTGGGAGCAACCTAAGTCGATGACTGAAGTACGAAGCTTTCTGGGCTTAGCTGGTTATTATCGGAGGTTCGTAGAGGGATTTTCTCGAATCGCTACTCCATTAACTCAGTTTACTCGGAAAGATACGAAATTCGTTTGGAGAGAGGAATGCGAGAAGAGCTTCCAAGAGCTCAAGAGGAGACTTATTTCGGCACCTGTTCTGACAATACCATCTGGTTCGGATGGATTTGTTATTTACAGCGATGCTTCGGGCAAAGGGTTAGGATGTGTTCTCATGCAACATGGGAAAGTCATAGCCTATGCCTCGCGACAACTCAAAGAATATGAGAGGAATTATCCTACTCATGATCTAGAGTTGGCAGCAGTCGTTTTCGCGTTGAAGATCTGGAGACATTACTTGTACGGAGAGAAAGTGGAGATTTATACGGATCATAAGAGCCTTAAATATTTCTTCACTCAGAAGGAACTCAACATGCGGCAACGACGTTGGCTTGAGCTGTTGAAAGATTACGATCATACTATCCAATACCATCCTGGAAAAGCGAACGTGGTAGCTGACGCGTTGAGTAGAAGATCATATGTGGGAACGAGTGCGATGATGTCAAGTATACGCGTAGAACCAGCTTTGATTGATAAAGTTAAAGCTGCTCAAGCTACGGATGCGGAGCTGATGAAGATGAAGAAGAAGGTGCAAGATGGTGCAATTCCAGAAGCAAGAATCGATGAAGAAGGAATACTTCGAGTCAACTCCAGACTTTGTGTTCCTAACGATTCTGACTTGAAGTATAGAATCATGATGGAGGCACACAACACACCGTTTGCGATCCATCCTGGGAGTACTAAAATGTATCGTGATCTTCGACATACATTTTGGTGGGGCAATATGAAGAGAGAGATCGCAGAGTTCATCTCTAGATGTTTAACTTGTCAACGTGTAAAGGCGGAGCATCAAGTGCCGAAGGGTCCATTGCAACCACTGGAGATTCCGAAATGGAAGTGGGAACACATTACGATGGATTTCGTTACGGGTCTTCCCAAGGTTTCTCAAGGCTTAGATGCGATTTGGGTTATTGTTGATAGATTAACCAAGTCTGCTCATTTCTTGCCGATACGAGAGACTTATTCCCTTGAACGTCTTGCTCATATGTACGTGAATGAGATTGTGAGGTTGCATGGCATGCCAGTATCCATAGTTTCGGATCGTGACCCCAGATTTACTTCACGATTTTGGATCAGTTTGCAGAAAGCTATGGGCACGGATTTACGATTCAGTTCGGCTTATCATCCTCAAACAGACGGACAATCGGAAAGAACTATTCAAACTCTTGAAGATCTATTGAGACTCTGTGTTCTAGACTTCAAAGGGAGTTGGGATAAGTACTTACCATTGGTGGAATTCTCCTACAACAACAGTTATCAGGCAAGTATTGGCGTAGCTCCATTCGAGGCATTGTATGGGAGAAAGTGTCGCTCTCCAGTATGTTGGAACGAGGTGGGTGAAACAACATTGTTGGGACCGGAGTTAGTACGTATGACTACGGAAAAGATCCAAATGATTCGACAACGTATACAGACGGCACAGGATCGACAAAAGAGTTATGCGGATCTTCATCGAAAGGACGTGGAATTTAATGTTGGAGACCATGTGTTATTATGTGTTGCTCCATGGAGGGGAGTTACAAGGTTTGGGAAGAGAGGAAAGCTCAATCCCACGATTTATTGGTCCATTTGAGATTCTTGACCGAGTAGGAAATGTGGCTTATAGACTCGCTTTACCTCCAAGCATGTCTCGTGTTCATAACGTGTTTCACATATCCGTGTTACGTAAATATGTGAAGGATCCAAACCGCATTATTGAGTTAGAACCAGACGAGATAGCTGAAGATTTAACGTACGAGGAGGTACCTGTCAAAATCTTGGATAGGAAGGAGCATGTCCTACGCTCAAAAATTATACCTCAAGTTAAAGTTTTGTGGAGAAACCATGCAATTGAGGAAATGACCTGGGAGTTGGAATCGGAAATGAAAGCGAGGTATCCTCACCTTTTCGACATACCAGGTACGTACGTCAATTTCGAGGACGAAATTTCATAAGGAGGGGAGGTTGTAAGACCCCAACTTTTATGAATAAAGATTTAATTTTTTTTATATATTATTTCGAAATAGTAAGGTGTTGATTTGATAAATATGAAAGTTATGGGTGAAATGTGCAAACATTTTTAAAATGAGCAAGTGGTTATAAAATATTCTTGTTGTCGGGGAATATTCGTTTGGTCGTGGAATATTCTTGTTGTCGGGGAATATTCGTACGACGGCGCAGCTATTTGTGGGCCCCCACAACGGAATAATTGTCGGATATAGAAAGCGACAGAAATAACTTTTTACAAGATAACGGCGTGGTTGTTACCGTTAGTACTGTTGAAATACCCGGTGGTTAAAATACAGTGATACACGGTGTTGCATAGTAGCACACGGTATTGCACAGTATTTCGAATTATTGAGTCTTACGTGAGAAGCCATTACTCAATTATTGTTACAGTAATTACTGTTCAATATTTTATATTATTGACTCAATAATTGCTGAATTGATATTTTATTGACTCAATAATTGCTACGTTGCTATTTTTTATGATTGATTCAATAATGGCTACAGTTGATATTTTGTAGTATTGATTCAATAATTGTCGTTGCACAGTATTTCACGTTATCAACTCAATAATTCATATTATTTGAATAATATTATTAGATAGCATTATTGACAATGTCTAAGGAAGTTCTGTCTAGGAGGGGTTATTTAATTGCGCGCCAGTAAGGAGAAGTCCTTATCGGAAGGCCCCCTCTGTCCTGGGAACGACCTGGTTGTTAATATTGTAGTTCTATAATATTATTTGTGAATAATTAATTATTGATTTATATGATAAGGAAATATTTATTTTGTGGATATTAAAGAAGGAATTGGCGCTGGTGAGTTTTTATCAATATTTTGGTGTGAGAAATCATCTGTTTTTGGATTTCGGATAATTTATGTTTGGAATTTGGAAAAACTTCCTTCTGCAAAGTTGTAGAGAATTAAATTTCCTATGGAAAAGACACATCATTTGTATGTTTCTGACAAAGGAGCTATTTATTATGAATTATTGAAGTTTCGGAAAATAAATATTTTTTTAAATAAAAGGTGGGCCCCACTTTTGTTGGTTTGTTGAAAAATCAAAATTTTTGGGCAGCAGCCAGGCGGCGGAAGAAAAAAAATAAAATAATATTATTTTATTATTTTAGTCTCCTTTGGCTTCCTAAGCTTTTCCTATAAATAGGGTGCTTAGGTTAGAATTGAAAATCACACCAGAATCAGAAGTTTTCTCTCTCTATAATATCGAGCGTATTTTTGTGAGTATTTCAATACTTTGAGTATTACTATTCAGTACAAGCTTCCGTCGGTATTATATCCGATATTCCAGTCAGAGATACTGTTCTTTTGAGGTAAGGGATGTTATTTTTTTCGTAAATGATGTTATTCTTCTCAATATCATTATACAAAAATATTGTCATGGATTTTATGTTGAAATTCTTACTTTTTCCGTCGGGGTTACTATTCACGTATACGGCACTATTCACGTATACGGCACTATTCACGGAAAAATTAAATTTTCTTCTATTTGTCCAAATTGCTTGTTAAGGTTACTATCTTTGATTGTATCCAAGTTTTGAGCTCTATTCTTGAATTTTGCTCCATAATTGATTATTACGAGGTATTTTTGAATTGGATATACTAAAATACGAATCCTTAGTCTTTGTCTTTTATCTCACTGGATTCATTTTTTTTAAATGTTTTTCATCATCCTTAGTCCTAAAAGATGAATGATTACTTGATGAATATCTTTGGCCTGTAGAGCAAAGATGAATGATTACCTGATGAATATCTTTGGCCTGTAGTGCAAAGATGACAGGTGTTGAGATGAACATGACCACTGATGATACAAATGAATATCTTTGGCCTGTAGTGCAAAGATGAATATTTGATTCGAGATGTATATTGATTGATGTTATAGGGATAAAATATTGATGATGGACTTTTAAATCATAGAAGATAGTAGACTTCATTCTCTGCTTAACTCTTCTAATGATTTGTTATTTCCGCTGCGAATATTGATCTAAGATTGGTTGTCCATTATATTTTATCTGATTTATTGAAGGCTAACGATAATTTATTTTCCATTATCTTAGTCATAATATTCTTTACTGGGCTAGTTGAGCTCACCCTTTTCATCTGTTGTCCTCTTCAGGAAATGAGAATGTTGCGGGGACTAGTCGGGGGACAGAGTGATGGTCCGAGTTAGAGCAGTAGTAGTCCTCACTATTTCTGATAAATAGTGTGATAATAATTGTAATGAGGACTTAGTTTGAATCTTAATATTTTCTACATATTTGTATTGAGACTCACAGTTGTGTGGTCGTATTTTGCACGACCGTATGATATAAAGTTTGTATTTGAATTCTGTACCATGTATTTGGCGACTCAGAATGGGTTGGGTTGAATGGACCTATTCTGGGGGGCGTCACACTTTTCATCTATTGTCCTCTTCAGGGAATGAGAATGTTGCAGGGACTAGTCGAAGAACAGTGTGATGATCAGAGTTAGATCTGTAGAAGTCCTCACTATTATATAAAATAGTAGGATAGTAATTGTAATTAATAAGGAGTGAATTTAAATGTTTATATTTCGTATTATATACGATTTGTATTAAAATTCACAGTTTGTGTGGTCGTAGTTTGCACGATCGTATGTTATAAAAGATTGTATTTGAATTCTGTACTATATATTTGGCGACTCAGAATGGGTTGGTATTGAATCTATTTTGGGGGCGTTACATGGAACATCAGAAGCGGGCCTAAGAAGGCAAACCCCTGACGAAGCCCTATGGGAAGAAAAGCTACTAGGTCTATCTAGATCCATACCTAGACAACAAGTCCATGAAATTCAGAGTAAGATAAGGTATGACTCTATCCTATTTTATTTAAATCTGCATTTGTGATAACCTAGAGACAATAAACTCCTAGGAATATAATTTGGATTATAGCACCATGCATGTCCTGCACGTGCCCTGTTAGATGTCTACATCATTCTGGCGTATATCCTAGTATAACTAAGCATGTATATAGGATTCTGTCATCTAACTCTAGAATTTTTTTTACCAGAGTTCCCTCTATAAAATGAACTATCCACATGCACGTTGGTATGCATTAAACAGCCATCTAAAGGAGCACAAGCACAACCCAACAATCACATATGAAATATCATGCATTTTTCTAACTCATTGTCAAAATATATGCCCAGAATAAGCTATTAAAATGAAATTTCTTGCATCCGTACGGTCCATATGATGATACGTAAGCATGCATTACATTAAAATATATATCAAGCTATTGGTTCATACATTATCCATAAATTGTGTTTAATGAAGAAAACGCGATAAAACATGGGCAAAAACGTAAAAGAAATGAGTGTATACGTTACCTCTAGTGCGCTGAACAAGTGTACGGTGACAGAATACTTGAAATCAAGCCCCAAGTGAGTAAATATGAGAAAGAAGCTCTGAGATTGTAGAGAGAATACAAGAAAACTTGGGAAGAATTAGTGAAAATGAGCATGCCCAAAGGGTATTAATCCAGCCACGGCTGGCCGCAGGTGTACCTGCGACTGGCTGCGGTGGGCCCCACTACTCCCCTTTTGGTAAAATTTAGGCCTAAACGCGTCTTGTTGGGTCCAAAAAAGGGTGTTCACCTAGAAAGGTACCCGTTTGGATCATTTTAAGTCCTTAAAATCCATGAAAATCCTTCAAATGGTAAAATTAAAGAACATCAGGAATCCCGACATAGACGATGGGGAAACCAAGAGTTGTGATCAAAATCACTTTATCAATAACCAATCTTGTAATTCGTTTAGTTCTATCTTCAACGAAGACATCGGCAATACCCGATGGTGTAATCCGTTGAGTTCTATCTTCAACAAAGACCTCGGCAACGCCTGATGGTGTAATCCGTTAGAAACTATCTCTAGCGAAGCATCAATAATGCCTGATGGTGTAATCTGTTGAGTTCTATCTTCAACGAACACATCGGCATTACCCGATGGTGTAATCCAATTTCTATCTTCAACGAAGACATCGGCAGTACTCGATGGTGTAATATATTTTCTATCTTCAACGAAGACATCGGCAGTACCCGATGGTGTTATCCGTGGAGTTCTATCTTCAACGAAGACATTGGCAGTACCCGATGGTGTAATTCGTTAAAAACTATCTCTAGAGAAGGCATCGGCAATGCCCGGTGGTGTAATCTGTTAGAAACTATCTCTAGCGAAGGCATCGACAACGCCCGATGGTGTAATATGTTAGAAACTATCTCTAGTGAAGGCATCGATGGTAGTACCCATTGACAGTAGTATAAAAATCCTCCTCCATAGCAGACGGGAGTAATCCTTAAAAAAATTAACACTTACATATTACTACATACTTTACACATGGCATCGCATCATTAGATATACCTTGTCATACATCAAGTGTCTAGTAGTCTTTATCGTGTTCATTTATTTACATTACATAAACATGACAAAGAGGGGCATCTATAGACACTCAAAATTTTGCTTCCTTTGGACTAACCTTACAGGAGGGTAAAAGCGTAATTTCACCCCAGAGACAACCCCGCAGGAGGGCAGAGGCATAAGTTCACCCCAAAAACCATCCCGTGGAGAAACTGAAGTGAAAGACGCCCAGACACAATGTGGCCCGAACGAGGATTGCAAAGCTGAGGCAGAGGTCACAAGAAGCCACCATAGCGAACCCTGAACTGCGAAGTGCGTAAGAAGAGCCATTGACTACCCTCGAGAACCGGAAGAAATCTTTCAAATAATAGCATCATCTTCCCGGACTCAGAATTAGTTAGACTCGACCACATTTGGTAGTCGTCAACAGAAGCGTTTTGGGAGTTTTGGGTACAGAGCTCAACTTTCACAAGATTAACGACCGAAGGAACGAACTTTGAGGCGACGGGGCCGACAGGGCCCAGTCATAGGTGCACTTGGGGTTAGCTACAGGTACAACTGTGGCTGGCTCCCAGGCCTTTAACAGGCAGCCAGCAGCTCATTTTGAAAAAAAGAAGAAGTTAGAGATAGAAACTCAGATCTAGAGAGAAAGGCTCGGGTTTGAAAATCTAACACCACAATTGAGTGTAATCTACCACATATATCATAGATCTTATACAATTTGAGTTGTAGAGCTCAAATTTGAGTACCGGGAGGCTTGTACTATCATCCCCTAAGGTGAAAAGTCGAATCTTTGGTCATTTCAATTGTAAATACTGTTATAACTGTAGATCTACATAAATATAGTGTTTATCTATATTTTATGTAAGACCTCGAATTTTATGAAATAAAAGTATTCAATTTTTCTTATAATTATTATTCTATTCAGTAAATGGTTAAATTGATAAAAGGTTAAAGTTAAGGGTGATATGTGCAAATTTTACAAAGTAAACAAGTTATCATAAAATATTCGTTGTGTCGGAAAATATTCGTTTGGTCGAGGAATATTCTTTTTATCGGGGAATATTCGTACGACAGCGCAGTTATTGGTGGACCCCACAACGGAATAACTGTCGGATATAGAAAGCGACAGAAGTAACATTTTTATAAAAATAACGGCAAAACTTTTACCGTTAAACTGTTGAAATACCCGATGGTTAAAGTACAGTAATACGCATTGTTGTACAGTAGCACACGGTATTGCGCAGTATTCCTAATTATTGATTATTACGTAAGAAGTCACTCATTCAATAATTGTTACAGTAATTACTGTTCAATATCTTATATTATTGATTCAATAATTGCTACATTGATAATTACATATTATTTTATATTATTGATTCAATAATTGTCACAGTAACCACTACACAATATTCACATTATTAAATCAATAATTGTCACACATATTATTGAAATGATATTATTATATAGCATTATTGACAATGTCTAGAAAGTTTTGTCGAAGAAAGGGTTATGTTATATAATTGCATGCCAATGAGGAGAAATTTTTATCGAAAAACCCCCTCTTTCTTGGGAACGACCTGATTGTCAATATTGTGATTCTATAATATTAATTGTGAATAATAATTGATGAATAAAATAAAAATTGTTGATAAATATGATAAGTAAATATTTGTCTAATTTTGATATAAATGAAGGAAATTTTAGCATGAGATATTTGTTGAAAGTTGACATTTTATCTTCTCCGATAAAATAATTCATTCAAATATATTATTATAATATTACATTATAATAGTATAATGTGATAATATAATAGTATAATTTTATAATTTAAATGGTAACATTATTATAATAAATTCATGGTATAAAAATAAAATGAGGTGGAAGTGAGCAAATTGAATTTGAATTCTTTTTAATAATTATAAATATTTCTAGAAGAAAAAAACATGTGGGTGGAGGCTAGCAAATTGAGAATTGGTTCCTTTGAGGTGTGCTGCAAAATTTTCCAACTAAGTGTACGCCTGCATACCTTTGTCAACATTGGTGTTCTGGCATTTCCTATAAATAGGTTGCTTAGTTAAGAAATGAAAATCACACTAGAATCAGAAAATTCTTTCTCTATAATATTGAGCGTATTTGTTGTAAGTATAAGGATATTTTGAGTGTGGATAATAGTGCAAGATTTTCTCAATATAATATCCGATATTCCATTCAGATCTAGTATTCTACTAAGGTAAAGGATATTATTTTTCACGTAAAAGATGTTTTCGTTCAATATTCGTAAGGAATATTATTTTCTTCCATACTCTATAGTATGTAAGTAATAATATTTCGTTTCATATTCTTAAATTTAAACTTACTATGGTAAGTATTACTTCTATAATTCCTAAAATGATTAGAAATTCCTTAAGGTTTATGCTTCATCTAATATCATTTCACTGAAATATTGGTCTGAACTTTCTTATTGAAATTTTAATCTTTTCATGTCGGGGTACTATTCATTCGGGTACTATTCATGGGATACTATTCACGGGTTACTATTCATGATAAAATTGGTTTCTTTTTCTGTCTAAATTAAATTTTATTCATACAAGAGTACTATTCATTCAGGGTACTATTCATATTGGAGTAATATTCATCCGGAGTACTATTCATGTCGGAGTACTAATCATGTCGGAGTACTATTCACGATGAAATTTATTTTCTTTTCTTTGTCCAGATTATCTTTTATGAATCTTATTCTTGTAATTGGATCCATGTTTTGATCTTTATTTATGAACTCTGAATAAATTGAATTAAAAATCTCTAATATTTGTCCTTGATCTCACTGGATTCATTGTTTATATCATTGTCATAATCCTCAAACTTAAATTGTGGTGAAAGTTATCTTTGGCCCGTAGTGCAAAGATGAACTGTTGATTGATGAATATCTTTGGCCCGTAGTGCAGAGATGAGCTGTTGATTTATGAATATCTTTGCCCAGTAGTGCAAAGATGAACTGTTAATTGATATCTTTGGCCCGTAGTGCAAAGATGAACTGTTGATTGATATCTTTGGCCTGTAGTGTAAAGATGAACTGTTGATTGATATCTTTGGCCCGTAGTGCAAAGATGAACTGTTAATTTATATCTTTGGCCCGTAGTGCAAAAATGGACGAGTGTATGGCATGATCATGACTACTGATGATACAAATGAATATCTTTAGCTTGTAGTGCAAAGATAGATAGTTGATTGGTATGATCATGACCATGGTTGTTACGTTTGAATGTTTTTGGTGTAGGGTGCAAAGACGATATGATTATTAAGAGTCTTTAGCCTTTGTGGCAAGGATATTGAGTGAAATTTATATTAAGCCTTTGTGGCAAGGAGAGACTGTTGATTTACATGATTATGAACATAAATTGTGAATTAATATAACCATAATCTTTGGTGTTACATGTAAAGACATGTGATGAAAATTATCTTCGTTCTGGGTGCTAAGAGGAGTTTATCAACATAATTATGATCATGAACTATTTACATAATTATGGGTAGGAACTGTTGATTGATGTTATGCGACACCCCCAAATTCGGGAACTTCAATTTCACGGGATTTGGTGCTCACTATCTAAATAAAATACAACTATTGCCCAATAATAAGGAATGCAAAATAAATTACAACTTTTATAAATAATAAAATCTTCCTTATCAAAAGGATTACAACCTTGCTCAAAATATCCCAGGGTTATCTAACCTTAACATCAACAATTTGCGAAAAATAAACATCACATAATAAAGTCTTATGTCTTATTACAAATCATAATCAACGAATACAACAAGCCTTCACTTGTTCACATCGGCCTTGCCCTTGCTAGTTGATGGTTCATCAACTCTTTCGACTTAAGCTTCAATGGTTATTTAATTGCAAGAGTGAGCAAACAAAGCTCACTTGAAATAACAACAATAATAATGATGACATGATATTTGAATAGCTTCAACTGAATTAATAATAATTCATTCATCGATAATTAAGAATAAGATTTAGGATTCATCTGAGGGTCATAAGACCTTGAATTATGTCCTAGGTTATAAACATTTTTATTTAAAACCTTTAACAGTCGTTAGACTATATGGACTCTTAACTCGTACTTAGGGGGATCAGCCCTTCGTACCATGTATTGTGCACAAACATCTTAACACTTTCGCATGGTAATCCCTTATTAAATAGGGTTGTTCATCTCAGTATTTAATAACAAGTCCGCACCAAAGAAAGTTTGGTTTGGATAAGCTTCAAGGGAAATTTAGAATTCAACTATTATCAACTAAGGAGTAGTTGAATCGACTTACAATAACTTAAAATTTGAGAGTAAAAGAATTAAGAAATAACTATGACTCATAATAATAAACTTCATATTTAATAATCTTACTTTAGAAACATACTTAAAGCATTTGAAAGATAATATGGACCTTGCTTGAACAATTAAGTCAAGGTCACAATAATTCAATAATGAACTTGTTCAATAAGATAAGTATTAGCAAACTTGCTCAACGAAAGAGTATAATTAGAAGACTTGCATAAACGTAAAAAAAGGTTTAGGAAACTTGTCTCAAGCGCAAGCTACACTTTATAATTTACAAATCACTTTCTCAATCGTCCTACACATTACATTACGTTTACAATACCAATTGGTTTATAACCACTACATTAAACCATTGAACTTCTTACTTAAGTTAAACTTAATAACATGGTTTGTAAACCTAACTCGCTTAACTAACCACATACGTGAGTCTAAACTCACAACATGCATATCATACGTGTATAACACTTTAAACTATCAAAATCATACCCTATGATAACAATATCTATGTACACACATAACATATTAATATGAGACTTCAAATTATCTTAAACATGTCCACAATATGTTATCCTATTGTTTAATATACTTAACATGTCATCACATTACGTTAACTAATTATGTAATGCATAAAAACTACTCGGAACCAACATAAAATTTTCGGAGAGCACACACACACACTAGGGAGGGTGTTTTACCCTTGACAGACCCCAATACTGGTGGAAAATCTGGTTCGCAGACTGTGTAGAGAAAAAGTCAATTTGGCTTATTTCTTCACACCAAAGTTCGATTTTAACTAACACGATGCATATAAAACTTTATAAAAATAAAATCTTAAACTTCTAACATGTTTTTAACATATATAAACACCACAACACATAATCAAAACACTTAATTTCATGATTTTGAAGAAAACACCATTTTTAAGCGTTCTTAAAAAAAATTAGCACTGTGACTTTGTTTTTTAACCAAATCAAACAATTCAAAGCATGCTAATTTTGTTTCTTTATATACTATCATAATCTATGATCAATTTACATAATATATCACAATCAAATACGAATTTTGATAATTAAAGACAATTTTTCAAAGTAAGTTCACTGTAAATTGCTATGAACATGATTTCTTCATGTTCATCATATTTACATAAATTGAACTATATAAACAACCATATGAATCATATCTAAGCATGTTATAACACATATTAAACATATATGAACCAGACTACACAATTTCTCATACAAATCAAGTTACAGAGAACCTATCACTATGAAAACAATGAAGAACATAATATAAAAAATTAGTTATACCTTTGTTGATTAGGAGAAGAAGATGAAGATGGTGATGATGGTGTGTTTGATTCTCTCAAACTTCTTCTTCCTCTTTCTTCTTCTCTCTTTTCTCTCTAGCTCTCTGTTCTTTCTTTTCTTCTTTGTTCTAACTTTGTTTTTCTAACGTAGTATATCATATAACTATAACTGACAACTACATAATACATATAATTATATCATATAATAATTAACAATTAATTCCTTAATAAATATATCAGTTTTACATTTTTGAAAATCAAAAGTCATAAGGCTTTGTTTGGCAAAACCACTTAATTTTAAAAATAGCTTTTTAGTAGTTAAGGCCTTGTTTGGTAAAAACTCTTTAAAACAGATTTAAGGACCTTGTTTAGCAAAACTAATTTAAAACAATTTTCTTTATTTTGATAAATATTTTTAACACATAGTTTAAATGTTACACTATATTTAATTAAATCCCAACCTTCTAGTTTAATTAAATACAAGCTAACATTCATTAATTAATTAAAATTTCCACATAATACTAAATTGTTACACAATTGTAATTCACTTATTAATCATAATTCATGTAACAAATTAGTAAATCTTTCTAAACACTTAGCACATAATATTCATCTAATTTAATTATTCTCAATTAAATTAAAATTATACTACACAATTACTTACTCATCAATTTAATTAATTATATTGCACTTAACTAAATTATTCTATAACATAATCACATAAATTATTTATTTAACTCGATAAATAAATCCATTAAAATATTTATTTAATTCAATAAATATTTATAAATAAATATACAAAATCTCATTCGTTACATGTTACAGGGATGAAATATTGTTGGTGGACTTTTAACATGGAGAAGATAGTAGACATTATGTTCTACTTGACTCTTTTAACGGATTGCTAGTTTCGCTGCAGTTGTTGATCTAAATTTGTTGTCTATTGTATTCTATCAGATTTTTTTCTGTTGAGGACTAAGGTTCTAAAGATCTGATTTATTACTGATGAAAACTATTGATAATTTAATTATCTTTAGTCATAATATTCTTTACTGGGCTATTTGTGCTCACCCTTTTGCTTCACAATTCCTTTCAGGTAATAAGAGTATAGCTGGGTCGAGCGGGGATAACAAGGGAATAGGGTGATGGTCGGTGACCGTTTAAGTTTCTCAATACATTATAAAACAGCATGATAATATATAATTGTATTGAGAACTTTAAATATGTGTGTCGTATTTTATACACCATTGAATAGTTGATTTTGGTGACCCAAATAGGGTAAGGTGAACCCGAATTTGGAAGGGTGCGTTGTCACTATCATACAAGATGTCTAACCACATACGATTTCTTGTTATCATAAGACATGGTTGTGCGCATCTACTTGCAGATTATATCTATGAGCACTACCTATATAATATTGGAGTATGGTTGGAATATAATCCTCAGTTTGAGACAATAGAGATAATTATATGGCAAGAGAATACCCACCATTGGAATGAATAGGATAGTAATCTTCTCGTTATTCTTTGGGGTCTATTGGGTCAACCAAGGTTAATTCTCAAGTCCTACGATATCTATTATAACTTAGAAGTATGGTCTCCTATGTACGAAGGTTTTCTTGAGCATTTTCCAAAGATTTTAGTTCTTAAAACAGTTATTAGTTGTACCTTTATGTAACGTATCATTTATAAGGAGTATGAGTATTGTTATTTGTATTAAAACTCACAGTTTATGTTTGGTCGTATTGTGCACGACAAAGTAATAGTTGGAATATGTGGATTTATATTTGGATTTTGTAGTGTGTATTTGGCGACTCAGAATGGGTTGTGTGGACCTACTTTGGGGGCGTCACAGTTGGTATCAAAGCTTAGGGATATGGTCTCTGGCGGAGATTTGAGACTAAAACTAGGAGGGGAGAGACAAGTAATATACTTCGCTAGTGTGTGTCCTAACTAAGCTGAATTTTCTTACTTAATAAGTTGACAAATTGTGATATGTCAATTAACTTTTGTTTTGAAGCTGCATTCTAGAATGATATCTGAAATCCAAGAGATGAGCAATGGAAAAATCTTGATACAGAGGAAATGACCGGGAAGATAGAATCTGAAATGAAATCTGAAATGAAAGCAAGGTATCCTCACCTCTTCGAATTACCAGGTACGTAAATTTCGGGGACGAAATTTCATAAGGAGGGGAGATTGTAAGACCCCGAATTTTATGAAATAAAATTATTCAATTTTTCTTATAATTATTATTCTATTCAGTAAATGGTTAAATTGATAAAAGGTTAAAGTTAAGGGTGATATGTGCAAATTTTACAAAGTAAGCAAGTTATCATAAAATATTCGTTATGTCGGAGAATATTCGTTTGGTCGAGGAATATTCTTTTTGTCGGGAAATATTCGTACGACGGCACAGTCATTGGTGGACCCCATAACAGAATAACTGTCGGTTATAGAAAGCAACAAAAGTAACATTTTTATAAAAATAACGACAAAACTTTTGCCGTTAAACTGTTGAAATACCCGGTGGTTAAAGTACAGTAATACGCGTTGTTGCACAGTAGCACACAATATTGCGCAGTATTCTTAATTATTGATTACTACATAAGAAGTCACTCATTCAATAATTGTTATAGTAATTATTGTTCAATATCTTATATTATTGATTCAATAACTGTTACATTGATAATTGCATATTATTTTATATTATTTATTCAATAATTGTCACAGTAACCACTACACAATATTCACATTATTAAATCCATAATTGTTACACATATTATTGAAATGATATTATTAGATAGCATTATTGACAATGTCTATAAAGTTCGGTCGAGAAAATGGGTTAGGTTATATAATTGCGCGCCAATGAGGAGAAATTTTTATCAGAAAGCCCCCTCTTTCTTGGGAACGACCTAGTTGTCAATATTGTGATTCTATAATATTAATTTTAAATAATAATTGATGAATAAAATAAAAATCGTTGATAAATATGATAAGTAAATATTTTTCCAATTTTGATATAAATAGAGGAATTTTTAACATGAGACATTTGTTGAAAGTTGGCATTTTATCTTCTCCGATAAAATAATTCATTCAAATATATTATTATAATATTACATTATAATAGTATAATGTGATAATATAATAGTAGAATTTTATAATTTAAATGGTAACATTATTATAATAAATTCATGGTATAAAAATAAAATGAGGTGGAAGAGTGCAAATTGAATTTGAATTCTTTTTAATAATTATAAATGTTTTTAAAAGAAAAAAAATATGTGGGTGGAGGTTAGCAAATTGGGAATTGGTTCCTTTGAGGTGTGCTGCAAACTTTTCCAAGCAAGTGTATGCCTGCATACTTTTGTCAACATTGGTGTTCTGGCATTTTCTATAAATAGGTTGCTTAGTTAAGAAATAAAAATCACATCAGAATCAGAAAATTCGTTCTCTATAATATTGAGCGTATTTATTGTGAGTATAAGTATATTTTGAGTGTGGATAACAGTGCAATATTTCCTCAATATAATATCCGATATTCCAGTTAGATCTAGTATTCTACTAAGGTAAATGATATTATTTTTCTCATAAAAGATGTTATTTTCGTTCAATATTCGTAAGGAATATTATTTTCTTTCATACTCTATAGTATGTAAGTAATAATATTTCGTTTCATATTCCTAAATTTAAACTTAATATGGTAAGTATTGCTTCTATAATTCCTAAAATGATTAGAAATTCCTTAAGGTTTGCGTTTCATCTAATATCATTTCACTGGAATATTGGTCTGAACTTTCTTATTAAAATTTTAATCTTTTCATGTCGGGGTACTATTCATTCGGGTACTATTCAGGGTACTATTCACGACAAAATTGGTTTCTTTTTCTGTCCAAATTATCTTTTATTCATACAAGAGTACTATTCATCTGGGGTACTATTCATGCCAAAGTACTATTCATCCGGGGTACTATACATGCCAGAGTACTATTCACGACAAAATTTATTTTCTTTTCTTTGTCCAGATTATCTTTTATGAATCTTATTCTTGTAATTGGATCCATGTTTTGATCTTCATTCTTGAAGTATGAATAAATTGAATTATAAATCTCTAATATTTGTCCTTATCTCACTGGATTCATTGTTTATATCATTGTCATAATCCTCAAACTTAAATTGTGATGAAAGTTATCTTTGGCCCGTAGTGCAAGGATGAACTGTTGATTGATGAATATCTTTGGCCCGTAGTGCAGAGTTGAGCTGTTGATTTATGAATATCTTTGGCCCGTAGTGTAAAGATGAACTGTTGATTGATATTTTTGGCCCGTAGTGCAAAGATGAACTGTTGATTGATATCTTTGGCCTGTAGTGCAAAGATGAACTATTGATTTATATCTTTGGCCCGTAGTGCAAAAATAAACTGTTGATTTATATCTTTGCCCCGTAGTGCAAAGATGGACGAGTGTATGGCATGATCATAACCACTGATGATACAAATGAATATCTTTGGCCTGTAGTGCAAAGATAGATAATTGATGGGTATGATCATGACAATGGTTGTTACGTTTGAATATTTTTGGTGTAGGGTGTAAAGACGATATGATTATTAAGTGTCTTTATCCTTTGTGGCAAGGACATTGAGTGAAAGTTATACTAAGCCTTTGTGGCAAGGAGAGACTGTTGATTTACATGATTATGAACATGAATTGTGAATTAATATAACCATAATCTTTGGTGCTACAGGTAAAGACATGTGATGAAATTTATCTTCGTTCTCGGTGCGAAGAGGAATTTATCAATATAATTATGATCGTGAACTATTTACATAATTGTGAGCAGGAACTGTTGATTGATGTTACAGGGATGATATATTGTTGGTGAACTTTTAACATGGAGAAGATAGTAGACAATATGTTCTACTTGACTCTTCTAATGGATTGCTTGTTTCGCTATAGTTGTTAATCTAAAACTTGTTGTCTATTGTATTCTATCAGATTTTTTCTTGTTGAGGACTAAGGTTCTAAAGATCTGATTCATTATTGATGAAGGCTATTGATAATTTAATTATCTTTAGTCATAATATTCTTTACTGGACTATTTGTGCTCACCCTTTTGCTTCACAATTCCTTTCAGTTAATAAGAGTGTAGCTTGGTCGAGTAGGGATAACAAGGGAATAAGGTGATGGTCGGTGACCGTTGAAGTTTCTCAATACATTATAAAACAGCATAACAATATATAATTGTATTGAGAACTTTAAATGCATGTATCGTATTTTATACGTCCTTGAACAGTTGATTTTGGTGACCCAAATAGGGTAAGGTGAACCCGAATTTGGAAGGGTGCGTTGTCACTATCATACAAGATGTCTAACCACATATGATTTTGTGTTATCAAAAAATATGGTTTTGAGCATTCACTTGCTGATTATATCTATAAGCACTACCTATATAATCTTGGAGTATGGTTATAATATAATCCTCAGTTTGAGACAATAGAGATAATTATATGGCAAAAGAATTCCCACCATTGGAATGAACAGGATAGTAATCTTCTCGTTCTTCTTTGGGGTCTATTGGGTCAACCAAGGTTAATTCTCAAGTTCTACGATATCTATTCTAACTTAGAAGCATGGCCTCCCATGTACGAAGGTTTCCTTGAACATTTTCCAAAGATTTTAGTTCCTAAAACAAGTATTGACTGTACCTTTATGTAACGTATCATTGATAAGGAGTATGAATATTGTTATTTGTATTGAAACTCACAGTTTATGTGTGGTCGTATTGTGCACGACAAAGTAATAGTTGGAATATGAGGATTTATATTTGGATTTTGTAGTGTGTATTTGGCGACTCAGAATGGGTTGTGTGGACCTGTAAGAACCGTGAATTTCATGAATAATTAAAAAAAATTCTTTTATTTGATATAATAAGAAAACGAATACGTATTGGAACAGAAATGTTTATGAGTTATGAGATAAGTAATTTGATTATATTAAATTGAATTTAGAAGAAAATATGGAGGAATTCAACGAACTTGTAGAATGCCTTGTGTGGCGTGAGAAGAGAAATGGTGGTGATGTAATAAATTAAATGATGAAGGAATTAATAAGTGAAGGATTAATTATTATTACATTATTAATTAATCGTCGTAATTAGTAATAGCATATTAATAAGTAATTATTTATAATACGTCATTATGAGTAACAAAATATTTGCAAGTAAATAATTGATGTGTATAATAAGAGTTATAATTGATTATTGATGATTGCAATACATGTTATTAAGAATAATAACTGGTTAATGAATAAATAAAGATATTAATGGAAATGAGAATTTATTTGAATATAAATAATTTTGTGAGTTAACTCAATTATATTAAATTAAGTAATTATAATAATTGAGAAAAATGTGGAGTTTATAATAAACTCGTGAAAGCCTTGTGTGGCATAGTGATGAAGAATATTACTGATGATATTAATTGACGAAGAACTTAATAAGTGAACAATTAATCTATATTAACTGTTAATTGTTATTGTTGAATATTAACTAATTGTTATGGAATATTAGTAGCAATTAATAATACGTCAATTATTATTATTTCAAGCGATGAAATAATAATAAACCACCTGTTTATAAATATGCTGAGATTTATATTTGTTAATTTGATAATTAATCCTATGATTATGAATTAAGTGTTATTAATAATTACGAAGAATGGATTAATTAATATTATTAATTAAGTGATAAGATAAGAAAATTATTTACTTCTATGTGCGAGCATGCGAATTAAAAAGTATAAAGTATAGTAACTAACTATATATTATAATGTGACTATGTTATATAAACTACATAGTAGGGTTATTAAATTATATGAGTTACATGAAATGCTTAGGTGACGATGTGAATATACATTAAAGTGAGACATCATAAATATATGGTAGGTAATTTAATAAATAAGGGATACAGTGTAATGAGATAATATCCGATTAAATTATACCGGTAAGATAAATGTATCATGAATATAAATAATAATTGTTGATTAATAAAATTTAATAATAAAGGAGATAATGTTATATGATAAAAGGTACATGGATTATATATGTATGAATTACATTTACTAGATTGGAGTATTATTTATGTGAATTGTATTATGACTCTATGTATATATTGTATGAAATTGTACAAAGCCTTAATGTTGATACACTTCATGTTACCAAATGCTGAGCTTGTATATTGTTGCCCCATAATTAAGAGTCATCACTCATTCTCTTCACGTGAAAACTCCAAGCTAGTCTACTACCTCTTCTCTAAAAAATCAGCATTCTAGCTATAATCATCAATGGGGGAGTGGCTGTCATGATTGCCTTTACCAACTAATTACCTACTCCTCCTTAACCTTCATACAATTCATATTTCTGTTAGTTTGATTCAAGGGAGGAAGGCTTTGTCTGGAAATTGGTTTTCCTATATATATAGGCCCTTCTCCTTCACAATCCAATTGCTGAGAAATTCTTGAGTATTGAGTTGGGAGATATATATATATATATATATATCAGTGTTGAACATTCTAGAGATAGCAGCAAGTTTAATTGCATTTACAGAGGTATAAATCTTAAGTTCTTTGTTCTTCATTTTCATTTCTGTCAAAAAAAAAACTCCATTGACGTTCTCTGAGTTTCTTGAAATTCTTGATCATGAGGAATTAAAGTATAATTGGATTATAGAAAGCCTGTGTAGTGTAGTATGGACTTATATGCATGTTGGAATTTCAATATAGCTTCCTTGATTCTTCATTTTCATTTTATGTTTCTGTTTTAGAAATATTCTGTAAAAGTTTCAATTTTTGAATTAAGTTGGAGTTCACAAAATTGGTGGTTTAAACAATGTTAATGACTTGTTATATAGCCTTATATTATGATAAGGAAGCAATGTGGTTAATTAGAATTGAATTCATGAAGAATTTCTGTGAATTAGCTTGGAAGTCTGCCGAAGCAGACTGTCTTGATTCGAACCAGGCACGGCGCAGCGCAGCTGCGCAGGGCCCCTGCTGCAGATTTTAATTTTTTTTTGATACTGCTTGCTGTCTGCTAAATGTTAATTGATGAAATGAGTTTGAACAAGCATGCTGGTATGATTAATACATATATATGGACTTGTTAAACTAGTATGAGCATGTTATATTCGGATTGCTTACGTGAACGATAAAGTTATAGATTTCCGAAATGAACTTAGAATTTCAAATGGACGTTGACTCGTTATATCCATTTTAGACATTCTGACTTTTGAGACACGTTTGTATAACCTAGAAACACATGAAATGTATGTTCACTTGTGTAGATAAGTTTCATAACGAAATACGAACGTGCAAACCTCATTAGTTACGGAAATGTAAGTTTTACAAACGAACTTTTGACATGTGTGTAACACATTGATATTCTGATTTTCGAGGCATGTTAGTATGAGGTAAAGACGCATGAAAGACATAATAACTTATGTATATAGGGTTCATAGTATGACAAGAGCATGTTAGACCTCACTAGCAAACATTTCTAATAAAAATGCAAGTTTTGAAGGTTGATATTGACATGAAAAGACCATATATACATTCTGATTTTTCGGGCATGTTTATATAACCTTGAAATGCATGTTGGACCTATTGACTTATGTATACGGATTTCATGATGTAACACGAACATGTTAGTAAGTTTTACTAATAAAAATATAAGTTTTGATTGAGAACCTTAACATGTTATTGCAAGTTTCGTATTCTGGAGTTTACGGACATATGAGATAATACTCGTAGACCCACTCATGTATTACACATGTATATATACCATACTAGATGCCATGATATCAAGTTAAGCATAATTGAAGAATATTTTTGAACTAATAACAATGATAGTTACATGTATGCGATGTGAATATTCATGAGTATGCTTAATACAAGTTATATGATTACCTTATGTGTTTAAAAGGCGAGCATGTTAGACTTTGTGACTTTATAACCTTGAATTGACTTAAGTTATTAAGGGTATTCACTTAGAACCTATATCATGTAAAGTGAACGTGAAAGGGTTGAACGAGCATGAAAGTATCATTTAAATTGAATACATGCTATGTGATATCATATGTTGACACTTGAATCCGATTTTTAACGGTTAACTTATAGAAATGCCATAACTTACTAAAATAAAATGTATTTATTGTGGTCTTATGTGATATTAATAAATGTGAGAATACGTTTAAACTCAAAACGAAGAACGTTAAGGATAAAAGTATATTAGTTGAGACTTGTGAATTAAATATGATACTATATATGATATAACTGTGTAGCTAGGCTAAGACTTAGCTTGTGTGTTGATTGTATATCCAAGATAAGATATGATATTATACTATATGACTAATGAATATCCTATACATATAAATATATATATTACGATAGGGATTCAAAAGTGTCGATTTATTTAAACGAGGATAAACTACGCATAAGGAAAGTTTCCTAACTTACACTCATTTATAGTGCAAGTATCTGAACCCTACTTTTATTGAGTTGCAAGTATCCTATCCTTGTGGTTACTTATTCGAGGAACGTCGTAAGCAAGTTCCCTAACTTATACTCTTTCATTGTGCAAGTTTCCTTGAAACCGTTCTTGTATATTAATTGCAAGTATCTGACTACTCTTTTATTGAGCAAGTATTTGATTCATACTCTTTATTGAACACATATTCGAGCTTGTACTAACTATGGTCGTACGAGTAAATAGGTGCTAGAATAATTCTTGCCTTACAAACTTATGTTTCATAGTTTGATTTAAATCATGATTATAATCTTCGAATTATTGTTGCGAATACTGAACTCATAAATTGTTCTTATATACATTGTTGAAATTGTCTACGCCATTTAATTCGGCTAGACCAATATCATAAATTAAAAAGCAATCCACACCAATTGCCTTGGTGCGGACTCTTATAAATTGACTGAGTTGAACAACCCTTGTAAAAAGGGGAACTATATAGTCGGGGTGCCGACAGTGGTGTGGTAGGTTATGCATAACTCTAGGTACGATAGGCTGATCCCCTAATTGTACTTGGTTGGATTACCAGAAATATTTTTGGTGATTCTAGTAGAAGTTTGTGGTTCTTAGCGACCACTCAGTATCCAGTATTTATTTACTTGAAACTTTGAATTCTTTGGATTCTTTTATAAATCCTTGGTCCACAGCGACACTTAGTGATATCTATTCATTCACTTGAAATTGTTGAAACTTTTGAATCCTTTAATAACTCCTCGACCCGTAGTGGTCCTTATTCAATTTCACATAATAGATTTGGAAGTCATTGCTATTTATTTTGTTCACAACATTCTTAATTGAAATCCTGAGTGATTAATTACCGTTTTACCCTTGAGATTTAGAACTGTATATATTCATGTTCACATTTATTGGCATATTACTTGCTGAGCAAATTTGTTGCTCACTCTTGCTTCCCATAAACATTTCAGTTAGGGCAGGGCAAGGTGGAACCCCAGGACAAGACAAGTGCAAAGGCAAGGCTATGGAGTAGCTGTGCTTTTCTATCTTAGGATGTTTTCGTTATATAGTATTAAGACTTATTTAAATGTTATGTATTAAGAAATATTTGGTTTAAGTTATGAAGTGTATTAGTAATAGTTTCGAGACTTGGGACGAGAATATTTATGTTATATCAATGTAAATTATTCTGTTATTCCATTGTTTGAGATTCTAGTTGTTATTAGAATTAGTACGTGATGAACCGAATTCGAGATCAGTGACGGTCTGAATTTGGGGGCGTCACAGGACCTACTTTGGGGGCGTCACATTTTAGACTTGTTGTTTGTGCGTATATTGTATATTGATTGGTAGATCTATCTATTTTACCTTTTATTTTATACATATCTAGTTAGAAATCAAGTCCATTGACTAGATCTACCTAGATCTAGCCGGATCTAGCCCTTACCCTGTTATGGAGCTCAAAGCCCCAACCTATATGATAGATCGTCTTGGATCTAGGTTAGATCTAGTCTTTTTAATGCTTTCGGTCAGTCCCGGTCACCTCGTAGAGCCCTAGATCTATCTAGAGGTGAGGGGGTCCTAATAACTCGTGATAGGGATTTCAATAAATAAATCACCTAATATCGGGTTTAGGATACATTTAATATATAAGTTAAGCATGCTAATGTGAGCCTAGGAATCCCAGGATCGAGATCCATTGATCGGATCTTGACTAGATTCCCACGATGGACTTTATTTCCGATGTAATGTTAAATTACGTAAAAGCATTGTACATTTAAGATCCTGTGATAATGAAAACTTTCGATTACAGGCGTTTAGGTTTATCAAGATGGTTTTCATACCCGATGATAGTCCAACCCTTTTTGATGTTTTCCTTCATGCATTATCACCAAAAGCGATTTTCAAATAAAACTGCAAAGAGCTTTTATCAAATAATAAGGCGCTTCGAGGTTAGATAACTCTAAGTTAATAACTGGAAATATTAAAGGACCTTGATTTCTATTTGGCGAAGGATTTGAAAACTTTGTTTTCCAAAATACCACTTCAATGTATTTTGTCTAAAAATGAACTTTTCCTTAAATCAAATACTTTGTGCATAGGTCCAAAGAGGTACAACACTACTTTCAGAATAACGCCACTTATAGGTCAAAACCAGGCTTAGAACAACCTTTAAAATAAAAGCACTTAACGCAAGTCAAATAAATACCAAAAGCATTCTCAGAATCACACACACACACACACTTCATGCTTAAGAAATTCAATAAGAAGTGGTAACCGTGTTTTCACGGGAGTTAGGGTAGGTGCCTAACACCTTCCCCCCACTTAACCAAGCCCCCGAATTCCACAAATCTTGAATTCCAGCCCAATTAAATGGAGTCATATATTGGGCCATATTGTGAAAATGTTCAAATTTTAGATGAGTTGGTACATCCATTTTAAACTATACCGACTATCGACTCTGTTTAATTCAGCACAATTATAACAACCATTAAAGTTAATCTTTTCAAATAGTCGGTATTCATGTCGGTCCTGGTTTCCTAAAGAGATCTCACCCTTGGAATAAAACTCAACCTAACAAAAAGGTGCAAAGGGGTAGAAGAGAGCGAGAGAGCAACTCCACTTCTCTCTTTAGGAAGAAAGGCTTCAAACTCTTTTCCCAGCGTCGACATCACTTCAATATGTTTGGTATGAGAATGGAGAACAAGATTTTTAAATATATCAATTACACTAGTATTGTCACAAAAAATAGGCACATTTTCACATATCACATTAAAATCATGTAAGGTTTGTATCATCCATAAAATTTTTGAACAACAACTACCTGCAGCCAAATATCCACCTTCTATAGTGGATAAGGCAACTGATGTTTGTTTCTTACTGTGCCAAGCCACAAGGCTTTGACCTAAGAATTCACAAGCTTCACTTGTGCTTTTTCTATCAACTTGACACCCTGCATAATCTGCATCTGAGTAGCCAATCAGTTCAAAGCTTGGAGAAACAGGATAAAATAGACCAATATTAACTGTTCCAAATAGGTATTTAAATATCCTTTTCATAGCTTTAAGATGAGATTCTTTTGGTTGAGCTTGGAATCTTGCACAAAAATAAACACTATACATAATATCAGGTCTAGATGTTGTTAAATAAAGAAGACACCCCATTATACCTCTGTACTTGGTTACCTCAACATCTTTACCTATAACATCTGCAGTTAGCTTGATGGTAGTGCTCATTGGAGTTGCCTTTGATTTGGTATTTTCAAAACCAAATTTCTTCAATAGCTCCTTTATGTATTTTGATTGGTGAATAAGAATGAATACCTTCCTCAAATTATTTAATTTGCATCCCCAAGAAGTAATTTAGTTCTCCTATTAAGCTCATGTTAAATTCACTATGCATGCATTTTGAGAACCTGTAACGAGTGAGATTTTATATATTAAATTTTAATATTTATTGAGTGAATAAATATTTTATGTGATTTATTTATTGAGTTAAATAAATAAATTGTGTGATTTTATGGAATGATTTAATTAAGAGTAATATTTGATTTAATTTATGTGTATTGATTTTATAGTATGGTTATAATTTAATTGAGATAATTAAATTAGATGAATTATGTGATGAGTGTTATATGAATTATAATTAGCGAGTAATTATAATTATGTGGTAATTTTTATGTGATTAATTGATGTTAGTTTTTAATTAATTAAATAAGAATGTTAAAGATTTAATTAATTAAAGCGTAACATTAAGGATATGTGTTAAAAGAATTTATTAAAAGAATAAAAAGGGTTTTAAATTAGTTTTAACCAAACAAGGCCCTTACTTTTGTTTTAAAAGGCTTTTGCCAAACAGGGCCCTTGCACTTGTTTTAAATCTATTTTTACCAAACGATGTCTTAGCACTAAAAATTTGTTTTTATTTAAAAGGATTGCCAAACAAAGCCTTATGACTTTTTAAATTCAAATTGTGTAACTCATGTATTAATTATAATTAATATATTTATTATATGGGTTAATTACTTGTCAGTTATATGTATATATGATATATGTATAATGTATGTATATCAATAGTTTTACGTTAGTTAGTTTTAGAACAAGAGTTAGTCAGAAGAACAAAACAAAGAAAAGATAGAGAGAAAAGGAAGAAGAGAGAAGAAGAAGAAGAGGACTTTGAGAAATCCAAAGAAAAGCTTTACACCATCATCTTCATCTTTTCTCCTAGCTTTAATCAAGAGGTATAATCTTAAATTTAAATTATGTTTCTTTATGTTCTTCACCAATATTTAGTTCTCTGTAAAAAGTTTAGTTCTTCATGAACATGGTGATGTTGATGGATGAAAGTGATATGGTGTATATAAGTTGTTTGTAATTGATTAGTATAATAAATTAGATTGTTTAATTCATGCTTATATATTAAACATGAGGAATTCAGGATCATCAAAGAGTTACAGTGATGTATTTTGAAAAAATATATATGTATAGTTTTTCTTTTAAAATCAAAGGAATTCATGTTTGATTGTTCATCTTTGTTTAAATTAAGTATAAATGATGATAGCATATTTAGAAATTGATTTACCATGCTTGAAATTGGGTGAATTGATTTAAAAATAGTAGTACAGTGTTCAATTTCATGAAGAACACTTATCAATGGCTTTTCTTCAAAAAAATCATGAAATTGGTTGTTTTGATTATGTGTTATAATGTTTATGTATGTTAAAATTATGTTAGAAGCTTTAAGTTTGTGTTTTCTATAAATTGATATGAATTGTATGAACTGGAATTAGAATTTAGAGTGGAGAAATAAGCCAAATTAGCTTTTTCTCTGCACAGTTCGTGAGCATGTCTTCCGACCCAGCAGGGAGCCCGCCCCCGCGGGGGGTATGCAGAAAACTTAGATGAGTTAAATTTTGTTTAGTTTATGGAAGTTAACCTAATGTGTGATGTGATAACATGTTAGACTTACATTAACATGCTAAATGATTTCTAATATATTATATTGGTAAAGTATAATATGTGAATATAATTTTGAATAATTATAATTAGAGAAAATGTTTAATTTAAATTATAATGTTGTTAAATTATAATGAATAATATTTAATTAATTTTAATCAAGTGAATGTTAAATTTTAAATTATAATATATAATTATAATTTAATGCATGATTAATTATATATTATAATTTGTGTAATTATAAGGTAGTATTTGCATGATTAGCTATAAATTATGATTTGTGAAATTATAATTTAGTAAATGCATGATATTGTTTAATTAAATATAAATTATAATTTAATTAATATAAGATGTGATTATAAATTGAGTAATTATAATTAGATTAAATATTTAAATTATAATTCATTTAATTATAATTTAATTAATGTGAAATATATAATTATTAATTGATTTAATTATGTGAGCATGCCTTTGTGGTGTAATTAATTATGTGGTTATTAATTTATTAATTGAACTAGAACGTGTTAACTTAGAAAGGGTTAACCAATTATGTGAATTAGTTATGTGTTAATTAATTTAGATTATTGTGATTAAATAAATATGTGTAGGAAGTATTAAAGAACGTGAGTTGTAACCGTAGCTTGCGCTTGAGGCAAGTTTTCTAAACTCAAACCTTACTTGAGTTATTTTATTGATCATAATGATGCAAATTATTTGTATTCTTTATAATTTCATATTGAGCAAATATTATCAAATTTTATTATTGAATTAATATGACCTTGACTTAATTGTTTAATCAAGGTCTATTTGTCCTTTAAATGCTTTAAGTTTGATTCTAAAGCATATAATAGATTCATAATCTTTTAATTATGAATTGTTCTTGATTGTTGTAAGTCGATTCAACTACTCCTTAGTTGATGAACGTTGAATCCTAAATTATCCTTTAAGCTTATCCAAACCAAACTTTCTTTGGTGCGGACTTGTATTCTAATACTGAGATGAACAACCCTATTTACTAGGGGAGGTTACTATACGAAAGCGTTAAGATGTTTGTGCACAATACATGGTACGAAGGGCTGATCCCCCTAAGTACGAGTTAAGGTCCATAGTCTAAATGACTGTTAAAGATTTTAAATAGAAATATTTATAACCTAGGGCAAAAGTTCAAGGTCTTACGACCCTCAGATGAATTCTATATTCGAATTTTTAATGTTGATAAAGAATTATTATTCAATTCTTTATTGTTGATAAAAGTAAAGTTATTCAAATCTATTGAAGCTATTCAATTATATCTTTATTATCGTTGTATTCCAATGAGCTATTGTTTGCTCACTCTTGTATATTAAATAACCATTGCAGCTAAAGTTGAATGCGTTTACGCTCCGTCAACTAGTAAAGATAAAGGAAAGTTGAACAAGTAAAGACTTGTTTTATTTTGAAATTGTAATAAGACTTTATATGATGTTTTTATTTTCCGCATTAATGTTTATGTCAAGGTTAGATTAAACCCTAGGAATTATTTTGAAAAGATGTAATCCTTTTATATAAGGAAGATTTTATTATTTATAAGAGTTGTAATTTATTTTTATTTATTATTGGGTAGATGTATGTTATATTTAGAAAGTGAATACCAAATCATGTGAAAATGAAGTACCCGAATTTGGGGGTGTCACAGAACCACTCGTACAAAGACATATTAGTAGCACCAAAAATAATATCATCAACATAAATTTAAACAATTAATAAATCTTTATTTTTGTTCTTGATAAAAATAATGGAGTCAATTTTACCTCGATTAAAGCCATCATCTAAAAGGAATTTGTTGAGCCTATCATACTAGGCTCTTGAAGCTTGTTTTAGCCTATATAATGCTTTCTTTAGTTTGTACACTTAGTTAGGATATTTTTCATGTTCAAAACCGGGTGGTTGCTTAACGTATACTTCTTCATTTAAATATTCATTTAAGAAGACACTTTTCACATCCATTTGATATAATTTAAACTTCTTATAACAAGCATATGCCAACAAAATCCTAATTGCTTCTAACCTTGCAACAGGAGCAAAGGTTTCTTCAAATTTATTCCTTCTTATTGGTTATACCCTTGGGCTATCAACTTAGTTTTGTTTCTAGTTATTATGTCATTTTCATCAAGTTTATTTTTGAACACCCATTTTTACCAATTATATATGCATCTTTAGAAGGTTTAACGAGTTCCCATACCTGACACCTGTCAAACTGGTTTAATTCTTCCTGCATAGCAATAGACCAATTCTCATCTTGAATTGCTTCCTTAGCATTTTTTTGGTTTTATCTATGAAAGAAAGGCTGAAAAGCACAATAATTTCGTGCTTTCCTCCTTGTGTTCATCCAAGTGTTGGGATCACCTATGATCAGATTTGGAGGATAATTTCTCATAGTTATGGACAATCTAGGAAGTCTGGTAGTGGTCATTTCCTCTTCCGGTTCAGGTCCTAGTGTGTCAGATTCTGCCTCTGAATGTTCATCTGATTTGTCTTTTAAAGCAGACTGGTTGAGTTGTCTGGATTTAGGTGTCTGCATATTTGAGTTGTCTTCTAAAACAGACGGGTCAGGCTGTCTAATTTCATCTGTCTGTTTTGTTGGTTCATCTATTTTACCTTCTGGTGAAGACGGGTTAGGCTGTCTGGATTGAGATGTTTGAACTCCACGATTTAGATTGTCTTTTCCTACAAAATCCTCATTCTCCTCTTTTGACAGATCATGGTTAAATTCATCAAAGATTACATGCACAGATTCTTTAACTTTTAATTTATCAAGATTATAAACCCTATATGCCTTACTATGCACTGAATATCCAAGGAAGATATTGAATGTTATACTATGCACTAAATATCCAAGGAAGATTACCATGAGTATTTAAAACAAAACATTTAGTATCAAACACTTTGAAATAACTGATATTTGGAATCCTCTTGTTTAGTAACTCATATGGTGTCAATAACATGGGTCTAATTAATACTCTATTTAAAATATAACATTCAATACTTACAGCCTCTGCCCAAAATCTCTTAGGCAGTATACTCTCTTGAAGTGGAGTTCTTGTAGTTTCTTGGAGAATACAATTTTTTGCGTTCGACCACACCTTTTTGTGGTGTTCTTGGTGCAAAAAACTCATGTGTAACACCCTTCTCACTGCAATATGATATAAAATCATTTCCAAATTCACCATCGTCGTCACTCCTTATACCAATTAGCTTGAGGTTGTGTTTTGTTTCAAGATTCTTTATGAGCTTTTCAAATTCTGCAAAAGCTTAATCTTTAGTTTTCAAAAATAAAATCCATGTAAACATTGAAAAATCATGAACAATAACAAAAGCATAATGATTATTTCCTAAGCTGGCATATCTCTCGGGTCCAAATAAATCAATATGCAATAATTGAAAAGGTAAGGATGTTGATACCTAATTTTTGCTTATAAAAGAATTTGTTGCTTGTTTACCTAACTGACATGCATTGCAGATACTTGTCTTTTCATTTTTCAGCTTTGGTAGACCTTTGATAAGGTCCTTTGCAACTAACTTGTTAATCAGCTTCATATGCACATGCCCTAACCTTCTATGACATAGAATAGTTTGGTCTTGAACAACAGTTAAACCGATATCTTCATTTTTATTTTCAAAATTTATTGTATATATATTACCTTCCCTGATAGCTACTAAAGGAACATTATGAGAAGCATGATCAATGGCACAATTGTCTTTTTTAAAAATTACTTTATGACGCTATCCATAAGCTGACTTACATTAAATAAATTATATTTAACCCTTCAACATGTTGGACATTATCAATGAAAACATTACCATTTCCAACTTTAAATTTGCCAATAATTTGGCATAGGTGTCATCTCCAAAAGTAATCGTTCCTCCTTTCTTTGCAACAAGTGAGGTGAATTTAGTTCTATCACCTGTCATATGTCTAGAACACCCATTGTCTAGCACCCATTTATGTGATGGCACTTTTGATTTTAAGCATACCTACAAAACAAAGAAGTAGCTCATCGTTTTGGTACCAAAATCTGTTTGGGTCCGATTTTTTTTGAATCAATTAATTCACTTTTCTTTACCCAAAATTGTTTTATTTTTATTTTATTACAGTTTGTATCAAAATGTTCTTTTAAACCACATTTTTTGTAAGTAACAAAAGGTAAGCAATAAAGAGGCTTGTTCCTTGGTTTATTATTTATTATGTTCTTAACAGGGTTGTACCCAATTCTTTGTTTATCTATGCTTGACCTTTGACCACCTAACATTATATTCAAGTTTTCTTCTCCTTGAACAAATTTTATGACATCCGTTTTCAATGAAATTATTTCTTTCTCATTGTTATTTTGCATGTTTACTATTTTTTTCATCATTAAATGCATCAATACATGTATCTCTCATTTTTAAACTTTCTTTCAAATTATCATTTTCCTTTTTAAGAACATTATTTTCTTCATTTAATTTATTTGCACGATTATATAAGATTTTGTTATAGTTATCTAAATAATCAATTTTAGCATTTAACTTGGATACTTCACTTGATGTGCAATCCTTAACTATTTCTTGTTTTTCCTCAATCAAAGTTTCTACTTCTTTCATTAGTTCATTTATCCAGTTTTTTAAGTGAGCATTTTTTTTCTTTATTACGAATATTTTCATTCTTTAAAATAAGATAATCAGAAATAGTAATTTCTCCAAGTTCAGAGTTTACCTCAGATGATTCTTGATTGTTTAATCCGGTGAAGCACAGTTGAGCAGTTTCATCATCTTGATCTTCATGATCGGGTCTATCGTCACTCCATGTCATTAATGCCTTCACTTTTGAACTATTTTTTTTGTTCTTCCTTTTCAGTTGGAAACAGTCTCTTTTAAAGTGATTTGGCCTTCCACATTCAAAATAGGTTTTCTCTTATGGCTTTTGCTTGAAGTCTTTCTTGTTGTTGAATGTTTTGCCTTGAAACTTAGATTTGTTCTTCTTTCTAATTAGCTCTCTCAATTTTTGAGTCATCATAGCTATTTCTTCATCAGAATCTTCATCATTTTCAGCTTGTAAAGTTAAAGTCTTCTTCTTAGGTGCCTCATCTTCTTCATCATACCTTTTTAGTTGATTTTCAAATTCTTCAAGATCTCCAAATAAAGTGAGAGTTTTCATGGTACTGATTGTTGTTGAGTCTTGAAGAGTTGTAACCTTTGGTGCGAATCATTTGGGCATGACTCTAAGTAGCTTTTGTTTATTTCCCTTTGATCAATTTTTCGGCCGAGCATACTTAGTGAATTCATCAGAGTGAAGAATCTGGCTTGAGTATCTTTGATTAATTCATTCTTTTATAACTTGAAGAGCTCATATTCTTGCATCAACATACTTAACTTGACTTCCTTCACCTTAGTGGTTCCTTCATGGCTCATAGTAACAGTGTCTCATATTTCTTTTGTCGTATTGTATGTAGAGACTTTATATATTTCGGACTGAACCATACCACTCAGTAGTGTATTCATGGTTTTCAAGTTATATGATACCATATAGGATTTATTTGCATCAATTTCCATAAGAGTCTTGGGACTGCCATCATCATATCTCGAAATAACGGGTCCATTTTCAACTACCCAACATTCCCATGGGTCTCGGTTGAGATAGATCTTCATTCTGAACTTCCAAAAGTTGAAGTTCTCACTTCTGAGCAACAGAAGCAGCCTACTTGTGGACTGACCTTCTTGAAAATTGAGGTGTGCCATAGGATCTTCCCCTACGACCTGCAAAGATCAATATTAGTAGAGTCTTGCTTTAATACCAAATGTAATTCTATATATGTGCACACCTAGAGGGGCTGAATATGTGTCTAAGCTAAAACGTTATTGATAATGACAAAAAAAAAATCTGTTATAGGTCTAAAACAGACAGGTGATGCCAATGACTTTTAGTGTCTACTTTAGAATAAATTTTACTTTAATTATAATGCAGACAGGAGAAAGTAGAGAAAGATGGTGTCTGAATTAGTTCAACAGAACACTATCATGTAAATGTGTTTAAATACAGAGTGTAACTTAAATAATCAAACCATATAAAATAGCAAACCACATACACAAGGCTTTTTACGTGGTGCAACCACTATCCACTAATCTAGTGGTCTAATCCATGTCCAATACCAATTGGTATTGGAGATTCTTTTTATTAAACTTTAAAACTCAATTGATTACAAAAAAAACTTCATGTTCAAAGAAGCTTTGCACTGAGATGGACACTACTGCCCCTTTACACCTCTGCAACCTTTGAACATCTACAACCTTGAAAGCTCCATTTGAACAGATCCAATCCACTAATAGATTGATCGAGCCAAACAAGGTTTGAACTCAGAATTTAATACAAGAAAATTTGATTACAATAAATTCTTATTTTCCTGCCAACAAAGAATTAACAATAGAACAGTGACTTGCTGGAAATAAACTTTGATAGCACTCTATAAAGGTATCGTTATATATCAAGACTGATATTTGCTTCAAGTTTCCTGTATTAATTTAGCCGAGAAGGAAGAATATTTATAATAATAAGACCAATGGCTATAAAAAGAGTTGTTAGCATAAAAGACTTAGATGCTGTTTGTTTACATCTGATTGCCTCTTAATGGACTGCCTCTTATTCGCTAAGAGGCATGATGCTGTTTGTTTTTTTTTTTTTACCTCTGAATGCTTCTTAATAGGTAAGACAGAAAATGAAATCTTAATAATTAAGAGGTACCTCTTAATGAAATTTTTTTGATAAAATTTTTTTATATAAATATATTCAACAATATTATTCACTCATTTTTATTTAATTGAATATTTAAAATTATTAAATAAAATTTTACCCTTTCAAATGGTAAAATAGTGTCATTAAGAGACAACTTACTTTTTAATTATCAAACAGTTTTTTAGATTCAGATCTCATAACCATTCAGATGATCTAATTTATTAAGACATCATAATCATTCAGATCTTAATTCCCAGGTTTATCGAACACAACCTTAGTCCAGTTGGAAAATCTCATGATTCTAGCTTTTTGTTTTATCCAACGAAAATAATATATTTTTCACAACAACTTTTTTAAATATATGGTTTCCAAAACAGACTAAATAGCTTAAATCAAGGAGAGAAAGAGTATGAATGAAATACCCCAATGGCTTTCACAGACATGAGGGATTCATTAATAAACTCCTAATCAAATAAATTGCATATATATTTTTATTTTGATTCTAAACAGAGTATAAAGAAAATCTTTTCAGCAATCCTGGATCCAGTAGGGAAATATTTAACGGACTATTAATCTAACTTGGGTCAACCAAGAAATCAACTTATAACATATTTAAATCAGCCCAAGCAACTCAAACAAAAACCATTAAACTGAACACAAACCCAAGTATATTGTCATCATTAAAATCACAAAAGATATAAAACAACATAAAGAAATCTAAAAGATCTTTTTCCTAAAATTCTCGATTGATCTACTTATATCATACCTCTCCTCAATGAATATTCGTATTGGCAAACCCCCCACACTAGGAGAAACCTTAACTAAATCGTGAAAAGTTTTGATTGAACGATAAAAATGATAAGTGTTTTCTTTCTTTCTTTAAAGCTATCAGTTTTCATCCCAATCTATACTTTTGTTGCTGTTGTTTGTTCGAATTTGTTGTTAGGTGTAGTGTTTTGAGGTGGTGGTGGGCGACGTTAAGTTTTTTGTGGTGGTGGTGGTGGTGGATGGTGGTGCATTCTACAGAGAAATATCAGATCTGGAGTTTTTATAGTAGTGATGAGTTGATGTATGGGTGAAATGGTGGCGGGTGTTAGAGGTGGTGGTGTTGATGAATATGGTGGTTGTGGTAGTTGGTGTGGCGGTGTAAGTGATGCTAGTAGGTGGAATAAAAGTGTTATATATTCCCTCACATTTCAAAATTATAATTTAAATAAATACTCCTTTTATTATATATATTCTTTTTAATCTAGGTAACTGTAGTTGGCACGTTTTACTTATTACACTTTTAAATTTTTAAAAATTCAAATTACCCCATTAAACTAATTAAAATTTTAAAATTTCACCATTCCGTTAATAAGATTTGACGTCTGTCAAATTAGTTCAGATTCTTTCAGACAAAACTAAGGAAAACCCTATTATAGTTGGCACATTTTACTTATTACACCATTAAATTTTTAAAAATTAAAATTACCCATTGAACTAATTAAAATTTTGAAATTATATCATTCCGTTAATAATATTGGATGGGCGTTAAATTGACTCAGATTTTTTCAAACGTGGCTTCAAATTTACAAACCAACCGAAATTACCCCATAGATTTTTGCTTCAAATTGATGAAATTAATTATGTTATTTGGCAAAATTAAATATACTCAAATTTGATTCTTTTTCTTGATATTCAATTTGTTCAAATTACATCATTAATTTGATAGGTTTTATAAAATTTGAACGTATATACACCTCCATTTTTATAGACAAATCAGAGAAGGGGTTTAGAACCCTAACTACTACAATATGTATGTTTTCTTCTCCATTTTACAAATTTTCTCTTCTCGATCCTCCTCCGCCTACCTTTTGCAATCATAACTTCTACTACCCTAGTTGCCTCTATTGAAACCCTAATTATATTTACCAAAACATAGCCCCATTATCAGCCCCCAACACCCCAAATCAGCCTTTATTTGCCTAATAACTAGCACCAACCTCGTTGCAATATCAACCCACATAGCCTAGATCAAAAAAAAAAGTGGAGAAAAGTGAACTAGCTAGCAGCGCACCCAACACCGTCGTTAAAAGGTTTAACACCAAAGGAACTACCGCAACCATAAGGAGCCTCCAACGTCGCCACCACCACAATGAGTCTCCATTGTCGTCGCCGCCAACACCGCCACATGGAGCCTCCACCGCTGCCTCACCTTGTGCCACCGCCTTTTTCTACACTTGGTAGATTTTCTCTTTGCGTATTTTATTTAGGTTTTGGAGACGTGATTGAGAGATGAGTTGATTTTACTATCAAATCCACGTAGGAATAGCATGTCATTTTCTTTTCTGTTTTCACTAGTCACATCTGAAAAAATCTGAGTCAATTTGACGGACGTCTAATCTTATTAACGGAATGGTGTAATTTTAAAATATTAATTAGTTAAATGGGATAATTTTAATTTTTAAAAGCTTAATGATGTAATAAGTAAAACGTGTCAATTATAGTGGGATTTTCTTAGTTTTGCCTAGAAGAATCTGAGCCAATTTATAAGACGTCCAATCTTATTAACAGAATAGTGTAATTTCAAAATTTTAATTAGTTCAATGGGATAATTTGAATTTTTAAAAGTTTAATGGTGTAATAAGTAAAACGTGTCAACTACAGTGGGATTTTCTTTAGTTTTGCCTTTTAAAAGTTTAAAATTTAAATGTGATCATTTATTTTGATACATATATGGTACCAATTAGTATTATTTTGTTTTTTTTCTTAATTTGTTAGTTTTAGTTAAATATTAGTTGGTATAATTTTTAATTTAATATTTTTTGTAATATACGATATTATGTTAGTTTTTTTAAAAAAAGTCAATTGTATCTGGCTACGGCCAAACCGTATAAACCCATTATGCTCCAACCGCATTGTCGTTCGGGTAGGGTTTTCTGGCCAATTTAAGCCAGAAATTGAATTTGGGGGGGGGGGGGGAATCGTGTGAAATTAGGTAGTTGATGTAACGAATGTGTAAGCCCAATTAGTTTAGGGGCCAAATTGTGAGAAGGGTGGAACTTAATGTAAAAAAGATGTATTTATCCCTTTGTAGTTAGACTAATTCCTTGTTAATTAAAAATAAATAAATAAATATAAACTTAATAAATCAAAGCACCCTTCATAGTTTAAAGAAATTCCAATATATTTTTGTTAAATATTTGTAAGACCTACTAGCTCAAGTGGTTTTCTTTCTTAGGTGACAGTAGATTGCATGCATCCAAGAGATAATTATGTGATCACTATCATGTTTAACCTGCATGTAATTGTCTGATATGTATGATGCAGGTACAATATGTATTGGGATTAAAATGCAACTTTAAATTGAATGAGATTCGTTACGACATATATCAAACTATGTTACTTATTAAATCACAAGTCCCTTTCGTAAATCTAAAGGCGCGTGTTAAGAACTTTATACCAATATCTTCACCAATTAAAAAAAATTTAAAGTTTTATTGCAAAATTGTGATGTCTTTATGATCTACTGATTGTCTCATAGATGATAATTATGAAAAATAAAGAAAGAGTTTCTTGCTATCATGTGAAGATAAAGCCATAAAGGGCCACATTGCCATTGCCCATGTTATAAATGTGAAGAAATTCTCAATCTGCCCCCCTAGCTTGTAGGTATGCTATGAAAGTGAAAAGGGAAGCCACGGGTGATAGGTTTTTAGAAATGTTGCTTTTTTGCCTGGAAAGCCCATGTGAAATGAAAACTGATTTAGGACTCTTGCCGAACTCTTGAGTTGTCAAAACTAATTCAATGCATTCACACTTCATTTATCCTTTTGGGAGGTAGAGATGGAAAATGTTACCAAATTGCAGGACACCAAGCTTGGACAGGGACTCTTGAAGAAGGCTTTTAGTGGGATTGGAGCATTTGGGAGTCTAAATACACTTCAAAATCTTATTTGATTGGAGTAACGCATTTCAAGCGCAATTTATTTAACTCACAAACGTAGTATTTGTGACACAACACAATATACAAAAAATGATGCTCCAAACACTGCAAACCCTATTAACTGAACAAATCCGTGCTCCGTTGATTTTGAAATACAAGATCAAATTGAGGTTTGAATTCATTCTAAATACATGAGCAACGTGTAATTTGGAAAGATCAAATGCTTGATTGTTAGGGATTGGGGAAAAAATCATTAGCCTAAGAAAACAAGAGTTTTTAAAATTAATTTCTTACGATTACCATACATATTATTTTTTGAAATTTTAACAAGTTGAAAAATATTAAGAAATTATGAAAATTAAAAAGTTAACAATCTTATTTTGGGATTCAAGGAAATATTACCATTCACAAACTTGTTGGTCCAAGTCAGGAAAACCTAACTAATATTTCGGCACCGCCCAACGTGGATCTTATGAGTCGTCAAGTCTGTATAGTAGGACTCGTGCATTGGATGAAGCTTCATTTTCATCCCAACCATATGCTGCACATATAATAGACAGAACAAGGTTTGGTGATAATTAACAAAAATAGAAACTGAACTATAAACAGAAAAAGAAAAAAAGGCAATTTAATTTTAGATTTTTTTCTGCTGGTACATATTTATTTTCTTTAACCCTATGGAGGCAACCGTTTTCCCAATCTATGAAATTCCCAACACTCCACTCCATTTAATCATGATGAGATTCACCAAGTTGATGTTGTAGAATCAGAGGAGCATCTATCATTATTTATGAGCTTATCTTAGAGACCACAAGGATGGGCTAAATTCTTATTTGGTTTGCACTTATATTCTCCATAGAGATATATTTGTAAGAGGATGATTCTGAATATATATATATATATATATATATATATATATATATATATATATATATATTATGTTTTTACATTCATTCCTGGATAGAAATGTACTATTGGTGTGATGATACAATACCAAGGGCGGAACTAGCAGTAGGCTATTAGGACTATAGTCCGGTCTATTTTTTTTTTTTTACTAGATATACTATATAATTATGTAGTCCAAAGTAAAAAAGTTGGAATAGCCTTGGTCAGCCCAGCCCAAATGTACAATTTTGGTATTATAATATCCTTCGTTTGACCAATCCAAATGTACAATTTGACATTATAATATTTTTAGCCCGTCCAATTATAATTTCTGACTCCGCCCCAACAATACAAGTACTGCCATGATATGTGATTTTAATTTATAGTTTGAAAATACAAATATAAATTAAATTTAGAATAGACAAAAAAAATGTCTCTAGCTAGTTTTCGAACAAATAGAGTATATATATATATATATATATATATATACGTGTGTGTGTGTGTGAATTGATACACAACATATAGTAGCTATTAAACTTTATATGACCACCAAATTTTACACCATTTATTTTAAGATCTGACTGTCACAATTTAAAATTAGGCACAACTCTCCTAAGGCAACATAGTGTTGCGTTAGGAGCGGTAGGCAAGCCCTTACAACAATATTGTTTTGTGGATTTTGTGGTACAGTGGTAGAAAGAGGTGTTTTTAAAATGTATTAGTCAGATTTTACAATAAACGGTGTATTTTTATACTGTGATCGTCAAATCTTACGATGAAAGGTGTAATGTGGTGCATATAAGTTCCTATAGTCACTATTTATTATAAATCAAGTCTTATATATATATATATAGGGTTTGTCTCTTTAGTGAACCATAGGGAGCGAACTAAAAATGAACCGGATATAGCGACGATTTTTTCCGTCGCTATAACATGGAAAGCAGGTTTTTTATGCTATAGCGACGGAAAAAACCGTCGCTATAGGTGTGACGCCCCCAGAATAGGTCCAGTCAACCCAACCCATTCTGAGTCGCCAAATACATGGTACAGAATCCAAATACAATCTTTTATATCATACGGTCGTGCAAAATACGACCATACAACTGTGAGTGTCAATACAAATATGTAGAAAATATTAATATTCAAACTAAGTCCTCATTACAATTATTATCACATTATTTATTAGAAATAGTGAGGACTACTACTGCTCTAACTCGGACCATCACTCTATCCCCCGACTAGTTCCTGCGACATTCTCATTTTCTGAAGAGAACAATAGATGAAAATGGTGAGCTCAACTAGCCCAGTAAAGAATATTATGACTAAGATAATGAAAAATAAATTATCGTTAGTCTTCAACAGTTCAGATAAAATATTATTGACAACAAATTTTAGATCAATATTTACAGCGAAAATAACCATTCATTAGAAGAGTTAAGTAGAGAATGAAGTCTACTATCTTCTATGATTTAAAAGTCCATCATCAATATTTTATCCCTATAACATCAATCAATATACATCTCAAATCAAATATTCATCTTTGCACTACGGGCCAAAGATATTCATTTGTACCATCAGTGGTCATGTTCATCTCAACAGCTGTCCATCTTTGCACTACGACCAAAGATATTTATCAGGTAATCATTCATCTTTGCTATACAGGCCAAAGATATTCAGTTATATCACCTTTTAGGATTGAGAATGATGAAAAATATTTTAAAAAATGAATCCAGTGAGATAAAGAACAAAGATTAAGTATTCGTATTTTAGTTTATCCAATTCAAAAATACTTCGCAATAATTAATTGTAGAGCAAAATTCAAGAATAAAGCTCAAAACTTAGATCCAATCAAAGATAGGAACCTTAACAAACAACTTGGACAAATAGAAGAAAATTTAATTTTTTTTTCGTGAATAGTGCCGTATACGTTCCGTATACGTGAATAGTAACTCCGATGGAAAAAGTAAGAATTTCATAATAAAATTCATGATAATATTTTGGTATAATGATATTGAAAAGAATAACATCGTTTACGAAAGAAAATAACATCCCTTACCTCAAAAGAATAGTACTTCTGACTGGAATATCGGATATAATACCGAAAGAAACTTGCACTGAATAGTAACACTCAAAGTATCTCAATACTCACAAAAATACGCTCGATATTATAGAGAGAGAAAACTTCTGATCCTGGTGTGATTTTCAACTCTAACCTAAGCACCCTATTTATAGGAAAAGCTTAGGATGCCAAAGTAGACTTTTGCGCCGGCGGCTTCTCCAGCACATCTCGTGAGAAAAAAAAAATCAACATTCAACCAACAAATGACAAAAGTGGGGCCCACCATTTTAAAAAAATATTTATTTTTGGAACTTCAATAATTCATAATAAATAACCCTTTTGTCAGAAAATTACAAATTCTATGTCATTTTCATAGGAAATTTAATTCTCTACAACTTTGTAGAAGGAAGTTTTTCCAAATTCCAAACCGAAAATGGCCGAAATTCACAAACGGGTGTTTTTCCACAACAAAATACTGATAAAAATACCTTAGCACTAATTCTTTCTTTTATATCCACAAAATAAATATTTCTTTATCATATAAATCAATAATTAATTATTCACAAATAATATTACAGAACTACAATATTGACAACCAGGTCGTTCCCACGAAAGAGGGGGCCTTCCGATAAGGATTTCTCCTTCCTGGCGCGCAATTAAATAACCCCCTCCTAGACAGAACTCCTTAGACATTGTCAATAATGCTATCTAATAATATTATTCAAATAATATAAATTATTGAGTTGATAGTGTGAAATACTGTGCAGTGACAATTATTGAATCAATAATACAAAATATCAACGGTAGCAATTATTGAATCAATCATATAAAATAGCAACGTAGCAATTATTGATATAAAATATCAACGTAGCAATTATTGAACTAATAAAATATCATGCAATTATTGAATCAATAATATAAAATATTGAACAGTAATTACTATAATAATTATTGAGTAAGTGACTTCTTACGTAAGAACCAATAATACAAAATTATGTGCAATACCGTGTGCTACTGTGCACAACGCGTATTACTGTATTTTTATCACCGGATATTTCAACAGTTTAACCGTAACAGTTTTACCGTTATTTATAAAAAGATTATTTCTGTCGCTTTCTATATCCGACAGTTATTCCGTTGTGGGGCCCACAAATAGCTGCGCCGTCGTACGAATATTCCCTGACAACAAGAATATTCCACGCCCAAACGAATATTCCCCGACAACAATGAATATTTTATAACCACTTGCTCATTTTAAAATATTTGCACATTTCACCCATAACTTTTCAAATTTATCAAATCAACACCTTACTATTTCGAAATAATATATAAAGAAAATTAAATCTTTATTCATAAAAGTTGGGGTCTTACAACCTCCCCCCCTTATGAAATTTCGTCCTTGAAATTGACGTACGTACCTGGTATGTCAAAAAGGTGAGGATACCTCGCTTTCATTTCTAATTCCAACTCCCAGGTCATTTCCTCAATAGCATGGTTTCTCTACAAAACTTTAACTTGAGGTATAATTTTCGAGTGTAGGACATGCTCCTTCCTATCCAAGATCTTGACAGGTACCTCCTCGTACGTTAAATCTTCGGTTATCTCGTCTGGTTCTAACTCAATAATGTGGTTTGGGTCTTTCACATATTTGTGAAGTACGGATATGTGAAAAACGTTATGAACACGAGACAGGCTTGGAGGTAAAGCGAGTCTATAGGCCACATTTCCTACTCGGTCAAGGATCTCAAATGGACCAATGAATCGTGGGTTGAGCTTTCCTCTCTTCCCGAATCTCGTAACTCCTTTCCATAGAACATTAAATTCCACGTCCTTTCGATGAAGATCCGCATAACTCTTTTGTCGATCTTGTGCTGTTTGTATCCGTGGCCGGATCATTTAGATCTTTTCCGTAGTCATACGTACTAACTCCGGTCCCAACAATGTTGCTTCACCCACCTCATTCCAGCATACTGGAGAGCGACACTTTCGTCCATACAACGCTTCGAATGGAGCCACGCCTATACTTGCCTGATAACTGTTATTGTAGGAGAATTTCACCAATGGTAAGTACTTATCCCAACTCCCTTTGAAGTCTAGAACACATAGTCTCAATAGATCTTCAAGAGTTTGAATAGTTCTTTCTGATTGTCCGTCTGTTTGAGGATGATAAGCCGAACTGAATCGTAAATCCGTGCCCATAGCTTTCTGCAAACTGATCCAAAATCGTGAAGTAAATCTGGGGTCACGATCCGAAAATATGGATACTGGCATGCCATGCAATCTCACAATCTCATTCATGTACATACGAGCAAGACGTTCAAGGGAATAAGTCTCTCATATCGGCGAGAAATGAGCAGACTTGGTTAATCTATCAACAATAACCCAAATCGCATCTATGCCTTGAGAAACCTTGGGAAGACCCGTAACGAAATCCATCGTAATGTGTTCCCACTTCCATTTCAGAATCTCCAGTGGTTGCAATGGACCCTTCGGCACTTGATGCTCCGCCTTTACACGTTGACACGTTAAACATCTCGAAATAAACTCCGCGATCTCTCTTTTCATATTGCTCCACCAAAATGTATGTCGAAGATCACGATACATTTTGGTACTCCCAGGATGGATTGCAAACGGTGTGTTGTGTGCCTCCATCATGATTCTATACTTCAAGTCAGAATCGTTAGGAACACAAAGTCTGGAGTTAACTCAAAGTATTCCCTCTTCATCGATTCTTGCTTCTGGAATGGCACCTTCTTGTACCTTCTTCTTCATCTTCATCAGCTCCGAATCCGTAGCTTGAGCAGCTATAACTTTATCAATCAAAGCAGGTTCTACGCGTATACTTGACATCATCGCACTCGTTCCTGCATATAATCTTCTACTCAATGCATCAGCTACCACGTTCGCTTTTCCAGGATGGTATTGGATGGTATGATCGTAATCTTTCAACAGCTCAAGCCAACGTCGTTGCCGCATGTTGAGTTCCTTTTGAGTGCAGAAATATTTAAGGCTCTTATGCTCCGTATAAATCTCCACTTTCTCCCCGTACAGGTAATGTCTCCAGATCTTCAATGCGAAAACGACAGCTACCAACTCTAGATCATGAGTAGGATAATTCCTCTCATATTCTTTGAGTTGTCACGAGGCATAGGCTATGACTTTCCCATGTTGCATGAGAACACATCCTAACCCTTTGCCCAAAGCATCGCTGTAGATAACAAATCCATCCGAACCAGATAGTATTGTCAGAACAGGTGCCGAGATAAATCTTCTCTTGAGCTCTTGGAAGCTCTTCTCGCATTCCTCGCTCCAAACGAATTTTGTATCTTTTTGAGTCAACTAAGTTAATGGAGTAGCGATTCGAGAAAATCCCTCTACGAACCTCCGATAATAACCAGCTAAGCCTAGAAAGCTTCGTACTTCGGTCACCAACTTAGGTTGCTCCCAGCTTTGTATTGCTTCAATCTTCGTTGGGTCAACAGATACTCCACGTTTCGATACCACGTGCCCAAGGAATGCTACTTCCTCAAGCCAGAACTCGCATTTCTTCAGCTTGGCACATAGCTTGTTCTCACGAAGCTTTTGAAGTACCAACTTCAAGTGGTGCTCATGATCTTCACGGTTTTTAGAATAGATGAGGATGGCATCAATAAAGACAACAACGAATTGATCCAAATATTCCTTGAATACACGGTTCATCATATCCATGAAAGCAGCAGGAGCATTAGTCAATCCAAAAGACATAACTAAGAACTTATAATGCCCGTACCGAGTTCTGAAGGCAGTCTTCGGAATATCCTCAGTTTTAATCTTCAGCTGATGATATTCAGAACGAAGATCGATCTTTGAAAAGAATTGTGCTCCTTGCAACTGGTAGAACAGGTCATCAATACGAGGTAACGGATACCTATTCTTGATGGTGACATGGTTCAACTCCTAATAGTCAATACAAAGTCGCATACTCCCGTCTTTCTTCTTTACGAATAAAACAGGAGCACCCCAAGGAGACGTACTAGGACGAATAAAATCGATATCTAACAATTCCTGTAACTGGACCTTTAACTCCTGAAGTTCAATAGGAGCCATTCGATATGGGGTTTTAGAAATGGGTTTTGTATCGGGTTCAAGGTCAATAAAGAATTCAACTTCACGTTCTGGGGGTAGACTGGGAAGTTCTACGGGAAATACATCAGGAAACTCATTAACAACGGAAATATCATTCAAACCTAACGTATTCTGGTTTAGATCAGTGACATGAGCTAAGAAAGCTTGACATCCGTTTTTCAATAAACGAATAGCTTTGTGACTTGAAATGATATTGACTAATTTTAGTGGTTTGGTGGTTTGGATTCGCACAACAGGTTGATTAGGAATATAAAAACTAACAACCTTATGAAAATAATCAATTTTGGCATGGTAAGTGGTTAACCAGTCAATTCTTAAAATCACGTCAAATGCAAGTATTTTCAAAGATATAAGATCAACAGGTAAGGTAAGGGTACCAATCTGAATCAAGCAAGATTTGTAAACTGTGGATGTAACAAAGGTTTCTCCCAACGGAGTTTCAACAGATAAGTCAAAGTCTAATTTATCAGAAGTCAAGTTCAAACGTTGAGCACAAGCAGGTGAAATAAAAGAATGGGAAGCACCGGTGTCTAACAAGGTGTACACTTCGCAAGAGTTTATGATTAGTTTACCCGTAATCACCTCGTGTGGATTCCTCGTGTTTTGGGCTGTCACGACAAACGCTCTTCCAGGAATCACCGACTTTGACTTGTCCGAAACCGCCTTTGGAATCACCACCCCCGCTGGACTTGGTTTCGCTATAGGACAATCTCAAGCTATATGTCCTTCTTTTCCACAGTTATAGCATGCTTTGAATTGTTGTGGGCAGTTTGGGCTGATGTGTCCCTCTTTCCCACATTTATAGCATACGACCGGTGGTCGTTCTCCTCCCTTAGAAATAGTTGATGCTGGTGCTGATGTTGACGTCTTCACGTTCTCATTGTTATACCTTCTCTTCTTGAAATCTCCCCCCGATTCGCTTTTTCTACTATCATGGCCACGATTACCACTGGAGTGGTTACCGCTTCTGTCATACTTTCCTCCCCGCTGGTTGTCATTGCTCCTATGACTGCTGCCACCGGTACGACCTTGGTTGTTGTCCCTTGGTTGAATATAATCACTATCTTGTTCTAACAACTGGGCCCTGTTCACTACATCCAAATATAGATAAAATTTGTGAGAAATGAGGTATTGACGTATTTCGGGTTTCAAACCTCTCAGAAACATCCGCGTCATACGTTCCTCATTCTCCACCAAATGAGGTGCAAACCTGGACAACTCCGCGAACTTAGCCTCGTACTGGGACACCGTCATATTGTTTTATTCTAGTCAGATAAACTCTACCTCCTTCATATAACGAATACTTTCAGAAAAGTACTTGTCATTGAACAGTTTCTAGAACGCTTCCCAAGACATCCTGAGTGCGGAAGGCTGGGTACGCTTCACGGATTCCCACCAGTAATCTGTCTCTCCACGGAACATAAACATGGCGAATGGAACCTTCTGTTCCTCCGTGCATCCCAAGACATCAAATATCTTGATAATTTGCTTAACCCACGTCTCCGCCTTGATCGGATCCGGCTTTCCCTGAAATTCTGGTGGTCCAAACTCTTTGAACTGCTTGGCAGTGACAAGCCGCGAATTGTTATTATCTCCACCTGTATTTTGCACACGAGTTTCCCTCGTCTTGTTTTGCATGAACTACCAAAAACTTCTAAACATCTCATTGTTTATCGTCTGATCAGCGTTGTTTTCAGGATGAACATTTCCTTCCTATTGCATGTTCTCCTCGTTGGTGATTAAAGGTGTCTCCACGGTCTTGTTCACTTCGTTGTTAACATTCTCAGCTGCCATTCTCAAATACTGCCATAAAACAAGGGTTAATTAAATTAATTAACATATCACATAATAACCCTATGCTCCGACTGACCAATTAAATACCACATAAGCTTAGGTAGGACACACTAGCGAAGGATTTACTCGTCTCTCCCCTCCTAGTTCTATTCCCAGATCTCCGTCAAAGATCATATCCCTAAGCTCTGATACCAACTGTGACGCCCCCAGAATAGGTCCAGTCAACCCAACCCCATTCTGAGTCACCAAATACAAAGTACAGAATCCAAATACAATCTTTTATATCACACGGTCGTGCAAAATACGACCACACAACTGTGAGTGTCAATACAAATATGTAGAAAATATTAACATTCAAACTAAGTCCTCATTACAATTATTATCACACTATTTATTAGAAATAGTGAGGACTACTACTGCTCTAACTCGGACCATCACTCTGTCCCCCGACTAGTTCCTGCGACATTCTCATTTCCTGAAGAGGACAATAGATGAAAAGGGTGAGCTCAACTAGCCCAGTAAAGAATATTATGACTAAGATAATGGAAAATAAATTATCGTTAGTCTTCAACAGTTCAGATAAAATATTATTGACAACAAGTTTTAGATCAATATTCGCAGCGAAAATAACCATTCATTAGAAGAGTTAAGTAGAGAATGAAGTCTACTATCTTCTATGATTTAAAAGTCCATCATCAATATTTTATCCCTATAACATCAATCAATATACATCTCAAATCAAATATTCATCTTTGCACTACGGGCCAAAGATATTCATTTGTATCACCAGTGGTCATGTTCATCTCAACACCTGTCCATCTTTGCACTACGGCCAAAGATATTCATCAGGTAATCATTCATCTTTGCTCTACAGGCCAAAGATATTCAGTTATATCACCTTTTAGGACTGAGGATGATGAAAAATATTTTAAAGAACGAATCCAGTGAGATAAAGGACAAAGATTAAGGATTCGTATTTTAGTTTATCCAATTCAAAAATACTTCGTAATAATCAATTGTGGAGCAAAATTCAAGAATAAAGCTCAAAACTTAGATCCAATCAAAGATAGGAACCTTAACAAACAACTTGGACAAATAGAAGAAAATTTAATTTTTTTTGTGAATAGTGCCGTATACGTGAATAGTAACCCCGACGGAAAAAGTAAGAATTTTATAATAAAATCCATGACAATATTTTGGTATAATGATATTGAAAAGAATAACATCGTTTACGAAAGAAAATAACATCCCTTACCTCAAAAGAATAGTACTTCTGACTAGAATATCGGATATAATACCGAAAAAAACTGGCACTGAATAGTAACACTCAAAGTATCTAAATACTCACAAAAATACGCTCGATATTATAGAGATAGAAAACTTCTGATTCTAATGTGATTTTCAATTCTAACCTAAGCACCCTATTTATAGGAAAAGCTTAGGATGCCAAAGTTAACTTTTGCACCGGCGGCTTCTCCAGCACACCTCGTGAGAAAAAAAAATCAACATTCAACCAACAAATGACAAAAGTGGGGCCCACCATTGTTAAAAAATATTTATTTTTGCAACTTCAATAATTCATAATAAATAGCCCTTTTGACAGAAAAATACAAATTTTATGTCCTTTCCATAGGAAATTTAATTCTCTACAACTTTGTAGAAGGAAGTTTTTCTAAATTTCCAACCGAAAATGGCCGAGATCCACAAACGGGTGTTTTTCCACAACAAAATACTGATAAAAACACCTTAGCACTAATTCCTTCTTTTATATCCACAAAATAAATATTTCTTTATCATATAAATCAATAATTAATTATTCACAAATAATATTATAGAACTACAATTTTGACAACCATGTCGTTCCTAGGATAGACAGAACTTTCTTAGACATTGTCAATAATGCTATCTAATAATATTATTCAAATAATATGAATTATTGAGTTGATAGTGTGAAATACTGTGCAGTGATAATTATTGAATTAATAATACAAAATATCAACGGTAGCAATTGTTGAATCAATCATATAAAATAGCAACGTAGCAATTATTGATATAAAATATCAACATAGCAATTATTGAACCAATAAAATATCATGCAATTATTGAATCAATAATATAAAATATTGAACAGTAATTACTGTAACAATTATTGAGTAAGTGACTTCTTACGTAAGAATCAATAATTCAAAATACTGTGCAATACCGTGTGCTACTGTGCACAACGCGTATTACTGTATTTTTATCACCGAGGATTTCAACAGTTTAACTGTAACAGTTTTACCGTTATTTATAAAAAGGTTATTTCTGTCGCTTTCTGTATCCGACAGTTATTCCAGTGTGGGACCCACAAATAGTTGCGCCGTCGTACGAATATTCCCCGACAACAAGAATATTCCACGACCAAACGAATATTCCACGACAACAATGAATATTTTATAACCACTTGCTCATTTTAAAATATTTGCACATTTCACCCATAACTTTTCACATTTATCAAATCAACACCTTACTATTTCGAAATAATATATAAAGAAAATTAAATCTTTATTCATAAAAGTTGGGGTCTTACAACAGGCGCTTCGTTTTAAGCTCGCTCCTTATAGTTCGCTGGAGAGACTGACCGTATACATATATATATATATATATATATATATATATAATTCTTAGTCAAAGTTGAACATAAATAGTCATACAACCCGTGTATAGTCTTCCAGATCTATCTCGTACAACCCAAATACTCATCACCCATAATGCTGTTTGAAAACGGATTAATTGCTTTTTTGATCACCCTACTTTTGGTCGACTTACAAATAGGTCATTGAATTTTTTTTCTTATAGTCAACTCACTGAACTTTAGTTTACTAACAAAAATGTTTGCAATTCCTTTAAGTCTGTTGACTTTAGACGGAATTTGACAAATTAGCTGCATACGTGTAAAAAAAAATCTTATGTGACACATCATCCCATGTGGCTTTCATTACGTGGAAATTAAATAGAGGAAAAAATTTATGGAGAAAATGAAAGATCTAAATCTAAATCTGTTGAATATCCCGATCGTCTCTCTCCCATGTGGCATATCCCGATCGTCTCTCTCCTCTCCCTCTCTCTCTAGATCTAAATCTGTTGAATTCTTCGTCAAACCCCTTGATCGTCTTAACACCAAAGTCTTAATCGTCGAATTCGCCCGTTCTTGTTTCTCAATTTTGGGGTTTCTGTTGTTCTAAGATACTTGATCCTATCGATCTAGGGTGTCAAACTAGTTGGAATTAACAAATTACGAAGACCTAGAGTTTTAATTTGAAGTAAAGAAAGGGGATCAAAGAATTGTTGTGCTATTGATGGTTCTCGTCAAGGTTGAAGGCTTGATTGATCTAGAAATCGACGGTGATGATCCATGTTCCTTTTTCTGCCGATGGGTTCTCGATTTTGCCAGTGGTTTTGTTGCTCGGATGGTTCCTTTTCAACCGTGTGGTTCTCCGATCTGAAGTATGATTCTATTAATTATCCTTTATTATTTCAGATTTAGATGTTAATTGTTGGATTTTTGGGTTTCTATTTAGTTGACATAATCTAGATTTGTCCTTCCAGCTTTGGTTTTTGGGTTACCCCAGATGGCTATTTTCGGTTTTGAACTTCCAATTTGAATGCTATATTTTTCTCTTAATATTCAGATTGGATTTTTGTGGGAACTGATGTGGTCCATCGCCAGATTCCATTATCGGAATCTGGTTTCATTAGGTTACCGGAAGCTTGGTCTATCTACATATTGGGAATTGTATATTTAAATTTAATGTTGAAAGTAAATATAAATGCTTAAGTGTAAAGTCCTTCAATGATCATATGCACAAGGACTTAGATGATAAATCAAAATTTTTAGGTTGATCTGAACTTTAATATTTATCATTTATGTAAATAAATGTATAAAAGAAAAGATCAAAACTGTTAGGTTGATCTATTTGAGTTGTAAAAGTTAAAGCCTTGACAGAATCGTAGTCTGTCAAAGGTAGCATACAAAAGACAAGGCAGAATCGTGGAGCTTAAGTGAAGATGTCCAAAATCGTAGTCTACCAAAAAAACCAAGTCTGCAGAGGCCAAGGCAAGATTCATAGAGCTTAAGTGATAGTATCAGAATCGTAGTCTGCCCTTGGAAGCCACACTGAGAATCATGGAAAAGATCCGAGTGCCTGCTGAGCTAAGTCAAGAAACGCAGTGTGCTCTCAAAAACGTGGAGTTTGCAAGACAAAGCAGGAAGGAATCATAGTATGCCGAAGAGCTTAAGAGAAATCGTAGTGTTCTCTACGATCAAGTCTGAGTCAAGCCTGTGCAAGCCAACACACAACGATTATGATACAATGACCATAATCGTAGTGTTCCTCCAGTCAGCATCAAAGTTCGTAGTTCTGATGAAGGGAAGAAGAGCAACAAATGAAGAAAGACTTATAGTCGTTGACAATTTGATGGTCCCAATGATTCCATATTCATCCTTAGTTCAAATCGAAGAAGCGTATTGAAGAAGCTAAGGAAAGGACTAAACCGCCTGTAGAAAACACCTTTTCAGGTGTTAGGTGAAGTTGCAGACTGCTGTGTCAGTGGGCCAGTCGGCAGTGCAGCAGAAAAGCAGGATGTCAACATCAACTGCACAGAAATGTCTGAAGCATTTAATGCTGCAACGGGAGCATTCAAACGGATACATTTTGAATGGCTCTTTTATAAGGAAATCAAACAAGGATTCAGACTAAGCAAGCAAGACAAAGAAAGAAAGAATACATTGAGAAAAGCTCAAGAATACTCAACGATCAACTCTACGATCCTGAAAGAGGAAAGCTTGCTTCGCTACTCAGTTCTTCGGAACTGATGCTTAATTGCAACTGAGTAGCACACCTCAAACAACTACTGTCAATCCAAGTGAGGTCCCAAGTCAGAAGGACTTGAAGAGTTCTAAGTGAACTGAGAAAAGTATCAAGGCTGCTGGTCTTAAAGAGTTCTAAGTGAACAAAGAGAAGAGTACCAAGGCTGCTGGCCTTGAAGAGTTCTAAGTGAACTAAGAGAAGTTCCAGGACTACTGGCCTTGAAAGAATCTAAGTGATTCAGTTGTAAGAGATATCCTTAATGGATTTCCTACTCGTGGAGTAGAAGAGTGGACTAGGAGCCTTGTGTGCTCTGAACCACTCAAAACCTTGTGTCTCATTGTCTCATATTAACTGCTATAACTGCTATATCTGTTATAACTGCTATAACTGCTATATCTGTTATAACTGCTATAACTTCTTATTAAATTATAATTGCAATATCTTGAAGGGGAACACAACATATATTCCGCTGCTGTCAGTATAATCAATACTGACAAAGTATTTTAAACAAAGAAATTTTAAAATATCTATTAAACCCCCCTTCTAGATAACTAACGTGCCTTTGGGAACTAACAATTGGTATCAGAGCAGGTTCTCTCAACTAAGCATACAAGCTTGAGTAGATCCAATGGCACAACTGATAAGCGAGACCAAGACAAGTGGAGGAAGCAAGCTACCAATGTGCAATAGAGACAAATTTGCCAACTGAAAAGTTCGGATGCAGGCTTACATGGATTCAATAGATGATGATCTATTTGAAACTGTACTTAATGGGCCCTACATACCAATAAGGCTTGCACCAACTCCAGAAGAACCAAACAAAGTTGTGATCAAGGTTAAATCTGAATGGACTGACAACGAGAAGAAAGATGTACAGCTGGACAAAAAGGCTAAGAACATCTTGTTCCAGTCCTTAGAAGACAATCTGTTTCAGAACATGGTCAACTGCAAAACTGCTAAGGAAGTCTGGGATGCATTGCTCATCATGCATGAAGGAACAGAAGAAGACAGAGAAAACAAGCAATCTCTACTAACTCAACAATATGAGATGTTTGCTCATGTTCCTGGAGAAAATGTCACTTCCACTTATGAAAGATTCACACTGCTGCTCAACTCTCTCAGAGCTTATGGAAAGACCTACCCAAACAAAGATCTAGTCATCAAGTTCATGAGGTCCTTACCAAGCAAGTGGGATGCCAAGACCACTGCAATCAGAGAGTCAAAGAATCTGCATGAGATGATAGTTCAACAACTCTATGGAAACCTTCTTACCTATGAGCTATAACTGATTCAACGAGCAAAAACTCTATCAGAAGGAAGAAAGAAGGATAAAGGAGTTGCTCTCAAAGCAAAAGAAGAGATCTTCAAAGCTCATGCTGAAGATGAATCTGACTCTGAGGAAGATGATGATGATAATGATGATGATGATGAAGCTGCAATGCTGGCCAGAAGATTTAGAAGGCTCATGCTCAAAGGGAGAAGCAGCAACCTAAAAGATTCAACAATAACAGCAGTCAGGAGCAGATCAGTGACCTATGCTACAACTGCAAGAATCCCGATCATTTCATTGCCAACTGTAACAAGTCTATCAGAGAAGAGCTGAAAAGAAAGTCAAATCCAAAGAAGGAGCTCAAAGGCTACAAAAAGAATAAGAAGAAAGATAAAGGGCTTGTAGCTGGAAGCTCTTGGAGTGATTCAGACAACGACACCAAGGTTGAGTCTGAAGATGATGAAGAACCCCAAAAAGCTAACATATGCCTGATGGCCAAAGATGCACTCAGCAAGAAAAATGTTGAAGTAGTCATAGATGAGGTTTTTGATTTCAACTCTCCTGATATAGATATTGATGATTTAAGAACTGGCATTCGTGACATGTCAACTGATCTATATCAAAATATGAGATGGTTAAGAGTTCTATCTGAAGATTATTCTAATCTTCAAAAGAAGAAAGAGAACGTTCAGAAAGAGCTAGAAACAGTTCTACTAAGTTCTGACTCTCTCTAAGCTTGAAGCTAAGAATAAAATCTTGAGAGAGACCAATGAACTGAGCATACAAAGAGAGTCAAAGCTAACCTCTAAGATTGAGGAGTTAGAAAAGACTATCTCTATATGGAATAGATCTTCTTCATCCATGGACTCCCTGATATCCAGTCAGAAAAGTGTCTTTAATAGAACAGGCTTAGGGTTTGGGGAATCTACCTCAGAACCCAATGTGGAAATGACAAAGGAAACTAACATGAGTAGTGCTCCGAACTTAAATAGAAGTATTACATTTGTGAAGTCCACACAGAAGGATGAACCAGTGCAACCTTGCTCTTCTGATCCAAGACATGTCCCTGAACACTACAGATCTCATGCTGGCCTGGGGCTCAGAAAAGAGAAAAGTAACTCAGTCACCACTGTCCAACCTCGACGAATCATAGAGTCAAGTAAAACTGACTCCACGGATCAACCTGGAAGGAATCGTGGTGTTGAGGTTTACTCAGCACAAAACGTGAACCCCAAGGCTGCATGGAAAAGGAAGATGCAATATAAGAGTAAGGCCAACAAATATCCTCATAAGTCCAAATGGAGAAAGAATCCATACACACACAAATATGAATTATATTAGATGCTTTGCATGTGGAAGATTTGGTCATAAAGCTGCATTATGCTTTCATAATATTGTGCATGGGAGACCCAAAGTTAAGCATATTTGGGTTCCTAAGGGTACTAACATTGTAGGACCCATGCAAGTCTGGGTACCAACATGAAAGCTGAAACTACCTGCAGGAAATGAGCACCACAATTACAACATGGTATCTGGACAGTGGTTGCTCAAGGCATATGACCGGGAACAAAGCCCTCCTGTCGAACTACACAGAGAAGGAGGGACCAACAGTTATCTTTGGAGATAACAGCTCTGGCAAGACAAGAGGCTATGGATTAGCTGGGAATGGTGCGGTGTCCTTCAGCAAAGTGGATTATGTTGATGGACTAAAGCACAATCTACTTAGCATCAGCCAATTCTGCGATAAAGGCCATCAAGTCACTTTTCTCAACAATCAGTGTCAAGTCAGAGATCTGGAGACATCCTCTATCAAGCTGACAAGAACAAGAAAAGGAAATGTATACACTGTCAACCTTGCTCAGCTCAGTTCTGATGAGACGGTATACTTTCTTGCTAAAGCATCTGAAGAAATAAGTTGGCTTTGGCATAGAAGGTTATCTCATCTCAACTTCAAAAGTATGTCTAAGCTGGCCTCCAAAGATCTGGTAGCAGGTTTACCCAAGTTCATCTTCATCAAAGAAAGACCATGTAATGCATGCCAGCTTAGAAAGTAAACAAGGAGCTCATTCAAAGGCAAAGCAGTCAACTCAATTGACAGACCCCTACAATTACTTCATATGGATCTCTTCGGGCCAATTCCAACTGTGAGCCTAGGAGGAAAGAGATACTCACTGGTCGTAGTGGATGATTACACCAGATATACATGGGTGTTCTTTCTTAACTCCAAAGATGAGACAAGCTCACAACTGATCAAGATGTTCAAGTTGGTGATGAATGAAAAAGGAGAGACTATCAAGGCTATAAGGAGTGATCATGGCAGAGAGTTTGACTTCTCAGAAATGGATCAGTTCTGTGCAGACAATGGCATCAGCCACAACTTCTCAGCACCACAAACTCCTCAGCAAAATGGAGTAGCTAAAAGGAAGAACAGAATACTTATAGAAGCTGGAAGAACTCTACTAGCAGTAGCTCATCTGCCTGAATACTTATGGGCAGAAGCCATCAACACTGCGTGCTACACACAGAATAGATCTCTTGTACACTCTACGTTGAAGAAGACTCCCTACGAGCTGTGGAAAGGAAGAAAGTCAAATGTCAGTTACTTTCATGTGTTCGGTTGTTCATGCTACATTCTCAACAATGGGAAGCAATATCTGACTAAGTTCTAACCCAAGTCAGATGAAGGAATCTTCCTTGGATATGCCACAGACAGCAAAGCTTATAGAGTGTTTAACAAGAAGATACTAAGTGTTGAAGTCTCGATCCACATCATCTTTGATGAAACAGACTTTGACAAGTCTGCACCACAAGACACTACGATTGACGATACTGACACTACGAATGAAGTGGTCGAGCCCAACACTACGACCTTAGTTCCTGAAGAAAGAATCGTAGTGTCCGAAGAAGAAATCATAGAGAGCTAAACCAGACGACGATTCTGACCAACAAGAACCAGAAGTCAATCTTGAAGAGTTCAGACCAGAAGTCACCAGAACAGATGTTCCAACTGGGAACAGGTGGGCAAGAGATCACACTCAAAATCTGATCATTGGTGATCCAACTGCCAGAATCAGAACAAGATCTGCAACACAGAATGAGTGTTTCTATTTGAGTTTTCTGTCTCAAATAGAGCCCAAGAAGATTGAAGATGCAATGCTAGATGCAAGCTGGATTGAAACCATGCAAAAGGAGATGAATTAATTTAAAAAAGTAAAGTCTGGAGATTAGTTCAAAGACCAAAGAATCACTCAGTCATTGGCATCAAATGGGTCTTCAGAAACAAGATGGATGAAGATGGGGTGATCACAAGAAACAAAGCAAGACTGGTGGCCAAAGGTTATTCTCAAGAAGAAGGCATTGACTATGATGAGACCTTTGCACCAGTTGCCAGACTTGAAGCAATCAAAATATTTCTTGCATTTACTGCCCACAAGAAGTTCAAAGTATTCCAGATGGATGTCAAGAGTGCATTCCTAAATGATGAACTTCAAGAAGAAGCATATGTGGAACAACCCCCAGGTTTTGTCAATCCAACCCTCTCTAATTATGTCTATAGATTAGATAAAGCCTTATATGGACTTAAACAAGCACCTAGAGCATGGTATGAAACACTAACTAACTTTCTTACTGAAAAAGGATTCACTAGAGGTAGAGTAGACACTACACTATTTCTTAGGAAGTACAAAGATAAAGTTTTACTAGTTCAAATATATGTAAATGATATTATCTTTGGTTCTACTAATGAAAATCTGTGCAAGAGATTTGCCAAGCTTATGCAGAGCAAGTTTGAAATGAGCATGATGAGTGAGCTGAACTTCTTCCTTGGACTGCAAGTGAAGCAATCTAATGAAGGTATCTTCATTAACCAAGCCAAGTACATCAAAGACTTACTTAATAAGTATGGCATGGAATCAGCCTCTCCCATGAAAACACCAATTGCTCCAGCAACTAAGCTTGACAAAAATGAGAAAGGTAAAAGTATTGACATTACTCAATACAGAGGTCTGATAGGCTCCCTTCTTTACCTAACTGCCAGTAGACCAGATATAATGTTTGCAACATGTATATGTGCTAGATTTCAAGCTAATCCTAAGGAATCACACTTAACTGCTGTAAAAAGGATTTCCAGGTATCTTAAAGGTACACCCTACTTGGGTCTATGGTATCACAAGGAGTCCTCATTTGAACTGACAAGATATTCAGATGCTGACTTTGCAGGATGCAAAATTGATAGAAAGAGTACCAGTGGCACTTGTCAACTGCTAGGAAACAGACTAGTGTCTTGGTTCAGCAAAAAGCAAAACGCAGTATCAACTTCAACAGCAGAAGTTGAATACATTGCTGCAAGCAGCTGCTGTGCTCAAATCTTATGGATGAAGAACCAGCTAGCAGATTATGGGTTTGATTTCAAATCTATACCTATACACTGTGATAACACAAATGCCATAGCAATAACAAATAATCATGTCATGCATTCTAGGACAAAGCATATAGAGATAAGATATCATTTCATTAGGGATCATGTTCAAAATGGAACAATATTTTTGCAATACATCCCTACTGAAAATCAACTTGCTGATGTGTTTACAAAACCTTTAGATGAATCCAGATTTAATAAACTGATAAGTGAGTTAGGTATGTTAAATTTGTAACCATAAAATCTATGCTTTAGATGGTGCTAACCTTGCAGGTATAAAGGCTAAGTCAAAATCGTAGAGATGACAAAGAGAAACAACGATCGTGGAGTAATCCAGTCAAGGCAGAAAAGCTCATTGTGATGGCAGCATCATCAAGCTAAGCAACCCTTCTGATAAGTATCTCAGGGAAAAACCTGATCCTTAGTATCAAACAAAGAGGTTGGCTCTTCCTGAGCAACCATAATATAGAAGGGATGTCATTTCAGAATGCTTCACAGAAAACCATAGAATCAACCGTCAAGGAGCAAGCAAAGGATCTAACTCAACAATTGTGGAGTGATTCTTGGTAATCGTAGTCCTCTCACAAGGAATCACTAGCTCAGGGGGAGCTAAGGGCAAAAAGGAACTCTCCACATGACTTAAAACCGTGGAGTCCTGCAGAACTTGACACGTGTCCCACTATGCAAAACATATGGAGGGAAATTTTTAAATCAATTTTAAACTATCATTTATCAGTTTACCTTTGAATTTTAAAAGATTCTTTCTCTCTCTCAAACGAAATCCTAAGTTTCAGAAAGCTAAGCCAAATCTGTTCATTACAAGAAAATTAATCTACATCAATGGCTGCTTCCAGAATTGTCTCAGGATACCAGCTATGCTTTAATGGGTTCAAAGATGCTGGCCCAGAAATTCACAAAGTTCTTTCACTACTAAAGAAAGCTGGACTCGAAGAAGCTCTGAGCACCAGCACCCTGATCTACACTAGGCTGGTGAAAGAGTTTTACAACAATGGAGTCATTGAAGGAGACTCCATCCTCACCAAAATCAAGGGCGACCAAATACGATTCAACGCCGAAAGCATAAACCTAGCCCTAGGTTTCAACAATGAAGGTCTTCCGTCATTGGAAAGAATTGATTTTCTTGAAGGCCTAAAGAAGATGAAACACGTCAGAACTGAAGGAAAGAGTAGCTACAGGAAGAAAGAGTTTCCTCAAGAATATGAGTTCCTTGCTGATATTGTTGGCCAATGCATATGTTGCAAGGGCTCGGGCCACGATTCTATCAATGAGGAGCAACTGAAGCTCATAACAGTCATCCAGTACAGAATTCAACTCAACTGTTGAGCTCTACTGATTGAATGGTTTGGGAAATGGATGGAAAGCCCCAAGAAGACCAAGAGCACTGCAAAGATGCCCTATAGAAGGTTTATCAGCATCATTCTAGAGGCTACTCTGGGGGACAAAATTGAAGACAAAGAAGGTGTTTCTATTATTCCTAATAAAAAGATGACCCAGCAGTTGTTTCAGAATTGGAAAAGGAATCCTGCAGAGAATGTAAAGATGATGTCTGCAACTTCATCTGCTGCAAGGGAAGCCAGAGAGGAAGAAGAAGAAGAGGTCAACCAAGAGCACTGCAAAGTCAAGCCACTGATGCACCCCAAGAGGGTTCAGATGCTGGCACTGGGATTCGGGGCCTTATCACTAACAAAGAAATTACCCTTGAGGCAACCGAATCACCAGCTGAAGGTGTGAAGGAGAAGAAGAAGAAAAGGGATACAAGTGAGGACAGGGCAGAAGGGAGCTCTAAGTCTCAGAAAAAGAAGAAACGCAGCCACAGAACAAGGAAGTCTACACTGCCTATGATTGTGGAGTCTTCACCAATCGTAGAGTCTAGGCTAGTCACCTCTATAGAAGGAGATGCTGCAACAGCCTCTCAGCCTGAACAAACTATAAGGGCTGAAGCTGAAAAAGGTTCTAAGGTTGTGACCAGACCAAAGAGGAAGAAGACTCTGATGAAGAAGTACATCCTTGAAAATGAAGAAGTTTTAAAGGAAGATGACAGAAGAAGGGCTGTTGAGAAGGCTGAACAGACCACTGAGCCTCAAGCATCTGGTTATAACTTAGAGGAGACGAGAATCATAGAGGGTCAAGCCAACATCAGTCATGCAGACAACACTGTTGCACCAGATAAAATAATGAATCAAGAAGAAGTGCTTGATACTGGTGTTCATAATAATGAAGTCACTGCTGAAGTGCATGAAAAAGAAATAACAGAACCAAGTGCTGTTGTTGTGGAGCTACAACCTGAGGTGACTGATCCCTCTGAAGAGGTTCTAATTGAAGAATAAACAGCTCAGTCTGAAGAAAAAGTGCCAGAAGCACTAAAGTTGAGCCAAGATAAAGTGTTGACAGAAACTCTAGAAGATCACGTTCAAGCAAGTGCTACAGCTAAGGGGGAGCTGTTAAAAGCACAAGAGCCAGAGTATGCAGAAATTGAGGGGGAGCTACCTGCGAAAGGAGCAAACGTAGTCTCTTCAGTCAATGAAGAAACCATAGTGTCTGCTGAAGCTGTGATGGTGGATGTTAAAGATAATGATGTGTTGGAAGATATGTGTTAGAGTTTATGCCCTAGAGGCCATTTCTTTGATGTAATTACTTAACATTTTTGATATTATATTTGATTGAATAAATGAGTTATTTTATTATGATTTTATTTACTGCGTTATATAAATGCTAGCATAATAAAAGTCCTTAGAATAGTGATACAAATTATATGGCTTCAAGTATGTGACTCGAACATGAGATCATATAATTATAATTAGTATCATTATTCTTAAATGTCCCTAGTCGAGTGTCATTGTTAGTGGAACAACAATGATACATTGAGACTAGTATGTGGATTGACTGATGGCCAAATCTCATTAGTCATAAATATATGAGATATTGAGTCAATGCATAGGTACATGTTAGAGAACAATGTACTAGACAAACCCACCATGAGAATTCTACATGGAGCATTATACAGAGTGTCATAAGCAATTCTCATAGTGACAATGATGTAATGATCCTCCGACCTGAAATCATTATATTATTACACAGGAATTTATGTACTTTGATATCATCAAAAGTCACCTTTAATAGGGTGAACAATAAAGGTGATTATTGGATACATCATGAATCGTGTGAGGAATATGAGTGATCTAAATGGAATTTAACCCTCCTATATATTAGGGGTGATATCCATAGGCCTCTTGATTGAGTAGGACTATGAAATGCATGGTCATGCTAAAATAGTTTACTCATCGATCAAGAAAACTCAGATTAAATTATGAAGAGGATGACACATTCCATGCCTCGAGTTTAATATAGGATGTCAAGGTTAAAAGGATTAAATTACATTGAAACATTGTTCACGAAAAGGTTGTATCGAATCACCGATCTTATTATTATTTGGGTAGCAGTGATGCATTACTAGATGCCGCTCACTATTTATAATTTTATAATATAATTTTAAAATTATTGCCAACATAATAATAACCTATAGGGTCACACACTTAGAACGTAATTAAAAGGAAATTAATTTAAATTGTAAGAATTTAAATATATCAATTTGATTGATAGTATTTAAATTACGAATTTAAATTAATAGGATAATTTGTATATATATGTATATTAATTAAGTAAGATTTAATTAAGAAATAATATATATATATATATATAAATTCGGATTTTATTTTTCTAATTGAATTAGGTTTTGGTTAATTCCTTTAACTGTTATATATATGATATATCAGCCATTTTTAGGGGATTCATTATAAACCCAAACCCTAGCCACTCTTAGAGAGAGACTAGAGAGAAAAACTTCGAAAGTCCAGATCCTTGGCGGCTAGTACCGCAGCTTTCCTTGCTGCAGATCGTGTAACGATTCGCGGGACGTTCGTGTGGATACCGTAGAGACGCAGTTCCTTTGGATTGCGTTGAAGATTCGAAGTTGTTCTAGAATCTCCATCGTCTCCGTTCAGGCTTGAATAATCAGTAAAATAAATCTAAACCTATAAATTAATATGTTTTTCGCATGGATCCTGTTTTAGGGTTTCGGAAAATTTAAATTTTCGCTGCGTTTATGTGCCAAAATCCCTACAGTGGTATCAGAGCTACTTGCGAAACGATTAATTCAGATTACGTGTTTTAATTGTATTCAATATATATGATATATGATGATGCATGTTTGCCGATCTGAAATTGAATATATGATATTCTGCATGTATGCGTTTTCTGAAATCTGTAATATATATGCATGTATATGATGTTCTGATAATTGTATCTTAGAAGGTGGAATAACAATTCAACTTCTGTTCTAATTGGATTAGATACATGAAGATTCGATTTAATATGATTAATCAAAACTGGACATATATGATATGTTCTGGGTGCATTGTTATTATGAGTGTGTTGGCGGATTGTATATGATTCTGGAATTATTTCAGAGATTCGTATGAAAAATTCTACAATGCAGATTGTAGTTCAAAAAAAAATTCCCAAAGCGCTGCCCCCGGCCCCGCTCGCTGACCGGGCAGCGAGATCACCCGCCGGCTGATCTGTCAGCCGGACCACCGCCAGGGGGGAGACCCCCCCTTGGACCCCACCGTCGTAGCGCACGATGGTCGTGACCCCAATATTTGATATATAGTTTTCTTTAATTATATAAATTTTGTCATGTGCTTATTGTGATATGCATGGTGCACAGTTATGTCCCTTTTGACCCATAGGTTAGTGGTTTTTGGTTTTGAAATACGGCTTGCATGTCGTGCCTTTCTATAAATTCTGATGTAATATTCTCTTCTCACCTAAATCCCCTCGAATGTAACTCGAGGTTTCTTTAGGTCATGAAATGTACAATTATAACCTATCAAGATGACAAGATGATGATGGAGAGGAGACACATGCATGAGGAAGGTCCAAGGAAGCTACTATTTTGAAGATCTTTTACCACCTTAGACTGACCTTCAATTTTTCATTAGCTTGAAAAGATTGACATAGGGTTGGGCCATAACTGTGACACATTTAATTTTGCACTTTATTTATGCTTGTATACGATATGATATGATAAATAATGTGCATGTTTAATAAGATTAAAAGTGGTGAGATCTAAATTAATTAATAAAATTCCTCATAAAATTATCAAGTCTAAATCAGATGCCTTCCAATGAATAACACTCATCAAGACCTTGACCGATGGATGTAGGTTTGCCAAAGCAAAGTACCCCATTTATCTTGGTAAGATGCGATAGGATAATTGTGATATCCAAACTGTTAAAATCATTGGGCCAGACTTAACTAAGTTATCACAATAGGATTGTGGACTTAGAGGCATAGAGTTTGGTAGGTACCATTAGATGGACTAGAAATAAATGTTGTTCACCAAACTATCTAAGAGTTAAATATAATATAATTGACAAAGGGTTGTCTACCTAAATAATTATGTTTTGAGAGAATATCCAAAGCTAACTTAAGGCATAATGAAATATGGATCTTGGCTCACTAGAAAGATTTAATAGAAAATGCTTTCCGAATTAATGGTGAGGGCTATTAATTTGAATAAAATAGTGGGAGGTATATTTTGAATGTACTATTATCAATTACATAATATCAAAACTCTGCAATTTGACTTATTATTTTTGCACTTATAAATTGTAGATATCAATGGCAAATAACAACACAAATAGTCTTTCACTACGATCAGTCCTTGAGAAGGAAAAACTGAGTGGAATTAATTTCCTATACTGGCATAGGAACTTGAGGATTGTCCTCAAACAGGAGCGTAAGCTATATGTCCTTGATGGGCCCATTCCTGCAGTACCAGCTAATACTGCACCACGTGTAGAGCATAATTCTTACAAGAAGCATCAAGATGATGCTCTGGACGTGAGTTGTCTCATGCTAGCAACTATGAACTCTGAGCTTCAGAAACAACATGAGTTAATGGATGCTTATGAGATGATTGAGCATCTCAAGAAATTGTTCGAAGGGCATGCTCGACAGGACAGGTATGATACAAGCAAGGCGTTGTATCACTGCAAGATGGGTGAACGTGATCCAGTTGGTCCACATGTGCTGAAAATGATTGGGTATATTGAGTACCTTGGTAGGTTGGGTTTTTCGATTACTCCGGAAGCCCAAACCGATCTTGTTTTGCAATCTTTGAACAGCAGCTACTCTCAATTTATTATGAATTACCTCATGAATGAAATTGCAAAACCACTTACTGAGCTGTTGAGCATGTTAAGAACTGCTGAGAACAACATGAAAAAGGCAGGACCCACTCCCATAATGATGGTGCAAAAGGGGAATGCTAAGGGAATGGGGAAAGGTAAGAAGAAGATAGGATCTAAATCTGCCAAACCCAATCCCAAAACCAAACAGGCTTTAAAACCTAAAGGTGGGGTGGCTAAAGAAGGTGATTGTCACTTCTGTGGAAAACCTGGACACTGGAAGAGGAATTGTCATGCTTATATGGAAGAACTGAAGAAAAAGAAAGGAAGTATAACTTCTGATTCAGGTATATATGTTATAGAAGTCAATTTGTCCACTTCTACATCATGGGTATTGGATACTGGATGTGGTTCTCACATATGTGTTAATGTGCAGGAACTCCAAAGGAGTAGGACTTTGGCGAAAGGCGAGGTTGACCTACGAGTTGGGAATGGGGCAAAAGTTGCTGCACTAGCCGTAGGAACTTATCATTTATTTTTACCCACTGGGCTAGTATTAGAATTAGAGGATTGTTATTATGTGCCTATGAGCAAAAACATTATTTCTGTTTCTTGTTTGGACAAGAAAGGTTTTTCATTTTTAATAAAGAACAACAGTTGTTCATTTTACTTAAATGAAATATGTTATGGTGTTGCACAATTGTTTAATGGTCTTTATATTCTTAATTTAGAAATGCCTATCTATAACATAAATACAAAATGATTTAAATCAAATGATTCAAATCCGACATATCTCTGGCACTGTCGTTTAGGCCATATAAATGAGAAACGCATATCCAAACTCCATAAAGCTGGGTTTTTGGATTCATTTGATTTTGAATCATATGAGAAATGTGAGTCTTGTTTATTAGGCAAGATGACTAAAGCCCCTTTTACTGGACACAGTGAACGGGCTAGCGATGTATTGGGACTTATACATAGTGATGGATGCGGACCCATGAGTTCGTCAGCAAGAGGTGGGTTTTATTACTTCATTACATTTACTGACGACTTCAGTAGATATGGATATGTGTATCTTATGAGACACAAATCCGAATCCTTTGAAAAGTTCAAGGAATTCAAGAATGAAGTTCAAAACCAATTTGGCAAAAGCATAAAAGTCCTTCGATCCGATCGAGGAGGTGAATACTTAAGCCAAGACTTTGATGACCTTCTAAAGGAGTGTGGTATTATATCACAGCTCACTCCACCTGGAACACCACAATGGAATGGTGTGTCTGAGAGGAGGAATCGCACCTTGTTGGACATGGTACGATCGATGATGAGTCATGCAGATCTTCCAATAAGCTTCTGGGGTCATGCCCTAGAGACAGCTGCATTTACACTTAACCGTGTTCCTACAAAGACGGTTCAGAAGACACCATATGAGATGTGGACTGGGAAACGTCCTAGTATGTTGTTCATGAAGATTTGGGGTTGCGAGGCATTTGTAAAACGTCTGGCTTCTGACAAGCTCGGACCCAAATCTGACAAATGTAATTTTGTGGGATACCCAAAGGAAACAAAAGGGTATTATTTCTACAAACCTTCTGTGAACAAAGTATTTGTTGCTCGAACTGGTATTTTTCTAGAAAGAGAATTTGTCTCTAAAGGAAACAGTGGGAGGAAAGTAGAACTCGAAGAAGTTCGAGAACCACAAAATATCATTGAACCTGAGTTGGAACATGAGCAGGAACCACAAGATATTGTGGAAAGTGAACCTGCTCAAATTACACGAGGCATTCGTAGATCTGGTAGGACACGCCAAGAGCCCGAGAGATATTATAAATTTCTTGTGACTCAAAACGGCGATGTGATGCTCATAGATCATGATAAGCCTGCTTCCTACCAAGAAGCTATGAATGGACCAGATTCTGAGAGATGGCTTGAAGCCATGAAATCTGAGATGGACTCCATGTATACTAACCAAGTATGGACTTTGGTTGATCCACCCGAAGGGGTAAAACCAATCGGGTGCAAGTGGGTTTTCAAGAAGAAAATCGACATGGATGGTAATGTACAAACCTATAAAGGCCGACTAGTAGCAAAAGGTTTCAAACAAGTTCAAGGTGTTGACTATGATGAAACCTTCTCTCCAGTGACAATGGTTAAATCCATCAGGATCTTACTTGCTATTGCAGCCTTTTATGATTACGAAATCTGGCAGATGGATGTCAAAACTGCTTTCCTTAACGGAAATCTCCTTGAGGATGTGTATATGACACAACCTAAGGGTTTTGCCAATCCAAAGGATGCTGGAAAGGTATGTAAGCTGCAACGATCCATTTATGGATTGAAGCAAGCCTCTCGAAGTTGGAATCTTCGATTTGATGAAGCAGTCAAAGAGTTTGGCTTTATAAAAAATGAAGATGAACCTTGTGTATATAAGAAGGTTAGTGGGAGTCACATTGTATTCCTGGTATTATATGTTGATGACATATTAATTATTGGGAATGACATTCCTTCCTTACAGGCTGTAAAAACATGGTTAGGAAAATGTTTCTCCATGAAAGATTTAGGCGATGCAGCCTACATTTTAGGTATCAAAATCTATCGAGATAGATCGAGAAAAATGCTCGGCCTAAGTTAAAGTACATATATTGATAAACTACTGAAACGGTTCAGCATGCAAGAGGCAAAAAGAGGACACTTACCCGTATCTCATGGTATTAAGATCTCTAAGGCCCAATGTCCTAAATCACATGATGATGAGGAGTGTATGAGAAAGATCACTTATGCTTCGGCAATTGGATCTATCATGTATGCAATGATATGTACTCGTCCAGATGTCTCGTATGCTTTGAGTATGACGAGCAGATACCAGTCGAATCCAGGTGAAGGTCACTAGACAGCAGTCAAGAATATCCTCAAGTACCTGAAAAGGACTAAGGATTCATTCTTGGTATATGGAGGTGAAGACAAACTGGCAGTAAAGGGTTACACAGATGCTAGTTTCCAGACTGACACAGATGACTATAAGTCTTAGTCAGGTTTTGTGTTTTGCCTTAATGGTGGTGCTGTTAGCTGGAAAAGTTCGAAGCAAGAGACAGTAGCCGATTCTACGATAGAGGCTGAGTATATTGCTGCTTCTAGTGCGGCCAAGGAGGCTATGGATTAAAAATTTCATCACTGAACTTGGTGTTGTTCCAACCATTGTTGATCCGGTTGAGCTATACTGTGATAATGATGGAGCCATTGCACAGGCTAAGGAACCCAGATCTCACCAACGATCCAAGCATATACTTAGGCGGTACCATCTCATCCGTGAAATCATTGATAGAGGAGATGTACATATAAGCAGAGTGCCAACAGTTGATAATGTTGCAGATCCACTGACCAAGGCTTTGTCGCAGCAAAAGCACGAAGGTCACACTAGTTCCATGGGTATTAGATACATGAGTGATTGGCTCTAGTGCAAGTGGGAGACTGTTAGAGTTTATGCCCTAGAGGCCAATTCTTTGATGTAATTGCTTAACATTTTTGATATTATATTGGATTGAATAAATGAATTATTTTATTATGGTTTTATTTACTGCGTTATATAAATGTTAGCATAATAAAAGTCCTTAGAATAGTGATACATATTATATGGCTTCAAGTATGTTACTTGATCATGAGATCATATAATTACAATTAGTATCATTATTCTTAATTGTCCCTAGTCGAGTGTCATTGTTAGTGGGACAACAATGATACATTGAGACTAGTATGTGGATTGACTGATGGCCAAATCTCATTGGTCATAAATATATGAGATATTGAGTCAATGCATAGGTACATGTTAGAGAATAATGTACTGGACAGACCCACCATGAGAATTCTACATGGAGCATTATGCAGAGTGTCATAAGCAATTCTCATAGTGACAATGATGTAATGATCCTCCGACCTGAAATCACTATATTACTACACAGGAATTTATGTACTTTGATATCATCAAAAGTCACCTTTAATAGGGTGAACAATAAAGGTGATTATTGGGTACATCATGAATCGTGTGAGGAATATAAGTGATCTAGATGGAATTTAACCCTCCTATATATTAGGGGTGATATCCATAGGCCTCTTGATTGAGTAGGACTATGAAATGCATGGCCATGCTCAAATAGTGATTTGTTTCATATAGTTTACTCATCGATCAAGAAAACTCAGATTAAATTATGAAGAGGATGACACATTCCATGCCTCGAGTTTAATCTAAGATGTCAAGGTTAAAAAGATTAAATTACATTGAAACATTGGTCACAAAAAGGTTGTATCGAATCACCGATCTTATTATTATTTGGGTAGCAGTGATGCATTACTAGATGCCGCTCACTGTTTATAATTTTATAATATAATTTTAAAATCATTGCCAACATAATAATAACCTATAGGGTCACACACTTAGAACGTAATTAAAAGGGAATTAATTTAAATTGTAAGGATTTAAATATATCAATATGATTGATAGTATTTAAATTATGAATTTAAATTAATAGAATAATTTGTATATATATGTATATTAATTAAGTAAGACTTAATTAAGATATAATATATATATAAATTCGAATTTTATTTTTCTAATTGGATTAGGTTTTGGTTAATTCCTTTAACTGTTATATATATGATATATCAGCCGTTTTTAGGGGATTCATTATAAACCCAAACCCTAGCCGCTCTTAGAGAGAGACTAGAGAGAAAAACTTCGAAAGTCCAGATCCTTGGCGGCTAGTATCGCAGCTTTCCTTGCTGCAGATTGTGTGACGATTCGCGGGACGTTCATGTGGATACCGTAAAGACGCAGTTCCTTTGGATTGCGTTGAAGATTCGAAGCTTTTTCAGAATCTCCATCGTCTCCGTTCAAGCTTGAATAATCGGTAAAACAAATCTAAACCTCAAAATTAATATGTTTTTCGCATGGATCCTGTTTTAGGGTTTCGAAAAATTTTAATTTTCGCTGCGTTTATGTGCCGAAATCCCTATAATATGATGGAAATTCTTGATGATGATGAAGAGCTGAATGATGATATTGAGATCTTAGCCATAGGCAGGAATGCAAAAAGGGCAGCGAACTACACACAGTTGTTCAACTACTTGCCTATGATGCCTTATCATAGGTCTCTGATCTTCAGCAACTGGGATCATATATTCTGAACCTTCAAGGCATATCCAGCAATCTCAGTGCTTGTCCATGGATTCCCAAGAGAGAGGAAGTTTGCTCAGAAGCTGATTTCAAATAAATCAACTTCAGAATCTAAGTATGAGGTACATTCCACTCCCTCTTTTTATTGTCAACCATTCTCCATCATTACATTTCAATGAATTCTACGAATTGCCTAAATGGATGGAAGTGGTTCTTCGCCCACTAAATCAATTTCCAGTTACAGAGTCCCAAAACTCTGTGACTGATGAACCAAACAATCAAGTTGTTCTCTTTGAGCCAATAGCAAATGATCCAATGGTTATAGAGCAAGTCACCAGAATCGTAGAGCAGATGCTTGATAGCTCAACCATTGAGACACCCACTCTAAATGGTGAACCACGATTTGTGCCTAATGCTCAAACTGATACGGCAATCGTAGAGTCCCCAGAACAGATCAATGAACCTGAACCAAACACTTCACCCATACACTATATGGCCATACCTCTAACCCAAGCAGATATTCCTTCATCCTCTAACAACGAGTATTTCGACATGACACTTGCCCTCGCAAGCATGTCAAGGAGAGATGAACACACTACGACAACTCCTCCTCCTCCTAAGATACAACGAATTCTCAATCAATTGTCTCTAATGCCAACAAAGGAGGAGCTGACTGAAGCATTAAACTAAATTGGTTCAGAGTCTGGAGAGATTCTTGAAGCACACTCCCTAGCACTTCACATGCGATTCGACCACATAATCGAATCAGTCAAGCCTTTACCATGAAATTTGGCAACTGAGCTGTCCAAAAAGCGAAAGGAAATTGTACGAGAAATGGCTGACAGCCTCAGTAAAAGGGATGTCATTCACTTTGCTGCCACAAAGAAGCATAAGGAGGCTATGGAGATCATGCAGAAGAATCAGCAATCTCAGAATGAGCCGATGATGAAACAGATTTCAGAACTGCGTATCTCACTTCAACAATTCCAAGCCTGCAGTGTAGCTCAAATTAATCAGAATAACAATCAAATGGAGCGTCTTCAGCAACAAAGAAGACAAACTGAGGCTCTAGTTGAAGAAAATTGTAGTGACATTGCACTCAACCGATCTCAAATTCATGAACTGGTGCAAGGTGTCCAACGCCTCTCAGACTATATTCAAACCCTTGATGCTGACATAAAGGGGGAGAATAATGAGTAAGGAGATGAAGGTAGAGGCAGAGGTAGCAGAGGTGGAGGTGGAAGGCAAAGGCAAAGGCAAACACACATACAACCACCTCCTTAGCAGGGAAGGTAAAGGCAAAATCAAATTGGTCAATCGTCGGGTGGCAACTCCAGAAGTCCAAGTTATCACCCTCCACGATCTGATCAGCAGATGCAGTGTCCTTTTATGGCTGAACCTCTTCAAAGGAGTCAAGGTCAAGCTTCTAGCTCACAAGGCATATCCTCTACGGGTTTTAATATGCCAGTTGGAGATCATTCCTTCATGAACAGATATGATCAATCAGAACCACTGACCCGAGAAGAGCTAGAGGACAATGCATGGAGAGATGAAGCCTCAAAGAGAAGAAGAGCTGAAGAGCATGCCAACAGTAGTGCAGCAGGAAAGTAGGATGTCAACATCAACTACACAGAAACGTCTGAAGCATTTAATGCTGCAACGGGAGCATTCAAACGGATACATTTTGAATGGCTCTTTTATAAGGAAATCAAACAAGGATTCAGACTAAGCAAGCAAGACAAAGAAAGAAAGAATACATTGAGAAAAGCTTAACAACACTCAACGATCAACTCTACGATCCTGAAAGAGGAAAGCTTGCTTCGCTACTCAGTTCTTCAGAACTGATGCTTAATTGCAACTAAGTAGCACACCTCAAACAACTACTGTCAATCCAAGTGAGGTCCCAAGTCAGAAGGACTTGAAGAGTTCTAAGTGAACTGAGAAAAGTACCAAGGCTGCTGGCCTTGAAGAGTTCTAAGTGAACTAAGAGAAGAGTACCAAGGCTGCTGGCCTTGAAGAGTTCTAAGTGAACTAAAAGAAGTTCCAAGGCTACTGGCCTTGAAGGAATCTAAGTGATTCAGTTGTAAGAGATATCCTTAGTAGATTTCCTACTCGTGGAGTAGAAGAGTGGACTTCCTAGCCTTGTGTGCTTTGAACCACTTAAAACCTTATGTCTCATTGTCTCATATTAACTGCTATAACTGCTATATCTGTTATAACTGCTATAACTGTTTATTAAATTATAATTGCAATATCTTGAAGGGGAACACAACATATATTCCGCTGCTGTCAGTATAATCAATACTGACAAAATATTTTAAACAAAGAAATTTTAAAATATCTATTCAACCCTCTTCTAGATAACTAACGTGCCTTTGGGAACTAACACTACAGAACATGGTTACTTGCTAGGTAACATTGTCTGTTATTGTTGTTGGAAACGTAGAAAATCATTACCTTGTTCTACTGTGTTGTTTTATGTTCTCTTTATATTGGTCATTCTTCTATCTAATTGTTTCTCTGTTTTTATTAGGTGGACTAGGGATTCCCCATGGGGTGGATTTTGAGTGGAAAAAGATGGCACTACCTCTAATGGAGTACTATACAGAGGCCACTGATGGCTCTTTCATAGAGCAGAAGGAAAGTGCTCTGATATGGCACTTGACATTCAATACCTCCATGGAACATGTTTGAGCGCAGAACCAAGACACGCAAATTTGAAGAGTTTTTCAAAAAGCATGGGAAGGTATCATACATCTTGTTGTTCCCAAAGTTTAACACTTTTAATTTGATATTAATTACAAAATAATTGAATATATTTTTCATTTATTTTCTTATTTTTTGGCTAACTTTTCTAAATTATATTATTATATTTATAAATAATTAAACAAAAATTCAATTGATATTAATTACAAAAATAATTAAATATATATTTCATTTTTTTGATAATTTTTTGGTAAATTTTTCTAATTTATATTATTATATTTGTAAAGAATTAAATAAAAATTCATTTGATATTAATTACAAAATAATTGAATATATATTTCATTTATTTTCTTATTTTTTAGCAAACTTTTCTAATTTATATTATTATATTTGTAAAGAATTAAATAAAAATTCATTTGATATTAATTACAAAATAATTGAATATATTTTTTATTTATTTTATTATTTTTTTGACTAACTTTTCTAATTTATATTATTACATTTGTAAATTTTCCTCCATTTCCACATAATGAAAGCCACATGGTACTGCTCCGTGCCACATCAGAAATTTTTTACACGTCTGCAGCTTATGTGTCAAATTCCGTCTAAAGTCAACAGACTTAACGGAACTGTAAACGTTTTGTTAGTAAATAAAAGTTTAGTGATGACCGTAAAAAAAAATTTGTAACTCATTTGTAAGTCAACCTAAAATAGAATAACCTAAAAAACATTTATCTCATTTGAAAACAATGCAAATAATTGTACGGATGAGGACCAATAAAGAAACTGATAAAATAACCCTTGTTGGATTTGAATAATCGTCGGCACAATTATACTTGCAAACGACAAATATTCAATAAGAAAATACAATCAGGATCCATAAATTTTAAAACCACTTCATAGGATATTTCAGTGAATGGTGCAATATTCACTTAGAATTTCTCATTATATTCACTTACATTATGTAGGTTTACAAAAAATATTCATGAGATTGTATTATTTGTCTTAATTTAACATTATTTCGAACTATTTTATCCCATGATGAGGGATTAATAGTCCTTTAAATAATTCTATGGACTATTTTTTATCATTTCTAAGACTATTTATGAGGAATTATATAATCCCATGATGAATGCGAGATTAATAATCTCTCATCTTAAGCTATCAAATGACTTTAAGAAACTAAGGGATGTTTGTTTAGAGCTGAATGGTTGAATCGGGATTTTTGGGCTAAATGTCTAAGTGTATTTTTTTTAGCTTAATGGGCTGAATGACTGCTGAATGAAGTATTTTGTATTTAATTTTTTTTTACAGTATTAAATATTATATTAAATAAATTTACAATAATTTTGAATTTTTTCAAAAGAGTAAAATAATAAAAATTTGTTATCAAGATGTTTCAGACATGTCAATTATCAAACAATTTTTTTCATTCAGTATTCAGAATTCTGCTTCATTCAGCTCATTCAGATTATTTAAACATTTTTATTCAGTTTTATCAAACACTCCCTAAGAGTCCTTTGTCAAATAATTAAATAGTCTTAATTAATATTTAATTAAGACAAATAGTTCAATCTCAAGCATGTTTTTTGCAAACAAACATGGTCTTAGAGTTTATTCAATTACTGGCGCTTGCGGATATCATTTAGTGAGCTTGGAGATCCATACGCATCACACCATTTTTTGTGCGTTGTATTTTAGCTCCCAATGTTGCGTTTGAAATAAATTATTTCTAGACAGACAAGATTTTGAAGTTCGTTTGGACTTCCAAACGATGTGTATCCAAACATACAGTTACTCAATTCAGGCAACCCTAGATATTGTTGATATTAAATCAAACTCAATCACAAAGTCCAGAAGAAATGCGTTTGCCTATATAGATGAGAGGGAGAGAAATTGAGGATCATCAAGGGCAACATGATACGTTTTGAAAGTTGTCCAGAAGGTAAATTGAAAAGAGGGAAGATGCGTCAAGACAGAAAAGAAAGTTGGAAAACAATATAGAATTTCCTCAGACTTCCTGTCAAAAGATGAACAGAAAAAGTAAAGGAAAAAGAATAACTTGTAGAATTTTCTTGTGCCCTTCTGTCTAATCATGGAAAATTTCAAGGAGTAGCATGGAATCTTAGGGCGGAAAAGGTGTCACAAGAGCTTACGTGGGACCCGAGTATATAGAAATTTTCCTACACGAGCAACTTTTGCTATTAATACTTGAGGAATTGTTAAGAAACAAACAAAAACAAAACAAAAACGAAACGAAACAAGAGATAGAAAGAAACCGCAGCAATTTTTCCGCAATTTTAGATTTTGTGGAATGGAAATATACGTTTGGCTGAAAATGCAATTGACATTGCAAGTACAGTAGTCGATTTCTGTAATATAAAAAAAATCCCACAGAAATATCTTACGCCAAACAAACACAACCATAGTTTTATATGTAGTCTTAATTATAACCATTCAACTAGTTTGTTGATCTAAATAATTGTTGCAACAAGAGTATCAAAAAGGATCTGTTTGGTAAACATGTAATTTGAAAAAGGTTGAATGGCATTTCTGTCTCTCTAAGTTGTCACCCATTTTTAAAGTCGTCTCTAAAGTTCAATTTTCGTCAATTAGGTCCTTAAAGTGGCATTTTGTTGGCGTTTCGATTCCTTCAGCCCAATTTGATCTCAACCCGACCCATTTTAACAAATTTTAACCCATCCCGACACATTTTGACCCAATCCAAATTTTTAAAAATAAATAAAGTTTCATAAAATATAAATTCAAAAAAATTACATAAGAAAATAAAACTTTATTCTTTAAAAAAAAAGTAGATTTTTTCATTTTTTATAAAAAACTTTATTTTTAGAAAGAAAAAAAAAAGTTAATATCTTTACCATTATTATATGTATTCTCAATATTAGAATTTTTAAAAATAAAAACTAAAAATAGAAATTAAAATACAAAAACAGTAAAAGATAAATAAAAAAAAACTGATTCAATTTTTTTAAAATAAATAAATAAATATTGCTTTTACAAAATTATTATTATTTTTAGGAAAAAAAATTTAAGATTGAATCCCTAAAGTCCTTAATTATTTCTAAAAAAAATTCCTGAAAATAATAATTATTTTTTTAAAAAAATATTTATTTATTTATTTAAAAAATATTGAATCATTTTTTTTAATTTTTAATGTTTTTTGTATTTTAATTTCAATTTTTAGTTTTTGTATTTAAAAAGTCTAATATTAAGAATACATATAATAAAAAAAAGATATTAACTTTTTTTTTGAAAATAAATTTTTACATAAAAAATGAAAAAATCTACTTTATTTTTAAAAAAATAAATTTTTATTTTCTTATATAATTTTTTTGAATCTATATTTTATGAAACTTTACTCATTTTTAAAATAATAAAAGTTTCTAATATTTTTTCCTTAGAATAATAATTATCTTTATAACTTTTTAAAAATTATATTTTATTTTAAATAAAAAATATATATTATTTAAAATATTAAATATAATTATTATTATAAAAATAATATTTTCTTTTAAAATTTTAAAAATAATCATTATTTAAAAAATATTTAAAAATTATATTTTATTTTAAAATAGAAAATATAATTATTATTTAATTTTAAAAAAAATTAACTTTTTTTAAATATTAAAAATAACTATTTTTTAAATAATTATTATTTTAAAAATAATAATTTATTTTAAAATATTAAATATTATTTTTAAAATTGTTAGATATAATTATTATTTTAAACTTATTTTAAAAATAATATTATATTTTAAAATATTAAAATTTTAGATTGAGTTAAACTGGATCGGGTTAAAATTGATCAAAATGAGTCGGATTGAGGTCAAATTGGGTTAAAAAAACGAAAACGCCAACAAAATGTCACTTTAAGAACCTAACTGACGAAAGTGGGTGACAACTTAGAGGGACAGAAATGCCAATTAGCCTTTGAAAAAAATTTATGTCACATGTTCTGCAAAATGCTACTTGGTATCATAAATATATTTTCAAATTCTTGTGCATTTATGAGGTTATAAAAATTACACAAATTTAGAATTACATTGAGGAAAACAGAGCTTCATGCTATCTGTTCTTTGGTGAAATAAGACCAATTAAAAAGCTTGTGGAAAGAAGGAAGAAGCCCAGGAAAACTTTTCATTGAAAATTTCCTGCACTTGTATAGTTGTATAACGGAAAGATGAATTTTTACATAAATATTTCTCAATTGAACATTAATCCTACTAATCCTAGTGAAGCAGCATATGGGCTACAAAATATATGCTGACCTGTATTATCCTCCGGTTATCAAGCGTCTCCATTATCATAAATGAACGTGTATACTTCCCACTACCTAGTATCTTGCTTTGTATTTTGTCTAATGCCTAATCTTGTGACGACGAGAATGGAGCACAGCAGGAAGAAATATCAATTCCGGCAACCTCCATGGCATTGCAGACCCATTCAGGAACATCACCTTTCGGGAACTACAAGGTAATACACATTCCAAGAGGTATAAGAACTAATCCCAAGAAATTAATGAATTAGAAAATCATGTAACGGAGACTCTTTCAAACCAGATTGACTGGTTATACAAACACAATAGTAAGATAATTTTGTTGCACTAAATCAACGATTAGTGATGTGTGGTAGACGGTCAAAATTCTAAGAAAATAAGAATGCTATCTCATCCATGACTTGGTGAACAAAAGTACAAAAATAAGTGTTATGATCTTAAGCGAGCCCATCCCGAAAAGCTAGCTGGTACGAAGGGAGAGCCCAAGACCATATCAACCCACACCGAGTTCCCCATACAAGTTGCGATGTGGGACTAGCCCCGATAAGCTAGTAATGGAATCATAACACCACGCTTCAATATCAACATCCACAGCGGCTTCACTCTACCGACATTGGTTCGCCGTATACCTACCAGCATTTTAATTGAGCTTCTAGGTAGCCCTTTCCTTCACAGTCAGTGGTTCCACTCTAACGACACTAGCTCGCCACCATACACCTACCAATATTTTAATCTAGCCTCTAGGTAGCTCTTTCTGTTCAGGAGGCAAAAAGCAGTCCACTGATCACACCGCTCTGTTACGATCATGACTCTTCAACTAGTTAACAGAATTAGATAGAAATAAAATAAGTAGAGAGAAAGAAAGAGAAATTTGAATTGGACAAATTGCCATTCATTTTTGGAGAAACAGATTACAGAACTTGTTTTCTCTTAGTAAGTACTATTTATACGCTAACAACTTGGAGAAAACAGATAAGCTTAAACTAACTACTAATTATTCTAGTTAACTATTATTTATCTAAATCCCTAGATATCCTCTACTTATATGTGACAAAAAGATTTTCAGCACGGGTATAAAAATTGATTGCAGAGAATGAATATGGTTACTTCGGAAACTTATGGAAATGGCTAGTGCTGCTCAACAAAAAACTATGAGACCCAATATAGAAGACTAATAACCAGCCAAAGGTAAAAATGAGACAAAAAAAATCACTTTAAATCTACATAGTTGTGATTTGCATTTGTGTGCACGTCCTAGATGTTACATCATTATACATTAAAGACTAGTTCATACCTCCCTTTAGAACCCTTTCATACTAAACCAGTTCAATGAAGATGGAAATAAAAGTGTTGATTATTGTGAGCTTTAAGAGGGGCACGTGTAGCAAATGATTGAATCCTTAGAACCTGAATAGGTTCGACCCAAACAAGAAAAAGGGGAAATTATGGACAAAACTAGGGTTTCCCCCAAGGGTGTCGTTCATGGCTTCACCTTAAGGGGTCGGCCGGCCTCATACCCCTTTAAGGAGTCATATATATGTTTAAGGTGGGGTGATTGTAATATCCAATAAGAAGAGGAAAGGTCCTTACAGGGTTCAAATTTTCGGCCGTTTGCTGAAAACTCGGCGTAACGTCTAGGACTCGGCCAACGCCGATCCGAATCCAAGTCACGATACGACAATTCAAGAGAAATCAATGTAAAGGGAGAATTTCAACGGAATCGGTGAACCTAACGCGATGTATCAAGCGAAACCACCCAAAAAAATAATTAAAAAACAAAGCAAATTCGAAAATTGACAGAGAAAAAGAACAAACCTTCTGCAAAGTTGCTGCAAAATTACTGCAAAGTTAAAAGCCTCGAAACTTGACAGCGATAATTGAAAGTATGCATGGCTGTCCAATTTGATGGATTTTTGTCCTATTCCTACAAAATTTACTTTTTCATATACTCCTCATCTTGAAGGGTTTTGAGCACCCACCCCTCTTGCCTCGATCAATTCCCTCTCCCTCTACCCGTGTCACAGAGTCTACAATCTGACACTATTTTTTTCACGTCCTTGTTCTTCTTGTGATGCACTAGTTCGCCCAACCAGTCAGCAAGACTCACACACTAACCTGTCAGTATGTAAATCACAATTTGTATGCCTAAACAAGTCACTCACAAGCCACACGAATTTACAGGCAACGCCCAACCTTTTATTGCTTCTCTCAATAAACTAGGATTACAATTCTGACTAGGCTTGTAGACTCACACTTGCTCAGTGATCTCTGCCTACAAGCCCCTACATGCATATTTATAGATATACAAAACTAGGCTGCAGTTGACATCCCAAACTGCCTAGGATATTCTGGCAAATGGCCTTACAGTAGTATTACATAATGATAACTGCCCACAAATTCGCCCACTAAGCCAACTGCCAGCAGTTGTTGTCCTATGTCCTGCAGATCAACCAAGCATGTCAGTCATGTGTGTTAGTGGATGGTTGAGTTCAGCAACTGCCCATCAATTGGGTCAATGCTCCAGTTAGCCACTCCAGTCAGCTCACAAGATCAGCCCACAATGTTTGTTGCCTCTGCCCACAATGTCTGTTGCTCCAACCCACGATCTAGTCCAACATGTGTCATCCATGTAATGTTCATCCAGCCCACGAATATCCAACAAAGCCATGCACTTGGCCAAGATGCAGCCCAAACTTTCTGTGCATGTCCAGCCCGTCTGTCTGTCCACATGCATCAGCCTTGTTGCATGTTGGGCATCAACCCATGCCATGCTTGCATGCTGGGCGCCTGCCCATGCCATGCTAAGCCCAACGCCTATGCCATGCCCAACGTTCGCCCAGCAACGTTCTTGCTCGTTCATGCCCAGCACATGAACGAGGCTTTATTCGATCCAAAGCCACCAATCCGATGTTTGACATTGTTGTAAGGGAGCCCAACAATGTCCCAACGTCCCACACGTGTCGCCCATGGCACCTGCCCATGGTCCCGGATGACCTTCACGGAGCAACCCCCCTATGGTAGCACTTATGAAAATTTACAAGTTGTCACAACTAGACATCAGACCTGTCTGAGGAAGCATAATGCAAGTTGTCTAGAACTTACATTTTTCTGACACAGTGCCCAATTGTCTGCTAAATGCGCCCAGCGCCCCACGTTGTCGACTTCTGCCGCATGATGCTGCACTCGTCAAAGATAATGTCAAGGTCCATCCATCCTTTGACTAGTTGTTTGGCCAGGACCCAAGTCTGTCGTCTGTTGCGCCTAGCTGCCGCACGCTGCGCCAAGTTCCTGCACAACCTGAGTGTCAACCTGCCTTTGCCCACACTGACCGAGTGCCAACCAAACTGTCAGCTCTGTGCGCCCAGCGCCCTTGGTTGCTGCATGCTGCCGCACACTGCCGCACACAGATGCCTATGTTGTCATGTCCCACCAAGTCTGAGTGTCAAGGGCTAGCCTTGGCATGCTATCTGGCCATTCCCGCATGCCAAGTCCATGTCAAACCAAAAGGGTCTAACAAACCACCCCCACTTGAAGAATTCGACGCCCTCGTCGAATAACTTCTGAGCAACCTTCCATTTTTTAAACCATGGAGATCTTTCCCAAGCAATCATTTCCGTCTGATTCCTTTGTTTTTACTGAACTTGGCATCTCCCCTTCCAAGAACAGCACCAATCTCAAATCATTTTCGATCACATGCAGGCCCCAGCACCTGCATGCTGCCAACTCTAACCACGTTGAGGCTTGCCTCTGCACCCGAATCTAACCCTTCGTGATCATCTTCAGCCATCAACACTGTTAATTTCACCTTCTTTGGACAATCACGTGCAAAATGTGGTCCACTACAGATGAAACAACCCTTTGTTTTCTGCCCACCATCTGCAACTTGTTTATTCTTGTCCTGTCCCTCACCAATATTTCCAACGGCACGACTCTTGTGCTTCTTGGCTTTGGTTACTCCCTGGTCAGCCTTGTCAAGCCGCATGTCGACAAGACTGTCCGCCGCAGTCACCGCTGACTGAAAGTCCTTTACACCTTGACGTCACAATTCTGCCTGCGCCCAAGGCTGTAAACCTGCAACAAAATTGAATACCTTGTCTTCCTCGAACATTCCACTGATATCCAATAGCAACGATGTGAAGTTCTTCGCATACTCCCGCACAGTCCCATCGTGCTTTAGGCGCCTCAGCGCCTCCCTCGCTTGCTAACTCGAATTCGCCGGAAGGAACTGCCCCTTCAATTCCTTCCTCAAGTCAGCCCATGTTGTTATAGCAGCCCGAGTTTCATCTCCCACCCTTGTTTGCCACCATAACTTGGCATCACCAGTCAAGTACATGCTGGTGATGTCCACCATCTCAACCTCTCGAATATGGGTAGTTTTAAAAATACCGCTCTATATCCCATAGAAAATTCTCCAATTCCTTAGCACTACGATCCCCTCCGTAGGTTTTTGGCTCTGGAATCCTTATTTTCTGATGCACCACATTAGTTTCCGTCCTAAATGTCTGCAACACAATTCACTTGATGAGGGTGATTTCCCCATCAATCATGTTGAAAGCCGCTTCCAACGTTTCCCCAATGGATGTCAGTCGTGCCATCTCCGCTAACAGTCCACTGATCTTTTCACCTGTTGCACTGTCATGTTCCGTCATCCGTCCTAGTGCATTCTGCAAATCAGCACCCATTGCCCTGATCTGGTTTGACAACGAGCCACTTTCCCCCAAGTGTGCCTCGCCGACATATCCCTCGAACCGCTACACACGCTCCTGCAACTCATTCTTCTAGTTCATATTCGCCATCTGCCCTCAAATTTTTCTGCAGCAACTTGACCCACGAAATTTTGCACCAACAAAATTTGAAGTGATTTCCCCTGATTGAAACCATGCTCTGATACCAATTGTCACAGGGTCTACAATCTGACACTATTTTTTTCGCGTCCTTGTTTTCCTTGTGATGCACTGATTCGCCTAACCAGTCAGCAAGACTCAAACACTAACATGTCAGTATGTAAATCACAATTTGTATGCCTAAACAAGTCATTCACAAGTCACGCGAATTTACAGGCAACGCACAACCTTTTATTGCTTCTCTCAATAAACTCGGATTACAATTCTGACTAGGCTTGCAGACTCACACTTGCTCGGTGATCTCTGCCTACAAGCCCCTACACGCATATTTATAGATATACAAAACGAGGCTGCAGTTGACATCCCCAACTGCCTAGGATATTCTGGCCAATGGCCTTACAGTATTACATAATGATAACTGCCCACAAATTCGCCCACTAAGTCAACTGCCAGCAGTTGTTGTCCCATGTCCTGCAGATCAGCCAAGCATGACACTCGTGTTAGTGGGTGGTTGGGTCAATGCTCCAGTCAGCCACTCCAATCAACTCACAAGATCAGCCCACAATGTTTGTTGCCTCTGCCCACAATGTTGCTCCAGCCCACGATCTAGTCCAACATGTGCCATCCATGTAATGTTTATCCAGCCCACGAATATCAAAGAAAGCCATGCACTTGCCCAAGGTGCAGCCCAAACTTTCTGTGCACGTCCAGCCCGTCTGTCTGTCCACATGCATCAGCTTTGTTGCATGGTGGGCATCAACCCATGCCATGCATTGACATGCTAAGCCCAACGCCTATGCCATGCCCAACGTTCGCCCAGCAACGTTCTTGCTCATTCATGCCCAGCACATGAACGAGTTTTTGATTCGATCCAAAGCCACCAATCCAATGTTTGACATTGTTGTAGGGGAGCCCAACAATGTCCCAACGTCCCGCACAGCGTCGCCCATGGCACCTGCACATGGTCCCGGGTGACCTTCACGGATCACCCCCCCTATAGTAACACTTATGAAAATTTCTAAGTTGCAACGACTAGACATCCGACCTGTCTGAGGAAGCATAATGTAAGTTATCTGGAACTTACATTTTTCTGATATAGTGCCCAATTGCCTGCTAAGGGCACCCAGTGCCCCACGCTGTCGACTTCTACCGCATGATGGTGCACTCGTCCAAGATAATGTCAAGGTCCATCCTTTGACTTCTTGTTTAGCCAGGACCCAAGTCTGCCGTCTGTTGCACCCAGCTACCGCATGCTGCACCAAGCTCCTGCACAACCTGAGTGTCAACCTACCTTTGCCCACACTGACCGAGTGCCAACCTGACTGTCAGCTCTGTGTGCCCAGCGCCCTTGGCTGTTGCATGCTACCGCACACTGCCGCACACAGTTGCCTATGTTGTCATGTCCCACCAAGTCTGAGTGTCAAGGGCTAGCCTTGGCATTGCTATCTGGCCATTCCCGCATGCCAAGTCCATGTCAAACCAAAAGGGTCTAACACCTTGTGAGTTGAGATTCTCGATCAATTTCACCTCTCCCCCAGATTTGGCCTCCTCGTCTCCGACAATCCAACTCTTCTATTCTCGTCTATTCGCGAACTCTAGGTACGTTGTTGCCTTTGGGCCGTTCGGTTTATACAGATTGTAAATATATATTCATGTAAGTTATATGCTTAAAAGTTTGGACAGGCTTATTAAATTAAATTGGGTTTTTATTGTTAAACAATTAGATGGGTTGGTTACATAATTAAAGGACTATCTTCTTGAGTTAGTTAATTGTTTGTTTAATTAAATTTAATTTAATTTATTTAATCTGTGTTATTTTTAGCAATTTAATTAATGTATTTAATTAGAGCTTGATTTGTTTATTTAATTTAGTTAGTGAAATGAGTGTAACTTGTTAAATTTAACCAATTTTATTACTTTAGTTTTTAATTAATGCAACTTTGAATTGATGACTTATTAATTCATTAAATTGGGTTTGTATTGATATTTGTTAATAAATTAGAATACGCTTAACATGACTTATTAATTCATTAAATTGGGCTTGTAGTGTTATTTGTTTATAACTTAGAATATGCCTAAAGTATATTTTGGCAGGACTTATTAATTCATTAAATTTGGCTTCTATTGTTATTTCTTAATTAATGTGTTTTAATTAGAGCTTGATTTGTTTATTTAATTTAGTTAGTGAAAAAAGTGTAACTTGTTAAATTTAATTAATGTAATAAATTAAACTAGTTTGGGGGATATAACTTTATGTATAGTTTAGTTATCTATAAGTACTACGTAATCAAATTATATTTGTTATTATATTTTAGAAGCTTTAATTTGTCACATTTTTAAAGACAATAATGTCTTTCATATAAAAATAAAAATAGACATGATTTTCGGCCATTAGGTTATACATATTATAACTATATTCATATATGTTATACGCTTAAAGTTTGGGCAGGCTTATAAATTGATCAAATTGGCTTTGTATTGTTATATTTTCATAAATTAGAAGTGTTGGTTACATAATTAAATGACCATCTTGGGTTAGTTAATTGTTTTTTTTAAGTTTAATTAATTTATTAATATGTCTAATTTTTTAGGAGTTTAATTTAATTAATGTATCTTAATTAGAGCTTGATTTGTTTAATCTTTATAAGTATATAAAGGCAGCACAGCCGATCCGTTCAATTTGATAACTCACCTTCTAAATTGAAAATTTTACTGAGTCAACTAAATAAAATTGACGAGTAAACTCATTTAAATTTGGTCGATAGAATTTAATTGTCATCCTCCTCTTTCTCTTCCTCTCCTCTTCCTCCTGTCTTTGTCGCTTCACCTCCTGTTCCTTTTCCTCTTCGTCTTCTTCTTCCACTTTTAATCTCTTCACCCCTCCCATATTAACCACTAATTGAACCCATGAAGTGGTAAATTCGCGAATCAAATCACCATTTTTCGGCGATTCCCTCTTCCTCTTCCTCTTCCTCTTCCTCTTCCACTTTTAATTTCTCTACCATTAAATATTCACTTTGTTCCCCGAATCTTCTCCACCTTTTTTCAATTTCTGCTTTCAGTTGAAGATTCGAGCGATCAAAAAGTTGAACTCAGAATTCGTCCCTATTTTGTTGCTCTATCTACCTCTATCCCGCAGGATTGACGGCGAGATCCACCTCTGATTCAAATTTTACCGAGCCATTGCTAAATTTCACTGGCGAAAGGCAATTCTTTCTCTTTATATATACGTATGTATTGTAATGTTTGTTCCAATAAACTATAATCTTTTCAGTTGTAAGTAATTTTCTTCGGTAGGTCAGACAATTAATTGTCTGATCAACAAAGTTTAGATCTTAAGTTTCTTTATTAGTACAAAGATCTTACTGTTTATTGTCAATTTATTATGATTCAGATTTATCTGTTATTGTTTGTCACATATATTTTTGGATTGTTTGGCTGTGTTGTAGTTCGTCTTTGTTTATATATGTTTTGCATTGATTTTGTTGCTCTATCTACCTTTGTCCCGCAGGATTGACGGCGAGATCGACCTCCGATTCAAAGTTTTATGGAGCCACTACTAAATTTCACTAGCGAAAGGCAATTCTCTCTCTTCATATATACGTATGTATTGTAATGTTTGTTCCAATAAACTTTAATCTTTTCAGCTTTTAGTAATTTTCTTCAGAAGATCTGCTGCCGCATAGGTAAAACTTTAGAATTGGCGTATATGTTTGTTTGTCAGGAATTTTATTTTATATCTAATCTGTTTCAACTGGTGAATAGTTTGAAATACACAATCATATGTAGGGGAATTATAACAGTGACAATAGGTTATGGCTTTTATTTTTGCTTTCCTCTTTTCTTTTTTGTTTTTCCTTTTCTCTTGAAATATCCCGATTACAACTTTGGTGATACTTATCTATCAAACATAATTGTATATCTAATCTGTTTGATCCTTAAAATTAGTTCATTGTGGCTGATATATATGTGATAGTGCACCAAAAATGACAAAGTAGTAGTTTCATATATGTTAGATGCTAGATCTTATGTCCCAAAGAAGGCCTAAAATAGCATATTTTGCATGTAGTACCAATAATGTCTGACAAGTCATATGAATTGCAAAGTTTTGATGTCATGATTCAACCAAATGATCTGAAAATTTGACTGAAGAGGTTAGTTATTTTCTCTTGATACTTGATCGGTTCCTGCAATTTTCCAAAAGGGTTGCTAAAAGAAAGAAAAATGATTCTTTTGATGATGGGTATTCTAAAAAGATTTGGCAGATAGAGAAAGAGCCCTATAGCCTAAAGGCTTCCAGTTCAGTGGTGTTTTGAGTCTATTGGAACAGAGATTTGTGAAAGAAAGTCACTTTAGCTTCACAAAAAGAGTTGAGTTTTTTTGAGTTTCATAGGCTTGCAGGTTGATTGGTTTGAACTTTAAAGAAGAGCAGAGTACAAATATGAAAATGGGTTCTTTTTACATAAATTCTTTGGGTGATGTGTTTATCCATCTTTGAATCTCTGAGGAAGCTTTTAGGTATTGTTGTGATAATGGTTTTTTTGGAATTGCAAAGAAATAAATGAAGGAGAATATAGTAGTATTGAATATATAGTAATATAGTAGAAATCAAGTATGTTTATTTACTGCTACTTTACATGTATCCTAATTTAATTTCATAATTCTTTACATATTTGGAAATTTTCGACAGACAATCAATCATCCACTAAAGCTCCTCCTCCTACTGACGTCTCGCCGGTAATCAAATTCATTCCACCAAGTACCTATTCAAAATCTATTTATTTGCTTTTCTTCTAATTAGGTTTTCAATGTCACTCTCTCTTATCTTATTATTCACTATTCATCCATATCTTCTATTGCTTCTTATTAATTGCAAAAATCCTTGCTAAATTGAAATACCAGAGATATAATCATAACTATAACCATTGGCAGGTTCATTTATTTTTTTAGAAAATTTCATGCATTAACTAAATAGCTAATTTTCACATTACTTGCAATGAGTTTTTGTTTGAGTGATAAGGAAATGGAAGGAGAATTTTCACCTCGATCCAATTGTTTGGTATGAGAAAGTAGTTTGGTAAATTTTGTGAATTTTTATCAAACTATTTTGATCCAACATTTCGATAAAATGGGTACAGCTCTGGGTTATTATAGAGTTGTACTGCTTTGCATATGGCAAAAGATGAAAGGATCAGTATTAGATAATAGCTTTTCGAGTTCACATCCATCAATGGAGAGTAAGAGATTGGTTCGAGATAGATTTGGAACTAAAGTGGAGCTCAACAATAAAAGGTGTGTTGTCCTTGATTTTTACTTACCTTTAGTCAGGCTCATCTCTACAGTTCATGTTTATAGTGATTCATTGTGGAGAATAATATAGTTCACCATAACTTGCTCAAATAAAAAATAGAGATTGTTTGTATATACTCCCTTTGTCTGAAGCAGGTATCTTTTTTCAAACAGAACGAGTATAACAGCTCAGGAATGCCACTATGGTAGTTTAATGGATTTGTAAGAAGAGAAATTATGTGAACATATTAGGGTCTATGGCAATAGTTAGGTTGGTGAAGGTGTTTGTTGTGTCTATTTGTTCGTTATCTTTTAGTAAGCTAATTAATAATCTTACTAGAATTCGGTATTGCCATCCATTAACAAAAACAAAGTAGAAAAACATGAATTTATGAAAGGTTGAGCCTCAAAGCCCGACTTTTTATTCACACTGGATCATCCACTCTAAGATACAACATTAGCATTAGGGAGACTACAATCAAATTGCAAACATATCATTCATAGTTCAATTGACCACTTTAAATCACTGCACGTGTGTCATTGTGCTTAATTCTTTTATATATGCGCTCTTCCATTCCACAAACTATATGCAGATGCAAGCCAGGGTAAGTTCCTTGGGCTTCCCTTATCATTTATAAGTATTCTTTCTCATGTTTATGATGTTCTTTCTATCTTTTGTTCCAAGCCTTTCATTTGCAGTGGGTAGATCTGATTGTATTCATTTTAAGTGAGAGGATGCAAATGTACACAAATAGTTGTTTCTTCATCTTTTTGTAGCATGCCTTTTTCCCTGTATATGTGGAATACATGTCTATTTCTTGTCACCACTAGGTTCCTAATTTTTGAATATGCACAATTTACTGAGTATTTCTTTTAAACAGATTGTCATCTCATTGTATTTTGCATGTACTCCTCAAGGCTTTCACTTAGCATTGTAGAATTTGGAGATTTTTAACATTTTAGAACAGTTGTGCATATTCAAGTATTATATTGTAGGAGTTTATTCAATCCGTTATTCAAATTAGCCCGTGCATTGCACGGGCTATCACCTAGTTAATTTAATTAGTGATACAAGTGTAACTTGTTAAATGTAAGTAATAAAAGTGTGGTTACATAATTAGTGATTCATTGTTTTCAGGATTCGAACCCACATCCACAAGTCCATACAAATATGTGTGATTTGCCATTTCAGTTAAGACAACATAATTATTTTATTGAAATGTAAATTTGATTAAACATATTTCCTGAGCAACATGAAGAAGAAGCGGATGATTTAAAGAAGGAAGAGAAGGATGAAGATTAATATATAACTATTTAGCTTCTTTTACTTTATTTATGTACTTTTAAAAGTGTCTTAATAATTTATCGTTCAATTTTCATACGATGTACCATTAAAAACATCTACGAGATGTTTGTTGAATCACCTAAATAATATTATGTGTACTAGTTATTGTTTTTTGTGAACTAAATTGATTCATCTATTTTTTTATCATTTAAAAAAAATCATAATTTTTTAAAAAAAAATTGAAGCTCCTAACTAACGGTGCGTATCGCCCGAAACTGATACCGAGTCAACAAATCAACTCCCAAAACATGGTCCACGTCTGCGCCTTTGTACCATGGGTCCTTATAAAGCCAAACTCACTACTCATGTGCACCTAAAATTCATGACTTTTGGATTGGGCGTGTGGTGGATTTGGGTTTGGGGCAGTTATACTAGATTCCACGACATAAGGCTAAGGGCGGTTCCAATGATTGAAAACTCAATTGAGAGAATTGGAATAGCGCTACATATTGGGGATCTCGGACTTCACATGAATTATATGAGTCGGAAACCCTAGTCATGTAGACTTGAAAAGGGGATATGACTCGCACATGACATGACTTAAAAGAGTACGTGTGTAACATGTGACATTGGACTCGTATATAATACATTCCCTACGTTTTAAAATATATCACTTACAAATCAAGTGATATTATACTTTGGAGTGGACATAGTATAATTATATAATACACAGTTATACATTTAAGGCAATTTTTTCATTGAATGACAGTTGAGGCATATAGTATAATCAGGATTCCAAAACTATAGCTCAGTGTCAGCATGTAAAGTACTATAACAGATGAGGATATAAGATCACAATTACCATTTTCTGCAAGAATTGGCATACGAACCTGCATTAGAATAAATATTGGGTGAGACAAAGTTTGAAATAAAATTTCCTGCTAAAGGCAAATCATCAGTTAAAATAAAAGTATGGGAAAAGAGGAGAGAGAGAGAGAAGATGAAGCCTATAAAAGTACAGGCAAACATACTTTGGAAACCGTCCTTGGATAATCGATGAGTGTAGATCCCTGCTAAGCTGCAAGTGTGAAATATTTAACGTTCAAATGTAAATAGAAATATGAAACTAAGAAAGTTTGGTTTATAAGAAAAGATATAGGTTTCTACTTTCATCATATAATACAAATTGTGATATGACAGAAGTTGAGATCCCATAGCATCTTTCGTTACTAGGCAATGAATATATGCCCTTGTGTAGTTTTTGCAGACCTACAGAAAGAGAAACAAAATGATAAATTTAACGTAAATTACCAATCAAAATATAAATAAATTTTAGCATTAATACATTTTGAATTAACACTCAAATCACTGGGTAGTGGGTATCCTCTATTGGACATACCATACAGTTGCATGTTGGATCAACAGGGCGGACATCATCCGCCATTGCCTGGTGCTTAAGTTTAAGAACTCCCTGACAATGATTTTAGATTAGAGAAATATCAGAGGAAAAGAGATGGGTTTTCTTTACGAGCAGAATGCACATAAAGTCTTGAATACGGAATTGAGGGTATAACATTAACATCTTGTTTGATACTGCCAATAAAAAAGTAAAAAACATTTACTTTTGCATCCTTGTAAAACAATGTCTAGAGCAATGCAGTAAAATGAAGAGACTAGGACCGAGAATTAGTAGAACAATAGTTGACCAGTTGTAAAGCCTAAGAAACACAATGTCCTTGAACAGCCCCACCCTAGGGTGATTAAAGGGCTGTCAAATACCACTTTTCAACCAGACATGATAAATAAATGGCTCTTGACACGTTATATACATGCGTCAAGCATCTAAAACAAATTCTCCTACAATGATCCGCATCAATGATCAAACACCAAAAGGTTTATGACTTGCATAAAAAATCAAGCATCACAATGAAATAAAAATGCATTAGGCAAACAGAATTACTTGCATCAATTTAAAGAAAAGAATGCTGGTCGCGTAACAAAAATCAAATAAGCTATTCTGATCAGATAACTGGAATTGAGGGTATGATTACTTTTTTGTTCCTCTTCTTCTTCTCTTATTTTTTCTTTTTTATTAACAAAAACATATTTATTTATTTATTTCATGAAGATGGAACCTACAACCACTATTCTTAGGGTGTGCACTGGATAAACCACTAGGGGCACACAATACCCATCAACCATGCACAGTGGGTAATCCCATAGTAAACTATGTGTGGGTGGTGCGAAGGAGATCATTGCCTTTGCAGAGTATTGAACTCATGACCAATGCCTTCAAAAGCACTAATCAGTAGTCTCTTTTCCGCTTGAGCTAGCCCTTTGGGGTTATTAACAACAATGGTGTAATAACATAGCACTCTTCCCCCATAATAGTTGGTTTACTACATATATAATCATGTTTTGGTCAAGTAACCTCAAAAGTCATATGATAATATAACAAAACATCCCTTAGGATTAATTTTCTCTTGATATTAACTAGACCATTTACAGTGCATGTGCAACGCTGACTGCAATATGCATCAGCGTCACTGAGTTTCCGCCAAACATGTAGCCCACAAAGATAAACGATATCATGTAGAATTAGTCTTCCAAACAAGGATTGATGTGAGAATGATCTAGCATCAAACCTATAGACTGTTATGTGGGACAAGAGCAAGCAGAAATTCTCACAGTTACAAAATGTGCAGTATTGGGAGGAAAGAGTGATGAGACTATAATCTAACTCATGGTATACAAAAATCATGCAGGTAAATCAGACGTCTATCAAACAAGGGCCCTCACCTCAGGTACAAGAGCTGTGCCAAACCGAGCAGTTCGGGTAGGATAGACACAGTCATACATGTCAGCACCCAAAGCACTGCATACCACAATATCTAGCGGGTAGCCAACACCCTGGCAAGATACGACCAAAATATCATGATATAAAGGATTTTCAGAAGGAGGAAAAGATATAGTTAATGGAAAGCAAGATACTTAAAGGTTGTGTGTCCAAATCATAAAGGTCGTTTGTACCATAACATATCGTGGCTTATCCTCAGGTAGGGCAGCAGTACACTGAGCAACAACGCGCCAAAATGAATCTTTGTCTTCACCGCCTGCAAGGCCACCAATAGCATAGCTGTAACAAAAAGAAACACTGTTATTTTAATTCATTGATCAGTGAACTACCAAGCAGCTAGTGAATTTTAAGAAAGAAAAAAGTGCCAGGGTCGTAAGTGCACCATCTGGAAGCACCAACGAATGTTGAAGAAAGAAGTAAAATTTGATAGAATTTCTTTAAAGAATACAAGAGAGAGCTATATATAGAATAAAAGTAGAAATCATTACAAACAACAACAATGAACTCGCATCTTTATAGAATAATCAGCCCCTTCTCCGAAAATAGAAAGATGAAAATAGAAGGAAATATTTTGCTAGATTGATGATTTGTTTCTACTACCAGACATTGATCTCATGCGCAACATCTATTGAATCGCCTAGCACTAGTAACAGTGTGTAATGTGTATAGAGCAAGGGAGGGGGGGAATTGAAAGCAATCTACAGTCATCAGGTCCTTATTATCTTTCGGTATCCCATTGAATTTTACAGTATATATTACACTGCTAACATCAATACTATTCACTGAGAGGAGTATAGACATACCCAGGCAAGTTCCGATCCACCAAACCTCTAACACATAGATCCCTGATAAGAATAAATTATAAAATAAAGATGATGACGATGTTCTAATAACTGACTAATACATAAGTAATTTGAATTGTAAGTTCACCTCAACACTGGATCTAATCCACCTTGTACAATACCAAATAAATTCTGCTCATGTGGTCTCTTATGAGCTGTCCATCCAGATTAATACAGTAAAAGATGATATAAAACTGAATAACGGATTAATACGAGAAAGAAAACGAGAAAAATGAAACATGAATAGAAGGTCAACTTCAAAGTTGCAAAGAATTTTTTTTAAATCCGACTGGGTGTTTCAGGAAAGAGTTTACATGTCATTCACCAGTAAAAAAATGATAAAAGGATAAGGTACCAACAGATGACCAAAGCAAACATGAAGGGTAAAATCCTTGTATGACCCTGAACTCCTGAGCTTATAGAACAATTTTCTAAGCTTCTAGCTCAAGATCAAGACTCATCGTGGTTGGAACATTTACTCACTTGCGATGGTTAAACACAAACATATCGCAAATTTTATTTGGATTTATGTTTGAGTATCTATGCCAATGGACAAGTTTAACATTTGCTATTAGATATATATACCTGCTATGCACCTGTCTATCCAACGAAGAGTACGGTACATAGCCTCTTCAATTCGTGGACCTGTAATGGTGGTTTTGACAACATCATCAAGTGCCATAATAATATCTGCCCCAATTCTGTTCTGAAAAGATTGATTGTGGAAGACGACAAAATGCAAAAAAAAATATTAGAGACCTTTTTTAAATGAAAACAAAGCTAGAGTGATGAATATACATGGCAAGAGAATTCAAAGCATGCCTTACCAAGATTGGTTATAGACCACTATAAAAATGAAACTTTTAAACCATCTCTTGAAAATTCAACCATATAGATGATAAAAACATGGAAAAATAAGAGACTGTAAATTGCTAGGAAATTAATAATGTAAGACCCATTTATTCTAAATCAAGAAAACTAGTAAATCTGTCCAATACATAGAGCAAGGGTTTCAGTTCAAAGAAATATATGAAAATTGACAGACCTCTTAATTTTTCATGTTCTTATTATCTGTACGTCTGGGTGGGTGGGTGTGAGTGAGAGAGAGAGAAAGAGAGAGGGGAGGAGGGCTGGCAGAGATCCGAAGGTTCAAGTATTTGATTGGTATTATTTAATCAATAAATCTATGTAAGCAAGAAGAATCAACTCTATATGCTTTGTATAACAAGGAAAGAGATTGAATATTAAACATATAAAAAAACAAGGTGTACCTACACATTATTAAATCATTAAGGCATTTAACATTATAAGTTCTTAGAAAAAATAGCATTCGGATTGACAAAAAAAAACAGTACTACACGATTGTGCCTACTTGGATTTGTATTGATTCTTCAGGTGTTAGAAGCATTGGCTTGCCATCAACTGGTGACTACAGAAAGGAGAAAAAGGAAATGTATTAATAACACCCAAAAAAAAGGAAAATTACAATTTGCATGCTTAATTAGGTCTCGGAGTGGAAATTGAGTAACCAGGAACAACAATCACACCATAAATGAAACAGGAAGGCATGCTATATAGGTAATAAGGAAAGAGCATGGACACATTATGCCTGTGTAGCTGTTACAAGAATCATGAAAGTTGTGAATACAAGAGACTTGAGTCCTACACATCTTAATATCTTGAGTAAAGATAAGCTGTCAGGAACTTTTATTGCCCATTGGGAACTTTGCATATCTGTCCTATTCATTCATCTGGCTACCCAATAATATACATAGACATATTTGACCCATGTGTAGGAAAATAAGTAGTCCTATCAACTCAAAGTATTGGGATGCTTAAACAGCTGGTGATATAATCTCTGATCAAAGTGTTGTTTCCTTGTACGACTATCAAATACTGTGCTTTACCCTTGATAGCTGACACTTATACCATGAAACAAAGGGTTATCCTGACTATATAGATTAGACCACGATAAAAATGTTAAAAATATCCTATAAATGTCACTAGAAATAGATATATGCATCTCATGATGAATTAGAAAATGTAATCCTCTGCTACACCACCAACATATACATCTATTCACGCATCTTCTTAGAAACTTATAGAATTCATAATGCTGATAAGGAACAAATTATGGCAGTAAATTAGCTTTTACATAACAAACAATCAACATGAATAAAATAATATATAATCCAGCACACCATTAGAAACTTAAAATGAGAGAAAACCTGAAATGTGACACCCTTTTCAGTTATGTCGGCCAAATGCAATAATGAGACCTGAAAGCATCAGATCAATCCCAGCTTAGTTGCATAGCATCACTCAAAATATAATTAGTGGAAGTTGAATCACTAAAAAACCCTAAAAATAATTAATACATATCGGGGCATAGGTACATTATGGATAGAATGATCCTGAAAATCCCAACAAAGCAGGACATGGACCCAACAATAGACTAACATAGACTATATGTATGTGTGTGTTTAATATATTACATATGTCAAAATATTAGCTTAAGATAAGTAAATCTGATATTATTTTCCAATGAAACAAACCCCACAACATTTTTTCTCTATACTTGCAGAGAGAATATGTAAAAGAATTCATAATTTATTTATATCCTGATATATGAACAACTTGTGTCATGTGTGTCTGTGAATGAACGAGGACATCTACATTTAAATGTATACACAAAGTTGTAGTGTCCTCACACGTCCACTCCTATAGCCCAGTACTTACTCATAATTATGGTTGAACCATTGAATAAAATTATATTAACCTTCAAATTGGTTTACCATAACAGAACTTCTATCTTCTTTTTCATTTTTGTGATGCCATAATTATTCATGTCATAACATCAAGATTTTTAGTCACATGTTAGTTAGTGCCTAAGCAGTAAGCAATGTACTTGTATGCATGTTTGGATAATGAAATTGTGGCTGGAAGCATTTCCTGGCTTCATCACTTTTGAGTGACCTGCTATAGTAGGATCACCCAAAACCTACATTATTTGAATACTAATTCCATTGTGTGTATGCAAAAGAAGATAACCATTTGAAAGCCACCAGAATCAGTAAGTAATGCCCTAGGCCAGTTCATAAATTTATGGAGTCCCCCCAACTCATCAATCAGCTCAGAAGTTGGACGGAGTGCCAAATGATATGTATTTCCAAGGATTATTTGGCAACCAATCTCCTCAAGCTGGTTGGTTGTCAAGCCTTTAATTGTCCCTATAACCACAAAAACCAAGTTCTTTTCATATGAAATACTGAAAATATGCATGCACGTGACACGTGGATGCTAAAATACAACTGAATGCAGAATAAAGAGAAGTATACTAAGTCACTAATTCCAACAGTATTGAGTTTATGAACTATCTCAAAAGAACTATGAGCCTATGTTTATGATTTACCATCCTATTTATATGGTGCCTCTATGAATTAGGACTTTTGGTGAAAAGCCTACCGAATAATGATACTCAATGTATGTGAAATTTTTGACTTAGGGATTGAATTGAAAGCTTCTGCTTGGTAAAAGAAAATAATGTAAAATTTTCCTTTGTTTCTCTTTGACCCAAGTTGGTTGGAAAAATTTCTAAAATTATCCATTCAAAGATGGTTGGAAAAACTTCTAAGGACTGGATAAAAGTTATGACCCAATTCTAGAAAATGTAATTAATGTTCATAACAATACATACACGGGTGTGAAATGTTAAATCAGATTTCTAACCTTGTGTTCCCACGGGCATAAATAGAGGTGTCTGGCACAGAAAGTGAGGAAGCATAAGTTCAGCTGCTCGGGCACGGTTGAACCTCCCAAGAATCTGATGCAACAAGGAATAACGGAATAATACCCGTATCAGAAAATGCCACATATTTACAGACAAATAATTTTGAAGTCATCAAAATACGAAGTATCTTAATCGTGGCCTGTTCAAAGAGTCGGTCGACAAGTTTGACTATTGAGATGAAATATGAAACAGTTATTAACCAGGTGGACCAACCTTTGAAAAGAAAATCATTGACAACATTGTTACTCTTCTTGCAAATACAAAATTTTATTATATGTTTCCTCAATAACTTTTGAAGCAAAATTGAGCTGAATATTATCAGCAGCCAATATCACAGTTGATATGATACCTTTGAACTTCTCCTTTCAGACATCAGAATGGAAAGGGACAAGCGGAACTTTCACACTAATAGAAAGTGATAAGTGGAACCCTAATACCATGCTTGGGAGTTTAAAGATGAAGAGAGAGAAAGATAAATGGAAACAAAGTCCATAACTTTCTCTCCATTTTGCTTGCTTGTGAATTTTAATAGAGAGAGGAATAAGGAAGATAAATAAATTCCCACTTTCTTTACCTTTTTCTTTCCAATGCTAAAGTAGTAGCACTATTCCTTCCATTCTCAGATCTCAAATTCCAAGCAACAGGAGAAAAAAATAATCAACTTTTTTTTTCGATAAGTTGAAAGAAATCAACTTTCTTCTTTCTTTTAACTTCGAAGCAGAGTCAAATTAAAACAACTTTCATATCTCTTCCTTTTCCTACTCTTCTCTTCTCTTCATTAAAAACTCGTAAGAAAAGACTTACTAAAGGATTCAAGAAGTACTACTTTTTGATCTAGCTCTTCATGGTTCTATCATGGGATTAAGCTAATAATCAAATTCCACATTGACAACAATATGCGAAATGTTGGATTATCCTAAGCAAAAGCTTAAAGAAATAAACCAACATACAAGTACTCCATCGAGAGAGTTACATTCCTTTAGAAAGGAAAATAATGAACCCATTCACGTAATTTATACATCACTAGGTGATCAAACAGGGTCATGGCAGCATAATCTCGAATCAAAAGCATAATATCACTCCTATATTATTATACACCAATAGTATAATCTTAATTTTACTACTACAACCAAATCAGATTAATTAAACGCAATGTGAACAAATTCATCGCCATACCTCAAATCGAAGAGCCATCAAACAACTGTTCGCTCCCTTTGTAGCAAGTATATATTTGAAACTGGTAGAAAAAACAAATTATTACTTATCAAAAGAACAAATTAATTTTTTTTTAAATATAACCCAAATGTGCATAAACTGCACTTTGCTATAGTATCCAAGACAGAAATTAAAGATGAACGGATACTTACGGAAGGGAAGGCGGCGGTGACGAAAGGAAAGCAAAGGCTCCTGCCGTGTAGAATGGAGCCCTAAATTTGAGTAGAAAGCTCGCCGGCCAAAATTAATTGACTTCCAATATATACGTAATTTTTTATTGGACGTTATGGACAAACTTGACTAAATTACAAATACTCTTATATTTGTCATGTTTTTGTTAAATTATTCTTTAAACTTTATTTTAGCATAACTATTCCTTATATATGTATTAGTTATGCAAAAGCGTTCATCTATCATTTTTCTGTTAAATCATTTAACTGAGATTAACTCGGCTAGGGCATAAGGGGCATAATGGGCATAACAAGAAAGGAAAAGGAAATGAGAGGGAAAACTTAATGGCACAACTTATTCCATCCATAACAAGTCTTCACTGTCGATTAGACAATTACTATACTGCCATTTCTCTTCCAAAACAAATGGATGTGCAGGCTTCCAGTATAGTGCTTTCAATAACTTAGTTAAGTTACATAATCATGTATATTAATGTAAACCTATACCTATAATTCTATGACAGAGAGAAAACAAAGACCACAACATGATCCCAAATAGAAAAAATTGGAATATTCAAAAAAAAATTATATTTATGTTAGTATGATAATATCTATGTACAACATAAAGAAATAGGTATATGAACATATTCTACTAACTTTGTCATTTTATAAGGAATGTTATATATTGCTGACTTTCCTACTATTATATTAGAGATCAAAAGATCACTAATATTTGTATGAACCGAAGCCTGTAGCATGATTTGATATTGCCATTAAAATGTTCAATACTAGACTTTAGTTTTGACGTAAATTTAAATTTATAGAACTAAAAAATTCTTATCTGATGGAACAAAACTAAAAATAACTCTCATAGAATTAAAAAAATTCAGCCATGTCAATCAAAGCAATAAAGACATTCACATATAACTACATTCTAAATATTAAGTCATGAATTTCTTTCCCTTTTTGTACAGAGTCCATCAATCCACACGCAGGGAGGAGAGTCCATCAATCCACACACAATCTACATGTCTCAAAACTATTTATACCAACAATAATTTCATGGCAAAAAACATTGCCAATTAATACCAAAAAGATTAGTCATATATTTGAAGTATTCCTTAACGAACACCAAAAACATAATAAACTACTTATTTATTGTCTTCACCACTTCCTTGCAACGTTGAGATATGTCTTTTTGGTTCTCCACTCCCGCAAACTGTTGGGTGTGGGTCCTCACCCATGTGATAGAATCCAAATTAGAAAAGAATTGATTTTCTTTGTGAGGAAGTAAGTGAGTTTACTTAATATTAATCCAATTAGAAAATGGGTTAATGGAAGCAAAGTTGGAATTAAATTAAGGGGAGCTTACTAATTAGTAAAAGTGCTATTGAAATCCAAGTTGAAAAATGATTTACTTGTTAGATTGGTTGGTAACCAAGATAAGGATATGTGATCCCTAATTTGATTAGGAGAATAAATTGTTTCTAATCCATAATAGGAATGGATTAGAAAGAGTATTATAAATAAGGCTATGGGGAGTCTTATTTTATACATGAGAAAAGCTTGGTAGCAAGAAGGTACCAAAAGAATAAAGAGAGAGAAAATTATAGTTTGTTGTTCGTGGGTATCCGCCGCCATCTGTGTTCAATTGAAAGCTTGAAGACTTTATTGCTTGGAGTGTTTTTGGGTGATGAAGTTAATTAGGTTTCTCAACCAAATTAAAGGTAAATTTGTATTCTCTTGATTTATTGTGTAGCCTCGAGTTTTAGGGCATAAAACTTGTGAGCATTATTGTAAGTCCATTATTAGTGATATAGTGGAGATTCGGAGTTCGGCCTGTGGTTTTTCCCTTTAAGGATTCTTCACGTTAAATATTGTGTCTTGCTTGTGGATGATTATTTGTTATTTTCATTCTCATAATTGCTTTTGTTGATTTCCTATTTAATTGCACAAAGACGGAAAAGTAATTCATGGGATAGAGATTACTTTAGGCGTACTTTTCCTAACAGTGGTATCAAAACTTGGTTATTTTTGTGGTTTTCTTATGCGAATTAAATGGAGGATTGGGCAGCAGGTTGCATGATTAATCCCAAGGCTGCAAATTAATGCAATCTGGAAGCCAAGAATAGATGATTTGCTTTACTGCAAGGATTTGTACGAGCCACTTGAGAACGATAGAGTTAAGCCCACAAACAAGAGTGACGCGCAGTGGAACAAGATGAACAGGAAGACTGTTGGTCTAATTAGATCGTGGATTGATCAAAGTGTGTTTTATCATGTTGCCACGGAAAACTAAAGCCTATGCTCTCTGGCAGAAATTGGAGTCCATGTATGAAAGGAAGACGGCGCAAAATAAAGCTTTTTTGATTAGGAAGCTTGTGAATTCTAAGTTCAAGGATGGAAACTCCGTTGCAGAACACTTGAGTGATTTTCAGAGTTTGATAAATTAGTTGAGTACAATGAAGATGGTCATTGACGATGAGATGCAGGCTTTGTTGTTGTTGAGCTCTTTGCCTGATAGCTGGGAGACGCTGGTAGTATCACTGAGTAACTCCGCTCCCAATGGTAAGCTGACTATGGATACAGTCAAGAATAGTTTGTTTAATGAGGAACAGAGGCGAAGAGATACCATGGTGATTAGTGTTGAGTCACAAGTTTTTGTCGCGCAGAATAAGGGCAGAAACAGAGAGGGAAACTCACCTGAAGATGATAAATTCAGGGGAAGGTCGAGAGATTGAAAAGAGATAATTTATTTTCACTGCCAGAAATCGGGTCACATAAGGTGAGAGTGCAGATTTTTAAAGAAGAAGCAGGTCTAAGAAAAAAGATGAGGATAAAGATTCGATTATGTATCTATCCAACGTTGATGTAGCCATTGTTTGTGATGATAAACCCAAGTGTCATGTTAATGATTTGATTATTGATTCAGGTGCTTCGTTCTATGCTACTTCGCGTGGTGAAATCTTCACATCCTACACTAGTGGTGATTTTCGCTATGTACGGATGGGAAACGAAAGTACATCCAAGATTATATGCATTGGAGATATTTGTTTGGAAACTAACAATGGTTGCAGGTTGATGCTAAAAGAAGTCAGACATGTTCCGGATATACGTCTTAATTTGATCTCTACTGGTAAGCTTGATGATAATGGTTATAAAAATTACTTTGGTGAAGGTCAGTGGAAGCTCACTAAAGGGTCTCTAGTGGTGACTAAAGGTAAGAAAGTAGACACTCTTTACACGATGCGGGCGCATGTGAGAGGTGTTGAAGATGGGGGAGTTAGGCAGAAAAAGGTGTGGTACAAAGCCGTGCAAGATAGGAGAAAAGTCTTACATGAGAACCACGAAAAGAAAGGTCTTCACTTTAAATGGGTACCAAAAGTGAAGAAAGAAAGTGATAGCTCGCAGTCAGGGTACAAAGCTATTGTGAACGAATTTGGCAAGAAAAAATCTGTCAAGTTTGAGTTAGATCCTCCCATCGAGAGGAACCATGCCGATGAGACAAAGCCGGACATGAAGATGGTTGAAAATTCCAATAAACTTGAGTTTAGCCAAGACTTCGTTGGAATTAGCTCCGAGTAAGGAGTTGTGGTTGGTGATCCCTCCTCTCATGGGTTAGGAGGGGGAGATTGTTGTGTGTGGGTCCTCACCCATGAGATAGAATTCAAAATAGAAAAGAATATATTTTTTTGTGAGGAAGTAAGTGGGTTTACTTAATATTAATCCAATTAGAAAATGGGTTAATGGAAGCAAAGTTAGAATTAAATTAAGGGGAGCTTACTAATTAGTAAAAGTGCTATTGAAATCCAAGTTGAAAAATGATTTACTTGTTAGATTGGTTGGTAACCAAGATAAGGAGATGTGATCCCTAATTTGATTAGGAGAATAAATTATTTCTAATTCATAATAGGAATGGATTAGAAAAAGTACTATAAATAAGGCTATGGAGAGTCTTATTTTATACATGAGAGAAAGCTTGGTAGCAAGAAGGTACCAAAAGAATGAAGAGAGAGAAAATTACAGTTTGTTGTTCGTGGGTATCCGTCGCCATCTCCGTTCAATTGAAAGCTTGAAGACTTTATTGCTTGGAGTGTTTTTGGGTGGTGAAGTTAATTAGGTTTCTCAACCAAATTAAAGGTAAATTTGTATTCTCTTGATTTATTGTGTAACCTCAAGTTTTAGGGCATAAAACTTGGGAGAATTATTGTAAACCCATTATTAGTGATATAGTGGAGATTCGGAGTTCAGCCTGTGATTTTTCCCTTTAAGGGTTTTCCACGTTAAATATTGTGTCTTGCTTGTGGATGGTTATTTGTTATTTTCGTTCTCATAATTGCTTTTGTTGATTTCCTATTTAATTGCACAAAGACATAAAAGTAATTCCTGGGGTTGAGATTACTTTAGGCTTACTTTTCCCAACACAAAATACACATCAGGTTATGTGAATATAAATTAGAGATGACATTCAATTAAAAAATACACGATAATGATAAAATGACATTACTTGTTTAGATGTAGCAAATGATGACTCATTTGGATTCAAGTTATACACCCTCGTTGGTGGTGGCAGTGGTGACTCATTTGAAATCTACACAAATTCATTTAAAATGGTAATCAAGGACAAGCAAGTGAAAACAATGGTAAATATAATTATAATTAGTAAATTACCCTTGTAGATATAGCTGATGTAACTCTAGAAGGCACCCATGATTTTCTATATGGTGGAGGTTTAGACTTAGGGACCCATGTTTCTTTAGGCCTTTTTACCTACATACAAAATCATAATAAATATATATATAAGAACAAATTATAATGTCATTATAAAATAAATATACTTACTGGCAGTTTTTATTTTCTAATGGCTTGAGCTGGTTCCCTGATATTTCCATAATGTTCATTTCCTTGACCTTCAAGTGTTATTGGCATCTTACACCCTTTTTTGTTGTGGCTATATTCACCACACCTTTTGCACCTCATCTTGTAAGGCCTTCTCTTAAGTCTAGTTGGATTTGCACCTCCTTCAACCTCTCCTTGGCTCTTCCTCCTAACACTTTGTGGTCTACCAAGTTTGATAGTGTATGCAGGGGGTAGCATAGGTGGTAGGTTTTGCTTTTTCCAAAATTCTGATGAAGGTACAGGATTAATGATTTCAGCATATGTCTGTCTATAAGTCTCTACGTCATACCACTCATGCACATAATCTAGTGGATCCTGATCATTATAAAATATGGCTCTAATCCCATGGCAACAAGGTATACCATTCAATTGCCATTTCCTACATGTACACTCCTTTGTATATAGGTTGACTAAAAACTAAGAACCAAATGTTTCAGTCACTTGATATTTACCATATCCAGCATAAATTGCAATGCAAGCTCTAGAATCAATCTTCAAGCATTCTGTTGGGAATTGCATGATAAAATTTGATGTTGAAAGTAAATAAATATGCTTATGTGTAAAGTCTTTTTGAGAATACATGTACAAGGACTTAGATGGTAGATCAAAATTGTTAGGTTGATCTGAGCTAAATGTTTATCATTCTGTAAATGAATGTATAGAAGAAAGATCAAATCTGTTAGGTTGATCTCTTGCAATATAATAGATAGGCCTCAACAGAATTGTAGTCTGTCGAGCCAGCCGAGAGATTGCAGAAGCCAAGGCAGAATCAGTGGAGTATCAAGGAAGTTGCTCCAGAATCGTAGTCTGTCTTGGAAGCCACACTCAGAATTGTGGAGACAGTCAAGTGCCTGCCGAGCCAAGTCAAGAATCGCAGTCAGCTCTCGGAAACATGGAGTCTGCTAGACAAGCAAGTAGAAATCGTAGTCTATCAGAGCTTAAGAGAAATCGTAATGTTCTCTACTATCAATGTTGAATCTAGCATGAGCACGACAACACACAACGATCATGATACGAAGACAACGATCGTGGTGTCTCTTCAGTTAGCATCAGAGTATCAAGATTCGCTTATCTGATGAAAGAAGGTGTCTAACAAATGAAGAATAGCTTATGAACGTTGACATTACGGGAATCCCAATGATTCAACACTCATCCTTAGTTGTATCGAAGAAGCTAAGGAAAGTGCTTTCTGTCTACTGAAAACACCTTTTCAGGTGTTAGGTGAGAAAGTAGTCTGCTGTGTCAGGTGGCCAGACAGCAGAACTCTATATTCCCAAGATGTTAACATCAGTGCTCAGAAATTTCTGGAGCATTAAATGCTACAACGGATGCCTTCAACGGAAAGAATTCAAAGGCTCTTAAATAAACAAAACAGATTGTACATTCAGTCCAAGCAAGCAAGAACAAAAAAGCTCAAGAACACTTGTAACGACCCCAAAATTCATACAATATAACTCTCGATATCGGTCGTTAACAATACATCCTTATTCAGACTTTACATCATTAATCAATGATTCAATCACTAAAAATACGAAATATTTAAAACTTTTATATTATTCCTTCTTTATTATCCCTGAATCTCAACCTTTATCATTACATAATTTTGATTCAACTTTATATCATGAATCGCTTCGTCAGAGTTATTATAAACTAAAACTTACAACCACATTCAATAACTCTTATACATCGGGTAAAATTTAAACTTTACAACTCAACATCTGTTAACCATCATACATTATCAAATACATTATCTGAAACCTTAAACAGAGTCCAAAATAATAACAATTCAGCCAAAATATATTAGTCTTCATGCATTATATCTGATTCATTTCTTTCAAGTAGCACATAGCGTTACCTTGAATCCTTAACCTGCAAAAGTGATTATTTACAAGAATGAGCTCGACAGTTCAGCAAGATCTAACAGCTTTCATGCATCACATAGCACATAAATACATGCTCAACATACATCTCATAATAATTAAAGTAACATGGCATACATGCTTTACATCATATAACAAATATAAAGATTGAGTTCCTTACTCAATCAACATTCTTTAATCAATCAATGTAGTCATAAATTGACTTTAATATTTCATGCTTACAACATATATACAACATATCATGCTCTTTGCAAAATAATTTAAAACAGTTCATCATCAAGTGCACGTAGAAAATAGGAACTGAAAGACTTGCCTTGATCGTTGTTTACCAATAACAGTTTAACAGCTTACAGATATCTGCACTTCACGTGCCCTACACAATTATATAATCATGCACATCAATTATTAGTCACATAGCAATGCATATCAGTTGTAATGTAAACTTTACTCTTCTCATTTCCTATTACCAATACACAACATTCAATTTGATTGTAATTCATTCAAGTGTTTAAGTCCTGCTAGGACTACCTATTGGTTTTATATTAACCACATTTCATATATAATAATGTTCGTTACATTAGAATCGAAACTATTTAAGTGTATTACCACATTACACGGCGTTTCGACGTTTATACGTCACACGCCTAACTCGCCTCTTTTGCATGTGCTTTGCATGCTTCTATATTGGGTTACATTACTCTATAATGTTTCATTCTTATTGAAAACATAATATTAAACAAGGTTATACACACTTGTTACGGCGCTGCGACGCTTGCACGTTCGTACGTCAAACTTGCCTATTCGAACGCCCAAACGACACGCATTTGCGCACGCTTAGCACGCCCATACAAATTGTCTAATACTCAAGGATTAATTTTAAGTATCATTATAATACATAATAGTCATGTTATGAAAGTTAGAACATCATTTTACATAGTCGGGAGCATTACATGTGCATACGTGCATGGCCGACGCCCCCTGATTGCCTCTAAAAACATATTAGTCCCAAAAATGACCATTTTGACCCTGATACTGACCTCAAATCAAAAATATTAAAAAACAAAAGTTGTAGGTCTACTCGTGCTCGTTCCGGATCATCTTGAATCGCCTCAATCGGAGTTTGTATGAAAAAGTTATGGCTATTTTACCACAAGATATCAAAATAGTCCCGGACTGACACTGTTCCCGGCGCAGCTGCGCCCCAAATAGCCTTGGGGTCAGCGCAGCTGCGCCCCTGGCAGCGTGCTACGCGAATTTTCTTTCCAGTTTGTGGTTCTAGCGAATTTTCTAACCCTTTCCTCCTTCCAATCTTCATAAATCAAGCTATACACATCCGATTGAGTCCGTTTTCGACTCTATGGATTCGTGAAACACTGAACTACCCATCTATATGATAATTATAACACTTCAAAAACATTAACAATTCCTTTTAAGGGTTCCAATTTAGTGTTCATGCTAATTCTTCATGTTTTACATATATTTAGCGAATTCAATCACTACGAATTCGTTTCACATCCGTTTTGACTTGTTCAACTTGAGTTGTTTTTGTTTTTTCGAGTAGTATCATAATACATCATCAACTTACAGATTACTACATGCTTTCTTTGCCAATTTTAGCCTCAAAGTAGACCAAAACAGACACATTACCATCAAAACCCAAATTCCTCTTCTTTAACATAAATACATGAATTTGATTACTTACAAATAATTATAGAAGCTATATATCAGATTATATAGACCCATATATATACATATACATATATATACACAACATCTCTTGAATTCACCCAACCAAAATTATAAGACCCCAACTTTTATGAATAAGATTTAATTTTCTTTATATAATATTTTGAAATAGTAAGGTGTTGATTTGACAAATATGATACGTTATGGGTGAAATGTGCAAAGTTTATAAAGTAAGCAAGTGGTTATAAAATATTCGTTGTGTTGGGGAATATTCGTTTGGTCGAGGAATATTCTTTTTGTCGGAGAATATTCGTACGACGGCGCAGTCATTGGTAGACCCCACAACAGAATGAATGTCGGATATAGAAAGCGACAAAAGTAACCGTTTTATAAAAATAACGGCAAAACTGTTACTGTTAGTACTGTTGAAATACCCGGTGGTTAAAATACAGTAATATGTGGTGTTGCACAGTAGCACACGGTATTGCACAGTATTTTAAATTATTGATTCTTACGTAGGAAGGCACTTACTCAATTATTGTTACAGTAATTACTGTTCAATATTTTATATTATTGATTCAATAATTGCATAATATTTTATTGGTTCAATATTTGCTACGTTAATATTTTATATCAATAAGTGCTACTTTGCTATTTTATATTATTGATTCAATAATTGTCATTGCACATTATTTTAAATTATCAAATGAATAATTCATATTATTTAAATAATATTATTAGATAGCATTATTGGCAATGTCTAAGGAAGTCCTGTCTAGGAAAAGGGTTGATTAATTGCGCACCACTAAGGAGAAATCCTTATCGGAAGGCCCCCTCTTTCCTGAGAACGACCTGGTTGTCAATATTATAGTTTTGTAATATTATTTGTGAATAATTAATTTTTGATATATATGATAAGGAAATATTTATTCAAGGTGGATTTAAATAGAGGAATTTTTAACATGTGACATTTGTTAAAAGTTGGTATTTTATCTTGTCCGATAAAATAATTCATTCAAATATATTATTATAATATTACATTATAGTAGTATGATGTGATTATATAATAGTATGATTTTTATAATTTGAATGGTAACATTATTATAGTAAATTCATGGTATAAAAGTTAAACGAGGTGGAAGAGTGCAAATTGAATTTGAAATCTTATGATGCAAATAATGATGTCATCGGAGCGATGAGGTAAGCAAGGATGTCATCGGAGCGATAAGGTAAGCAATGATGTCATAAGATCGATGATGTAAGCGATGATGTCATAAATTATAGCAAAAAGACTATTTTACCCTTACTCTGTCGAGCCTATAAATAGAAGCTCATTTCTTAATTATTTCTCACCAATTCACTAAAGCTATAGAGAGAGAAAGTATAGAGAGAATAAGAGAGAAAGAAGAAGAGTATTATGCTATTACACTAGTGCAGTCTCCAAATTTTTAAGGTAAGGGGTATTATTTCTTTCGTATTCATGAAGAGAGTTATTTTCTTTCAATATTCGTAAGGATTGTTATTCCATTCTTTATTATTCTATTGGAATAGCCTGTTTACGCGGACTACCGCATGCATGGTGAAATCCTGTTGTTATTCCATTCTTTATTATTCTGTGGGAATAACCTGTCTACGCGGACTACCGCATGCCTGGTGAATAACCATTCGTATTCAGTTGTTATTAAATTGTGGAAATAATCTATCTGAGCGGACTATCGCCAGACGGGTGAAAATTCAATTGCAGTTTCGTATATTGTTTCATTTCAGATTCCTAACTCTAAACTTACTACGGTAAGTATTGCTTCTAGAATTCCTGAAATGATTAGAAATTTCTTGAGTTTTGCGCTTCATCTAATATTATTTCACTGGAATATTGGTCTGAACTTTCTTGTGAAATTTTTATTTTTTCATGTTGAGTTACTATTTACGAGTTACTATTCATGAGTTACTATTCACGGGGTACTATTCACGGTAATTTTTTTTTATTTTTTTTCTTCCAAATCATTTTTGATCGGATCCAGGTTTTGATCTTCATTCTTCAACTCTGGATAAATTCTCTAATATTTGTCTTTTATCTCACTAGATTCGTTATTCGTATTGTTTTCATTATCCTCAGTCCTAAATGGTGATATAACTGAATATATTTGGCCTGTAGTGCAAAGATGAATGATTACTTGATGAAAATCTTTGGCCTGTAGTGCAAAGATGAATGATTACCTGATGAATATCTTTGGCCCGTAGTGCAAAGATGGACAGGCGTTGAAATGAACATGACCGACTGGTGATACAAATGAATATCTTTGGCCGTAGTGCAAAAGATGAATATTTGATTCGAGATGAATATTGATTGATGTTACAGGGATAAAATATTGATGATGGACTTTTAAATTATAGAAGATAGTAGACATCATTCTCTACTTAACTCTTCTAATGAATTGTCATTTTCACTGCAGTTGTTGATCTAAAACTGGTTGTCCATAATATTTTATTTAATTTGTTGAAGACTAAAGATAATTTATTCTTCATTATCTTAGTCATAATATTCTTTACTGGGCTAGTTGAGCTCACCCTTTTCTTCCATTGTTCTCTTCAGGAAATGAGAATATCGTGGGTACTAGTCGGGGAATGGAGTGATGGTCCGAGTTAGAGCTGTAGAAGTCCTCACTATTTTTTTTAAATAGTGTGATAATAAATGTAATGAGGACTTAGTTTGAATGTTAATATTTTCTACATATCTGTATTGACACTCACAGTTGTGTAGTCGTATTTTGCACGACCGTTTGATATGAAAGATTTGTATTTTGAATTCTGTACCATGTATTTGGCGACTCAGAGTGGGTTGGTATTGAACCTATTTTGGGGGCGTCATAGTTGGTATCAGAGCTTAGGGATATGATCTCTAGCGGAGATCTGAGAATAGAAATAGGATGGAAGAGACGAGTAAAACCTTCGCTAGTGTGTCGTACCTAAGCTTAGTTGTTATTTAATTGGTCGGTTGGAATATATGGTTAATATGTGATATGTTAATTTATTTGATTAACCCTTGTTTTGTGGCAGTATTTGAGAATGGCAGCTGAAAATCTAAACAATGGAGTGAATGAGACCGTTGAGACACCTTTAATCACCAACGAGGAGAACGTGCAACAGGAAGGCTATATTCCTCTTGTAAACAACTCTACCGAAGAAATGATAAATGACGGGATGTTTAGAAGCTTTTTGCAGTTCATGCAAAACCAGACGAGGGAGACTCGTGTTCATAATACAGGTGGAAATAACAACTCGCGGCTTGTCACTGCCAAGCAGTTTAAAGAGTTGGAACCACCAGAGTTTCAGGAAAAGCCAGATCCAATCAAGGCAGAAAATTGGATTAAGCAAATTACCAAGATATTTGATGTCTTGGGATGCACGGAGGAACAGAAGGTTCCATTTGCCACCTTTATGTTCCACGGAGAGGCAGATTACTGGTGAGAGTCTGTGAAACATACTCAGCCTGCCGCACTCAAGATGTCTTGGGGGCGTTCCAGAAACTGTTCAATGACAAGTACTTTCCAGAAAGTATTCGTCACATGAAAGAGGTAGAGTTTATTAGACTGGAACAGAACAACATGACTGTGTCCCAGTACGAGGCTAAGTTCGCGGAGTTATCCCGGTTTGCACCTCATTTGGTGGAGAATGAGGAACGTATGACGCGGATGTTTCTGAGAGGTTTGAAACCCGAGATTCGTCAATACCTCATTTCTCACAAATTTTCTCTATATTCGGATGTAGTGAACAGGGCCCAGTTATTAGAACGAGATAATGATTATGTTCAACCAAAGGGCAACAACCAAGGTCGTACTGGTGGCAGCAGTCATCGGAACAATGACAACCAGCAGGGAGAAAAGTATTATGCCAGAAGCGGTAACCACTCCGGTGGTAATCGTGGCCATGATAATAGAAGAAATGAGTCGGGGGGAGATTTCAAGAAGAAAAGGTACAACAATGAGAACGTGAAAGCATCGACAACAGCACCAACATCAACTATTTCTAGGGGAGGAGAACGACCGCCGGTCGTATGCTATAAATACGGGCAAGAGGGACACATCAGCCCCAACTACACACAACAATCCAAGGTGTGTTATAACTGTGGAAAGGAAGGGCACATAGCTCGAGTGTGTCCTATAGCGAAACCAAGTCCAGCAGGGATGGTGACTCCAAAGGCTATCCCTGACAGGTCAAAGTCAGTGGTTCCTGAAAGAGCTTTTGTCGTGACTGCCTAACAAGCAAGGAACCCGAACGAGGTTATTACGGGTAAGCTGATAATAAACTCTTGCGAAGTTTACACTTTATTAGATATTAGTGCTACCCATTCTTTTATTTCATCTGCTCGTGCTCAACGTTTGAACTTGACACCTGAGAAATTAAACTTTGACTTATCTGTTGAAACTCCGTTGGGAGAAACCTTTGTTACATCTACAGTTTACAAATCTTGCTCGATTCAAATTGGTACCCTCACCCTACCTGTTGATCTTATATCGTTGAAAATACTTGCATTTGATGTGATTTTAGGAATTGACTGGTTGACCACTTATCATGCCAAAATTGATTATTTTCGTAAGGTTGTTAGTTTTTATATTCCTAACCAACCTATTGTGCGAATTTAAACAACTAAATCACTGAAATCAATCAATGTTATTTCAAGTCATAAAGCTATTCGTTTATTGAAAAATGGATGTCATGCTTTCTTAGCCCATGTCACTGATCTAAACCAGAATACGTCAGGTTTGAATGATATTTCTGTTGTTAATGAGTTTCCTGATGTATTACCCGAAGAACTTCCCGGTCTAACCCCGGAACGTGAAGTTGAATTTTTTATTGACCTTGAACCCGGTACAAAACCCATTTCTAAAACCCCATATCGAATGGCTCCTATAGAACTTCAGGAGTTAAAGGTCCAACTACAGGAGTTGTTAGACATCGGTTTTATACGTCCTAGTACATCTCCTTGGGGTGCTCCTATTTTATTTGTAAAGAAGAAAGACGGGAATATGCGACTTTATATTGACTATCGGGAGTTGAACCATGTCACCATCAAGAATAGGTATCCCTTACCTCGTATTAATGACATGTTCGACCAGTTGCAAGGTGCACAATTCTTTTCAAAGATCGATCTTCGTTCTGGATATCATCAGCTGAAGATTAAAACTGAGGATATTCCGAAGACTGCTTTCAGAACTCGATACGGGCATTATGAATTCTTAGTCATGTCTTTTGGATTGAGTAATGCTCCTGCTACTTTTATGGGTATGATGAACCGTGAATTCAAGGAATATTTGGATCAGTTCATGGTTATCTTTATTGATGACATCCTCATCTATTCCAAAAGCCGTGAAGATCATGAGGACCACTTGAAGCTGGTACTTCAAAGGCTTCGTGAAAACAAGCTATATGCTAAGCTGAAGAAATGCGAGTTCTGGCTTGAGGAGGTAGCATTCCTTGGGCACGTAGTATCAAAATGTGGAGTATCTGTGGACCCGGCGAAGATTGAAGCAATACAAAGTTGGGAGCAACCAAAGTCGGTGACCGAAGTACATAGCTTTCTGGGCTTAGCTGGTTATTATCGGAGATTCGTGGAAGGATTTTCTCGAATCACTACTCCATTAACTCAGCTGACTCAGAAAGATACAAAATTCATATGGAACGAGGAATGCGAGAAGAGCTTTCAAGAGCTCAAGAGGAGGCTCATTTCGGCACCTGTTCTGACGATACCATCTGGTTCGGATGGATTTGTCATTTACAGTAATGCTTCGGCCAAAGGGTTAGGATGTGTTCTCATGCAACATGAGAAAGTCATAGCCTATGCCTCACGACAACTCAAGGAATATGAGAGGAATTATCTTACTCATGATCTAGAGTTGGCAGCAGTCGTTTTCGCGTTGAAGATCTGGAGACACTACCTGTATGGGGAGAAAGTGGAGATCTATACGGATCATAAGAGCCTCAAGTATTTCTTCACCCAGAAGGAACTTAACATGCGGCAACGACGTTGGCTTGAACTGTTGAACCATCCAATACCATCCTGGTAAAGCGAACGTGGTAGCTGACACGTTGAGTAGAAGAACATATGCGGGAACGAATGCGATACTTTCAAAGCCTATTTTGTGTGATTTACAAAAGATGGAGATAGAGTTCAAGACTCCGGGGACCCATGCGATGATGTCAAGTATACGCGTAGAACCAGCTTTGATTGATAAAGTTAAAGCTGCTCAAGCTACAGACCCGGAGCTGATGAATATGAGGAAGAAGGTGCAAGAAGATACTATTCCAGAAGCAAGAATCGATGAAAAAAGAATACTTCAAGTCAACTCCAGACTTTGTGTTCCTAATAATTCTGATTTGAAGTATAGAATCATGATGGAGGCACACAACACACTATTTGCAATCCATCCTGGGAGTACAAAAATATATCGTGATCTTCGACATACATTTTGGTGGAGCAATATGAAGAGAGAGATCACGGAGTTTATCTCGAGGTGTTTAACGTGTCAACGTGTCAAGGCGGAGCATCAAGTGCCAAAGGGTCCATTGCAACCACTTGAGATTCCAAAGTGGAAGTGGGAACACATTACCATGGATTTCATTACGGGTCTTCCCAAGGTTTCTCAAGGCATAGATGCGATTTGGGTTATTATTGATAGATTAACCAAGTCTGCTCATTTTTTACCGATACGAGAGACTTATTCCCTTGAACGTCTTGCTCGTATGTACGTGAATGAGATTGTGAGATTGCATGGGATGCCAGTATCCATAGTTTCGAATCGTGACCCAAGATTCACTTCACGATTTTGGGTCAGCTTGCAGAAAGCTATGGGCACGGATTTACGATTCAGTTCGGCATATCATCCACAAACGGACGGGCAATCGGAAAGGACTATCCAAACTCTTAAAGATCTATTGAGACTCTATGTTCTAGACTTCAAAGGGAGTTGGGATAAGTACCTACCATTGGTGGAATTCTCCTACAACAACAGTTATCAGGCAAGTATAGGCATGGCTCCATTCGAGGCGTTGTATGGACAAAAATGTCATTCTCCAGTATGCTGGGACGAGGTGGGTAAAGATACATTATTGGGACCGGAGTTAGTACGTATGACTACGAAAAAGATTCAAATGATCCGGCAACGTATACAAACAGCACAAGATCGACAAAAGAGTTATGTTGATCTTCATCGAAGGGACGTGGAGTTTAATGTCGGAGATCATGTATTATTACGTGCTGCTCCATGGAAAGGAGTTACGAGATTCGAAAAGAGAGGAAAGCTCAACCCACGATTCATTGGTCCATTTGAAATCCTTGACCAAGTAGGAAATGTGGCCTATAGACTCGCCTTACCTCCAAGCATGTCTCGTGTTCATAACGTTTTTCATTTATCTGTGCTTCGTAAATATGTGAAAGATCCAAACCACATTATTGAGTTAGAACCAGACGAGATAGCCGAAGATTTAACATACGAGGAGGTACCTGTTAAGATCTTGGATAGGAAGGAACATGTCCTACGCTCAAAGGTTATACCTCAAGTTAAAGTTTTGTGGAGGAACCATGATATCGAGGAAATGATCTAGGAGTTAGAATCGAAAATAAAAACGAGGTATCCTCACCATTTCGACATACCAGGTACGTACGTCAATTTCGAGGACGAAATTTCATAAGGAGGGGAGGTTGTAAGACCCCAAATTTTATGAATAAGATTTAATTTTCTTTATATATTATTTTGAAATAGTAAGGTGTTGATTTGATAAATGTGATAAGTTATGGGCGAAATGTACAAAGTTTACAAAATAAGCAAGTAGTTATAAAATATTCGTTGTGTCGGGGAATATTCGTTTAGTCGAGGAATATTCGTACGATGGCGCAGTCATTGGTAGACCCCACAACAGAATGAATGTCGGATATAGAAAGCGACAAAAGTAACCGTTTTATAAAAATAACGGCAAAACTGTTACCGTTAGTACTGTTGAAATACCCGGTGGTTAAAATACAGTAATATGTGGTGTTGCACAGTAGCACACGGTATTGCACAGTATTTTAAATTATTGATTCTTACGTAGGAAGGCACTTACTCAATTATTGTTACAGTAATTACTGTTCAATATTTTATATTATTGATTCAATAATTGCATAATATTTTATTGGTTCAATATTTGCTACGTTAATATTTTATATCAATAAGTGCTACTTTGCTATGTTATATTATTGATTCAATAATTGTCATTGCACATTATTTTAAATTATCAAATGAATAATTCATATTATTTAAATAATATTATTAGATAGCATTATTGGCAATGTCTAAGGAAGTCCTGTCTAGGAAAAGGGTTGATTAATTGCGCACCACTAAGGAGAAATCCTTATCGGAAGGCCCCCTCTTTCCTGAGAACGACCTGGTTGTCAATATTATAGTTTTGTAATATTATTTGTGAATAATTAATTTTTGATATATATGATAAGGAAATATTTATTCAAGGTGGATTTAAATAGAGGAATTTTTAACATGTGACATTTGTTAAAAGTTGGTATTTTATCTTGTCCGATAAAATAATTCATTCAAATATATTATTATAATATTACATTATAGTAGTATGATGTGATTATATAATAGTATGATTTTTATAATTTGAATGGTAACATTATTATAGTAAATTCATGGTATAAAAGTTAAACGAGGTGGAAGAGTGCAAATTGAATTTGAAATCTTATGATGCAAATAATGATGTCATCGGAGCGATGAGGTAAGCAAGGATGTCATCGGAGCGATAAGGTAAGCAATGATGTCATAAGATCGATGATGTAAGCGATGATGTCATAAATTATAGCAAAAAGACTATTTTACCCTTACTCTGTCGAGCCTATAAATAGAAGCTCATTTCTTAATTATTTCTCACCAATTCACTAAAGCTATAGAGAGAGAAAGTATAGAGAGAATAAGAGAGAAAGAAGAAGAGTATTATGCTATTACACTAGTGCAGTCTCCAAATTTTTAAGGTAAGGGGTATTATTTCTTTCGTATTCATGAAGAGAGTTATTTTCTTTCAATATTCGTAAGGATTGTTATTCCATTCTTTATTATTCTATTGGAATAACCTGTTTACGCGGACTACCGCATGCATGATGAAATCCTGTTGTTATTCCATTCTTTATTTTTCTGTGGGAATAACCTGTCTACGCGGACTACCGCATGCTTGGTGAATAACCCTTTGTATTTAGTTGTTATTAAATTATAGAAATAATCTGTCTGAGCGGACTACCGCCAGATGGGTGAAAATCCAATTGCAGTTTCGTATATTGTTTCATTTCAGATTCCTAACTCTAAACTTACTACGGTAAGTATTGCTTCTAGAATTCCTGAAATGATTAGAAATTCCTTGAGTTTTGCGCTTCATCTAATATTATTTCACTGGAATATTGGTCTGAACTTTCTTGTGAATTTTTTATCTTTTTATGTCGAGTTACTATTCATGGGATACTATTCACGGTAATTTTTTTTTCCTTTTTTTCTTCCAAATCATTTTTGATTGGATCCAGGTTTTGATCTTCATTCTTGAACTCTGGATAAATTCTCTAATATTTGTCCTTTATCTCACTAGATTCGTTATTCGTATTGTTTTCATCATCCTCAGTCCTAAATAGTGATATAACTGAATATATTTGGCCTGTAGTGCAAAGATGAATGATTACTTGATGAATATCTTTGGCCTGTAGTGCAAAGATGAATGATTATCTGATGAATATCTTTGGCCCGTAGTGCAAAGATGGACATGTGTTGAGATGAACATGACCAACTGGTGATACAAATGAATATCTTTGGCCGTAGTGCAAAAGATGAATATTTGATTTGAGATGAATATTGATTGATGTTATAGGAATAAAATATTGATGATGGACTTTTAAATTATAGAAGATAGTAAACATCATTCTCTACTTAACTATTCTAATGAATTGTCATTTTCGCTGCAGTTGTTGATCTAAAACTGGTTGTCCATAATATTTTATCTGATTTGTTGAAGACTAACGATAATTTATTCTTCATTATCTTAGTCATAATATTCTTTACTGGGCTAGTTGAGCTCACATTTTTCTTCCATTGTTCTCTTTAGGAAATGAGAATATCGCGGGTACTAGTCGGGGAATGGAGTGATGGTCCGAGTTAGAGCTATAGAAGTTCTCACTATTTTTTTTAAATAGTGTGATAATAAATGTAATGAGGACTTAGTTTGAATGTTAATATTTTCTACATGTCTGTATTGACACTCATAGTTGTGTGGTCGTATTTTGCATGACCGTTTGATATGAAAGATTTATATTTAAAATTCTGTACCATGTATTTGGCGACTCAGAGTGGGTTGGTATTGAACCTATTTTGGGGGCGTCACAAAAATAGCTTTCTAAATGAAGAGCTTGAGAAACTATAAATTAGAATTTTAACACTAGAGTAATACCTTCGATTCTTCTCAAACTTGATTAGAGGATGAGAAATCTTCTTCTTCTTCCTTGTTTGAATCTCTAATCCTTCTCAAAGAGAGTTCTTTTTTTTTTCTCCCATTCTCTTCTCTGTTTTCTCCCTTTCTCTTTTCTTCTCTTAGTTTAGGCTTAGATTAGGACTCAACGTAAAATTACACTGACATATAATATGTATATTTAACTAATACTTATTATATTACTTAATATATAATTAAATTAGGGGTTATGGAAATCCAAAAGCCACATGGTCATGTTTGGCTATCCCCTTCAAATCTCCTTTTAATTTATTTTAATTCCTTCCTTATCGTATAGTTTATTTGTCACAACCATTATTAAATTAATCCTCAATATAATTATAACTTCCATTTTGCCAATAACAAATTACTAAATCTCTAATTTAATTACTTAATTAAATTAGGATATTCCCTTCCATCAATATTATCACACTTTCATTAAATTATTCCATAACGATTTTCATCAAATATTCATTTTAGTTTCATAACTATTCCAACTAAAATATTTATTTTATTTGATAAATATTTTAACTATTCACGAGATTCACAATTGTAATACATTAACATTTTACGTCTATAGGTAATATGTATTACTTTCTCATCTTATTAAAATAATATATTTACATTAATTTACTATTTTAATTAAGTGAATTATTCCCATTATTTATGAGATTTAATTCATAATAAATTCATTGCCACAAGGCATATAATCAAATTATATTATTCAATAATATAACTTCCAACTTAATTAAATTAACTTAATTCCCTTTTCAAGCAATTTCATTTCTCTTCTTTAATAGTTAAAATAAATTAACTACTAAACCTCATTCCTCCATCATATGAATATATATATATATATATATATCTTCTATATTCACACCACTTCATATACTTCACCACATAGAACACATATCCAAACTAAAAACATCTCGTAATAAGAATTTTTGAAAATTCGGGTTGTCACATCCTTCCCTCCTTATAAGGATTCCGTCCTCGGAATCACCGAAACCCTACCTTACTCAGGTTTTCATCAAATCTCTTTAAAAACATTTATCGTTGAATAACTTCAACACATTACCTTAGTATAGGTTTTATATTTCCTACTACATTCATTTCTTCAACAAATTCTAGGTTTTATTTCATAACTTTAACTTGAACTCAATTATATTTTGAGTATTATATATTCTCTAACTCGTTCATTTCCTTTCTAAGGATCATTACCATATACTTTACTTGTCGAAAACATATACTTCATAATTCACTATCTTATAAGTATTCGGGTTATCACATTCACCCATTCTTCTAAGAATTTTGTCCTCGAAATTTTTATTAATCTTCATTCATTCAATCTATCAAAGTAGATTTTACGTTAATCTTATTCACTAACTTGTTGTGTTCTACAAATATTTCTTTCTAAGGAATATTATTCTTGCCACCTTCACCTTCAGAATAATAAGAATCTTCCATAATTGCTCAATAATTGGGAAGCGATATGAATAACAGGAATTTAAAAGATTCAATTCATGCTGAGGGGTCATAAGACCTTGAACTCTTCTCCCTGTTTAATAGTGCATCACCAATGTAAACCATCTTTAACAGAATATTTAGCAATTACACATACTGAAAACACTCTCTGCAAGTACTCTAGGTGATCAGCCTATCGTACCCCTACGTCGTGCATAACGTATTACATCTTAACATCGTAACGACTATATGCGTTACTTTCGGAACCATTGTCTCCGATAACATGTCTCCTTTTACAGGGTTGTTCACCTCAGCTTCTTAACATTTGAATCCACACCAAAATAATTTGGTTTGGTATAGTTTGACAAAGAACGCTTGAATTTCATGAACATCTTTCAATATTCGTCTAGCTGAATCAAGTAGCATAGACTTCTAGCAATAACTCGGACATTAATCGAGATATATATATATATATATATATATATATATAACCAACTCAATTTTTTTTTTCATTTAAAGAAACTAAAAGTAAATAAATCCCTTTTTTATAGTTTAAGGAAACTAAAAATAAATGAATCTTTTCATAATATCCTGATACCGTACCGTAATAATGGTACATTGAGGATTTCGTCATTATATGACGTCGTCATACTACATCATACCATAGTGGGCTGACGATCATACGATCACATTCAACACTAGGTTTAACTGCATTGATAACTTCCTCGATTATTGTCTCTACACCATATCAAATGATGCATAGAACACATAAAATACATTTTGAAAATTTAAAATTATTTTTGTCTAGCTGAAACAATTAGCATATACATGTAAATAATAGCATTATTTTAAAAAATTCATTGGTTCCATTATTTGATCCAATAGTTTTTCAAGAAAATAGAAGTGCAACATCAGCACGAAGTCAATAAATTTTGAAAATCTAGCAAAGCTAAGAGATTTAGAATATAAAACTTTCCCCATCAATTAACTCTTTACTCCATCATTACTTAATCATTCTATCAATCTTAAACAACATCAATGCTTCCTACACCATAACCTTTCTATTCCCAGTATAGTTCATCAAACTTTCCACACTTTGAAAGTCAGAAACTTTCCACAATAATATGAGTTTAAGAACTTCATAGTCAGACCATAGGCGTCCATTCGCTGAGGAGTTCAAACATACCTATATGATTATGAGTTATGAACTTACCATAAACATGAGTTTTAAGAACTCGCACTTAATCCTAATAACATCTTACTAATCTTAATAGTCTCTAACTATCAAATATACACATGAGAAAAGAATCACCTTTTCACCACATATACATTGATAGCGCGACACCAACATTCCAATGATTATCAATGTGATAAACTAAGTGCAAGCACAAAACCCTCGCCCATACAAAGGTTTGTACAACTCAGCCATCACATGATTCTTCAATTGAAATCCCACCTAACTCTATCTTGCTCATAACTTGCTCTTTACTCGATACGAATTTTCCGCATCTCATCATTTATAACTCCTCGTGAGTTAACCTCGTACTATATCATAGTACATTCTCGTTATAGCATCAAACTATAACTATTCAATCATTACTGGCCATCTGTCTTTCAACTTTAAAAGATCACGTCGTGACCTTATTCTATAATCATCTCTCATATAATTCTTTCTTATCTCATTATCGTTTTGTTTTAAAACTTCTTATCTTTTCCTTTCATCAAGTTATATCAGGACCTCATTATGATTTAATCCTATAGACTTCGTCTATTCATCGTTATTCATCATCTTTATTATTGGAGTTATGTAACTCCTGATTCTCATTTTTATATCTCTTCAAGATTCTTCTTTGAATCTTCTTGTTTATTTATTAACTCTTCTTTTAAGAATTTCTAATTCCGTTTATAAAGTTCAATATTTTATTCGAGTTTTATTCCTCGTTATTCTCACCTTCTTCTTATAACATTTCTAGGACTTAACTCATCCTATACTTCTACGTATGTGAAAGGAATCACCTTTTCGTTATACGTAACTTAACTTCTCATTCTTTAAGGTCATAGCGTAAGGTACTCTTACCTAAGGTATATAACCTATCAGCTTTGATACCAACTGTAACGACCCCAAAATTCATACAATACAACTCTCGACATCGGTCGTTAACAATACATCCTTATTCAGACTTTACATCATTAATCAATGATACAATCACTAAAAATACGAAATATTTAAAACTTTTATATTATTCCTTCTTTATTATCCCTGAATCTCAACCTTTATCATTACATAACTTTGATTCAACTTTATTTCATGAATCGCTTCGTCAGAGTTATTATAAACTAAAACTTACAACCACATTCAATAACCCTTATACATCGGGTAAAATTTAAACTTTACAACTCAACATCTGTTAACCATCATACATTATCAAATACATTATCTGAAACCTTAAACAGAGTCCAAAATAATAACAATTCAGCCAAAGTATATCAGTCTTCATGCATTATATCTGATTCATTTCTTTCAAGTAGCACATAGCGTTACCTTGAATTCTTAACCTGCAAAAGTGATTATTTGCAAGAATGAGCTCGACAGCTCAGCAAGATCTAACAGCTTTCATGCATCACATAGCACATAAATACATGCTCAACATACATCTCATAATAATTAAAGTAACATGGCATAGATGCTTTACATCATATAACAAATATAAAGATTGAGTTCCTTACTCAATCAACATTCTTTAATCAATCAATGTATTCATAAATTGACTTTAACATTTCATGCTTACAACATATATACAACATATCATGCTCTTTGCAAAATAATTTAAAACAGTTCATCATCAAGTGCACGTAGAAAATAGGAACTGAAAGACATGCCTTGATCGTTGTTTTCCAATAACAGTTTAACAGCTTACAGATATCTGCACTTCATGTGCCCTACACAATTATATAATCATGCACATCAATTATTAGTCACATAGCAATGCATATCAGTTGTAATGTAAACTTTACTCTACATCTCATAACCCTTCCTATTACCAATACACAACATTCAATTTGATTGTAATTCATTCAAGTGTTTAAGTCCTGCTAGGACTACCTATTGGTTTTATATTAACCACATTTCATATATAAGAATGTTCGTTACATTAGAATCGAAACACTATTTAAGTGTATTATCACATTACACAGCGTTTCGACGTTTATACGTCACATGCCTAACTCGCCTCTTTTGCATGTGCATTGCATGCTTCTATATTGGGTTACATTACTCTATAATGTTTCATTCTTATTGAAAACATAATATTAAACAAGGTCATACACACTCGTTACGGCGCTGCGACGCTTGCACGTCCGTACGTCAAACTTACCTATTCGAACGCCCAAACGACACGCATTTGCGCACGCTTAGCACGCCATACAAATTGTCTAATACTCAAGGATTAATGTTAAGTATCATTATAATACATAATAGTCATATTATGAAAGTTAGAACATCATTTTACATGGTCGGGAGAATTACATGTGCATACGTGCATGCCCGACGCCCCCCGATTACCTCCAAAAATACATCAGTCCCAAAAATGACCATTTTGACCCCTGATACTGACCTCAAATTAAGAAAATTAAAGAACAAAAGTTGTAGGTCTACTCGTTCTCGTTCCGGATCATCTTGAATCGCCTCAATCGGAGTTCGTATGAAAACGTTATGGCTGTTTTACCACAAGAGGTCAAAATAGTCCTGGACTGACATTGTTCCCTGCGCAGCTGCGCCCCAAATAGCCTTGGGGGCAGTGTAGCTGCACCCTTGGCAGTGTGCTACGCAAATTTTCTTTCTAGATTGTGGTTCTGGCGAATTTTCTAACCCTTTTCTCCTTCCCATCTTCGTAAATCAAGCTATACACAGCCGATTGAGTCCGTTTTTGACTATATGGGTTCGTGAAACACTGAACTACCCATCTATATGATAATTATAACACTTTAAAAACATTATCAATTCCTTTTAAGGGTTCCAATTCAGTATTCATGCTAATTCTTCATGTTTTACATATATTTAGCGAATTCAATCACTATGAATTCGTTTCACATCCGTTTTGACTCGTTCAACTTGAGTTGTTTTTGTTTTTTCGAGTACTATCATAATACATCATCAACTTGCAGATTACTACATGCTTTTTAGCCAATTTTAGCCTCAAAGTATACCAAAACATACACATTATCATCAAAACCCAAATTCCTATTCTTTAACATAAATACATGAATTTGATTACTTACAAACAATTATAGAAGCTATATATCAGATTATACAGACCCATGTATATACATATACATATATATACACAACATCTCTTGAATTCACCCAACCAAAATAGCTTTCTAAATGAAGAACTTGAGAAACTATAAATTAGAGTTTTAACACTAGAGTAATACCATCGATTCTTCTCAAACTTGATTAGAGGATGAGAAATCTTCTTTTTCTTCCTTCTTTGAATCTCCAATCATTCTCACAGAGAGTTCTTCTCTTTTTTTCTCCCATTCTCTTCTCTGTTTTCTCCCTTTCTCTTTTCTTCTCTTAGTTTAGGCTTAGATTAGGACTCAACGTAAAATTACACTGACATATAATACGTATATTTAACTAATACTTATTATATTACTTAATATATAATTAAATTAGGAGTTATGAAAATTCAAAAGCCACAAGACCATGTTTGGCTATCCCCTTCAAATTTCCTTTTAATTTATTTTAAATACTTCCTTATCGTATAGTTTATTTGTCACAACCATTATTAAATTAATCCTCAATATAATTATAACTTCCATTTTGCCAATAACAAATTACTAAATCTCTAATTTAATTACTTAATTAAATTAGGATATTCCCTTCCATCAATATTATCATACTTTCATTAAATTATTCCGTAACGATTTTCATCAAATATTCATTTTAATTTCATAACTATTCCAACTAAAATATTTATTTTATTCGATAAATATTTTAACTATTCACGAGATTCACAATTGTAATACATTAACATTTTACGTCTATAGGTAATATGTATTACTTTCTCATCTTATTAAAATAATATATTTACATTAATTCACTATTTTAATTAAGTGAATTACTCCCATTATTTATGAGATTTAATTCATAATAAATTCATTACCACAAGGCATATAATCAAATTATATTATTCAATAGTATAACTTCCAACTTAATTAAATTAACTTAATTCCCTTTTCAAACAATTTCATTTCCCTTCTTTAATAGTTAAAATAAATTAACTACTAAACCTCATTCCTCCATCATATGAATATATATATATATATATATATATATATATATATATATATATATATATCTTCTATATTCACACCACATCATATAATTCACCACATATAACACATATCCAAACTCAAAACATCTCGTAATAAGAATTTTATTTATTAAATTCTTATTATAATAATTTTTGAAAATCCGGGTTGTCACAACACTCAACGTCCAAATACTACGATCCTGAAAGAAAGCTTACTCAGCTACTCAGTTCTTTCGAACGTATGCTTAACTGCAACTGAGTAGCATACCCAAGAACTCAACTCTCATTAAGTGTATTCCAAGTCTGCTGGACTTGAAGAGTTCTAAGTGAACTAAGAAGTTCCAAGACTGCTGGTCTTGAAGGAATCTAAGTGATTCAAAGATCGTAAAGATATCCTTAGTGGATTTCCTACTCGTGGAGTAGAAGAGTGGACTAGGAGCCTTGAGTGCTCTGAACCACTTAAATTCACCTGTGTCTGATATATATGCTATAACTGCTATATCTGTCATAACTGCTATAACTGCTTATCACCTAAACTTGGTTTATCTTAAGGGGGAACAAACAAATCATTTATTTCGCTGTGGTTAATTTTATTAACAAATCTGATAAGTTTTTGAAAAGGAAAAAGTTTTAAAATATCTATTCAACCCCCCTTCTAGATAACTATTGTGCCTCTAGGAACTAACACATTCCAACTTCTCAACTATAGATGGACAAATCCTTTTAGAATTTCACTTGTCTGGTCTATCCTTGCTTCTTGCATCCTCTTCATACAATAGTCCCTAAGTCCTTCCATTAGCCCAAGTATTGGTTTACCTCTTGGCACTCCAATTTTGCTGTTAAAAACTTCACATAAATTGTTGCATAGCATATCACATTGGGAAAACTACTAAAATAGGCCCTACACTAGTGCACAGGGTCTTTGTTATCAAGTCAGGAACATGCTTTGGCATCCATTGTCTTCAATGCTTTGATTGCTAGCTGAAAAGTATTTTTGGTGGTTGCTTTGGCACAATCCCATAACTTCTCTTTAAGTGCCAATCCCCATAACTTCTCTTTAAGTGCCAACCCCTCTTCTAGATTATTATTTGACTTTCAATTGGCATCAACGCAGTGCTTTTTAACTTGTTTGTTAAGTGAATACAGGCATACCTAAGAGTAGATCCATGACCTATAATATTACTGGTTGTGGAGAAGGACTATCAATGTCCAGACCACCACTATTTGATGGAACCAACTTTGCCACCTGGAAAAACATATTCAAAATCTATGTCAAGTCACAAGGAATCAAAATTTGGCGTGCAATAGAACGAGGTGTGAAAGTTCCAACTAAAACCCAAGGAGACAAGATCGTTGAAAAAGATATCTATGAATTCCTCACTGAAGAAGAAGAGACTATGAATATAGTCTCATGAACTGAAGAAGTGTTAACAAGTGCTTTAATTGAAAAAGAATACAAAAGAGTGAGCAATTGTAAAAATGCAAAAGAAATATGGGAAAAATTGATTGTAACCTATGAAGGAACCAATCATATCAAAGAAACCAGAAAAGATGCTCTAATTTAAGAATATAAAGTTTCAAGCTTGAAGACGGAGAAAAAATCATTGATATGGAAACACATTTTTCCAGAATCATTGATGAGCTGGAACAACTAGGAAATGCATACACTACAAATGAGAAAAACAAAAGAATTCTCAAAGCCCTTCCATCCATTTGGAAAATGAAGGTAACAACAATCAAGGAAATGCAAGATCTAACCACATATCCTCTTGATAACTTCATTGGAAATCTTCGTGATCATGAAGTCGATATGTTGATCGAAATAATCAGATCAGACACAGATCTCAAAAAGAAAGGAATTGCTTTCAAAGCGCTCTTCTTGTAGATCAAGAATGTGACGATGAAGAATTAAATGAAGAACTTCTGAGTCAAGATAACAATTGTCGACGTCGGGAAAAAATCCGCGGGTCGGGTCACGACCCGGATCTTTCTCTCTTTCTAAGTTATCTTCACCCATACTCTTTTTATTGCGAAAAAAGGTTTTGAAGGGTTTTTAAGAAAAGGCCAACACGTATCATGTCAACAATTGAACGTTTTACATAGTCGCCAGTTGGTAGATTTGAAATGGTTGTACCAACTCAATCGAGTTTTATTTGAAAGAGGCCCAATTGTTGGACACTGTCGAAACTTGATCTTCGAAACCAAAGTTTTGAGTTTGGGGGCTTAGTTAAGTGCGGGAAGGAGTTAGGCACCCCAAAACTCCTGTATAAACACGGTACCGCATCTTTTCAATATTTTCCTTTTAAATCTGCAATGTGGTTGTGAATGCTGGAAGAAAATTGGGCCTATGTTTGATTGGAAGCATGTCTATGCATCGTTGAACCTATATACGAAGGGTTTGATTTGATTTGCAAAAGTGTTTGATTTGATTTGCAAAAGCTTCTTTTTTCGAAAAGATTATTAAAATAATATTTTGAAAGAAGGTTTTCAAACCCTTACGCTAATATAGGAATTGAAGCATATCGGATCTTTAGTTTTATCTTTTCAGCCTTAAGGCTCAATTTGAAGGGTGATTGTCGGGCTGCGAAGCATCCTCGACCACAAAATATATACAAGTGTCGGTCTCCTCATGGGCATGATAGCCATCGGAGGGACTCTGACACAACAAATCATATTTTCACTATGTTGAGACCTTAAATCCGGATAACCGTTTTAAGGTCTTTTGTATGTACATTTTTACAGAAAAACTGGCAGGGTACATTTGTAAATTAGAGTTTGTCCATCGTGGGAATTAGATTCTGATCTGTTTGATTATGAATCCCACGATTCATAGGCTCACATATGAATAGCCAATAAACCTGCACAGCTCAAATTTGTACAGAAATATATCCAAATATCGCCAAAACCAAGGATTCATCAGTAAATCATGGCTCACACATGGCCGAAGCATCTCGTTCCCACTAGATAGCGATCTAAGGGCCGCGAGGTTGCTTTTATAATTGAAATTAGAAAAAAATGCTAGATTTAAATGAATCTCAGCCATTCTAGCTTTCCGGTTCTATCTGGACCTATTTTGAACCGTTTGAAAGCTAGAGTTGGCGAGATTTAAATAAATCTAGTTCACCCGCAGATCAGTGCCGATTCATATAAAATGAATATTTAAAGCAACTAATTTGAAAAAAATGAGTAAAGCAATATATATGATTATATATACAAAAGTTGTAAAGGTCGATGGGTTTTCACACCGGTGTCCGGACTGAAATTGAAATATATATATATTTATAAAAGCTGTATAAAAGCCACGGAATGATCCAGGCTAGACAGAATTGAAATATATATAGAAAAACAGTAAAAAGGGCGATGAATTTTCACGCCTGTGCCCGGACTGAAATATAAATATATATATTTAAATATTGACAAAAAAATAGTCAACCAAGACTGGGAAGATAACCCAGTGTGGTGAATGTTGCAGATAGATATAAAACAGTAAAAAGGCCACAGAATAATCCAGGCCAAACTGGAATGTAAATATACAGACAAGTAGTCAAACCAAGACTGGGAAGATAACCAGTGTGGTGAATGTTGCTTATATATGCATATTTATATAAAAGCAGTAAAAAGGTCACAGAATGATCCAGGCCGAACTAAAATATAAATATATATATATATATATATATAGTAAGAAAAGTAGTCAAATCAAGACTGGAAAGATAACCCAGTGTGGTGAATGTTGTTTATATATGCATAAATATATATAAAAGCAGTAAACTACTATAGATTTGACATCCGGGCTTGACAGAATTGAAAAGTTAGTATATATACAGTTAAATATATACAAAAAAAAGCCAAACCCGGACTGGAAAGATAACCCAGTCCGGCGAAGTTGCTCAAAACACAGATATTAGTATTTAAAAGCTACTGGAAGCGACGGATCGTCAATCCGAGTTGTAGAAATGCTAGAAAATGCGTTTAGTTACTAAAATGTACCAAAAATTGACAAAAAGGCCATGGAACTGAGTTCCGAGAATATTTAGAAAATTAAACTTGATATGCAAGTGTCTAAAAGTGCAAAGAAGTAGTATTAATTTGCTGATCGTAAAAATACTCACAATGGACTGCTACACGGGCTTTTTTCCAAATCGTAGGTTTTAAACGTTCGAATCTACCGGTTATTTTCTGATATGTGGTAGTATGTGGGTATATCTACGTGTTAGAGTGAAAAATTTTGGGTTTGGAAGACAATGAAATAGCTAGAAAACCAAACGGGCAGGGGTTCGGAGCGTTCTTAAATTCTTGAAATGAGAGGGGGTGCACCTCTATATATAGATCAGGGAGCCTCCACTCTCCCTGCTGCTATCGCAGGTAGAGGTGTGGGTCCACATGGCAGGGCCCACATGGCTAGTCCCATTGCATCAAAGTACGTGCACTTTGAGCAACGCGAGGTCCGATTCGAAACTTTTCTAACTTTTGATCGAAGCGTCCGTTTGAGGCGTGCTGTACCTTTTTGGAAAGCCCTCGCCGAGAGTGTCATAATGACATGGGATAAAATATTTTTTGGGTCCATGAAGACTGGTTCATAACCAAGTCTTCGATCCCCCGCAGTTTATTTGTTGAGCTGTCTTGCGCTGTTTGTACTCGGGATCATCGTTATGGTTCGTTCTGACATGGGTGTCATAAATTCGGCTTAAGTTTGACCGAATCAGCTTAGAGTTGGTAAAATGACTATTTTGCCCCTCCTAAGATTGCCTTCAGTGTCAGCATAGCCTTCGGTTGACTTCCTGGGGTTGTTTCCAAGACTTGGATCCTATTCGAGTCTGTTTGTCCTCAGTGTTGTCTCTGAGGTTGACTTGGTCACTCCAGGTTTTCCTCTGGAGATGTTGTGAGGCTTCAGGATTATTTCTGAAGTTGACCTGACTTCCCGGGTTGAGACCGGGGCTGACCTGTACTTCCCCAGTTGAGACCGGGGATGACCTGTACTTCCCGGGTTGAGATCGGGGCTGACCTGTACCTCCTGAGTTGAGACGGGGCTGACCTGGACCTCCCGGGTTGAGACCGGGGCTGACCTGTACCTCCCGGGTTGAGACCGGGGCTGACCTGTACCTCCCGGGCTGAGACCGGGGCTGACTTGTACCTCCCGAGCTGAGACCGGGGCTGACCTGTACCTTTCGAACTGAGACCGAGGCTGACCTATACCTCCCGGGTTGAGATCGGGGCTGACCTGATTGCCCGGTATTGAGACCGGGGTTGATTTGACTGCCCGGGATTGAGACCGGGGTTGATTTGATTGTCCGATATTGAGACCGGGGCTGACCTGTACCTCCCAGTTTGAGACCGGGGATGACCTGTACCTCCCGGGTTGAGACCAGGGCTAACCTGTACCTCTCGGGTTGAGATCGGGGCTGGCCTGTACCTCCCAGGTTGAGACCGGGGCTGAGTTGATTGCCCGGTATTGAGACCAGGGTTGATTTGACTGCCCGATATTGAGACCGGGGTTGATTGACTGCCCGGTATTGAGACCGGGGTTGATTTGATTGCCTGGTATTGAGACTGGGGTTGATTTGATTGCCCGGTATTTAGACCGGGGTTGATTTGACGGCCCGGTATTGAGACCGGGGTTGATTTGACTGCCCGATATTGAGACCGGGGTTGATTTGATTGCCTGATATTGAGACCGGGGTTGAGTTGATAACAGTTTTGCCCTTCTACAGTGTTAGTAACAGGAAAACGAAATTTTGAGTGTCTACAACAATGAAGTTGCTTTATTATCCAGACAACTTAGAAGAGTAATTCAAAGCAATGTAAGAAAATATGGCAAAGGCTTTATGAAAAACAACTTCAACAACTTCAAAAGCAAGCAGATATTCAAGCCAAAAGCACAAGGAGGAAACTTCAAAGCAAACAACAACAACTTCAGAAATGTCAACTTCAATGAAAATTCAAACACATGTTTCGAATGCAACCAGCCTGGACATTTCAAAAAGAATTGTCCAAAACTAGTCAACAACAAAGTTTTAGTAGCAGAGGAAGGATGAGATTTAAGTGACGAAGAAGAAACTGCCGAACAAATAGAAGAAATTGCAAACCTTTGTTTAATGGCAAACAATAACTCATCACCAAGATCTGAGGTAAATTTTGAACATCAATTACCTAGCACTTCATTTTCCACATATACATTATAAAATATAAATGAAGAACATTATGAATTACAAGAAACTTACAGTTACTTATATGAAAATAATGAAAAAAATAAGAGAAGAATTAGAAAAATTAATTAAAACTAATAAAGATCTTGAAATAGAAAACTCAAGATTAATCATAAATAATGAAAAATTGAATGAAGAAAAAGAAGAAAAAGATTTATTATTAAAAGAAGAATTAGAAAAATTAAGAAAAATAAACAAAAAGCTTGAAATTGAAAATGCAAATTTAATTTTAATTAATGAAAATTTATATGAAGTGAATTTAGAAAATAATTCATTAAAAGAAGAATTAGAACAATTTAAAAGAATAAATAAAAATCTTGAAATAGAAAACTCAACACTTATCATCTCAATTGAAAATCTTGAAATTAAAAATTCAACACTTGCTGTAATTAATGAAGATACTCAAAACAAGATCAAGAATTAACTAAAGAAATTAAAAATCTCAAAATTGAAAATTCACATCTAAAAATAGAATTAGAAAAATATAATTCTTTAATTGAAAAACATGACGATTTAAATTCTATACTTTATAAATTTACAAAAGAAAAAGAAAATCTTGATGTCATGTTAAATCAACAAAAATGCAGTTTTAATAAAGAAGGTTTAGGGTATACTGGAGAAACAAGTAAATCAAAAGATAAATGACTATATCATGTTAAAAGCAAAGAAAAGGAAAGTCATATATCTCATTTCACCAAATGTTCTTGCTGTAATAGAAATTGTCATTACTTTTATATGTGCAATGCTAGAAATGAAAATTATAAAGGAAAAATGATTTGGGTTCCTAAAGGAACATACACTACACCAACTATTACGAGAAAAGAATTTCATAAAAATTATTATCATACATCATATAATCATATTACTCATAGAATGATTATTTCTACAAAAACGAATTATTCTATGCCAAGTCTTGTAATGGAAAATACAAATGTTCCATATACAAAATGGAAAACTTACCCAAAGGACCCTTCGTATTAAAGGATACCAATTTGTGAAATTAGTATATATATACTGCAGGTATGTCTTACAGCTGACTTGAATAAAAGTAAATGGTATCTCGATAGCGATTGTTCAAGACATATGACCGGTGACAAATCAAAATTGAAAAATCTGCAAGCTGCAGACTATGGTGAGGTAACCTTTGGAGATAACAATAAAGGTAAAATAATTGGAGTCGAAAGTGTTGGTAATAACCATATAACAATCTCTAACGTTCAATTAATCACAGGACTCAGGTATAATCTTCTATCTATCAGTCAACTATGTGATAGTGGTTTCAAAATATCCTTCAGTACACATAACTGCTCTATATTTGATCAAACTAGGAAATTGGTTTTAGTATGTTCTAGATATCAAAATGTGTAGACATGGGATTTAGATGCATATTCTCACCTAGATAACATTTGTCTTGTGTCTGCAAATGATGATCCATGGATTTGGCATCGTAGATTAGGACACATCAACATGCGTGGCCTTCCTAAGTTAAATTTTTTAAAGATCATATATGTGAAGCCTATGAACTTGGAAAACAAATTCATGCCTCTCATAAACCTACACTCACTATGTCAATTTCTCGACCTTTAGAACTTTTACACATGGACCTAGTATGACCTATTCCTAAATACAATATGGATGGTGCTGTATACATTCTAGTTTTGGTTGACAATTATTCATGATTTACATGGGTTGATTTTCTTAAATTTAAAAATGAAGCTATTAACTCTTTCTCTGCTCTATGTAAGAAAATTCAAAATTAATAGGGAAGCTCTATTGTTTATATTAGGTCTGATCACGGAAGAGAATTTGACAATTCTGATTTTATTATGTTCTATGATGAGAACGGTATAAGTCATAACTTTTCTGCTCCTTATACCCAGAGCATGGTATGAACGACTAAGTAAATTTTTGCTAGAAAGTGGTTTTAAAAGGGGTACTGTTGATATTACTTTATTTACTAAAAATAAGAATGATGATATTCTTGTAATTCAAATATATATTGATGATATTATTTTTGGTTCTACTGACATTACTATGTGTAATTATTTCTCTAAAAGTATGAGTACAGAATTTGAAATGAGCATGATGGGAGAATTAAATTTCTTCCTCAGATTGCAGATCAAACAAGGAGAAAAAGGTATTCATATATCTTAATCTAAGTATTGTAGAGAAATGATAAAGAAATTCGGTTTAGAATCTGTAAAAACCTCTTAATACTCCTATATCAACTACTAATAAATTGATTGTTGATGAAAATGGAAAAAGTGTTGACTCAAAGAAATGTAGAGGAATGATTGGAAGTTTACTATATATAAATGCAAGTATACCTGAAATTATGTTCAATGTGTGTAAATGAGCTAGATTTCAAGCAAATCCTAAAGAATCTCACTTGGCAGCTGTAAAAAGAATTTTTTGGTACCTTAAAGGAACCACAGAATTAGGTTTATGGTATCCTAAAGATCAACCATTTAATCTTGTGTGCTTTTCAGACTCTGACTATGCAGACCATCATGTTGATAGAAAAAGTACCAGTGGTACATGTCAATTTCTAGGAGGATGTTTAGTTTCTTGGTTTTCTAAGAAACAAAACTTAGTATCTATTTCAACCACTGAAGCTGAATATATTGTTGCTGTACGTTGCTGTGCACAAATATTGTGGATGAAACAAATACTTGCTGACTATAATTTAAAATTTGATTGTGTGTCAATTCTATGTGATAATACAAACACTATTAATTTAATTAAAAAATACCGTTTTGTATTCTAGGTCAAAATATATAGATATTAGGCATCATTTCTTACGTGATCATGTTAATAACGGAATTATAAAATTAAAACACAATGACACTGAATTAAATATTGCTGATATATTTACTAAACCACTGAGTTCAGATAGATTTTACAAATTACGAACTGAATTAGGTATGTTAGATATTACTTCTTAATTTTTTATTATTAACCTTCTTTTAAATTTTAACTTGTCTTATATATTTATTAATTTCCTATATATTATTCATATTTTATATGATAATATTATTTATTATACAAAATTATAATGCTTCTATATGTTTATATATATTACAACTGTAAACATCGATGTTTATAAATCTTACTCACAAAACACTCGGGTAATTTTTTGTTTAATATTTTTTAAATTTATGTGATATTATTATAAATATATATATATATATATATATATATATTAATTCTTTTATTACTTATTTTTATTAATTACGTTTAGTAATATATTTATTTTTTTTATTTGGTGTATTTATTTTTCGGTAAATATATATATAAGATTTAATCTGCACCATCCAAGCTAATATATTTGTGTATTGGTAATGGTAGAAATCTATGCATGCACTAATATATCTTCTTTCATTTTTTTTAAAATTTTTAAAAATTCTACATCTATTCCATTCCTTTTTTTTTTGATTTATTATATATTTAATATTGAGTTTACAACGTTTTACATATTTTTAAAGATAATTTTTTTATAACTATGTTATTATATATATACACAACTTTTGAAAGTCATCTTTACCTAATAATTATATAGTTAAATATATTTTACTGCATGTAAGAATGAAATTCTACCTGTTGACGACTACCAAGAAGCTATGCGTGCAACATGGTTATCTTTCTTCTGCCTTCTGATTGACTAACTCCAAGACTTGCTCAGGTATATTTTCTGTAATTTTTTAAAAGTCTACTGGAAATATTATTATGTGCATTTTGTGTGGATACTAATGTCCACTGGATTATTTGCTTTACCTCGATGTATTCATACGTGATTTCCTTTCTGCTAATTTTCAAGTCATATTTATGAGCAATGATTCTTAGTTTGATTTTCAAATGTTTGTCGTGTTCTATTGAGATATGCTATAAATGATGGACACTGTTAAATATTTTTAGTAACTATATATAATTCTTGTCCTCTGGTATGATTAATTGTTGAGATATAACTACTCATTTGAATTTGATACCTACCTCTCTGATATAATCATTTGTCGTGTTATTTTTAGTCTTACTATAAAGTCTATCAACTCATATATTACTTGTATTTCTTGGAAAAACTGATTTCTGTTGATATGACTATTTTTGACAACTGCTATATCTTTATTAAATATTGAGTAAATGACATGTGGCAAATTAAGTATGTTATTTACTGTGTAATCAAGTCAATTTTTTTACCCTCTTAAATATCAAATTTGAAACATCCACTTTACTATTCAAATTAAATGTTTCTTTGGACTTATATACAATTCACAGTATGGATCTCTTACTTATGAATCTATATTTGTATTTACTGCTAATCTTGAAAGGTTATGTTTCGTGTATATATTCTCAAGTCAGCCTTTATTTGTCTATTCATTAACTGAAGCATATCATTACCTTTCTTATATCTTACATATATATTTACAAGCTCATTTTACAGAATGTTGCATTCTATCTTCTATCTTCCTGTTTCTCTTATCATTATGTCTCTCATCTACTCATCTAAACTAAAGAAACATCCTTTGCATTCTGAATTACATCTCTCACATGGTGTTCCTTATCTTACTACTGCATCTGCTCAAGCTAAATATCGTATCATGAGACACAATCTTTCTCCAGGAAATGAAATCAATTTTAATAGCTTCCCAGATTTATTCAAAAAACTCAAAAATATTGGGTGGGAGTGTTTAGTTACTTTTTGTGACAAAACTATTTATCCTGGTCTAATCTCTGAATTTTGCACTCATATGGAATTTTCTAAAACTTCCTCTGGTTTGCTCACTAGTATCACAACATGCATTCAGGGCCAAACATATATCATTGATGAACACTTTCTTGTCAATACACTTCAACTTCCTCATTCCATATTAGATTTGTGACGCCCCCAGAATAGGTCCAGTCAACCCAACCCATTCTGAGTCGCCAAATACATGGTACAGAATTCAAATACAAACTTTATATCGATCGTGCAAAATACGACCACACAACTGTGAGTGTCAATACAAATCGTATATAATACGAAATATCAACATTCAAATTCATTCTTTATTTATTACAATTATTATCCCACTATTTTACAAAAATAGCGAGGACTACTACTGCTCTAACTCGGACCATCACTCTGTCCCCCGACTAGTTCCCGCAACGTTCTCATTTCCTGAAGAGGACAACAGATGAAAAGGGTGAGCTCAACTATCCCAGTAAAGAATATTACGACTAAGATAATGGAAAATAAATTATCGTTAGCCTTCAATAAATCAGATAAAATATTATTGACAACAAGTTTTAGATCAATATTCGCAGCGAAAATAACCGTTCATCATCAATATTTTATCCCTGTAACATCAATCAATATACATCTCGAATCAAATATTCATCTTTGCACTACAGGCCAAAGATATTCATTTGTATCACCAATGGTCATGTTCATCTCAACACCTGTCATCTTTGCACTACGGCTAAAGATATTCATCAGGTAATCATTCATCTTTGCTCTACAGGCCAAAGATATTCAGTTATATCACCTTTTAGGACCGAGAATGATGAAAAACATTTTAAAGAATGAATCCAGTGAGATAAAAGACAAAGATTAAGGATTCGTATTTTAGTTTATCCAAGTTCAAAAATACTCTATAATAATACTTTGTAGAGCAAAATTCAAGAATAGCGCTCAAAACTTGGATACAATCAAAGATAGAAACCTTAACAAGCCACTTGGACAAATAAAAGAAAATTTAATTTTTCCTGTGAATAGTGCCGTATACGTGAATAGTGCCGTATACGTGAATAGTAACTCCGACGGAAAAAGTAAGAATTTTATAACAAAATCCATGACAATATTTTGGTATAATGATATTGAAAAGAATAACATCATTTAAGAATGAAAATAACATCCCCTTACTTCAAAAGAATAGTACTTCTGACTGGAATATCGGATATAATACCGAAGAAAACTTGCACTGAATAGTAACACTCAAAGTATCTAAATACTCACAAAAATACGCTCGATATTATAGAGAGAGAAAACTTCTAATTCTGGTGTGATTTTCAATTCTAACCAAAGCACCCTATTTATAGGAAAAGCTTAGGATGTCAAAGTAGACTTTTTTAATAAAATAATATTTTTATATATATAAAAAATTCCAGCCGCCTCGTGAGAGAAAAAAACTCAGCATTTCCACACCAACCAAAAGTGGGGCCCACCATTTTATAAAAAAATATTTATTTTCTGAAACTTCAATAATTCATAATAAATAGCCCTTTTGTCAGAAAAATACAAATTCTATGTCTTTTTTATCTACAACTTTGTAGAAGGAACTTTTTCCAAATTCCAAACATAAATTATCCGAAATTCATAAACGGATGATTTTTCACACTAAAATACTGATAAAAACACATCAGCACTAATTCATTCTCTTATATTCAAAAAATAAATATTTTCTTATCATATAAATCAATAATTAATTATTCACAAATAATATTACAGAACTACAATATTGACAACCAGGTCATTCCCAGGAAAGAGGGGACCTTCCGATAAGGATTTCTCCTTACTGGCGCGCAATTAAATAACCCCTCCTAGACAGAACTTCCTTAGTCATTGTCAATAATGCTATCTAATAATATTATTCAAATAATATGAATTATTGAGTTGGTAATGTGAAATACTGTGCAGTGACAATTATTGAATCAATAATATAAAATATCAACTGTAGCAATTATTGAATCAATCATATAAAATAGCAACGTATCAATTATTGAGTCAATAAAATATCCATGTAATAATTATTGAGTCAATAATGTAGCAATTATTGAGTCAATAATATAAAATATCAACGTAGCAATTATTGAGTCAATAATATAAAATATTGAACAGTAATTACTGTAACAATAATTGAGTAAGTGCCTTCTCACAGTAAGAATCAATAATTCGAAATACTGTGCAATACCGTGTGCTACTGTGCAACTACCGCGTATCACTGTATTTTAACCACCGGGTATTTCAACAGTACTAACGGTAACAACTACGCCGTTATTTTATAAAAAGGTTATTTCTGTCGCTTTCTATATCCGATAGTTATTCCGTTGTGGGGCCCACAAATAGCTGCGCCGTCGTACGAATATTCCCCGACAACAAGAATATTCCACGACCAAACGAATATTTCCCGACAACAATGAATATTTTATAACTACTTGCTCACTTTAAAATATTTGTACATTTTACCCATAACTTTTCACATTTATCAAATCAACACCTTACTATTTCGAAATAATATATAAAGAAAATTAAATCTTTATTCATAAAAGTTGGGGTCTTACAAGATTTACCCAAACTCAATTCTTATCTTCATCCTCCTGGCATTTCTGTTGATGAATGTATGCTTTTTAAATACAATCTGTCCATTGTCACTGACCAAATGGTACCTGCTATGTTGTTTGATTTTCCTTGTAAAATTGGTCCAAAATTTCTCATTGCTGAAAGTCAATTTTTGGGAAAAATTCTTAGGAATAGTTTCATGCCTATTAGAGAAGACAGAAAACTACTTCCTTTTGACTTAGAAATCATCAAATGTATCTTAAATGAATGCATGCCCTATATTTTGGCTTATTTTTTGTTATCTTCCTTTTAGTTCTGTAGCGCCCCCAATTCCGGGTCCCCATAACCTCGGACATGGTACGTTACGATACATCATTTCTATAACTACTGCGAAAGATATAAACATAAATTATTTATACAATAAACTTTTACACATATTCCCAAGGTCTGTTAACCTTAACTGATTACCTGCATTCAATATCCTATACGACATACAATGCCATTTGCGTCCAATACTATTATAATTTTAACCGTAAAATAATCCAATCCTGGAACTTGTCTTTGCCTTTACCTGTGTCCGAAGTTTCGTCTTAATCTGAAATGGTTATCATGATATAGCAAGGGTGAGCAACAATTTTACCCAGCAAGTTTAAGTTCAAAAGAAGATATATCATGATTGAAAAGGAATAATAAGCTTACAAACTTTCAACAATATAATAATTATGAAAGAACATGAATCAATAATGCTGAATAACCAATAATGAACATAAATAAATTCAACTGAACAATATGATAATGAAGGTGATCAGCCTTTCATACCTGATGAACATATACAATATGCACAACGTGCGAATCAATAAATTATAGATGTGATATAATCAACAATGATTAATCACGAACATGCTTTACAATAACAACTCGAGTTCGAGTTAGGAAACTTGCTCAATAAAAGAGTATAGGAACTTGCTTGTATCGTCGATTACTGCTACACAATTTTATTTAATCTCTTTATTGAAAAGACCTATCAGTTATAAGATTTGATCTTTTATTTAGTATAACATACTTATCTCATAATACTATTACTTTAAAAGTAAACCATCTAACACTTAACCACATAGTCAAATATTAGATATTGTTAACACCATACTTATTTAGAAGTCTAAACCTAACTCACATCGAATCTTTAATAATATTCAATATAGTATACTGAGTGGTTTCCCATAAACAACTAACAAATTAGTTTTCGTCTCGTCTACACTAGTTTTCATCAGTGAGTTAGATTGGTTACTAATTCGTATATACCTTCCCCATATGAAGGAGTCGTCTAGCCTAACTATTATACATCAACCATTAAAGGGTACGATTGCACTACCTTAGACTTAACACTTACTCGTTTATGTAATAAGTTATTATTAAAACTTGATAAACTGTTTACTATTTCAGTAAACTGAAATCAAAATATCTTCCCTTCCTAACCTTACCAGTTTCCATTTCAGCAAGCTGAAATCAAACTATCTTCCTAACATTTTCTGTTTCCAATTCAGCAACTTGAAATGTTCATTTCAGCAAGCTGAAACACCCTATTTACGAAAATACCAAATCAGTTTATTATTTTTCTATCCTTTGGCCACACATATATACATATATTTCATACACAAAAATAATTTTTCTGAAATTTTTTAACTCACTTAAGTATTTTTCAAAAATCCATTTCTAGTTAATTCCTTAAGAAATTAGCTACCTTATACTTAACTCAAGAAATTCCCAACTCTTGGCGGGATCTTACACATGTTAACGTGGACTTTCAGTTTAAATTTTGTGGCCATCGGAGTTATACAACTTTGGTTATAGCAATTTTTGTCGAAAAAACTCAAATATTGAAATGATCATAACTTGCTCAATTTAAGTCGGAATGTGCTCATTTTTGGACACAAGCTACTTTATCTCATATATTTTAATGTCCCAAAAGATTGGAATTTATTTCATAAATTAAGTGGACGAAACTGCCCCTACAAAATTTGGGCAGATTGATTTTTGACATTTTCAGATTTGGCGTCCTTTGCTAATTTCAGTCCACACAAAAATGTATAACTCCTTTTTCAGTGATTCCACTTGAAAACGTTAGAAGACTTGTATATCTAGCTCCATAAATTAACTACACTCAAAAATTCGAAATACACTAGGAGATATGATCGTTTGAATTTCACGTTGCAGTTTTTTAAAAATCTGATTTTTCCATCTTTGATGATTTTTAAGAAAACTTCCATAACTCACATAATAACCAACATAACCCATCATTAAAACATCATAATACCTATTAACACCTCATATACCCATGGATCTAACATGATCCATTATCTATTTCAAAAAAAATCACCAAACACAATATAAACACAATCAAGGCTAGAAAAATTAGGTTTTCTAACTTTTGAAAAAACTTATTTTCCCTTTTATGCTGTAGACCCAATTTTTAACACTTGAATATGTTAGATTCATACATGGATCTAAAGAAAACACATAGATTAAAGAGTTTACACTTTCAAATCAAGAAACCCCCTTTTCACATCAAAGTAATTAAAGAAAAGAGAATAAAGATAGAAATTATCTTTATACTTTGCTTTGATCTTCTTCTTCCATGGAAATATTTCTCCTTCCTCTCTCCCCTCATGGGGCTGCCACCCCTCCTCCTTCCCTCTCTATTGTCCAAACTTCTCCCTTTCTCTTTCTCTTTCTCTTGTTATTTCTTCTTTATCTCTTCTTTCTCTCTCTTAGCTTTTCTTACAACAAAATAAAGTGAGATAATGAAGTTTGCTAGCAAAAGTAATTATTAGATATTATAATATCTATCCATCATATTCTTCCAAATCCTTATCATTTCTCTCTCCAATTGAGTAAGTTAATTCTTGCAAGCAAAGATAAGAATGGTGGCCAAATAAACACAAGACACCTAGCAAAGTAAATACCTACTAAAGTAGACATACTGATCACATTCATATCCCCTCTTTCTCCTCTTGTAAAAAACGGCCATGTGGCCTTTCTTGGGCTCAATTTTGATTTTATTTTTAAGGCCCACTTAGCTAACTAAAGATCCAATGAGTCCTCCCCCAATTGGGCTAAAGTCTTGGGCTTTATTTAATTCATTTGGGCTTGCACCTTTTTCCTTGTTTTCCTTACCAATTAAATTGAGCTTGAGCTTCCTCTATTAATTAAATTGTGCCTTTATAATACTTGACCCGTAAGTGATATATTGGGCTAGTTTAATAACTTAATTGCTATTAAATCAATTAGCTACAAGTCCAATGCTTAAATAAATAATTGGGCTACTTATTTAATTCTTTGGGCCATAAAATCAATTTAGTTCCATACTCTCTAATTTTTATCATATCCTAATCATTTAGTTATAGTTCCATTACACACCTTTGTAAATAAATTCTTTACTTATATATCTTTAATTTCATAACCCAATTAGACTTGCTTTACTTAGGTTATAAAATTAATTATTTAAGATGTACAAAATAAATCTCTTAGAGTATTTAATTACCCTACCTAATATATATGTTAGGTTATATTTTTTATTCTTATTCAAATAGTAAACCTTATAGGTTCTTCTTAAAAATTTTAAATTATTTCTCAAATTCTCATCTAGGTTTATTCTTTTAACCTTTATTTTAATCATTTAAGATCTTATAATTTTTCGGGTTGTCACAAGTTCTGTTTCCACAATAACTGCTTAGGTTTTAGTCTGTTGTTTACCCACATTTTCAATTATTTGGAAATTAATGGGTCACAACATCAGTCTCAGCTAGTCCCTATTAGCAATATCATCTCTTATCTCAATCTTCCACCTCAATCACTCATAGTGTTTAAGCCTATTGATCATGAGATCATAGAGTCTAACACAAACATGGTAACCGAAATAGACTCTCTCAACAACATGAATCATTCTATTGCACAACCAAAATCTCATGATTGAAAAATTGGAAGATGTGTAATTGACATTGCACTCTGTTAAGAACATAGTTTATTTTATGATGGAAAACAATCGATTGTCCATGGGTCCATATCAGTTCACTACAAGCACAAGTTATGACCTAGTTGGTCCTCTAGTACAACTTGTCCCGGATATCAATGTTCCAGTCATTAATCAGTTCTTTCCAGATGACAATGATCCAGCTCTTAGTCAGTCGTTTCCAGATGTTGATATTCCAGTCCCTACTCAACACTTCTCTTCTCTTAACCTGGATGACATCTAAATGTTTGAAATGCATATATTATTAGTAACTATTTTAGAAGACTGTAACTAACTACTACTAACTGCTATTACTACTTACATAACTTATGATTCTCCTATGTATGCTATGACTATTACTAACTTTCTTTTGCAGGAACAAATGATCTAACCTCTGTTTTGCAGGAACAAACTCTTTCTCCCCATCATTTTTTATGATCATAAAGGGGGAGAAGAAAAGTATATTATATACATTTTCATATATAACTGTTATAAATGGGATGCCTGCTATGGGATGATATATAATAACTGCCTGCTATGGGATGATATATAATCTGCTATGACTAAACTGTAAACTGATAACAAAAATATTTTTTGAAATATTCATAATGTGAGGGGGAGCTTCATAATTTTAGGGGGAGTCTTTTAGGTCTTAATTAATTTAAATATAATTAATTGTTATCATCAAAATAAACTAAAAACTTGGAGACCTATCAATCTCCTCCTTTTGCAAGAAGACTGTAACTAACTACTACTAACTGCTACTACTACTGACATAACTTATGATTCTCCTATGTATTCTATGACTATCACTAACTTTCTTTTGCAGGAACAAATGATCTAACCTCTGTTTTGCAGGAACAAACTCTTTCTCCCCATCATTTTTTATGATGGCAAAGGGGGAGAAGAAAAATATATTATATACATTTTCATATATAACTGTTATAAATGGGATGCTTGCTATGGGATGATATATAATAACTGCCTGCTATGGGATGATATATAATCTGCTATGAATAAACTGTAAACTGTCAACCAAAATATTTTTTGAAATATTCATAATGTGAGGGGGAGCTTCATAATTTTAGGGGGAGTCTTTTAGGACTTAATATTTTTATATAATTGTCATCATCAAAAAGGGGGAGATTGATAGGTCTCCAAGTTTTTAGTTTATTTTGATGATAACAATTAATTATATTTAAATTAATTAAAATGGTAAAAAATTCTCTTTTTAAGTTTTATAATCAGTTTATTTTTACCTAAAGTATAATTTATTTTACTTTTTTAAATTTTACTTGAATTAATTTTTATTAACCTTGATAAATTAAAATATCAAATGTTAAATAAATTGATTCATACATTAAAATTTCTCAAGGCAAGGAGATCCTATTTTACAATTGCACAAAATGAGGGCAAAAAGAAATTTACATGCACACACACACACACACACACACACACACACACACACACACACACACACACACACACACACACACACACACACACACATATATATATATATATATATATATATATATATATATATATATATATAACGTGTGTGTGTTTGGGATAACTTTTATGGGACAAGGATGGCTGAAAAGGGTTATTAACTTTGAAGCTTTAATTAGTCATGTGACAATTTAGTGTTATTGTTGCAAGTTGGAAGGAGTATTCAGTTCTCTCTTTGACCGAATTAATTGCTAAGCCTTTAATGAACCTGATGAGTCTTTTAATTCGGCAATCCTCATGAATCAAATTGAGAAGTTTTCATCCGGATCATTGATTTCAAAATCAAATAATCCCATCCGTAAAATACAAAAACAGATTTCTAAATTATAATTTTGCCCTCGACCTCAAAAATTCTATAAATAGGGAGTCTTTCATTCATTTGATTTTTGCCAATTCACTTGAAAAGAAAAACTTACTCTCCTTGCCTACATACTCTCTCTCTAAAAGCTTTCAATCTCTTCTTGCCAAAAGTTCTGATTACTTGAGAAGGGAAAATTGGTTTAAGTAATTGAGATAAGTCATTTAATTTGAGTTTATTTAAATTATCTCTTACTTATTTATATTTATAGATATACAAATATAAATTGTTATACACAATTATATATATATATATATATATATATATATATCTATATTTCATCTATTTATCAAATAAAAAGTTATACTTAGACGCCGCAAGGCTACAGAGATATTCCTCTTAAGTGAGGGAATCGAACCGCACGATTCCTTATAGTACTAAGTGACTTTGTATTTGATATTATTTATATAAATATCATAAAATAGATCTACACTTGATAGTTCAAAATAACATTGAGATAATTCCTCTAAGAGTGAATTATCCGAACCGGATTTGAAAATCTAAGTGATCTATTGAAAATATTTATATAAATATCAATTGTGAAATTATAAATACTGTCATACTTAGACGCCGTAAGACTACGGAGATATTCCTCTTAAGTGAGGGAATCGAACAGTACGATTCCTTATAATACTAAGTGACTTTATTAATAACTTGTCACATAATAGATAAAATATTATTATATATTATCTGAGTTAAATAAATATATTTGTTATATCAAGTATTGTTTAACTAATTAAATTATTATATTTAATAATTATCATTTAAATTCATTTAATCATTTAGTCATAAATATTTGAATTTCATTCATACAATACTTATTAGAAAATATCTGAAATTAAATTTGTTAAACTCATTTATTATCTAGTTACTTTAAATTATATATCTGCTTACACAAGAAGCAATTTTGAGCTAAACTGAAATTGATATAATTGCTTAATCAAAAAACATGTTTAAACAATTATAAAAGTTATATAAACTTTATAACTGCGTCAAAACTAACATTCGTGTAAACAAGGCGCACATTTTTATTGAATCTATATTTGATCTTAAAATTGCTATCTAATTATTTGAGAAGCATCAATCTGTATTAAATTTTATTTACTTATTTAAGAAGCACATTGTAAAATCTTCTGTATAAAGGAAAAGGTGAAGAGTTAGTTTATTTTATGTGTCTGTAAGAAAAACTAGTAATTATTTGACCAAGACTAGAGTCTTAGAGAGGTCAGCTGGGAGTTGGATCTCTAGTGAACTTGTGAGGTGAGAAAGAGACTGTTATTTCTAGACCAGATCATAGAATAGAACTAATCTCAAAAGAAGTATAACTAAGCTTGAAGAGGGAGCTGAGAGCTTGCTGTCCAAGATAGGTAGTTGTTAAGAGTTGAAAGTTTGTCTATAAAATTTTGTAAAAGTTTCTCCGCATGTTGAAGGAGTATTTATTACTGATAGGATCTCAAGAGGAACTTGAGACTGGACGTAGCAACATACTTGGATGTATGTTGTGAACCAGATAAATCTCTGTGCATTGTGTGATTGAATTTTTATTGTTTTGCATATTAATTTTAACACTTGCAAATTAATTAATTAAAAATTCAAAAAGACATAACATAATTTTTAAACTGTAATAATCTATTCAACCCCCTTCTAGATTATTATTTGACTTTCATGAAGGATATTCATCATCATTGTCCTTGTATGGCGGCATCTAATCTGAGTTATACACTAGTTCATCACAAGTATCGACCCCAACATAGTTTCCTACCCCAGCTTTTCTTTTTCTGCTTGTAGTCTTCACACCATCATCTTGCTGCTTATTGACACTTACAATTTGTTTGCCACTATCAAGAACAATATCATCATTTATCAATGGTTTTTTGCCCTTTCCAGGTCTCTCAGTCCCATCAACTTCAATTCCTTTAGTAACAGGCGCATCATAGATTTTATCATCATCTTCATCATTTTCAAAATTGCTATCATCCAAATGTATATATAAAGCATCACTATCGTCATGTTCAGCTTCTGCATAGTTAAGTTCTGCATCTTCATTTTCGGCATTTCCTACATTCTTGGTATTTTTTGGACCTTCATATTCAAACTCACCATCTTTATAATATGCCTCTTCATTTTAAAGCTCATAATTTTCGTCTTCATTATCATCAAATTCATTATCCGCATACTCAGATTCATCTTTATTGATATCCCTCAAGCCGTCATTCTCATTAAGATATATCACATCTTCATTCCCAAATGAGTGTTGTGTTGGCTGACTTTGTTGTGTCCCAGTTATTGCATGTAATATCTCAAAAGTCCTCAAATAAATTTCGACTTCATAATTTTCAGGAATAAAATTTTTAAGACCTGAAATATCTTCATCAGTTGGTAAACAGTCCATTTAATAAGTTGGAGGCTGTTTGTGGTAGAAATTAAAGATCCCTTTGTGCCCCAACAAGTAAGCCATATGATTCAAGTCGGTCATTGTTGTAGTCTCAAAATTGCAATAATCAATATAACTCACTTTGCCTCTTATGTATTCAGTCTCATCCTTAGAAAATTGACCTCCATGATGTAATTTTATTGTGAAGCAACTGTTGACCATTAACTGACCTTCAAGACAATACTAAACTATAATTAGGGACCACAATATAATATAACATTATACAAATAGAGAGGGCTGTCAACATATAATAACAAATATACAGAAATTAACTCCACTAGCTATATAACTTTAAGACTTTCTTAGTACAATGTATTTAACTCTCCAGCAGGTAATAAAGTTAAGTAACATGGAATATGGAGTACTTAATCTTCGACATACCCACATACATAGAAAACATGGAGGAAATCAATTCCTCCTGATACTAGATTTTAGATTTATAAATTCCTTTCAATCTCAATAAACAAAGATACCTGTCCACTATATGAATATAATAACCATATGAATATAATAAGCTCACAAAACTTTTTTTGTGATTTTTTTTGTAACAAATACATACTTTATGGAACAGAGTATAATTTTAAAATGAGTTTAGTTTTATTAGCCAATTGAACACCAATAACATGTTACAACTTACAAGGCATACGCCACGAGACAACACAAATACACTAAAGTTGATTTATTACAGAATGATCTACAATTTTAAAGCAATGATCAAGATTATAATTAGTGCTACAATTTACATAATTTTTAGAAACCTAAAGAAAATATAGCCTTAGGTTGCTAAGAAGGTATTATAACTAAACAAGTACAACCATAAAATGGACAAATTGCAAATTGGGTAAATTTGTCGGATACAATTAATGTACATGAATCCCTACAGGGAGTTGGTCTAAAGGAAGAAGCTTTGTGAATTTTTTTTGTAACAAATAAATACTTTTTTATGGAGCATAGTATAATTTTAAAATACAACTACTTCTTATCTTAAAGTGCATGAAACTAATTCAAACACAAAAACTAATAGTCACTCCGTAACAGAGAATGGTGATACAGGTGAAGATTCGGTCCTTGTAACGCTGATTAGTAATGGAGAGGATTTGGGTCCTATGGTCTAACTTTCTTTTGAAAGTGGGAAGCCTGAAAGCCTCCAGCACCAGCTTAAGAATGATAAGGCATGTCAAGGCATGTTATTGTTAAATATATATATATATATATACATATATATACACACACACACATACACACATACATATATACATACCATATTGGGGTGTGCCATCATCTTTCCATGAAAATCGAATCATCCACTCTATTTGTAGCACTAATAAGAAGTTTAAATCTCACCGTAACATCTGATTAAGATGAATTTTATCCCCTATTAACAGTTTAAAACCTTCTAGCTCCTCTCCTATGTCTATTCTCCAACATCGGTTATAAAGGTTGTTCTCAAATGGGTCTCAAATAGGTTTAATAACTAAAAAGACTATATTAACCTTACTTTGGAAAAGAAAATAGTTAACTAACGGAATTCTTTGAAGTTGACTAACGGAAATCAATTTTTAATCTGTGAAAAAAATTAGAGGAACACTTTTGCATAACTAACACATCTATGAGGAACAGTTGTGCTAAAAAAAAGTTTAAGGAACAATTTAGCAAAAACATAACAAATAAAAGGGTCAGATTTGCAATTTAGTCGGACAAACTTTGATCGCAAACATGGGTCACAATCACAAGCAAGTCAATAAATAAACCCACTTTATTTATAACTATTTTTTTATATCCCTTCTTGAGAAGTACAATATTTTATTATTAATTAATGAAGCATGTTATATATTACAAAATATATATAAGATTAGATAATATTATAAAATTGAGTCATGTTAGTTTATATGTTTTGTTTTAATGATAATAATATATATTTTGTATGAAGATAGTTTGTGCTTTACAAGTTTGGACTTTGGGCTGATCACATATGGATGTTGAATGAGTACCGGATTTCAAGAGGCCATCATGGAGGGAGAGTCCATAGAGACACTACTTAATTAGTTCTCCAGGAAATCCTGTAAGAATTTCTAGCCTAAGTTTTTAATTACAAGGCAATTTTTTTTTACTGTAAAAGTTTTTTTTTGTAAAAGGTTTCATGGGCTTAAAATTATAATCATTTGAAAAGTTATATCAAATTGAAAACTAAATCAATTGAGTATATGTTTAGCTATTGTTTCTAAAGATTGAACAAAGTCAAAATCTTTCCTAAAAAGTTGGTTGACATGATTTTTTGTTATTAAATTATTTCTTATCCCAAATGAGATCTTATCCCGAATTTCAAGCGGTCTGTTTTCAAAATTCAAAGTCCTTCTATTAAGAATCTAATAACAGATTAAAAGATTATTTAATTAAGGGGGAGTTTGATTAGACCCCTGATTAGATTCTAAATATATATATATATATATATGATTTGATGATGACGTATATATATGTAACTTAATGATGAAGCTTACAAAGTATATTTATATGGATAAGTTTTGTACAGTCCTTAACTGAGATATCTATGTACAAGGACTTAGAATAGTATTATCAAACTTGTTAGGTTGATCTGAATCATGTCTACAGATGTAATAGCTATGATCATTGTAAAAGGTTACTCTGCATTGTAGAAGTATTAACCGCAAAGTAAATCTACATGTGCTTAAAAGTGAAATATGATTAATGTATATTTGTAAAAGTAAGTTTTGTAAAGTCCTTCAAAAGAATTGATGTGCAAGGACTTAGATTAGAAAGATCAAATAATGTTGGGTTAATCTTATGAAAACTGATTTGATGTATAGATGATAGGAATTCATGATCGTAAAGTTACTATGCTAGTTCACAATATGAAGATATGTCGCAGAGATAACCATGTTCGCACAGCATCAGAAGATCGCAGAGTTCACTCCATCTCATGGACAGAGGATCAGTTCGTAAAGTGAGCTAATGAACTCAAAGGTGCAACACTAACACAGAATTGCACAAGGAGTCGAAGAAGCTGTTAAACATTATCTGGCAAAAATAGATCAGTCTGCTAAAATCAATGGATAACAGAGTAAAGATTGCTCATTAAAGAGTGATTGTAGAATACTCCAAGCAAGACACTGTATGAAAGCGATATCTGAAGATCACTCTAAGATCGTTTACTGAGGTCAAGATCGTAAAGTCAGCCTCAAAATAGTTAAGCAAAATATGAAGTGCTGACTACATGAATTTGAGGAGATCACCAAGCTCAGTTTGTGCCATGGATATAAAGTGAAGACTAATCAAGAAGAAGCATATGACGTAAGAGAATACTCTGATGATATCTGAGTATATTTTTCATAAGAAGAGATTTCCAGAAGAAATCTAAAAGTCACTGCAAGGATATTCTTCCTAATCACAAAACTCAGAGTAGATCGCAAAACAATCAGGACTTCTTATAGAAGCAACCAGTACTTTAGAAAAAAGTTGAACAACTCACTCAGAAAGATGTTATCGACTTCGAAAGACAACAAGAGTATCAAGAAAATGAAGAAGTGTCTGTCAAGCAAATTCAAGCATCATGAAGCTATCAAGAAGCAGAATAGAAGATGAAGTCATAGTAGAAATGACGATACAGAACACAAGTCTACATCTTTCATCATTCTACTATAAGCAGTTAATAGGATATAAGAACAGAGAGTTCAAAACGATCGTAAGGCTCAATCCTACGATTCTTGCAACAACAAATCGTAGAGTTTATGTCATGTATGACAATGAGACTGACAATTGGAATGTTGCAAAAAGATGATCTTAAGGTATTAGAAGGTGTATTCTTGGAAGAAAACAAAGGTATATTTAACGACTATTTGATCGAAAGCAAGCTGTCTAAAAATTTAGAAAGGATACTGACTGATGTGACAAGTCCTAATTCAAAAAGTATAGAGACACAGAATCTCATAAAATCAACATCAGAGATAGCAAAGTATCTAAGCATTAAATGCTCCAATAGATACCTCTGAAAGAGAAGATTTCTAAGAAGTATAAAAGACAACATCATTCAAAGAAGAAAAATGATGATGATACGCACTGAACATCAATACACAAGGAGAATCATCATCACAGATGAACATCGAGCTGAACAAGAGAAAACTTAGAGTAAGAAAAACTCTACGAGCAGAGAAATGTTCAAAACTGCTAAAGCCCAAGAGAGAAAAAGATTAAAGTTAATCTTGACAGCACCTCATCAGATTACAAGAGGCTGATGAGTATATGCCAAGGTCAGAGCCAAAGACCAAAAGAGCTAGGAAGCTCCAAAGAAAACGAGCCAGGGCTGCAGAGCCAAGAAATTAGAGGACATGGTTGAACCAAAGATCTAAACATGAAGAAGGCATGCAGTTGATGTAGATGAAGTGAAAGTGGCTGATTACAAGGCAGAACTAAAAGTTCCACTATACGTTTCATCATGAGCACTCATAATCAACCAGCTGAAGACGTAGAGCACAAGTCTACGATTCCGAGATTGTTAGAAGCTGCTATGTATGAAAGATGAACAGCTTAAGTGAATAGCTTAACAGTGCATCAATATTGATCATGAAGAGCTGATGTTATCCAAAATTGATATTGACAATTACACGCAAGTATACGTGGTCAACAAGTAATAAAGTGATAAGTAAAATATCGTTCCCATGAGGAATTAATTTTAACATTCTCCCAAGTACCAATTTTATATCAAGTCTGTGACATCCCGGATTTTTAAGAATTTATAAATGAGAATTTAATAAATAAAATTCTTATTATCTGATGTTTTGAGTTTGAGTATGTGTATACGTGTCATATATTGTGAAATATGTGAATTGATGTGAAGAGGATCTAAATATTAATTTTAATATTTATTGAATTAAAATAAATATTTTAATTGAATTATTTATTGAGTTAAATAAATAATTATGTGATTAATATGGAGTAATGTAATTAAGTGTATTATATTAATTAAATGATTATTTAATATTTAATTTAATTAAAATGTAATAATTTTATGTTATAGTTCTAATTTAATTGAGATAAGTAAATTAGATGTATTGATGTGGTAATTGTTACATGAAGTTATATTTAGCGAGTAATTATAATGTGACAATTTTATGTGATTAATTGATGTTAAACTTTTAGTTAATTAAATTAATGTTAAGATTTAATTAATTAAAGGATAACATTAAAAAGATGTGTTAAAGGATTTATTAAAAGAATAAAAAAAGTTTTTAAAATCGTTTTTCCAAACAAGGCCCTTGCATTGTTTTAAATTCGTTTTGCCAAACGGGGCCTTAACTACTAAAGATCTGTTTTTAAAATAACTTGTTTTGCCAAACAAGCCTTAGGGCTTTTTAAATTTCAAACTTTGTAACTCATGTATTAAGTATAATTAATATATTTATTATATGGGTTAATTAATTAGTAGTTATATTATATTAGTATACGTATTATCAGTTATATGAGTTTACGCAAAGTTATTCTAAGCCTAAATTAAGAGAAGAAAAGAGAAAGGGAGAAATAGAGAAGAGAGTTCAGAGGAAGTTGAGAAGAGAAGAAATTCTTTAAGGAGTTAGAAGATTTTTGAGAATCAAGGAGGAAGAAGAAGATTGTTAATCAAAGTTGTTAATCATCTTCTATTCTAAGAATTGAAGGTAATAATCTAGCCCTAGAAACTCTAGTTTATTATTTTTTGAGTTCTTCATAAAAATGTATTTTTATGATTTATTTGTTAAGGAATCTATAATATAGGTTCGTGAGTATGAATAATTTGGTCTATGTGGTTATAAGTGAGTTTTCAGTAATCAAATCCATGAAAATAAGTTTTACATGAAGAATTGTGTTCTTATGAGTTTTTATTATATTGGTTGATTTTAGAATGAAAATTAATGATGTAGTATGTATTAATGTGCAAAATTGAAAGATGTTCATGATACTATCTTCAATAACGAAAATAATGCATGTATTATGAATGGAATCGGTTGAGAATTGAAGTTTTTTTGTTAAAAGTATAAGTTTTATGAAAATAGCAATTTACAATGAACTAACTTGAAAAATAGTTTCTTAAATATCAAAATTAGTGTTTGGTTGTGATATGTTATGTAAATTGATCATAGATTATAATAATATATCAAGAAACGAACAAAACATGATTTGAATCATGTGATTTGGGTTAAAAACGAGCTCACAGTGTTAATTTTCGTTAAGAATACTTAAAAATGGTGTTTTCTTCATAATCATGAAATTAGGTGTTTTGATTATGTGTTGTGGTATTATTGTATGCTAAAATCATGTTAGAAGTGTAAGATTTTATTTGTATAAAGTTTCATGTACATTGTGTTAGTTAAAATCGAACTTTGGTGCTAAGAAATAAGCTAAATTAGCTTATTTCTCTTCAAGTTCGCGAGGCAGGGAACCCAACAGCAGGGGGTCCCACCCCAGCCGGGCTTTTGGCCTAAGACCTCCCGCCCCAGCGGGGCTACCAGCTGTCCGGAGTGGTTTAAGTAGTGTAATGCAAAACTGCTTTGACCTTCTTTAGTAAAATGGCCATAACTTTTTCATACGAACTCTGATTAAGGAGATTCAAGATGATCCAGAACGAGAACGAGTAGACCTATAACTTTTGTTCTTTAACTCTTTTGATTTGAGGTCGTTAGCAGGGGTCAAAATGGTCATTTTTGTGATTGATGCGTATTCAGAGGCAATCGGAGGGCGTCAGACATGCACATACGCAAGTATAGTGCTGTCGACGATAATAGATGTTATTCTAAGTTATAAAACATGAATGTTAATAAATATAATGATGCTTAACATTAATAAATGATGTATTAGATAAGTTATATAGGCACAGTAAGCATACACAAGAGAGACGAATCGGGCGTGTGACGAATGAACGTCGAAATGCCGTGACAAGTGTTAATGTACGTAAAAAGTGTTTCAATTCAACTGAAATGAACACTAAAAAATATGGAAGGGGGTTAATATAAAACCAATAAGGAGTTTTAGCAAGACTTAAACACTTGAATGAACTTCAAGTACGACTAATAAGAAATATAGTGAGATATAAATTGAAAGTTAACACAATCTAATTGAACATTGTTTATTAATTAACAGGAAAGATTATGAGATGTAGAGTAAAATTACATTACAACTACTATGCGTTGCTATGTGACTAATAGTTGATGTGTATGATTATATAATTGTGTAGGACATGTGAAGTGCAGATAGCTGTAAGCTGTTAAACTGTTATTGGTAAACAACGATCAAGGCAAGTCTTTCAGTTCCTATTTTCTACGTGAACTTGATGATGATCTGTTTTAAATTGTTTTGCAAAGATCATGATATGTTATATATGTTGCAAGCATGAAATGTTAAAGTCAATTTATGACTACATTGATTGATTAAAGAATGTTGATTGAGTAAGGAACTCAATCTTTATATTTGTTATGTGAATTAAAGCATGTTTGCCATGTTACTTTGATGATTATGAGATGTATGTTGAGCATGTTATTATGTGCTATGTGATGCATGAAAACTGTTAGATCTTGCTGAGCTGTCGAGCTCACTCTTGTAAATAACAACTTTTGCATGTCAAGGATGCATGGTAATGATGCGTGCTAATTGAATGTTAAGATCAATAGCGATGCAATGAATTATTTATTCTAGATGAGTAATGTGTTTGTTTTGGATATATTATACTTGTTAAAGTTGTAAAGTTTAGTTATCCGATGTATAGTGGATATTGCTTGTGATGTAATACTTTGTATAGTAACTTAGAGGAAGCGATTCATGTAATAGAATTGAATCAAATATTTGTAATGTAAAGGTTGCGATTCAGAGCAATAAAGAAAGATTGTATAAAAGTTTTTAATATTCCGCATTTTTAGTATTTTTAATATCGAATAATGATGTAAAGATAGATTAAAGTTGTATTGTTAACGATCGAGAATGAGAATTATATTGTAAGAATTTTGGGGTCATTACAAAGTCAATCTTATTTAAACGGATGAAATAATTAAAATGAATAATTTAACTAAACATAAATAACTAAATAATAAAATATAATTACATAGATAAATAAATTTAAAAATTCAATTTCATCCCATGCTTCATTCAAATATCATAACTCTCCATTTAATTATACAGTCACGATGAATTGTTAACCAAGAATTCGTTAGTATTTATACGCCTCTTCTGTTGGTCATATAAACATATACTTTCTAAATCCACCACAATAAGAATAGAATCGGAAAGGAACATCCTAGCTAAATAACTCACTATATTCCTATGTGAATTAAATTAACAAGGATTTTAAGTATAGATTCTCCAATTGGTTACACATGGCATATATGTATATCCCTATCCTATACACGAATCATGAATTTCATCCCTTACAGAAAACACAAACATATGTTATCATATTCAGATCTAACTCTAAATTTCATCTCTCGAATTCATCTAAAGTATCACGCTAATTATTGGCCGGACAATTAATCAATATGCACAAAATATAATAAGCCAATCCATATGATGCCAATCAAATAAAAAGATATTCAATTCAAACTATACATGGGATTCCATTAAAAACTTAAATTAAAACATGTTCATAGCAGATAAAATTATAATCCACAAAATATTTAACATCAATGAAAGACAAAATTAAATAAAGGTTTTGAGAAGAAATTTTTTCTTCCGCAAGGCTTTTATCTCTAGTTTCATCAATCTATGACCTCCATCTCCATTGATATATTGCTTGCTCTTGAACTTGGAAGAGAATTAGCCTCATATGGTGTTCATTGGCCTTTTTCCCAACACCTTTTACAATCCCACAATAAGATTATTTATATAGTAGTTTATTTTTCCTAACCTTAATAGAATTACAATTACAATCCTAATTAAATTTACATACATATTATCCTAATTTCAATAAACTACTATAGCAACATTCCTTTTTCAAAATTGCTATTGGCTCATTAATTTCCTTCCTTGCATTCCAGCTTCAAATATTTACGATTTTGCCATTGAATTTTCTTTTTCCTACAAAATAAAATAAAATAAAATAAAATAAAATAAAAATACATAACATACTTAAAAACTCACAAATATGAAGTCTAAAACTACCCAAATAATAGGTATAAAACTCACTCATCAGCTGTTGACAATCAGAAGGAATCAAGCTTCAACAACATAGTTCAGCAAACATCAAGAAGATGATCAATAATGCTACTAAGTACCAAAAGATGAAGTGCATTCAAGTCATCTTTGCAACACCTAAAACAATTTAACAACAAGAAGAAAGGTCGGTGGATCCTAGTCTAAGTGACCGAAGTAGGGTCAGTGGATCCTGGTCTTGAGGACCAAATTGGGGTCAGAGGATCTTGGTCTTTGTGACTGAAGCAGGGTCAGAGGATCCTTGTCCTGGGGACTAAATATCCAAGTCTGCTAGGGTTGAAGAGGTCTTTGTGTCCTTGTCTGTTAAGACTAAAATAGCCAAGTCTGTTGGGCTTGATGAGGGTAGCGTGTCCTGGTCTTGGTGATCGAATTCCTTAGTGAATTTTCGTTGAGTAGAAGAGTGGAGTAAGAGTTGTTTAGTTTCCGAATCACTTAAAACCTCTTGTGTCTTTTACATTTTGCATTTTACTTTTCTATAATATATAACTGCTGTATCTGCCATGTGTTTGATTATTCATAAAACTTGTTTAAGAACCGAGATTTCTAAGTAAATCTTTAAGGGGAGTTTTTCAAACTTATATTCTGCTGCATATAGATGATATTGATTAATTAATTATTTGGTAATAAATAATTATGAAAGAAATTTTAAAAATCTATTCAACCTCCCTTTTAGATCCATATTGTGCCTTTGGGAAATAACAATTGGTATCAGAGCAGGTTCTCACGAACATAAAGCTTACGCTGTGAGTTGATCCAACACATTAATCTAAAACAAGTTCTAAACTGAGTAATGAAAGTCAAACACATCTTCTAAATGAAGATAAACTCACATGCTGAAATCTACATATGCAGGTATATTCAAAGGAATGTAAATGATCTGCTTGATGCTATCCAGAATTGATCTACGCACATAAACGAAGTTATTGATATTATCAGACAAGTCTTTCAAGATAATGATAGAGCAGCAAATTGAGCTGTTCCTAAGATGAGTACTCAACGATATCATAATTTGCATCTATGTTAAAGGAGTCTGAGAAGATTCATCAGCTATGATCAAGAGCACAACTTCATTCTAAGTCATTTTTGGTTCCTGCAGAAATGATCAATGATGAATGAAGGAATTAATAAGCTTCTCAAACAACTCAACTATATTGGCAAGACTCATCCCAATAAAGATATGAACCTTGAGGTTCTCACAAGATATGTAAGGAATATGGGATGTTAAAATACCTTCCTCTATTTTAAAAGCAAGGGATATGCAAGATATGCTCAAATCTAAACGTCTATCTGATAAAGCAAGACGATTATTCTGGAAGTGCTATATATGATGATTGTTGACAAAGCTTAAAAATTGGATAATTCAGTTCAACAACAAAATCAGATTGCTCAAGCTACACCACCAATTATCAAGAGATTGGCATCAATGTATGGCATTAATCTTTCAAGTATATGCATTGATGTTTTTAGAATTATTTTCCATGCTATGTTGTGTGTGTTGCATTAATCTTAACACGCTCTAGTGTTCTAGTGAAGATACAAATTTTGCTTCAAAAGGAAAAAGAGAAACTGTAGGCAGAACTTTGTCTATGTGAAACATTATCTCCCTATCCAAGGTTGAAGTTGAGAATAAATCTTCAAAGAAGACTATATGGAAAATATGCACTGAGAAAATCTACTCTTATCCTTGTGATTTGAAATGAAATTTTCAACATGAACTCATCATTTATCATAGAATCATAACTGACCTCTTGTCAAGGATTTATTTTGACAAAGCCAGTTTTGAAGTCTGAAGATTTGTCTTCTAACTCAGATATGGAAATCTCAATGAAAATTAGTAACAGTGATTAACTTCATTCTTGGTTGGAGATATTACTATTATGAAATTTAATGAGATTGTTTTAGTTAAGTACTTTTGATTGGTTATCTTTTGCTGACTAAGTTTGATATGTCATAGAACTAAATGTCGCACATAATGATCTAAGTTTTTGACACATCGTGGAGTGTATCCAAAACTATAGCAGTACCTATAAAAATTGTAGAACCTGATCAATTCAACGAATCAATCAGGTGCTACTAGTAGAATTGATCATTACTCTGTGAGATTTTAAAATCATAAGATCATAGTGGATGCAAAAGGAATACCAACCAAAAAGGAAAAAACCTATCATCCACACATGTTCTATAAGAAATGATATTCATACACATGTCGACGTCGGGAAAAATCTTTGAACAGATCTTCTTTTCCCTAAATTTTGAATGTCTTCTATCCTTGTTTGTTTTATCTGTTTTATAAAGGGTGAATTTTTTAGGAAAAGGCCAACATGTATCATGTCGACGATTTGAAAGGTTTTTAGAGTCGCCAGTTGGTATATTTTGAAATGATTGTACCAACTCAACCGAGTTTTGTTTGATTTTTTGCAAGTAGGCCCAATTACTGGACGCTGTAAAAACTTCGCCTTGGAAACCGAGATTCATAAAGTTCGGGGGCTTGGTTAAGCGGGGGGAAGGTGTTAGGCACCCCCCTGACTTCCATGAAATACGGTTACCGCATCTTTTCAATTTTTCCCTTTTTTATTTGCAATGTGTATGTGTATGCTGGAAGTAATTGAGCCTACGTTTGTTTGATTTGAACGTAGTGCTGTGCTTCGTTGGACCTATATACGAAGGGTTTGATTTGTTTGAAAAGTCCTTTTTAGACAAGATATGAAAATGACGTTTTAAAAGATGATTTTCAAACCCTTTTGCTCGTATAGGAATTGAAGCCTTTTGATACTTCCATTTTTATTTTATTCTGCATTCGGCTTTATTTGGGTGTTTATTGTCGGGATGCAAAACATCCTCGACAACAGAATGTATATACAATTGTCAGTCTTCTTATGGGCATAAAAGCCATCCAAGTGACCCTAGCACTACAAACCATATTTCACTATGTTGGGACCTTAAATCCGGATAACCGTTTTAAGGTCCATCTGATTTACATTTATAAGAAAAAATTGGCAGGATGTATTTACAATATGGAGTTGTCCATCATGGGAATCAGATTTAGATCCGCGTGGTTGATCATTAATCCCATGATTCCTAGGCTCACAGAAAATGACCAAGAAAGCTTGCACAGCAGAGATATTCACATAGAATGCATATGTACTAGACGTTGCAAGACAAAGGATTCATTAGTTAAATCCTTGCATGTGCGTAGCCAAAGCTTTCCGTTTTCACTAGATATTGATCTAGGGACGCGTAATCACTTTAATATTTACAAAACTAGATTTAAATAAATCTTAGTCATACTAGCTCCTCGGTTCCGGTTTGACCGATTTTGAACCGTTTGAAAATTAGAAAGGGCTAGATTTAGATTAATCTAATCCACAAAATTTACATTAGCACAGATTCATATCAAATGAATAATTAAAGCAAATATTTAATCACATTGAATAAAAAATATATATATACTTGTATATGTATAAAAGCTGAAAAGGGCCACGAATTTCCAATCCAGGCCCGACTGAGAAACATATATATATATATATATATATGTATAAAAGCTATAAAGAGTCACGAATTTCTAATCCAGGCTCGACTAATAAATGTAAATATATATATATATATATATAAAAGCTGTAAAAGGCCACGAATTAGCAATCCAGGCCGAACTTGATGAAATATTAATATATATAGTTTGTATATATATATTAAAGCTAAAAATACCACGAATTAGCAATCCAGGCCAAACAAGTTAGTATAATATATATATATATATATAGTTATATATATATATATATATATATATATATATATATATATATATATATATAGTTATATAGTTATAAAAGCGATAAAAAGCCACGAATTAGTAATTCAGGCTTGACTGAATTGAATATTAGTATATATATAGTCAGTTATATATATAAAAAAGCTGGAAAGGCCACGAATTAGCAATCCAAGCCAAATGAAATAATATAAATATATATATATATAGTTATATAAATATAAAAGCGATAAAAATCCACGGATTAGCAATCCAGACTGTGCAAACAAAGAAAAACTTATATATATACTAAAAAGTAAGCTATAAAGGCCACAAATTTAAAATCCGGGCGAAACCAAAAGCTATAACTTCATATGCACGTTCACATATGTATAATAAAGCAGTAAACAATTTTTGATCGTAAAAAAACTTACAATGGGCAGCGTTACGAGCTTTATGCCACTCAGAGGGCTTCAAAACTATGTTTCCACCTGGTTAAAACTTGATATGTTGTAGAATATATGTATGCAAATGTATTGGAAGAATAAAATCGAAGTTTGGAGTACCAGAAGTAGGGCTAGAGGTCGAAAAGGGCGGAGTTTCTTTACTTTTTTTTTATTTTTTTGCAAGGGTGGGGGGTCTTATTTATAGACCAGATGGTAGCGGGTCTACTCACGGCAGCCGCGAGTGTACCTGCGGCTCCCCGAGTGGGCCCCGCTCCCTCGAGTCCCATTATCTTAAAGTACGTGCACTCCGACCAATGCTAAGTATGCTTCGAACCTTCATAACTTTCAATCCGGGAGTCCGTTTGAGGCGTGCTATACCTTTCTGTAAAGCCCTTTCCGAGAGCTACATAATGACATAGGATTTGACCTTTTTTGAATCCAAAAATATGGGTCCATGACCAGATCTTCAAATTTTTACAGTCCGTTTGTTGAGCTGTCTTGTGCTGTTTTCACTCGGGATTGATGTTATGGTTCTTTCTGAACCTCATTGCATCGATTTGGCTTGATTTTAACTTAATTTGATGTCCAGTCGGTAAAATGACCATTTTTCCCTTCCAGGGGTTGTCTCCAGGATTGACAAGAATTTTGACTGTTTTCTCTGGGTTGTCTCCGAGGTTTGATCCCAGTTGACTCTGTTCTTCCTCAGGGTTGTCTTCGAGGTTGACTTGGTCTCCTAGGATTATCTCTGGGGATGTTTTGATTCTTTGGGGCTGTGTTCGAAGGTTAATTTGGCCTCCCAATGTTGTCGTCGGGGTTGTTGTATTTCCCGGTGTTGTTGTCGGGGGCTACTGTACCTCCCAGGATTGTTATCGGGGCTTGACTTGACATCCCGGTGTTGTCGTCGGGGTTGTTGTATCTCCCAGTATTGTCACCGGGGTTGTTGTATCTCCTGGTGTTGTTGCTGGGGCTTGTCTTGACATCCCTATGTTGTCGCTGGGGTTGAGTTTGATCTCCCGATGTTGTCGCCGGGGCTACTGTACCTCCCGGGGTTATCGCCAAGGCTTGACTTGACATCCCGGTGTTGTCGTCGGGATTGAGTTTGATCTCCCGGTGTTGTCACCGGGGTTGAGTTTGATATCCTGGTGTTGTTGCTGGGACTACTGTACCTCCCGGGGTTGTTGCCGAGGCTTGACTTGACATCCCGGTGTTGTCACCGGGGTTGAGTTTGATCTCTCAGTGTAATCGTCGGGGTTGCTGTACCTCCTGGGGTTATCGTCGGGGTTGAGTTTGATCTCCCGGTGTTGTCGTCGGGGTTACTGTACCTCCCGGGGTTGTCGTTAGGGCTTGACTTGACATCCCTGTGTTGTCGTCGGGGTTGAGTTTGATCTCACGGTGTTATTGTCGGGCTGAGTTTGATGACTTGGACTTCCAAGGTTGTCTCTGGAAGGTAAAAGATAGTTTTGCCCTCCTGCAGGGTTAGTAACAGGAAAGCAAAATTTTGAGTGTCTACAGATGCCCCTTTTTGTCATGTTTTTGCAATGCAATGGAATGAACAGGATAAAGACTGCTAGACATTAGAAATATAACACATGAAAATGTAATGTAATGCACGATATACCATGTTATGAATGCTATATGCTCTTATGGTGTTAGCTGCCACGGTATTTTATCACTTACTGTTCCCACCACTCCTGCTGGGGATGACGTTGTCTATGATACCTCTATCTGAACTTTCGTAACACCTACTCAAACAGTAGTTTTCAAAGTTTTGACCATCACCGAACTTTCTTGGTGCCTACTCGAACAGTAGTTTACAACAATCGGTTGAACCACCGAATTTTCTCGGTGTTCCAGCTGGGGATTTTTATAATAGATTCCATCATTTGTCCTTTGCGGGGAACAATTTCTCCATGGTTCTCATCATCGAATCTCCTCCGATGCTACATTGAAGTTGTTGCCAAAGGTTTGTCATGTCAGATACTCAGACATTCGTTGAAGCAGTTATCAACGGCTTTCATCACTGGTTCATTCTCAATGCTACGCTGGAGTCGTTGCCAACGGTTTGAAATGTCAGACTTAATTGATCTCGTCGTGGGGGTATATTTCCCAAGACTACGTTGGAGTTGTCGCCAATGGTTTACAATGTCAGACAGTCTGACCTTCACTGAAGTAGTTTTCAACGACTTTCATCACTAGTTCGTTCCCGATGCTACGTTGGAGTCGTTGCCAATAGTTTATAATTTTAGAACTAATTGATCTCGATGTGGGGGGGTATCTTTCTGATAAATCATACCCTCGAACAAATCTGTATACTTTATCACATTCAAACTCGTTGTTCACAACGCTGGACTTTCCCGATGTTCTGACAGAGGCAGTTTTCAGCATTTTTCATCATCGGCATTCCGAATACCACATCAGGGCTTCTACCAATGGCTTACATGAAGTTTCATCCTTTGTCAGAAGCTTGATGCTTAGAATCAGGGTTTCAGGCCATTCCGCTCAATCACGTAGTAGTTTTTTTGCATGATTTGACTTTTCAACTTATATAAACTCCGCTTTATCTTTAATTGGACCAAACCAAAGGGGATGGGACCCACCTTAGGGAGCTACAGGTCTATTTGTGGCTGCCGCAGGTGGAGTTGCTACTCCCTTTGAGTATAACTTAACCCCTCGTGACTTTCATAATTCATTTTCAAGTTTGAACTATAAAGAAAATCCGAGATTTCTTCTTCAGATCTACTGAGTTTGGGCTGCTTTTTTCAAATTCCATCACCATACAATCGTTTTGCACATCTCTGGTAACATTTACATCCTTTCTTTTCAAGTTTTGACCATTAGAACGTTAGATTTCATATAGTATGCTTCTAAACACAATATAGCGAATATGCATGCTTATATGACTTGATAAAAAATTTCAGACTTAGTAAGTATGTATATTTTACTACGCTGAACGTTTTGATGTGAAAAAATTTGATTTATGAGACAGTCATTTGGCGCCCTTTTTGGCCAGTTTACTCATCCTATTTGAGGACAAATGAGCCTGGAATTTCAACTAAAAATACACATGTTAATTTAGTTGCCATGGGGAGTTTGATTTTGAATTTTTTCAGATATATGAACTGTTTATGTTTTTGGGTAGGTGTGCTACTGAATGGCCACCTAGTCATGTCTATGTGTATGCGGACAGTCCATTTTACAAAGGAGACTCTGGCGAAATTTTTTCAAAAGCCTGAGCATTTAATGAACATGCAATTTTAACTCTACTGGGGATGTATGTTAACTAGTGCATGCTTTAGGACTTAAAATATGCATAAAGCAATGATTTAATCTTAACAGGCCGTAAGTTTAAGGCTTACCTCACTCTTTCTGAGGTGATTTGGAGACTTTGTTCAGGTTATGGAGCCAGATAGACCAGGCATTGCTAGTAGGGTCTCTGCAGGTGTGTGGCAGATGAGAGCTTTTGATGTTCCCCAGTTTCGTACAGCCCGACCGCCTCGTCGATTGGCTGAGTCTGTGATTCGTCTGATCCAGGATGAGAGGCCGGATGATGTGGACTACTAGGATGCCCCATTTGTGGATCACGTTCTAACTTATGCCCCGCGTAGGGAGCTTCTAGCCATCATTGTGTCGCTTTCGGAGCTTCTGGGCAATTTGAGACGCCATCCATCGATATATCTTCACACCAATGAGGTGACTGAAGTTTCCATTCATTCTAGACTTTTCTTTCTTTTGCCATTTTAGGGCACATGTTTAATCTGGACTTGCTATTTGATGTAGGTTCCTGGCTTTATGCAGCCCAAAGAGAACTGGTTCAGCGTCTATTCTTTATATCATACTCTGCATCTGGAGTATCAGGCCATCATCAACACTTGGGGTTTAGAGGCCTTCTTTTCTATTCCTCCCCATCATTGTCCTTGGGGTTATCTGTGGGCATTATCTGAGCGCTGGTTTCACCAGACCCAGTTTCTCCATCTGTTGGACTGTGAGGTGATGATGATACCGATGGACTGGCGGTTCATCATGGGGATAGAGTTTGCATGGGAGCCAGTGCCTTTGGTGGTTGACATTTCACCTGCTGGCGTTAGATCCCTTTTGGGAGTTCATGCAACGCCATCAAGGGTCAGACTATCCGTTCTGGTCCCTTGAGTGTTGATGCCCACAGCGGGGCTTTGACTAAGCCTCTGCCTGATGATTAGAGGGTTAGAGATTGTATTTATTGGTGACTGTTCTTGGTGTTCATCAGGGGTTGTTTCATTGCAGACAACTCCTCAACAGTTTCTTTCGCTCTGGATAGCGATACTCAATACGTGGAGTGCATCAGAGATTTTGATTGGGGAACCTACACCTTCGCCTATTTTATTTGTGGGATGCGCCTACGCTCTGAGGGCGTGATGGAGGCTTGGCTAGGTTTTTACCCCTTCCTGCTGGTGAGTAATTTCTCTTTCACCTTTTAATTTTCCTCATTTATGTTTATTAATTTTATCACTGAGGTCATTTGATCTTTGCACTTCCAGTTTTAGGCATATGAGAGGCTCCCTTTCCTACGCCTTGCCACTACTTTGGGCTTGTAGACATATCCACGGGGACGGTGTTGGCATCATTCCACTTTGACGGAGGTCCCTATAGCAGAGGGGTTTACCTATTCCCGCTTGTATCTAGAGCTGTTGACTGCCAACTCTATCACGTGGGTTCCTTATACCCCGGACTATTTGACTGTCGGGTTTGAGGATGGCTTTTCGACCGGGCTAGAGTTTACATTGGCCACTCGTTGGATTCTCTTTTTGACCGAGGGAGGTTGGGAGCTCTATTTGGGAGAGCACGCTATCCAGAGCGTCATGGGAGACACCCAAATTCCCTTTATTCCTCCTGCTTGGCATCATTGGCCCCTGGCTCAGCCATTCACAGATATTCCCCTGATGGGCATAGATGGCTTTACCCTGTCAGAGGGTCCTCACACTCAGGAGGCATTTCATCGCTGGTGGAGTCCTTGCACTATTGGACCTCAGACTCGTGCTACCCAGTTTATGGCAGATATGGTGCCAGGGTCTGTTATGATGACAAACTGAATAGCTTGCCTCAGAGAGCCTACTCATTTGGAGAAGATTTTAGGATTGACCCAGCAGTTGGAGCGGGCTCAGTTTTTCATCAGGCACCTTGGCAGGGATCCTTCAGAGGCAGATTTATTTAATCCTTCCAGCTCCGGTGCTGGCCCCTCAGCAGATCTATATCCTGGCAGCTTTGCAGGTGCCGATCCTCCTTTGTATCGACCAGACAATCCTACTGGCTGAGATTCAGTGACTCAGGAGGAGTTGCTGCAGGTTAATCGCCTGGATGTAGATATTATAGATTTCTTTGGATATCTTTCTCGCTATATCTTTTGATAGGCCTCTGTTATATATTGGGCGGCTGTGCCCCATTTCTTGTTATATCTTTTGATAGGTGTTAGTCATTGGGTGGTTGTGCCTCATTTCCCTGTACTTTTTATTTTGCATTTTATGAGCAGACAGAGATGATGCTTTCAGTAGATAGTGTATTTTTAGAAATGTATGATATTTTCTATCTATTGTATCCTATTATCATTTATCATTATCATTATGCATGTATTATGTCATGGATCTTAGATATGTGAGTTTAGATTTGACCCTGGATGGTCTCATGATACTGCTCTACAGATGTCTTTATCTACCGTCAGTCGTATCGAGCACCTGCCACATTCTTTGATAGCATCTTCTTTGAGATCTTGGTATGATAGTTTGTCTCCCGCAGATAGGGCGATAGTTGATCAGATGCTGGGGCATTCTTTGGCCATTTTAGCTTTTCAGGTTCCACTGACTTTGTGGACAGCATGCTATCCTGTTGGATACCTGAGCGCCAGGTTTTCAGATTTGGCCTTCATGAGCTGATTCCTACGTTAGAGGAGTATGAGCCCCTCACGGGGTTGGCATTAGATCTGCCTTGCACTAGGACGACCATTAGTGACATGAGACGACCGTTCATGACCATGACTGGTCTGAGGCACAGAGTCGTTACTGAAGAGATTACTGCAGGTTATGTGGTGTCCCTGGACTTCTTGATCGATCCCTTTGGCCGACTGGACAACTACTAGAGATATTCAGAAGGCTTTATCATCCCTGCAGATGAGTGGCAGTTTGCACGCGTGGACATTCTATTGATGGGCGTCATAGCTTATTTGTACATGCCACTGTGTATGGACCATTTGGACATTGGCTTGATGATAGTGGTTCGTGCTCTCAGACAGGGTTGTATTATCCTGCCCATAATATTAGTTGAGACCTTGAGGTCGGCTACATTCTGCCATTCCCATCTTATGGGGTTCTTCAGGGGCAGTGCCGTTTTGCTGTACGTGTGGTTTATGACACACTTGAGACCCATCGGCACTTTCAGACATCATGGGTATTGCTTTACTCATGAGAGATAGCCATCTCCTACTCCTTTCGGCCGGTGGAGTGTACAGATGCGATATTATGGTTGGCCTTTTTGATGGCGATCGAGCATCCCTTTTCGATCTTGCCTTGCTCAGGGTTTAGCTCCCCTTACAATTCATTACTCATGCAGTTAGCATGGATTACCTGCCCCTGGCGGGTTTGAGAGGGGTGACCATATATCATCCGCTGGCTGTCATGGGACAGTTTGATCAGTTACAGAGCATCCACCACTTTAAGGGGGCTATGGATCAGTGAATATTAGCTTCATCTTTGTCGTCAGATGACCTCACCAGGACTTATGATTGCTAGACTCGTCGGGAGAGGGGAGAGGGCCAATTTTTCTAATAGCCATCCTGATCGTTCACCAGAGGATCCTGCATGACTGGATGCAGATATTGCACTAGCTGCGGTTATCCATTCAGAGCCGAGTATTGATTTTGATGAGGAGGAGCCTATAGAGGATCCTAATTCTCCCACCGAGGATGATTTATTTGCTGGTTTGACAACATCTTTAGTCAATAACCCCCTGAGCATTCTGACTGGGACATATCCAGCTCTTATAGATTTATTAGCTCAAATAATCTTTGAGCGAGATCAGGCTAGAGTGCTGATGTTGACAGCTCTTTCTGGCAGGGATGCAGCTTTTGCTGATAGAGACGAGGCTCGAGCTACTCGGGATGCAGCTTTTGTTGAGATTGAGAAGGCTTTAGTTGCCAGGGATGCTGCTTTTATTGAGAGGGATGAGGCTCTAGCTATCCGGGATGTTTATATTGTTGATATCACAACACTCAGGTCATATACACACAATATTATTGCAGATATGAGTGCCTTCATAGATGGTCATAGCAGCACGATGCAGATGGCTGTGGATCTTCTAGACCACATAGAGATCGTGGGACATGAGCTTACAGCTACTCCTCCATCTTCTGAGAGGGATGCCATGTTGGCCTTGTTATCCCGTTTATGCTAGGTGGCCGTCCTATTGTACCACTATGTTGAGCCACAACGTAGTGTTTTGTAACGACTATATGCGTTACGTTCGGACTATTATCTCCGAAAATATGTCCTTTTGATAGGGTTGTTCACCTCAGCTTTTCAAATCTAAATTCGCACCAGAGCAATTTGGTTTGGCATAAATACACAAGAATGCTTGAATTCCATAAATATTCTTTAACAGTCGTCTAGCCGAATCAAATAGCTTAGACTTTCATCAACAATTCGGACATCAATCGAAATTAATCCACTTAATTAACCTTTTTCATAGTTTAAACGAAAATCAAAAATCCTTTTATGACATCATGATACCGTACCATCTCAGTCGTACGTTGAAGATTCTGTTATTTTATAACTTTGTCGTACTATATCATACCATAATGGACAGACAATCTTACGATCGCTCTGGACACTAGGTTCAACTGCATTGATGACTCCATCGTTTACCATTCTACACCATATCAAATGATGCATATGGTCAAAATATATTTTGAAAGATTTTCAAATCATTTTTGTCTTAGTCGAAATAAATAGCATAGACATATGAATAATGGTATCGTTTTTAAAACTTATTGGTTCAGTCATCTAACCCAATGTTTTCTCAAGAAAACAGACGTGCAAACACTAGCTGCGTTTTGGAAACTTGAAAATGAAGGGGGTGCACGTTTATTTATAGTCCAGGGAGCCTTAGCTCTACCTGCGGATGCCGCAGGTAGAGGTGCGACTCCCCAGGTGGGGACTACGGTGCCGGGTTCTATCATCTCGAAGTACGTGCACTCTGGACAACGCGCAGTCAAAGTCAGAACTTTCGAACTTTTGATCGGAGCGTCCGTTTGAGGCGTACGATACCTTTTCGAAAAGCCCTCGCCAAGAGTGTCACAATAACATGGGATAAAACATTTTTTGGGTCCAAGAAGACGGGTTCATAACCAGGTCTTCGATTCCCCGCAGTTTGTCTGTTGAGCTGTCTTGCGCTGTTGGCACTTGGGATCGTTGTTGTGGTTCGTTTTGACTTCGATGGCATCAATTCAGCTTGAGTTTAACTGAATCAGCTGAGAGTTGGTAAAATGACCATTTTGCCCCTCCCGGGGTTGCCTGTGGTGTCGGCACGACCTTTAATGGATCTGACTTCCCAAGGTTATCTCTGGGGCTGAACTACACTTCCCAGATTGACGCCGAGGCTGATCTGTACTTCCCGAGCTGAGATTGGGGATGATTTAACGTGTCTTGAATTGATGTCGAGGTTGACTTGACTTCCTGGGTTGAGACTGGGGCTGACTTGAAGGCCCGATGTGAAGATCGGGGTTGATTGGTATCTCCCGGGTTGCTGCCGGGGCTGATTTGAATCTCTCGGGTTACTATCGAGATTGATTTGAAGGCCCGATATTAAGATTGGGGTTTAACCTGATGACCCAATTAGAGATCGGGATTGATCTGATGGCCTGATATTGAGATCGGGATTGATCTGTCGGTCCGATTAACTATCGGAGCTGGATAGACGGTCCGATTAGAGATCGGAGATGGATTGACAGTTCGATTGGATATTAGAGATGGATTGACGGTCCGATTGGAGATCAAAGATGAATTGACGGTCCTATTGGAGATCAGAGATGGATAGATTAGCGATATTGGTGATCGGGTTTGACTGAAGTACCGATATTGGTGATCGGATTTGGCTGGAGTACCGATATTGGGGATCAAATTTAGGTTACCGATATTGGGGATCGGATTTAGGTTTAAGGACCAGCATTGGCGGTCAGTTCTGAGTTAAAGGATCGGTATTGGCGGCTGGTTTTGAATTGAAGGACCGACATTGGTGGCCGAATTTGAGTTAATTAATAGTTTTGCCCTCCTACAGTGTTAGTATTGGGGCAAGGAAAATTTTGAGTGTCTACAGATGCCCTTCTTTATCATGTCCATGCAATGTAATGGAATGGACAGGATAAAGTTAGTAGACACTGGAAATAAAAAGTGCCAGCGCTGCTTCGAAGGCTAGGCGTCTTTGAGTGGAATGAGGCTTCTGCTAGCTGCTTACGTTATCACTCTGCTGGGGATAACATTGTCATGTACAGCCATTGATGTTGTTGGGAAGTTACCGCAAACTAATTTTGCATTTTCTGCTGAGGATGACATCATTCACGATAACTTATTGACTCAGATGAGATTGTTGAAGATGAACTATCATAGATTATCCCCATCTTGATCTGCTAGGGATGACGTTCTCTGCGATAGCTTTGTAGATTCTGATTGAGGCTGATATGATTGATACTACCTCAATGATCCCTTTGAGGATGTGTATAACAGATTCTATCATTTGTGATGGATTATTATAATTGATTTCGTCACCGGATCCCTTCTGTCGCTTGGTTGGGGTTGAGCCGATAGTTGAAGCGTCATTGGGGTTGAGCCAATGGTAGGACTGTATTTCGATCTGTACCCAAACTTCAATGGGGCTGAGCCAACGGCTGAAACTGCTTCGGTCAGTATCCGAACTTCGTTGGGGCTGAGCCAACGACTGAAACTGCTTCGGTCAGTACCCGAACTTCGCTGGGGTTGAGCCAACAGCTGAAACTGCTTCGGTCAGTACCTGAACTTCGCTGGGGTTGAGCCAACGACTAAAAACTATTTCGGTCAGTACCCAAACTTCAAAAAATGACAGTTTTCGGCAGTTTTGCGCAATTCTTGTGCAGTTTTTTCACAGTTTGATTTGTTGATCACTGCATAAGGCTCCGGGATGAATACCAAGGGTCTCCAGGGAGTTTCCCTTTCCGTCAGAATTACGCTGCTTAAACGCAAGATTTCTGGCCAAACCGCTCAATCACGTAGCGATTTCTCTTCAGATTTGACTCGGCAGCCCGTTTAAACTCCGTTTTGACTCAAACCGAACCAGGACGAGGGGAAGTGGGACCCACCTAGGTAGCCGCAGGTGGAGGTGCGGCTACCTGACTTATTTAATATGCTGTGGGATTTTCATTTTGCAAGTTTCCCGTTTTAATTTTCGAAAGGATTCTGATCTTCTTTTTTAGATCTACGGAGCTTGGATAGCTATTTTTTGAATCCGTTAGTTCCTACGCGTTCAGCGCAGCGCGGGTAACGTTTTACATGCTTTTTTTGCAATTTTTGATCTTTAAAAGCATGCGAACCACCTAGGGTGCTTTTAGACGCAATGTATGAAAAATGTATGCCTATATGACCTGTAAATTTTTTCTACATATGTATGCATATCTTACTGTAATGCACGTTTGGATGTAAGAAAATTCAGGTTCTGAGACAGTCAATTTTTGCACTTTTTGATCAGTTTAGTAATCCTTTTTGAGGCCTAGTGAGCTTGGATTTTCAACTAAAAATGTCCATGGTAATTTGGCTACAATGTGAGTTTGATTTTTGATTTTTTTTAGTAAATATGAACTGTTTCTATTTTTGGGTAGGTGTGCTACTGAATGGCCACCTAGACATGTCTGTGTGCATGTGGACAGTCCATTTTACAAAGGAGACTCTGGCGAAATTTTTCCAAAATCTTAGGCTTTGAAAAATATGCATTTTTGACTCTGTGGGGAATTTTTTTACTGACCCAGGCAGGTTTTGAGTTTCTAAGTTTTGAAGACATGCAGTTTTGACTTTATTGGGTATTTTTGACTGACCCATGCATGTATTAGGACCTAGAGATATATGTTGGACTGATTGAAAATGATAATCCACAGGTTTTGGGCTTACCGTTCCCTTTCTAAGGTGATTTGGAGACTTACTACCGTAGATGGATCGTGATAGACCCGGCAGTTCCAGTAGGGTCTCCTCGGGTGTTAGACGTAGGAGGGCTTCTGATGTGCCACAGGCACGTCCGGCTAGGACGCCTCGTAGACTGGTAGAGGGAAGGATTCGTCCAGCATAGGACGAGCAGCCACTGGATATTGATGATGAGGAGGCTTCGTTTGCCATTCCTACTCCCGCTCAGGCTCCACGTGCGGAGGTCCTAGGCATTGCTATGCCTACTTATGAGCTACTGGGCTACTTGAGTCGCTATCCTTCGAGATATCTTCACACCAACGAGGTAACTTGAAGTGTTCTTCTCTCTGGATTCTTTTCTTCCTTTTTTGCCATTCTCGTGGCACAGGTTTTTGAGTTGGGTTGGTTTTTGATGCAGGTCCCTGGCTTTACGCAGCCTCGAGGGTACTTGTTTAGCGTGCACTCCCTGTATCACACTTTGCACGAAGATTACAGGGAGATTATAGATGGCTGGGGATTTCAGGTCTTTTTCTCGATCCTTCCCCACCGCTGCCCTTGGGGGTATATGAGCGCTTTGTCTGAGCGCTGGTTCCACCAAACTCAGTCCTTTCATTTGCTGGATTGCGAGGTGATGATGACTCATATGGACTGGAGATTTATCACCAGCATTGAGTTTGAGGGCGAGTCAGTGCCTGTCATGACTGACATTTTGCCTGCTATCGCTCGGTCTTTGCTGGGAGTCCCAACGACGGCATTCAAGGGTCGGGCAGTCTGATCTGGTCCCTTGAGTATAGATGCCCAGGATGGGACTTTGCAGTTGCCTCGGCCTGATGACCATAGGGCTAGAGATCGCATTCTGAGGCGATTGTTTTTGTCGATCATCAGGGGTTGTTTCGTGGTGGACAACTCGTCTACTGTGTCCTTCACTTTGATCAGTGCCACTCGATATGTAGAGCGCCTCAGTGACTATGATTGGGGCTCCTATACCTTTGCCTTTTTTCTTCGGGGCATGCGCATGCTTTCAGAGGGTACGACGGAGGCTTGGTTAAGATTTTACCCATTTCTGTTAGCGAGTACATCTTTCTGTACCTTTTTGATTTTAGCACTTTTGTCAGTCTTGATCGCTGAGAACTTTTGATATTTGCATGGTCAGCTTTGGGCATTTAAGAGGCTTCCTTGCCTACGGCCCGCTACTACTTTAGGTTTGGAGACCTATCCTCGGGGACGGAGATGGCATCACTCTACTTTGATGGAGGTCCCTGTTGCTGAGGGATTCACTCACGCTCGTTTGTAGTTGGAGCTTTTGACGGCGGGTTTGATCACCTGGATGCCGTATACCTCTGAGTTTTTGACTGTTAGATTCGAGGGAGGTGTCCCTACTGGCCGGGAGTTTGAGTTGTCGACCCGCAGAGTCCTGTTGTTGACGGTGGGAGGCTGGGAGCTCTATCTTGGAGAGCGTGCTATTAGGAGTATCACGGGAGAGATCCACATTCCCATTGTTCCTCCATCTTGGCATCGTTGGCCATTAACTATGCCTTTGACAGACATCCCTTTGGAGGGCATTGATGGCTTCACCCTATCAGAGAATCCGTATAGCCAGGAGGCATTCAGCAGATGGTGGAGCTCTCGTACTATTGGAGCTCAGACTCGTGCTACCCATTTTATGGCAGACATGGTGCCAGGATCAGTGATGATGATAGATTGGATAGCTTGCCTCAGGGAGCCGACTCATGCAGACCAGATAGCCAATTTGACCAGGGAGTTGGAGCAGTCTCATTTCTTTATCAGGCATCTTGGCCGAGATCCGTCAGAGGCATCTTTTTTTTACCCATCCAGCTCAGGAGCGGGTCCCTCTTTAGGTCCATTTAGCAGCAGTTATGCAGGGGCAGATCCTCCCTTGTACTGCCCAACCATGCCTGATTCTAGTAGATTTGTGCCGACAGAGGAGATGGAGAAGGTTGATCGATTCGACACTGATGTCTACGACTTCCTCTGATAGCTATTGGAGCTATACTTTTTGGTCAGCCACTGTTTTGGCTATTCAGCGGTTGTGCCATTATTTTGATAGACCACTGTATTAGTTGGGTGGTGGTGCCCCATTTTCGCTGTATTCTTCCTTTTATTTTATATCAGGATACAGGGATGTTGTATGCAGTAGATAGCTTGTAGATATTCCTGCCATATATTATCTTCTGCATCATATTTATATTACTGTCCTCATGCATGTATATTATCATGTGTATACATTCAGACAGCTGTGATTTGACTTGACCTCTGAATGGTCTTGTGGTACGGTGCTACAGATGACGTCGTCTGCAGTCAGCCGTATTGAGCATTTACCACCATCTGCGGTGGCAGCATCATTGAGGTCCTAGTATGATAGTTTTCCCTTTCCTACTAGGGGGACTGTGGACCAGATGTTGGGTCATTCATTGGCCCTTGCAAATTTTTGGGTTCCGGTCGGATTTGTTGAGGGCCTTCTACCCTACTGGATTACCAATAGGTAGGTGTTCCACTTCGGACGACGTGAGCTGATGCCGACTCTGGAGGAGTACCAGAGATTTACTGACTTGGGTTTAGAGTTGCCATACTCTCGGACGGCAATTAGTGATATGAGGAGGCCGTTTATCAGGCTGTCCGATCTCCGTTAGAGTGTAGTCATGGATGAGATCATTTCGGGGCACGTGATCTCTATGGACTTCTTGATTGAGCCCTTTGGCGAGCTTGACAGCTATGGTCGCCACATCGGATATTTCATTTGTTCAGCAGAGGCATGGCATGCGGCCAGGATAAACATCCTGCTGATGTGTTTTGTGGCATATGTCTACATGCCGTTGTGATTGGATCATCTAGATGTGGGATTGGTAGTAGTGGTTAGAGCCCTTAGACAAGGTAGCACCATCATCCCGATAATATTGGCTGAGACATTTAGATCTGCCACATATTGTAGTACCCATCCAGAGGGGGTTTTTAGGGGCAGCTCGGTCCCATATACGACCGATTGGATCCTTCAAGCCTAGGGGTTTTTGCTTTACTCACGAGACATCTAGAGCTTTCTCTTTTCAGCCTATGAAGTGCATTGATGCAGAGTCTTGGTCAGCATTTCTTTCAGATATTGAGCATCCGTTTATGATCTTGTCATGCTCAGGGCTAGCATCCCCTATAGCTTTATCACTCATGCATCTGGACAGGATTATTTGCCCTTAGCGGGTTTGAGATGAGTGACTACCTATCATTCTTTGGCAGTTATGTATCAGTTTGATCAGCTGCAAAGTTTGCACCATTTCGGGGGGTTTGCTAATCAGAGGATGTCGGCTTCTTCCATGTCATCCGTCGACTTGGTTAGAGTATATGAGTGTTGGACTCATCGGGAGAGGGCTGATTTCTCCAGTAGCCATCCGGACTATTCTCCAGAGTATTCTGCGTGGTTGGAGGCAAAGATAGGAGTGGTAGCAGAGGCTTCTTCATCTCCTAGTGTGGACTCTGACGAAGAGGAGCCCATGGAGGATCCAGTCTCCTACCGAGGATGAGCTATTCACGGGTTTGACCGTTGCTCTGGTTAGCGATTCCCCGACCATTTCTGTGGGGACAGATTCGGCTTTAGCAGACTCACTATTCAGGATGACCTTTAAGCGAGACTCATCTAGAGCACAGATGTTTCCTGCCTTGTCTGGCAGAGATTTAGCTTTTGCTGAGAAGGATGGTCTCTGGGTTGCTTTGGATGCAGGATTGACTGAGTGGGACGAGCTCCGCTCTGCTCTAGATACTGCAGCTGTACAGCGAGACAAGGTTTGCTCGACTAGGGATGCAGCATATGTTGAGATTAAGGAGACTTTGATTGCTCGAGACGCAGCTTTTGCGGAGAGGGATGAGGCTATAGCTTCCCTTGATTTCCACATTGCTGATAGTACTGCTCTTAGATCTTACACTCATGGTTTGGTCACCGAGATTAGTGCTTATATTGATGACCACAGTGCCACCTTGCAGATGACTGTGGATGTTTTGAGCCATATAGAGGTTGAGTGGACTGCACTTACGGCTGCTCCACCATCTTCGGAGAGAGATGCCATGCTGGCATTGCTGACCCGCTTGTCCTTGGGTCCATAGACTAGCTTTATTTTTCCTGCACAGACTAGATCAGCCATTTTTATTATGTACAGGGCATTGAGTATATATCAAACAGTTTTATATATCAGAGAAATATATTTTTGATGCACTTCCCTGACTGGAGATGTATTGTCATTGCTGAGTGATTACCACTTCTTTCATGACTCGCAGTTGTAGATGTATCTTGAGCTCCTCCTGATGGATTGTCAGTTGAGATGTCAGGGAGTATCTCAGATGGGCCTGTTGATCAGGGTAGTTTGATAGAATTTAGCTTCTATTTGTCTTTGGTGTCTTGGAACTGCTCCACCATCTTCGGAGAGAGATGCCGTAGATGGCTGCCTACGTACTCCCGGGTTGAGGGAGATCAGGTCATTCGTAGTTCTTGCTAATGCCGGAATGTAGGTTTGAAAAGTATTTATCTTGGATTTTGAGTTTGGTTTGATGAGTTTTTATTTGGTTTGACCGCACCAGAAATGGCTGCCTACGTACTCCTGGGTTGAGGGAGATCAGGTCATTCTTAGTTTTGGCTTTTAGTGAAAAACCAAACCTGATTTGATTTGTAGGACCCGGATGCGGGTATGTATGTGTCTCAGACATAGTACCTTTTTACGGTATCTGAATTGATGAGTTAGGGAAATTCGGTCCCATCTATCTCTTGCAGTTTGATAGCGCCCCTAGTCAACACTTCTTTGACAATGAAAGGGCCTTCCCAGTTTGGGGCAAATTTTCCTTTGGCTTCATCCTGATTGGCCAGGATTTTCTTTAGCACCAAGTCGTTTTCTTTGAATTGCCGGATTCGAACCTTCTTGTTGTAGGATCTAGCGATCCTTTGCTGGTATAACTGTCCGTGGAAAATGGTCGTAGCTCTCTTTTCATCTATCAGAGACAGCTGCTGATATCAGTCTTGCAACCATTGATCTTCATCTATTTGAGCGTCGATCAACACTCGCAAAGATTCCATCTCTACTTCTATGGGAAGGACTGCCTCCATGCTATAGACCAACGAATAGGGGGTAGCCCCAGTAGAGGTGCGCATTGAAGTCCTGTATGCTAACAGGGTTAGAGGCAGCAGGTCATGCCAGTCTTTGTGATTGGCATACATTTTCTACATGATCTTCTTGATGTTTTTGTTGGCCGCTTCGACAGCGCCATTCATATTAGGCCGATAGATGATGGAATTGAGATGCTTGATGTAAGACCCCAACTTTTATGAATAAAGATTTAATTTTCTTTATATATTATTTCAAAATAGTAAGGTGTTGATTTGATAAATGTGAAAAATTATGGGTGAAATGTGCAAATATTTCAAAATGAGCAAGTGGTTATAAAATATTCATTGTTGTCGGGGAATATTCGTTTGGTCGTGGAATATTCTTGTTGTCGGAGAATATTCGTACGACGGCGCAGCTATTTATGGGCCCCACAACGGAATAACTGTCGGATATAGAAAGCGACAGAAATAACCTTTTTATAAAATAACGGCGTAGTTGTTACCGTTAGTACTGTTGAAATACCCGGTGGTTAAAATACAGTAATACGCGGTGTTGCACAGTAGCACACGGTATTGCACAGTATTTTGAATTATTGATTCTTACGTGAGAAGGCACTTACTCAATTATTGTTATAATAATTACTGTTCAATATTTTATATTATTGATTCAATAATTGCATGATATTTTATTAATTCAATAATTGCTACGTTGATATTTTATATCAATAATTGCTACGTTGCTATGATTGATTCATTAATTGCTACCATTGATATTTTGTATTATTGATTCAATAACTGTCATTGCACAGTATTTCACATTATCAACTCAATAATTCATATTATTTGAATAATATTATTAGATAGCATTATTGACAATGTCTAAGGAAGTTCTGTCTAGGAGGGGTTATTTAATTGCGCGCCAGTAAGGAGAAGTCCTTATCGGAAGGCCCCCTCTTTCCTGAGAACGACCTGGTTGTCAATATTGTAGTTCTGTAATATTATTTGTGAATAATTAATTATTGATTTATATGATAAGAAAATATTTATTTTCTGGATATAAAAGAAGGAATTAGTGCTAATGTGTTTTTATCAGTATTTTAGGTGTGGAAAATCATCCGTTTATGAATTTTGGATAATTTATGTTTAGAATTTGGAAAAACTTCATTCTACAAAGTTGTAGAGAATTAAATTTCCTATGAAAAGGACATATCATTTGTATTTTTCTGATAAAAGAGCTATTTATTATGAATTATTGAAGTTTTAAAAAATAAATATTTTTTTAATAGGAGGTGGGCCCCACCGGTGGCTGATGGCTGATGGCTTTTGGGTAGGCGGCGGAATTTTTTTTTTTAAAAAGTCTACTTTGGCATCCTAAGCTTTTCCTATAAATAGGGTGTTTAGGTTAGAATTGAAAATCACACCAGAATCAGAAGTTTTCTCTCTCTATAATATCAAGCGTATTTTTGTGAGTATTTAGATACTTTGAGTGTTACTATTCAGTGCAAGTTTTCTTCAGCCTTATATCCGATATTCCTGTCAGAGATACTATTCTTTTAAGGTAAGGGATGTTATTTTCTTTCGTAAATGATGTTATTCTTTTCAATATCATTATACCAAAATATTGGCATGGATTTTATTATGAAATTCTTACTTTTTCGGTCGGGGTTACTATTCACGTATACGGCACTATTCACGTATACAGCACTATTCACGGAAAAATTAAATTTTCTTCTATTTGTCCAAGTTGCTTGTTATGGTTACTATCTTTGATTGGATCTAAGTTTTGAGCTTCATTCTTGAATTTTGCTCCACAAAGTATTATTATGGAATATTCTTGAACTTGAATAAACTAAAATACGAATCCTTAATCTTGTCCTTTATTTTACTGGATTCGTTATTTAAATATTTTTCATCATCCTCAGTCCTAAAAGGTGATATAACTGAATATCTTTGGCCTGTAGAGCAAAGATGCATGATTACCTGATGAATATCTTTGGCCGTAGTGCAAAGATGGACAGGTGTTGAGATGAACATGACCACTGGTGATACAAATGAATATCTTTGGCCCGTAGTGCAAAGATGAATATTTGATTTGAGATGTATATTGATTGATGTTACAGGGATAAAATATTGATGATGGACTTTTAAATCATAGAAGATAGTAGACTTCATTCTCTACTTAACTCTTCTAATGAATTGTTATTTCCGCTGCGAATATTGATCTAAAACTTGTTGTCAATAATATTTTATCTGAATTGTTGAAGACTAACGATAATTTATTTTCCATTATCTTAGTCATAATATTCTTTACTGGGCTAGTTGAGCTCACCCTTTTCATCTATTGTCCTCTTCAGGAAATGAGAATGTTGCGGGAACTAGTCGAGAGACAGAGTGATGGTCCGAGTTAAGGCAGTAGTAGTCCTCACTATTTCTGATAAATAGTGTGATAATAATTGTAATGAGGACTTAGTTTGAATGTTAATATTTTCTACATATTTGGATTGACAATCACAGTTGTGTGGTCGTATTTTGCACGACCGTGTGATATAAAAGTTTGTATTTGAATTCTGTACCATGTATTTGGCGACTCAGAATGGGTTGGGTTGACTGGACCTATTCTGGGGGCGTCACAGTTGGTATCAGAGTTTAGGGATATGGTCTCTGGCGGAGATCGGGGAATAGAACTAGGAGGGGAGAGACGAGTAAATCCTTCACTAGTATGTCCTACCTAAGATTATGTGGTAGTTAATTGGTCAGTCGGAGCATAGGGTTAATATGTGATATGTTGATTTGTTTAATTAACCCTTGTTTTATGGCAGTATTTGAGAATGGCAGCTGAGAATGTTAACAATGAAGTGAATAAGACCGTGGAGACACCTTTAATCACCAACTAGGAGAACGTGCAACAAGAAGGCAATGCTCATCCTGAAAACAACGCTGATCAGACGATAAACGATGAGATGTTTAGAAGTTTTTTGCAGTTCATGCAAAACCAGACGAGAGAGACTCGTGTGCAACATACAGGTGGAGATAATAACAACTCGCGGCTTGTCACTGCCAAGCAGTTCAAAGAGTTGGGACCACCAGAATTTCAGGGAAAGCCGAATTCGATCAAGGCGGAGATGTGGGTTAAGCAAATTACCAAGATATTTGATGTCTTGGGATGCACGGAGGAACAGAAGGTTCCATTTGCCACCTTCATGTTCCGTGGAGAGGCTGATTACTGGTGGGAATCTGTTAAGCGTACCCAGCCTGCCGCACTCAAGATGTCTTGGGAAGCGTTCCAAAAACTGTTCAATAACAAGTACTTTCCTGAAAGTATTCGTCATATGAAGGAGGTAGAGTTTATCAGACTAGAACAAAACAACATGACGGTGTCCCAGTACGAGGCTAAGTTCGCGGAGCTGTCCAGGTTTGCACCTCATTTGGTGGAGAATGAGGAATGTATGACGTAGATGTTTCTGAGAGGTTTGAAACCCAAAATACGTCAATACCTCATTTCTCACAAATTTTCTCTATATTCGGATGTAGTGAACAGGGCCCAGTTGTTAGAACGAGATAGTGATTATGTTTAACCAAGGGACAACAACCAAGGTCGTACCGGTGGCAGCAGTCATCGGAGCAATGACAACCAGCGGGGAGGAAAGTATGACAGAAGCGGTAATCACTCCGGTGGTAATCGTGGCCATGATAGTAGAAAAAGCGAATCGAGAGGAGATTTCAAGAAGAGAAGGTACAATAATGAGAACGTGAAGACGTCAACATCAGCATCAGCATCAACTGTTTCTAGGGGAGGAGAACGACCACCGGTCGTATGCTATAAATGAGGAAAAGAGGGACACATCAGCCCAAACTGTCCACAACAATTCAAAGCATGCTATAACTGTGGAAAAGGAGGACATATAGCTCGAGATTGTCCTGCTGCGAAACCAAGTCCAGCGGGGGTGGTGATTCCAAAGGCGGTTTCGGACAAGTCAAAGTCGGTGATTTCTGGGAGAGCATTTGTTGTGACAACTCAAAACGCGAGGAACCCACACGAGGTGATTACAGGTAAGCTAATCATAAACTCTTGCGAAGTTTACACCTTGTTAGATACCGGTGCTACCCATTCTTTTATTTCACCTGCTTGTGCTCAACGTTTGAACTTGACTTCTGATAAATTAGACTTTGACTTATCTATTGAAACTCCGTTGGGAGAAACCTTCATTACATCTACAGTTTACAAATCTTGCTTGATTCAGATTGGTACCCTTACCTTACCTGTTGATCTTATATCTTTGAAAATACTTGCATGTGACGTGATTTTAGGAATTGACTGGTTAACCACTTACCATGCCAAAATTGATTATTTTCGTAAGGTTGTTAGTTTTCATATTCCTAATCAACCTGTTGTGCGAATCCAAACTACCAAACCACTAAAATCAGTCAATATCATTTCAAATCACAAGGCTATTCGTTTATTGAAAAACGGATGTCAAGCTTTCTTAGCTCATGTCACTGATCTAAACCAGAATACGTCAGATTTGAATGATATTTCCATTATTAATGAGTTTCCTGATGTATTTCCCGAAGAACTTCCCGGTATACCCCCAGAACGTGAAGTTGAATTCTTTATTGACCTTGAACCCGGTACAAAACCCATTTCTAAAACCCCATATCAAATGGCTCCTATTGAACTTCAGGAGTTAAAGGTCCAATTACAGGAATTGTTAGACATCGATTTTATTCGTCCTAGTACGTCTCCTTGGGGTGCTCCTATTTTATTCGTAAAGAAGAAAGACGGGAGTATGCGACTTTGTATTGACTATCGGGAGTTAAACCATGTTACCATCAAGAATAGGTATCCGCTACCTCGTATCGATGACATGTTCGACCAGTTGCAAGGAGCACAATTCTTTTCAAAGATCAATCTTCGTTCTGGATATCATCAGCTGAAGATTAAAACTGAGGATATTCCGAAGACTGCCTTCAGAACTCGGTACGGGCATTATGAGTTCTTAGTCATGTCTTTTGGATTGACTAATGCTCCTGCTGCTTTTATGGATATGATGAACCGTGTATTCAAGGAATATTTGGATCAATTCGTTGTTGTCTTTATTGATGACATCCTCATCTATTCTAAAAGCCGTGAAGATTCATGAGCACCACTTGAAGTTGGTACTTCAAAAGCTTCGTGAGAACAAGCTATATGCCAAGCTGAAGAAATGCGAGTTTTGGCTTGAGGAAGTAGCATTCCTTGGGCACGTGGTATCGAAACGTGGAGTATCTGTTGACCCGACGAAGATTGAAGCAATACAAAGCTGGGAGCAACCTAAGTCGGTGACCGAAGTACGAAGCTTTCTGGGTTTAGCTGGTTATTATTGGAGGTTCGTAGAGGGATTTTTTCGAATCGCTACTCCATTAACTCAGTTGACTCAGAAAGATACAAAATTCGTTTGGAGCGAGGAATGCGAGAAGTGCTTCCAAGAGCTCAAGAGAAGATTTATCTCGGCACCTGTTCTGACAATACCATCTGGTTCGGATGGATTTGTTATCTACAGCGATGCTTCGGGCAAAGGGTTAGGATGTGTTCTCATGCAACATGGGAAAGTCATAGCCTATGCCTCGTGATAACTCAAAGAATATGAGAGGAATTATCCTACTCATGATCTAGAGTTGGCAGCAGTCGTTTTCGCGTTGAAGATCTGGAGACATTACCTGTACAGAGAGAAAGTGGAGATCTATACGGATCATAAGAGCCTCAAATATTTCTTCACTCAAAAGGAACTCAACATGCGGCAACGACGTTGGCTTGAGCTGTTGAAAGATTACGATCATACCATTCAATACCATCCTGAAAAAGCGAACGTGGTAGCTGACGCGTTGAGTAAAAGATCATATGTGGGAACGAGTGCGATGATGTCAAGTATACGCGTAGAACCAGCTTTGATTGATAAAGTTAAAGCTGCTCAAGCTACGGATCCAGAGCTGATGAAGATGAAGAAGAAGGTGCAAGAAGGTGCCATTCCAGAAGTAAGAATCGATGGAGAGGGAATACTTCGAGTCAACTCCAGACTTTGTGTTCCTAACAATTCTGACTTGAAGCATAGAATCATGATGGAGGCACACAACACACCGTTTGCAATCCATCCTGGGAGTACTAAAATGTATCGTGATCTTCGACATACATTTTGGTGGAGCAATATGAAAAGAGAGATTGCGGAGTTTATTTCGAGATGTTTGACTTATCAATGTGTAAAGGCGGAGCATCAAGTGCTGAAGGGTCCATTGCAACCACTGAAAATTCTAAAATGGAAGTGGGAACACATTACGATGGATTTCGTTACGGGTCTTCCCAAGGTTTCTCAAGGCATAGATGCCAGTATCCATAGTTTCTGATCGTGACCCAAGATTCACTTCATAATTTTGGATCAGTTTACAGAAAGCTATGGGCACGGATTTACGATTCAGTTCGGCTTATCATCCTCAAACAGACGGACAATCAAAAAGGACTATTCAAACTCTTGAAGATCTATTTAGACTCTGTGTTCTAGACTTCAAAGGGAGTTGGGATAAGTACTTACCATTGGTGGAATTCTTCTACAACAACAGTTATCAGGCAAGTATAGGCGTAGCTCCATTCGAAGCGTTGTATGGGAGAAAGTGTCGCTCTCCAATATGCCGGAATGGGGTGGGTGAAACAATATTATTGGGACCGGAGTTGGTACGTATGACTACAGAAAAGATCCAAATGATCCGATAACGTATACAAACCGCACAAGATCGACAAAAGAGTTATGCGAATCTTCATCGAAAGGACGTGGAATTTAATGTTGGGGACCATGTGTTATTACGTGTTGCTCCGTGGAAAGGAGTTACGAGGTTTGGGAAGAGAGGAAAGCTCAATCCACGATTCATTGGTCCATTTGAGATTCTTGACCGAGTAGGAAATGTGGCCTATAGACTCGCTTTACCTCCAAGCATGTCTCGTGTTCATAACAGTTTTTCACATATCCATGTTACGTAAATATGTGAAGGATCCAAACCGCATTATTGAGTTAGAACCGGACGAGATAGCCGAAGATTTAACGTACAAGGAGGTACCTGTCAAGATCTTGGATAGGAAGGAGCATGTCCTACGCTCGAAAATTATACCTCAAGTTAAAGTTTTGTGAGAAACCATGCTATTGAGGAAATGACCTGGGAGTTGGAATCGAAAATTAAAGCGAGGTATCCTCACCTTTTTGACGTACCAGGTACGTACGTCAATTTCGAGGATGAAATTTCATAAGGAGGGGAGGTTGTAAGACCCCAACTTTTATGAATAAAGATTTAATTTTCTTTATATATTATTTCGAAATAGTAAGGTGTTGATTTGATAAATGTGAAAAATCATGGGTGAAATGTGCAAATATTTCAAAATGAGCAAGTGGTTAAAATATTAATTGTTGTCGGGGAATATTCGTTTGGTCGTGGAATATTCTTGTTGTCGGGGAATATTCGTACGACGACGCAACTATTTGTGGGCCCCACAACGAAATAACTGTTGGATATAGAAAGCGACAGAAATAACCTTTTTATAAAATAACAGCGTAGTTGTTACCGTTAGTACTGTTGAAATACCCAGTGGGTAAAATACAGTAATACGCGGTGTTGCACAGTAGCACACGGTATTGCACAGTATTTTGAATTATTGATTCTTACGTGAGAAGACACTTACTCAATTATTGTTACAATAATTACTGTTTAATATTTTATATTATTGATTCAATAATTGAATGATATTTTATTGATTCAATAATTGCTACGTTGATATTTTATATCAATAATTGCTACGTTGCTATGATTGATTCAATAATTGCTACCGTTGATATTTTGTATTATTGATTCAATAATTGTCATTGCACAGTATTTCACATTATCAACTCAATAATTCATATTATTTGAATAATATTATTAGATAGCATTATTGACAATGCCTAAGGAAGTTCTGTCTAGGAGGGGTTATTTAATTGCGCGCCAGTAAGGAGAAGTCCTTATCGGAAGGCCCCCTCTTTCCTGAGAACGACCTGGTTGTCAATATTGTAGTTCTGTAATATTATTTGTGAATAATTAATTATTAATTTATATGATAAGAAAATATTTATTTTGTGGATATAAAAGAAGGAATTAGTGCTGATGTATTTTTATCAGTATTTTGGTGTGAAAATCATCCGTTTATGGATTTTCGGATAATTTATGTTTGGAATTTGGAAAAACTTTCTTCTACAAAGTTGTAGAGAATTAAATTTCCTATGAAAAGGACATATCATTTGTATTTTTCTGATAAAAGAGCTATTTATTATGAATTATTGAAGTTTCAGAAAATAAATATTTTTTTAATAGGAGGTGGGCCCCACCGGTGGCTGGTGGCTGATGGTTTTGGGCAGGCAGCGGATTTTTTTTTTAAATATTATTTTATTAAAAAGTCTACTTTGACATCCTAAGCTTTTTCTATAAATAGGGTGCTTAGGTTAGAATTGAAAATCACACCAGAATCAGAAGTTTTTCTCTCTCTCTAATATCAAGCGTATTTTTGTGAGTATTTAGATACTTTGAGTGTTACTATTCAGTGCAAGTTTTCTTCAGCCTTATATCCGATATTCAAGTCAGAGATACTATTCTTTTAAGGTAAGGAAGTTATTTTTTTTTCGTAAATGATGTTATTCTTTTCAATATCATTATACCAAAATATTGGCATGGATTTTATTATGAAATTCTTACTTTTTTCGTCGGGGTTACTATTCACGTATACGACACTATTCACGTATACGGCACTATTCACGAAAAAAATTAAATTTTCTTCTATTTGTCCAAGTTGCTTGTTATGGTTACTATCTTTGATTGGATCTAAGTTTTGAGCTTCATTCTTGAATTTTGCTCCACAAAGTATTATTATGAAATATTCTTGAACTTGAATAAACTAAAATACGAATCCTTAATTTTGTCCTTTATTTCACTGGATTCGTTATTTAAATATTTTTTATCATCCTCAGTCCTAAAAGGTGATATAACTGAATATCTTTGGCCTGTAGAGCAAAGATAAATGATTACCTGATGAATATCTTTGGCCGTAGTACAAAGATGGACAGGTGTTGAGATGAACATGACCACTGGTGATACAAATGAATATCTTTGGCCCGTAGTGCAAAGATGAATATTTGATTTGAGATTTATATTGATTGATGTTACAGGGATAAAATATTGATGATGGACTTTTAAATCATAGAAGATAGTAGACTTCATTCTCTACTTAACTCTTCTAATGAATTGTTATTTTCGCTGCGAATATTGATCTAAAACTTGTTGTCAATAATATTTTATCTGAATTGTTGATGACTAACGATAATTTATTTTCCATTATCTTAGTCATAATATTCTTTACTGGGCTAGTTGAGCTCACCCTTTTCATCTATTGTCCTCTTCAGGAAATGAGAATGTTGCGGGAACTAGTCGGGGGACAAAGTGATGGTCCGAGTTAGGGCAGGTAATAGTCCTCACTATTTCTGATATATAGTGTGATAATAATTGTAATGAGGACTTAGTTTGAATATTAATATTTTCTACATATTTGTATTGACACTCACAGTTGTGTGGTCGTATTTTGCACGACCGTATGATATAAAAGTTTGTATTTGAATTCTGTACCATGTATTTGGCGACTCAGAATGGGTTGGGTTGACTGGACCTATTCTGGGGGCGTCACACTTGATGTGAAACTTACTGCACAGATCCATCATCATTTGAATTGTTCAGGTTTTTGGCATTGTCTGATACGATCACCTCCGGTTGTCCATATCGACAGACGACATTGTTTTTGATGAAACCAATGATGACCTCTTTTGTGACCTTGGGAAAAGAGGCTGCTTCAACCCATTTGGTGAAGTAATCGATCATGGTGAAGATGAATCGATAACCGTTACTGGCTTTGGGTTCCACTGGACCTATTACATCCATTCCCCACATAGAGAAAGGCCATGGTGAACTCATGTTATGCAGCTCATTTGGAGGAGCGTGAATGGCATTTCCATGTATTTGGCATTGAAAACATCTATTGACGTGATCATCGCAATCAGTTTTGAGCGAGATCTAGTAATGTCCTATTCTAATTATCTTCTTGGCCAGCAGATGGCCTCTCATGTGTGGACCACAAGCTCCGCCATGGACTTCATCCATTGGTCTTTGGGCTTGCTCCTTGTCGAGGCATCTTAACAGGCCTATTCCAGCATCCCTTTTATAAAGTGCGTCTCCGCTCAGATAGAACTTCATGGCCATTCTGAGAATCCATTTCCGCTCTAATTGGCTTGCACCAGCGGGTGTGGATCCATCACGGAGATATTCCTTGATGTCTTGAAACCAAGGCTGCTTGACAGGAGGTATTTCATCTAATACTTCTCCCATATAATTCTCATATGTCGGGGCTTTTTGAATTGTGAACTGAATGTTGGGAAATCCACTCCTATCGAACATCCAGATTAATGAAGCCAACGTTGCTAATGCATCAGCGAAGTCATTCCGACCCCGAGGAATATGAACGAAGGTTATTGCTTCGAATTCTCAAGATATTTTGAGGACTTGGGGATGGTAAGGCAGCAAATACAGTTCTTTGGTGAGATACGCGCAGGTAGTCTGTCTGATAACCAGCTCGAAATCTCCAAAGACGAGTAGGTGTTTGATAGACATGGATTGGGCTAGCTTCAACCCCATGATACAGCCTTCATACTCGGTCGTGTTGTTGGTGTTGCCAAATTAAAGTTTGGTAGCCACAGGATATTGATCACCTGTACCAGAGATGAGGACTGCCCCAGCTCCAGCACCTTCCATGTTTACCTCTCCGTCGAAATACATTTTCCACTGTTGGACTGTATTCTTCGACTGGAGTTGTTGGATTGTCATGATCCCATCGTCTGGGAAATATGTCTCCAGAGGCTCGAACCCTCCTGAAGGTGCTTCTGCTAATTGATCTGCAATGCCTTGGCCCTTGATTGACTTCTGAGTCACGTAGACAATGTCGAATTTTTGTAGCATTAATTGCCATTTGAACAGTCGACAATTCAACATTGGTTTATTGAATACATATTTGAGTGGATCCATGCGGGATATGAGGTAGGTCGTGTGCCCATGCTAATAGTGTTGCAACCTCATGGTGGCCCATGCTAATGCACAACATGTCTTTTCGATCAGGGTGTATTTCTGCTCACCACTACTGAATCTTTTACTGATGTAGTAGATGACTCTTTCCTTGCTACTATCATCCTTCTATCCCAACATGCAGCCCATTGCATTGGCATTGACGGACAGGTACATGAATAAAGCGACTCCCTCCCTTGGGGGTATCAGAACAGGAGCTTCAGTCAGCTGTTTCTTGATGGCAAGGAAGGCTTGTTGACAATCCTCATTCCACGTGGTGGAGGAATTCTTCCTTAACAGCTTGAAGATGGGCTCACAGGTTGCAGTGAGCTGGGAAATGAATCTGCTTATGAAGTTGATCCTTCCCAGGAATCCACATATCTCCTTCTCTATATGAGGTACGGGCATTTCTGTGATGGCTTTGATTTTGGCAGGGTCTAACTCAATACCCCGATTGCTCACCAAGAATCCTAACAGTTTGCCTGCTTTGACGCCAAAAGCGTATTTGGCGGGATTTAGCTTGAGGTTGTGAACAGCTTCCTGAGATGGTCTATGTGATCATCCTCCCTCCGGGATTTGATGATGATGTCGTCGACATAGACTTCTATTTCTTTGTGCATTATATCATGAAAGAGGGCCATTATGGCTCGCTGATACGTGGCTCTGGCATTGATGAGGCCGAAGGATAGTCGTCAATAACAGAAAGTTCCCCAGGGAGTGATAAAAGCTATTTTCTCACGGTCTTCTTCAGCAACCATGATTTGATGGTAACCAGCAAAGCAATCCACGAAGGAATACATGCCATACTGCGCAGTATTGTCAATCAAGATGTGGATGAAAGGCACTGGGAAGTTGTCCTTGAGACAGGCTTTGTTCAAATCACGATAATCCATGCAGACTCGTACCTTCCCTCTGGGTTTAGGTACGGGGACTATGTTTGATAGCCATTCGGGGTATGTTGATACCATAATGATCCCGGCTTTGAATTGCTTAACGACTTCTTCTTTGACTTTGAGACTCCACTCAGGTTTCAATCTCCTGAGCTTTTGTTTGACTGGTTTGAACCCTTCTTTGATGGGCATTCGATGGATGACAATGTCTGTGGATAGACCGATCATATCTTCATGTGACCATGCAAACACATCCTAGTACTGTGTTAGGATTTTGATCAGGTCGGCTTTTTTATTTGGTGTCAGGTCTGAGCCTATTTGGATTTCTTTGATGTTTTCGAAGGTTCCTATGTTGATGGTGGAGGTTTGGTCGAGGTTTGGTTTGGGTTTGTCTTCGACCCGTTCCTTGATCTCCTCTGGCACCTCATAGTCATCTTCCTCCTCTTGATCAATATCCATCAAGTCGAAGTTCAATTCTACATCCAAGTTGGAGTCATTTTGACAGGTTGGCATCTCATCAGCAGAGACACACACATCCAATGCTTGGGTCCTGAAAACAAAAATGCTTTCATTAATATATACCACTGCTTAAATACATATGGCATTTGCAAAGCATGACAAAAGTTACTGCTCTAGCTGTGCAATCGAAAGTAAGCAGTAAATGAAAGCATGATTAAGGGCAGATGTACTCTCTGCCCCTTTACCCTTTTCGACTTAGGCAAGGGACACTGCTCCAATTGTCCAGTGTCAGATTCTCATAAATTAGGAGAATCAAGGAATTGTGCTCGTCCGCCTCATCCTGGATGATGACCGAGACATCCTTGAGAATAAGGTCGAAGCTTTTCCGTGATTGTTCCTCTTCTTGATGTGAGGAATTTGGACATGGTCTTCGTCACTATCGGGGAGTTCGTCATTTATACCCTCATAGTTGAGAATGACTCTCATGTTAGCGAATGGGTCTCGTCCTTCGTGCAGGATCTTTTCTTTTCCCTTTTTGCTGTTGGCCTCAGACTTGAGGGCTTTTCTTTCATGGACATGTATGATTGGAGGAAATAACATGGCCGATACTGCAATCGGGACTTTCCTCGTAGGTTTCACCCATCTGGCATTTGTGAGGTTTGGGAGCAGAATTGTAGAGGCATGAGCCTTGGGATGTTTGTATGGATTCCGGTGGTTTGACCCGGATGAATATCCCAATCCTGCTCTTCCCATCTGACTTGGGATTGGGATTGGCATATTGATGCCTTGCTTATCCTTTCCCAACCCTTCTCCAGGTTGGAAACCCGAAGACACCATTTCTTGGCCTACGGTCATTACTTCAGTGGAGACTTTAGGCTTTAGGGCTGATGCCCCAATAGGTAGGTACTAAGTATCGCTCACCTCGAGAGCTTGAAAACTTGAAGGCTCAATCCCTGGGTCCAGGCTAATCACTGGCATGTCCCCATGTATGTAGGTAGGGTATTTTGGCTCGGTATTGACCGTGATGAGGCTGCCGTTGATGATGTAATAAGTTGCTGATGGAGGGTGGATGGCACTGCCCCTGCCATGCGGATCCATGGTCTGCCCAACAACAAATTGTATCCAGTGGCAATATTGAGCACTTGGAAGGATACGTAGAAGGTGTGTGGACTAATTTCTAGGGGAAACTCAATTTCCCCAATAGCCTGGTGGCGAGATCCATTGAAAGCCCGTATGATCACATGACTGGTTTTGATCCTGTTCGGATTGATCTTTATTCTTTCTAACGTGTCAGTATGGACAAATGTTGAGGGAAGAACCTCCATCAATAAGTACTCCTCCGATCACGTATCCGGAGGAAATTACGGCTATATGCAGGGACTTATGGTGGCTCGTTCCCTCTGCCGGGATATCATCGTTTGTGAAGGATATCACATTGTTGTTGAAAATATGTTCTATCATGTGACGAAATTTCTCTGTGTCTACCGCGTGTGGCAGATGGGCTTCCTCTAGTACCTTCTTTAGAATGTTGCGATGGTCTTCTGATGATAAGACCAGGTCGAGGATAGACACTTGCTTGGGTGCGTCTTTCAAGCTTTGCACTATCTTTATTTTATTGTGTCCCATTTTGTTGAGGAACTCTTTGATCTTTTCTTCAGCCACCTTTTCTTTTACTTTGGTAACTAGTTTAATCACCCGCTAAGACAGGTATAATGGATTATCCTTTAATATGATGGAAATGTTATTTGAAGTAGAGCTTTCAATGTCCCCGTAGTTCCATGGGACCTTCTTCAGACTGATGATTGGATACTGAGGTCTGAAGGGCAAGATTAGAGGCTGAGGTGCAGCCACCTTCACAGGATTTTGGACTTCTTGGACCACTTTCCTTGTCAGTACCAGGGGTGTGAGGATTGATTCCGTATCACAGGATACAACAGCCACTATGTCCTGGTACCATGCATTGGGGATCCAGGGGCTATTTTTATCTGCAATGTCGAGGGTTTGATCTCCTCTGATTAGGTCACCTTTCTCAATCAGGTCTTAAATTAGGTTACGAAGTGCTCAGCATTCTTCTGTATCATGGTCGGGAGAGTTGGAATGGTACTGACATATTTGGTCAGGTTTGAATTTTCTGGATTGAGGGTTTAATGGGGGTAATAGATCTACAACCATCCCCTCGTTGATATCATTTGGAGGATTTCTTCCATTGACTGGTTCAGATTGGTGAAATTCCTTTGAAATAGGAATTTTCCACCTTCTCGGGTATACTCATTTCTTACCATTGGTTGTTTGTGCAACTGGCAATGATCCCTACTGGGGATGGAATTGACTTTCGCCGGAGGAGAATGACTGCCAATAGATTCATAGATTTGCTTCAGCATCTTCCTGGTGAGTTGATGCTGGTAGACGACTAGTTCAGCCAACTACTCAATTTGTTCCTTGAGAGACTTAACTTCTTGCTCCATCAGGAATCGCTTCTCAAAAGTTTCTTAATTCTCTGGGCTGCTAAGATTGGATTGACTTGGTTCCCTAACGTAGCGGAGGTACTTAGATCCTTCTCCATTTGAGGCGCTGATTATGTTGACATTTTCCTCTTTGTGCTGTGGGAGAGGATTGTCTTGGACATGGGGTTGGTCAGGCTTTGTTACCACAATTTCCCCGCTATCAATCAAGTCTTGAATTTTGTGCTTAATAGACCAATAGTCTTGGGTATCATGGCCTGGAGACCCAGAATGTTAAGCACATTTCTTGTTAGGGTCGAAGTTCCTTCCGTTAGTGTTGGTTGGTGGAAGGAGTTGAAAAATCTTCTTCTAAGCTGTCAGAAGTTTGAACACATTCTCGAGGGAATCCCCTAGTGGGGTGAAATTTCTTCGATGCCTGACTTCCGTGATTTTTCTGGAATTGAGGGTTTGTAGGCTGTGCTGAAGCTTGGAAAGGGGTATAGTTCCTCTTTTGAATGGGCATGTGGTTTGACTCGCCCCTTGAATTTTGTCCTTGTAAAACCAAGGAGACTTCTTCATCTTTCTTTTTATGGACCCTCCGGGGATTACTCCCGTAATTTCCAGATTGGATATGTTCGGCGACAGCTTCGAGGGCGGTTAGATCTTTTATCTTCCCCGATTTGAGCCCCATTTATGCCATCTCGCCATGCTTGATCATTTCAGAGAATGGTTTTCCTATTCCTGCTAGGACCCTCTCATAATAAGGCGCTTCTTGGATATCGATGAAGGTTATGACTATTTCAGATTCAGTCATGGCAGGGGTAACTTGTGCTGCGACCCGTCTCCATCACTGAGCATATTCTCTGAATGATTCAATGTTCTTTTTCTTGATTTTGGTTATTTGATATCTAGTTTGGAGCCAGCTGTGATTGAAAACTGTATTGGCTGAGGAAGGTATGGGCCAGCTCTTCCCAGCTATGAATTTTAGAGTTGTCCAAGCGGGCATACCATGCTCTGGCTTCTCCGGTTAGACTCTTCTAGAATAGTTGCATTTGAAGTTTCTCGTCCTCAGCATAGGATACGAGTTCTCCAATGAAGACTTTCAGGTGTGTGTAAGGATCCCCCGTTCCGTCATATTTCTCGAAATCAGGGACTTGAAATTTTTCGGGATAACGAGCCCCAGGGAATATACAAAGGTCAGAGTAATTGACACTGCCGAATGCTCCAATTCCTTTGATAGATCGAAGGGTTTCTTCCATCTGTTGCATTTTCTTGAGAATGTCACCAACTTCCTGCTCTTTGACGAGGGGGGTGATCTCAAGAGTCTTGTTGGTGGTGTCCTGGTTTTGTGGTCCAGGAATCTGAGTTTCGTCCTTTTTTGCATCTTGACCGCCAGCACCACTACCAGATGCTCCTGGTTCTGGATGAGCTTGAGATTGTTTCTCTTTAAAGGCCTTACTTTGTTCTCAGCAAAAAACTGGCTAGCTCGGCTATTTGATTTTTTAGTCCTTCGAACTCTTCCCTGGAGACAGGGGTGGATTCTGGTGGAGCACTTGAAGCCATGTCCGCGGATGGACTGAGTGCTTTCTTGAATTTAGATCTGGTGACAGGACCAATTTTTTACACCTACAACAAAACATAGGCGTGTTAATTTCCTGAGGTAGGTTAGGATTGGATTCATGATGTGTTTTTTAGTGTTTATCCTGCAAAACCGAGGTTAGTTGTTTTGATGGCAGGATGACATGTATTTGACAGGGAAAGTAAATCTTTCATTATTGATATTTATATTGTGCTTCCTCAGTAATTGGAGACTTGACATGGAATTAAAAGAGGAAGGCATGAAGAAGCTTCCCTTTAGATTTGGTTGATCAGAGGCTGACCTATCTCAGGTTTACTTTCGCGGCTTTTGTTTCTGCATAAAGGCTCCCAGATCATCGCAATCTACTAGAAGGGAAGTTAATCCGATCGTTCAACTGGAGCGAATCAGAGCGGTGTATTTTCATGAGGCACCCCCAGAGACTTAGTCATTACTTAACACCGAGCGAGTTATCCTCCATATGAGAGGGACACACAATATACATTCTCATACATCGTGCCTCACCGTTTATGCATGTGATGACAGTTGGGTACGAAGCACTAAATATGGGTGCGAAGCACTAAGAAGCAGAAAAACATTCATTCACATTCATTCAATGTAAAGACGCAGCATTCATTCAATGAAGACATAGCATTCACTCATCCATTGACTGTGGAGACGCAGGATTTTACGCATTCAATAGTTTTGAAAGGGAAATTTTTGAAAAAATTAGAAAGCGGCCTAAGCCCTCTACTGTCCCCAGCAGAGTCGCCACCTGTCGACGTTGGAAAATTTAAGAATCTCGTGGGTTGGTTCGTAACCCGGGTTTCCTCAAATTGATCTTCCTAAGTTCTCTCTACCCTCACTCTTTTTATTTAGGAAAAAGGTTTTAAAGGGTTTTTTAGGAAAGAGGCCAACATGTGTTTATGTCGACGATTTGAATGTTTTAACAGAGTCGCCAATTGGTAGATTTGAAAATGGTTGTATCAACTCAACTGAGTTTGATTTGAAAAGAGGCCCAATTGATGGACACTGTCGAAACTTGATCTTTGAAATCAGAGTTTTGAGTTCGGGGGCTTGGTTAAGTGTGGGGAAGGTGTTAGGCACCCCACGACTCCTGTGTAAACACGGTACCGCATCTTTTCAATATTTCCCTTAAAACTGTGAATGCGTGAGTGAATGCTGTTTGAAAATTGGGCCTATTGATTTGATTGATTGAAAGTAGTGCTTTGCTTCATTGAACCTATATACGAAGGGTTTGATTTGATTTTGAAAATCAGTCTTTGATTTGATTTGCAAAAGCATTTTGATTAGATTTGCAAAAGCTTTGAAATTGAATTGACAGTGATGTTTTGAAAGCTAATTATAAAACCCCTACTCTGACACAGGAATTAAAGCCTTTTGATACTTCCAAATTTTATCTTTATAGCCTTAAGGCTGCATGCAAATGGTGATTTGTCGGGCTGCGAAGCATCCTCGACCACAGAAATATACAAGTGTCGGTCTCCTCATGGGTATGAAAACCATCGGAGGGACGCTAACACGACAATTGACATTTTTTCATTATATTGAGATCTTAAATTCGGATAACCGTTTTAAGGTCTGTGTATGTATATTTTACAGAAAAACTGGCAGGGTACATCTGTAAATTGGAGTTTGTCCATCATGGGAATCAGATCCCGATCAATTTGATTATGAATCCCACAATTCTTAGGCTCACATATGAGTAGCCCATAAACCTGTACATTTCAAATTTGCACAGAAATAGATATATATTCATCATCACGTAGCAAAGGAACCAAGGATTCATCAATAAATCCTGGTTGCGAGTGGAAAAAGCGTCTCGTTCCCACTAGATAGCGATCTAAGGGACTCGAGTTTGCTTTCAAATCTGAAACTATATAAAAATAACTAGATTTAAAGAAATCTCAGCCATTATAGCTTCCAGGTTCTGTCGGGACCTGTTTGAACAGTTGAAAGCTAGAATTAGCGAGATTTGGATAAATCTAGTTCTCCGCAGATATGTCAGTGCAGATTTATAAAAATGAATATTAAATGCAGCAGTTGAATAGATGGAGTAAAGCAATATATCTATATCTATATCTATATATATAGTTATATATATATAAAACTGTAAAAGGGCGATGGGTTTTCACTCGCAAGCCCGAACTGGAATTGAAATATATATATTTATAAAAAAAACTGTAAATAGCCACGAAATAATTCAGGCTGTGACAGGAATGAAATATATATATAGAAAAATAGTAAAAAGGGTGCCCGTACTGGAATTGAAATTGACATAAAAGTAGTCAACCAGTGACTAGGGAGAGCGCCCAGTATGGCGAAATGTGCAAAAGCAGTAAAATGGCCACGAAGTAATCCAGGCAGGACTGAAAATATATAAACATATATATATATATATATATATATATATTGACAAAAATGTAGTCAACCAGGACTGATATGAGTACCAATGAAGGTGAAAGTCACTTATATATGCGTAGATATATATAAAAGCGTAAACTACCACGAATTTGACATTCGGGCTTGATAGAATTGAAATGTTAGTCCATTTGCAGTTAAATAAGCACAAAAAATGGCCAAACCCGGACTGGGAGGACAACTCAGTCCGACGGAGTTGCCAAAAATGTGTGTGCTAGTGCATTGAAGCTGCTGAAGCTGACGGATCGTCAATCTGAGTTGTAGAAATGCTAAAATTTGCGTTTATGTATAGAAATGTACCAAATTTTGACAAAAACGGCCACGGAACTAAGTTCCGGGCATATTTAGAAGATGAAACTTCTTGTGCAAGTGAAAAACAGTGCAAAGTAGTAGTATTGACTTTCTGATCGTAAAAATACTTATAATGGACTACAATACAGGCTTTTTGCCAAATCGTAGGCTCTATACATCCAAATCTATCGGTTATTTTCTGATATGTGGTAGTATATGGGTATATCTACGTGTTGGAGTGAAAATATTTGGGTTTGGAAGAGGTGTAAAAGTCAGAAAATCAGACATGCAGAGCTTCGCTGTGTTTTGGAAACTTAAAAATGAAGGGGGGGTGCACGTTTATTTATAGGCCAGGGAGCCTTAGCTCTACCTACAGCTATTGCGGGTAGAGGTACGGCTCCCCAGGTGGGGCCCGCGGTACTGGTTTTTGTCGTTTCAAAGTACGTGCACTCCGAATAACGCGCAGTCAAAGTCGAAACTTTCAAACTTTTGATCAGAGCGTCCGTTTGAGGCGTGCGATACCTTTTAGAAAAGCCCTCGCTGAGAGTGTTGCAATGAAATGGAATAAAACATTTTTCGGGTCCAAGAAGATAGTTTCATAACCAGGTCTTCAATTCCTCGCAGTTTGTCCATTGAGCTGTCTTGCGCTGTTGGCACTCAAGATTGTTGTTGTGGTTCGTTCTGACTTCAATGCCTTCAATTCAGCTTGAGTTTAACCGAATTGGCTGAGAGTTGGTAAAATGACCAGTTGGTAAAATGACCATTTTACCCCTCCCAGGGTTGTCTGTGGTGTCGGCATGGCCTTTGATGGATCTGGCTTCCCAAAGTTATCTTTGGGGCTGAACTGCACTTCCCGGATTGATGCCGAGGCTGATCTGTACTTCCCGGGCTGAGACAGGGGATGGTTTGACATGTCTTGAGTTGATGTCGAGGTTGACTTGACTTCCCGGGTTGAGACCGGGGCTGACTTGACGGCCCGATGTGAAGATCGGGGTTGATTGGTATCTTCCGGGTTGCTGCTGGGGCTGATTTGAATCTCTTGGGTTGCTGCCGAGGTTGATTTGAAGGCTCGATATTGAGATCGGGGTTTGACTTGATGACCCAATTGGATATCGGGATTGATCTGATGGCCCGATATTGAGATCGAGATTGATCTGTCGATCCGATTGACTATCGGAGCTGGATAGACGGTCCGATTAAAGATCGGAGCTGAATTAACAGTTCGATTGGAGATCGGAGATGGATTGACGGTCCGATTGGAGATCAGAGATGGATTGACAGTCCGATTAGAGATCGGAGATGGATAGATTAGCGACATTGGTGATTGGGTTTGACTGAAGTACCGATATTGGTGATCGAATTTAGCTGGAGTACCGATATTGGGGATCAGATTTAGGTTACCGATATTGGGGATCGAATTTAGGTTTAAGGACCGGCATTGGCAGCCAGTTCTTAGTTGAAGGACCGGCATTGGCAGTCGGTTTTGAATTGAAGGACCGACATTGGTGGCCGAATTTGAGTTGATTGACAGTTTTGCCCTCCTACAGTGTTAGTATTGAGGCAAAGAAAATTTCGAGTGTCTACAACTAGTATTACGTGTGTACTACATAAATTATTTCTGTTGGGCCCTGAATATTTAGGTCAAGGACTTGGGTTGGGTCTTTATTATGTTGGGCCAGTTTGAGTCCAGAGGGGAGAATGCTTGGAGATATTCCTAATTGTATGAGAACTTTAATTATGGGAAGAAGAGTTGGATATTGATTTAACTTCCTAAATTCTAGGAGATTTGGTGCAATCATAATATGGAAGGATACATGGGGGAACCCTAATCCAATTTAGAGATGGATTCTAGCAATGATGTGAGAATACTATAAATACATGGCTTGACCCTGATTCTAAGGTACGCACAATACTATTACTTTCCAGCACTAGAGCATAGAGCCTCGATTGTTAACCTTATTCAGCCTGTACTTATTCTCACACCGGAGCTATCCCCCGGCAGCCCAAGCCGTCAATCTTTTGGTGTTTACCCGTTTCTGTGCAGGATTGGACGCGCTTTGGTGATTGGAGCGCGTGGACGGATCTTGGCGTTAACATTGGCGCTAGAAGGGGGCTTTCTAGTGTTGTTTATTCAATCATGTTGGCTTGTTTCGGTGTTAATTAAAACAAACACACACACGCAAGTGCACGTGGTCAACAAGTAGTATAGAATAAGAAAAGTATCATTCCCACGGAGAAAAATGAGTATTTATAATCTAACATGCAATAATTTTGTAATTATTTTGGTTTACTTAAACGACTGATCAAGATGTGATTTATCTAACACTAATGATTAACAAATACTAACTAATTATCAAGTAAATGATTCAGAAAAGGATGATATGGGATTCTAACTTCACTTAATGCTTCATTCAAATTATACACCTCTTGTTTAGCCTAATTGATTACTTTGGATTGCTAGTCGAGAGCACGAAAGTAAAGCATGGCTATCTCTCGATATACCATGCTCATATCACATAAAAAATCCACAAAAGAGATAGAATATATGTGAACATCCAATATTACTTGAACCACTATATTTCTATGTGACTTAAAAGTAACACAGATTTAAGCACAAGCTCTCTCAAATGACTACACGCGGTAATACGGTATATGTTTATCTGGATTACAAATCATGAAGTCTATCACACGTAAAAATCATGAACACATGCTAATATGGTCAAATTTACACTTGTAATTCATTTTCTAATTTCATACAAGTTATTATAGTAGTTGGTGATTAAGCAACTAAACAAGCAAAGCAAACCATATTAGGCAATCTATACATAATCAACTAGAGCTCAACATAGAAGCATACAAATCTGAACTTAAGCAAAAAGATCCATTAAATTCCCATAATGGAGATTAGTTCATAACTGAAGCAAAAACCATTATCAAGACTTGTTCATACATTGAGAAGTAAATAAAGAAGTAAAGAGAAGCTAAGAGATAGGAAATGCAAATCTGAAATCTCTACTTCAAATATAAACCATCAATGTAGAGCCAAATCCTTCAAACATCCAATCCAAACCCTAATCTATGTAAAATATATGGAAATCTAAGAGAAATCAAGAGAGAAGCCAAAATATAGGAGGAGGAGGCTATGAACTCTCTGAGTCTCTCTAAAACCCTAGAATAGTAATAAAAACGTTCAAAAGATAGTATCTCAACTTCCAAATACACCCTTATAAGGAAAACACGTGAACAAGATTTTTAATGAAAAAGTCAATCTGCCATTGACCAGCCAGGCGCGGCTGCACACGAAAGCCAATTGGGGCGCGGCTGCGCTGGCATCTGATTTGGTCCTGGTGTGGCGCGGGCGCAGTATGTCTAAGCCTATTAAGGGCACAGCTGCGCTGCTGGGTTTTCCTGCAGATTCTGTTAGCTTCTTGCTGGTGTGCTTTTGGTGCTTTCATCTTCCTTCTTCTTTCACTTATCATATCACATGTCACTATCATATGTCACTTTCACATGCCGGTTCCACCTTCACTCCACCACACTCCTTATGCTCGCCATCACACCGGTTCTATGCCATTTCCACCCACGATGCTAACAATAGAGTTTCTGCCATTCAATCTACACAATGAAGATAAAACACATAAAAAGTAACTAAAACACTTGAGATTAAACTATAGTTATAGTAAGTTGCTAGCCAATAAGTAGGTATAAAACCTACTTATCAAATCACAACCATCAAATCACCGTGTCAAAAATTATGGTGAATAGCAAAAATGTTTCTATCATGGGACAGCCGACGGCAGAGGCATCTTCCCAGAAGAGAGGCTAGGTGAAGGACAGATTGGGGCCATCAAAGAACATCCATGAACGACTTGGCCCCCAGACCACCTCGGCAGGATCTAAAGTGGGGGATCAGGAGAACGTGCGGTGGAAGCTGTTCTCCATCGCCAACAAGGATGCAAGAGACCAGAGAAGGGTAAGAGGCACACCGCCTCGAACCCACCTCTAGGGAGGATAAGAAGTCTGCCTTGGCCCTAGAAAGCACAAGAGACGGAGGAGGCGCTGAGCGTCCTCCTGTTACAGAAAGAAGAAATTGACAGGCAAATGGTGCATATGGCCAAACAGGAGAATGAAGCCTCCAATCGTAGCTGCAGCAAAGGGCGGGGGAGATCCTTGGAGAGGCAAACCAGGGACAGACATGTGAAGAGAACAAGGTTGCCAGTTATAAGGTTGGGTTGATTCGGCTCTTGGGAGCGAATATTTTTGGTTGAACCTGTTCGGCTCACAGAGAGAACGAGGTTGCCAGTTATAGGTTGGATTGATTCAGCTCTTGGGAGCGAATATTTTTGGTTGAACCTGTTCGACTCGCGAATAGAATGAGGTTGCCAGTTATAAGGTTGGATTGATTCGGCTCTTAGAAACGAATGATATTTTTATGTTAGTAATATTTTAACTGTTCAAAATTCTTTTTAGAATGATTGTTGTGGTGGAATGATTTTTACTTGATATAAGTTACGTTCAGAAGATTGCATGAACAAAAGATAGATATTTTCATTGATAATTAACATATACAGGGAGTTTAGATTTTATAAGACAAGTTCCTAATCTGAGTCTGATGAGAAGTCTTCGTCCTTGTCTTGTTCGGAGTCCGAAGTGTCTACGAGAGTAGTGTTCACGAAGGCTTCAGCCAATTTTACTTTGCCTTTACTTCGACAAGCTTCGTACCCTTCGACGAATATCTTGGTTATCTCCCCATTCAGCTCGGCCGATTTGCAATATTCTTGAATGATCTGAAGCCGTAGATCAGAGGTAAGAATTGGCCCCGATGCTTTGTACTCTAAAAATTATTTCTCCAGAGTAGTGCACACCTGGCGAGTCTCTTCATCCTGTTTCTTCAAGTCAGAGTTTTGCTATAGAAGTGCAAGGTTGCTCTGTTTTAGCTTGTCGATCTCTGCTTGGTGGGCTTCAGATTTCTCTCGGAGGGATTTGTAGCTTATGTTGGTTCGGACTGCATCTTCTTTCAGATTGGTGACCTGGTTTCGAAAGCTGGAGACTTCGTTATGAAGGTATTTGTTGGCTTGATCGATTTTGGCGTGTACAGTTTGTTCATGGAGGAAGGCGGCCTGAAGGGCTTCCTTTTCTTAGTTAAGTTGATTTCCTTCAGCTTCGCACTCGCTCCATCTTCTGATGACACGACCCCATGTGGCATCGGCCTGAAAAGAATGTCTGAAGATAAGAGAGAGAAGCAGTATAACAACAATATCAAATGATAGGAGTAAAAGAGGACTACCCTGCCCTACTGCATGATACCGGTTAGTATGAGGTCGTAGTATGGTATGTCCTTGAACTTGTCATCGTCGGCAGGAAGAACAAAGTTGTCAAAGGCGTCGATGGGGTAGCTATGGGGGTCATTGGTAAAGAATAATCTTCGATCTGACTCTTCTTCTGTTAGAGGGGGAGAAAGCTGTTGTGACAAAGAGGGTGGTTTAGTATGTGGTTTTTAAGGAGGTGGTTCGGCGATAGGTTTCTCGATGTTTTTTCGTTTTTGGCGTTGGGAGGTAGCAAGATTTGGGTTGATTTTGGCTGAAGAAATAGGGGCTTTGGAGGAGGGGACCCTTAAATCTTCGGTTGAGAGAGGTGTGATTTTGGTGTGCTTTTTCTTGATATGTAGAATCTTGGCCCGTTCGGCCACTGGTAGGTCAAGGAGGCTTTCAGTAGTGGCAAGGGGGTTGGTTGTTTGTGTTTAAGAGGAACCTTTGGTGGCCCTCCTCTTATGTCGAACCCTTGCTGAAGGTTCAGAGGCTGTGGTCTCAGTAGGGATGGACTCGATGTTTGGTGTATTAGAAGTTGGGGCTTCGGCAGGTGGATTTTTGGTGATAGATCTTCAGCAGCCTTGGCAGAAGGTTTGCCCGAGAGAAATTCTTCCAGGTCACGTCAGTCGATTGTGGTAGGTTTGATGAGGGATACTGCAGAATTAAAAGGATTAGCAATGGTTATGACAGTAATAATTAAGTGATAAGAGTTCGGTGACTTACGCTTATGGTCATAAAGCCAGGCCTGTTTGGTCAGAAAGACGTAGCTCCATTCTGTCGTGGGTAGCTTTTCAATCAGCTTGGCGATCTCTACTACCCGTTCATGAGCAATGTCTCCCAGAGAGACGTTCGGCCGCTTGTGAGAAGCCCAGTTCGGTAGTTTATGGGTCTCTGGCCCTCGGACGAAAATCCAGTCTCTGTGCCACCCTTTATTGCTAGAAGGGGCATTCATCAGAGAGCACCTCTATATCTTGCTGTTGGGTTTGTGTTGGGTAAATTTTATACACGCTACACTGCAAGTGTACGTGGTCAACAAGTAATATAATGATAAGATCAAGTATCGTACCCACAGAGACAATAATTATAATTTATTCAAACAATTACCAATTTTGTATTATTTCAATTTTATTAAACTAATGATTAAATGATGATTTTTATAAGAAACTACTACGCAAACTCTAATTAACACTAATCCAGGAATTTAACACATTTTCGAAGAATTAAGCCTACAACTTCACTTATGAGTTCACTTCGGACAATATACTTTCCTTTAGTTTATATCAATTATTCCAGATTATTAACCAAAAACGCGGAAAGCAAATATAGCCATCTCTCAATGCATTACATCCATACTCACTCAAATCCACAATTGATAGAATTAAGCAAGACACCTTAATTAACTAACTCACTATATCTCTATGTGAATTATAATTGAAAAAGGTTTAATATCAAGTTCTCTTCAGATTACGCATGATGCATAGATATCTCTATCCTACACATGAATTATAAATTCTAACTAACAGTAGAAATCACAAACATACGTCACTATGGCTATTTCCAATCCCATATGTCATCTCTCGAGTTCATATGGGATAACAGGTAATTGGTGATCAAGCAAATACATAAGTTACGCACAAACCATAGCAAATAACCTGTAAATAATTTTCATAAAATAACGTGAAAGCAATTCAATCCTTAGTTACATAATAAGATCCGTTGTAGACTTAAATAAAATTAGTTCATCATAAATGAAATAAAAACCATAATCCACAAAGTGAATAACATTCTGAATACAAGATAAAGATGAAGAGAGATAATAGACTCTGCAATCGTATTGTTACTCGTCTTCCACGCTCGTTTTGCGCTCTTCGTGTTCCGCTTTGCTTCAATTCTCCTTCTGTGTCAACTCTCTTGAACTAGGGCTTGTTTTCTGTCTAAGTCTATCTGATTTATGCCTCCCTCCAGCCTTCTAATCGTGAGCCAAACACGCCTCTTTGTTTCTGCAGAATCACAAGCACACAAGGAAACCTCCATCTATTCAGCCGTGCACACCCGCCCTAGCGGGATACTTTGCCTTGCACACGCCCTCCCCGACGGGTGTCACTTTTGTCTGAGCTAACTGCTGCATCCCCGCCCCAGCGGGGTATTATGCTCTATGATGGCCCGCCTCAGCGGGTGTACCTTCTATGTCAAGTTGAAATTTGCTCTTTAAGTCCTGTTTCCCGTCCATCCTGCTTCCTGTAATCAACAACACAAAACCAAGTGAAACGATACTAAAATTACTCGAGATAACAAAGAATCAAGCTAAAACATACATAGATTCGTAGGTATAAAACCAACTCATCAAATACCCCCAAACTTGAGACTTTGCTTATCCTCAAGCAAAATAATGCACATGCAACTAACTATGATGAATATAAATGCAACTGTCAGATAGTGTCAAGCTAACCAATATTGCCTCAGAGAAATCACAACAGATATAAACAACAAATCCAATCAAAAACATATCTGTATTTCAAACCAATCTATGAATCAATACCTGTTAACACTGATGTAGTGTGTGTGTGCTCGACAACAATGCGACCAACTACAGTTAAAATACATCACATAATACGCGTCTTAGAAAGAGAATACAACTTTACTCAAGAATCGCGTAAACACGATAATGCAACCACGACTCAACACCAACCAAGTTAGAAGTCAATATGGGAGACTTTCTATCTTTTATTCATTTACGGAGGCATTTTGCTCGTTTACCCATACTTCTACTCTACTCATGACTGTGCAATGTCTAGTTCCCTTAGGCTTTTCAGTGATACCCGTGTAGCGAGCTTTCGACCAACAACTCCCAAACCAAATGGCTTTAGAGCGTTGGGTGTAAAAACATCCCCTAGGGCGTACTTACTCGAATATCAAAGGCCACGAAACTAAACGAGTCACGTTGTTTATTCACAAGTTTCTTTTTTTTTCTCTTTTTCATAATTTCCAATTTTTTTCTTTCATTTCTTTTCTTTTCTTTCGTTTAGATAGCTCCCATATCTTCCCCCAAACTTAGGTTTCTGCCTAATCTTAGTCATTATTACCAGTTCACTGAATTTCTGTCATTAAAGCCCAATTTCTTTCAAGACGTCAATTATGTCACTATTCAAACCAAGTTAGCTTACATGGTCATTCTAACGTGCTAACTGGTCCAACAGTGTGAAACAGGCAAAGATTCATGTAAAGGTCTGAAATTACATCTATGTCCTAGTTGTCATTACTATTCAAGTTCTAAGTAAGTCCAATCTCATCACTGGCTAAGGTCACTTCATACATACTGACATACTGACATACTCGACTTATGCAATTCTAATTAACGACTCTTTTTTTTGTTTTTTTGATTTTTTCATTTTTTTTATAACAGCATAAAAACACTTAAATAAACTACTAAAGCATAAAAATAAGCTACACTATCATGCAATGATATAATAGTATTATGATAAGTAATATACACCCCCAAACTTAACTATCGCAATGTCCTCATTATGAAAATAAATGAAATTAAGCTTAGAGGACTTCTCTGAATACTCATGGCTCTAGCGCAACCTCCTTCGCATCAGAATCTGAAGGTGGATAGGCGGGAAGTGGCTGTGGAGTTGGGAACTGAAATGGGTCGGCGGATATGTTCAGTCGCGCAAATGCTTCGGTTACGGCAGCGTTGAAAGTGTTCTGAGTCTCAAACATATGGTTTTGTCTCGTCGTCAACCGGTCTTTCTTCTTGTCATCCACCTTGCACTGTTCGTCCAACTGCCGCTGAAGCTCTCGGAACTAGGCACTGAACATAACCTTCACCGAGCGAGAAGTACTTAACGTAGTGGCGTCCCCCTCTTTAGGCAGTCTGTCCTCTGCGAACTCATCCTCCTCAGGCATCACATAGTCCGCATCCATGGCCTTGTCCTCCTCCTCATTCGAGTCTGAAGGAAAAAGGAAGCCTAGGCAGCGGGGATATGACTTGGCCCTTTTCTAGTAGCCGAATCGGGCGATCATCCCCCTGTCCAGAAGTTACAATGGTGACTGAAGCGGCTCATCATCTACCCACCTGACACCCTCACGCTTGCACAACCCGGTGATAAGGGATGGATGCGGCAATCCTCCCAACGTCGGCCCTCTCAAGCATCGACGAATTAAGAAACTGATGATAGCCCCAATATTGATGTCGAAATCCTTGATGATCGCATACAACAATGAGATTTTTTCCTTGGTTATTTTGCTCGTATGCATTGATGGAAGTATCTTGGCACATAGGAACGAATACCATATCTTCCCGTACTTTCTTAGACTTGAGCTCATGATTAATGTGCCCCCTCTCTTACCCTTTTGCCAAACTGTGTCGGGCTTGCATATTTCGGTGAGGATTTGATCATAATCGGGCCCGCTGTCTCTAAACTCAGTGTACTGACAAACCGTCGGTTGTCATAGATTGTAGAAATCATTTATAGCCTCGGCACTGAAATCCACCATTTTGCCCCTCACGAACTATTTAAACGGAGCTATGTCCTCCGCGTTCGCATAGAACTCCTTGAACACGGCTACCACTGCTGCTTTGGGCTAATCCGTAAAGGATTCCCATCCCTGCTCTATGATTTGTACCGCCATATCTCCATCCAAAGCATCGGGCCTAAGGCCCCGTTAAGGTACTAGTGCCTTTTCTGCCAAGTAGTCAAATTTATCGGCGGCGAAAGCACTTCGGAATTTCTTCCGTTCATAAGGTCTAGCGGGGGTGGAAGAGCCCTCGCCCTTTTGCCTCTTTGGTGCGCCTGGTGGCATGATGTCTTGATTGCTCAAAATTAACTTAGTCCTTGAGAATTTTTTGTTGTGGCTTTTTATCGAACAGTTGACATGCAATACCACCGGAGCTTACAGTTGATGATGTTGGCTTCCTGTTCTTTCCCCACTATGTCTCACACAACCACTTCAAACATAATATATCTTAATTGCAACAAATTTGACTAGCAACTCAGAATCCCAAAAACAAATATATCCCAACTTTTCTCTTTGTGCACTTGATTGCCCTAATTAAGCAATTCTCTATTACAAATCAATCAAAGTTCGAGTTGGTGTAGTCCTACCAATGGGATTTGTGTGTTGCTTCAAGTATTGATTGATGTTTAGAGTTTTACCCAATTGCCTTCAATTGATTGCACCCCCTTGCCTTTGTATATGTTCGGATGATGAGTGGAGGTTGAAATCTTTGTTCCACTTTGCTTGATTTGTGGATGATTGAACTACCGAGTGAAGATGGGTATGGAAAGTGAAGGTGTTTTGGTCGACAAGGGACTTTGGAGAAGTTCCTCGTGAGGTTAGGGCTCAAGCTCTGTTTTGCAATGGCCTAAATTGAGTGTTGACTTGTGTTTTAAAAAACAAAACTGCCGAACCCCCGCCGGGGTGGACAATTTAAGCCTGGCAAGCCCGTGGGGGCGGGGCTTTTGTGTACAATTAGCCCGCCTGGGCGGGCCTCTGACATTATCTGTTCTGACATTTTTTTAGTTTTGCTACTGGATTTGAACTTGAATAAGCTCCCTTTGTTGCATTGAAGTTTTCCTCATGAAGATTTGTTTGAATAGTTTCTAAACTTTGCCTATGTCTGCACTGAATACCATTTTAACCGTCAGAACACGCATTTGACATACAACAACTTATACTTATTATGCATGATTATAAATAATAGACATAGATATACTACAAATGAAAGTGAATGATGTGTTGCCTCCCATCGAGCGCTTGATTTTAAGTCGTTCAGCCTAACTACTCCCTGTTTCACACTGGCTCAGTAAGGTCGACCGAGGTCACTGTTGGGTTTGTACGTAACGTAATCATGCAATTAAATCACATAAATAGGGCAGAAGCGCAAAAACTAGGTTTTTAAAAATTTATACAAACCCATAACCATGATCATGCTTTGTGTTAGTTATCAATAACAAAAAAAAGAGAACATGGAATTATACCTTTGAAGATCCAAGCTTCCTCAGGTACAAGTTCTACTCCTTTGATTCCTTTGATTCCTCTGTAGTGGCTCCTTCCCTTGATCAATGTCAGCCACCTAATTGTTTGGCCTCTATAATGGTGATCCACCAAGGAAGATGAAGAACTCAAGAAGATGGGTTATTGGCTTCCCTTGTTTCTATCTCTATAGAATATGTGTACTCCCAACTCTTGGAAAAATTCACGTACCTTATTTCTGATATAAGACTCTCTTATATAGATATTAGGTTAACCCTCCTAATCCAATTAGAATAGGGTTTTATTTAATTAATTAAATACTTTTAATTAATTTATATCCTAATCTTTATTAGGATTGAGAGAGAGTACTGATATTATATTAATTCCTAAACTCCTTTAGAATTAAAATAATAATAATAATAATAATAATAATAATAATAAGACTCCTCTTATTAATTTATATTTAATATTTCTAAAATATTAAATAATAAACATTAAGCTATTTAATTTATTCTATCACCATAGATTAAATTAATTATACTTAATGCATTATTACTATCATGCCATTTTCTTCTTAAATAATTCTTCTTCCTTTTATGGTGTGACCCTTTAGGTTCTCCGTATTAAACCGGTTATGAATAAATTAATTAGAACAATTCTAATCTTATTTAAATAAATAAATTAAACTAATAATCTATTTAAATAAATAACATTTATTCTACAATAGGGATAAGCCTCCCTAGCGATCAACGACTTTTCAGATAATATTGATTTCAACATTAATCATAAAAGAACCTGTGAGTTAATAGTTACCGTACAATTCAATCCTTCCACCATACAATGTCCCAATTAAATATAAGACATGGATTTACTGTCAAGTCTTAATTTATTTAATCATATGTATTTCGATTAGAAAATGCACAACTCCAAATAATGCAAATTAGAAACCTCTTTCTAATTTCATTCTACCTTGGCCAAGGATTCCTGGGTTGTCATTTAACGAATCACATAGGACATATCTCCTCTTTTACTAGAGGTGGTAGATTCTTTATAATCATTCATTATCTCCATATGTAACTCATTATACCCAAGCATACCATATATATGCCTTAAAAGGCCTTAAAGAATTAGTCAAAGTATAATTTGTTACATACAAGATACTATGATGATCTCAAGTCCAAGGATCACTTGTACTACTATCACATTAGGAATTCCTATTGACAGGCGAGTAAAACTCCATTAGATATTCCATAGCGAGTCACGTTCAGTGAACTTATTCTCCAATAAGCACCTACATACTTGCTTTAGTGTCTCCACACAAATGACCATGAGATCAGTCATCCTCATCCAATGAGCAAGCAACATATGTACCAATCTATCCGGATTTACTAATCCCCATTTTAGTAATCCCACAATTGGGAACTATTTTAGGTTTTAAGCTTTCTAAGAATTTAGATCTCATTATCATGATCTCATCATGATTCTAAAAGCATTGCTTAAAACTATGAGTTATTTACATATTATAAAAACAGCACCATGTAGATAATTATATGCCTTAAATGAATATTTTATTAATAAATAAATAAGATTGTTTACAAAGTATGTGCTTTATCATCATACATGATTGGCTTGTATGCACACTACTATCAATCTCCCACTTGCACTAAAGCCAATCGCCATGGTATCTCATACCCATCTTCTCTAAGTGATGATCAAACTGCTGTTGTGTTAGAGCTTTAGTAAATGGATCTGCAATGTTGTCTTGAGAGTCCACACGCTCCAAGGTGACGTCTCCTCTTTCAATGATCTCCCTGATCAAGTGAAATTACCGCAACACGTGTTTAGATTTCTGATGAGACCTGGGTTCCTTAGCCTGTGCAATCGCTCCGGTGTTGTCATAGTATACGGGAACTGCTTCTCCAATGCTAGGAACCACACCAAGTTCAGTTATGAACTTCTTCATCCAAACAGCTTCCTTTGCAGCTTCACTTGCAGCTATATACTCTGCCTCTGTCACTGAATCAGCAACTGTTTGCTGCTTGGAACTCTTCCAACTCACTGCACCTTCGTTCAAGGTAAACACATACCCTGAAACAGATTTACTGTCATCTTGGTCTGTTTGAAAACTTGAGTCCGTGAATCCCTCGAGTTTTAATTCAGACCCACCGTAGACAAGAAAAATATCTTTAGTCCTTCTCAAGTACTTTAGGATATTTTTCACTGCCTTCCAGTGCTTTTCTCCTGGATTCGACTGGTATCTGCTTGTTACACTAAGTGCGTGATAAACATCCGGTCTAGTACATATCATATCGTACATGATAGATCCTATTGCAGAAGCATAAGGGATCTTACTCATACGGCCTCTCTCCTCAGGTGTCTTTGGGGCCTGTTTCTTGGAGAGATTTATTCCATGGCTCATTGGCATGAGACCTCTTTTGGAATCTTCCATGCTAAACCTCTTTAGCATCGTATCAATGTACGTTCCTTGGGATAAGCCGAGCATCCTTTTAGATCTATCTCTATAGATCTTTATCCCCAAAATATAGGATGCTTCACCCAAGTCCTTCATGGAGAAGTTTTTAGATAACCAGATTTTAATGGATTGTAACATAGGAATGTCATTCCCTATCAGTAATATATCATCAACATATAATACAAGGAATGATACTGTGCTCCCACTAACCTTCTTGTATACACAAGGTTCATCCTCGTTTTTGATAAAATCAAACTCTTTGATTGTCTCATCAAAACGAATGTTCCATCTACGAGAAGCTTGCTTCAATCCATAAATGGATCGTTGCAGCTTACAAACTTGATTTGTTCCAACTTTTGAGATAAATCCCTCTGGCTGTGTCATATACACATCCTCCTCAAGTTTCCCATTGAGGAAGTCCGTTTTCACGTCCATCTGCCAGATCTCATAGTCGTTATAAGCTGCAATCGCAAGCAAAATCTGAATGGACTTGAGCATGGCTACTGGTGAGAAGGTTTCATCATAATCAACTCCTTGTCTTTGTTTGAAACCTTTTGCAACCAGTCGGGCCTTATAGGTCTCTACCTTTCCGTCTGCTCCAGTCTTTTTCTTAAAAACCCATTTACACCCAATAGGTTTAATACCTTCAGGTGGTGAAACCAATGTCCATACTTTGTTTTCATACATGGAGTCCATTTCGGATTTTATGGCTTCAAGCCATTTCCCTGAGTCTTTATTACTCATAGCCTGTTCGTAATTCAATGGATCATCATTCATGATGTGTACCTCATCGTCATCCTCTATAACGAATCCATACCTCTCAGGTATCTGCGGTACTCTTCCAGATTTACGAACAAGGTGTGGTACAGTAGGTTCTTCTACTTGGTTAGGTACTTGACTTTGGTCCGTGGTAACTTGTGGTTCTTGAACTTCTTCAAGATATATCTTACTCCCACTGGCCCCTTTATGGATAAACTCTTTCTCCAAGAAGGTAGCATGTTTCGCAACAAACACCTTTTGATCAGTTGGATGATAGAAATAATACCCTACGGTTTCTTTAGGGTATCCCACAAATCTACACTTATCGGATTTAGTTTGTAGCTTATCATTTTCAAACTTTTTGACATAAGCTGGACAACCCCAAGTCTTAACATGCTTAAGATTTGGTTTCCTCCCTTTCCACATCTCATATGGAGTCTTTGGGGCGGATTAGGTAGGTGCCTTGTTAAGTAGGTATGCACCATTTCTAAGGCATATCTCCAGAAGGAAATTGGAAGGTCGGTAAAACTCATCATGGATCGAATCATGTCCAACAGTGTTAGATTTCTCCTTTCAGATACTCCATTTAACTTGGTGTACCTGGAGGAGTCCATTGTGAGATTATACCATTTTGTCTGAGACAATTGAGAAACTCACTGCTTAAGTATTCTCCACCTCGATCTGATCGAAGTATCTTAATACTCTTGCCCGTTTGTTTCTCTACTTCACTTCTGAACTCGTTGAACTTTTCAAATGATTCTGATTTGTATTTCATTAAATACACATATTCAAATCTTGAGTGATCATCAGTGAAAGTAATAAAATAAGAATACCTACCCCGTGCACTTGTTGTCATAGGTCCACAAACGTCTGTGTGAATCAATGCCAATAACTCTGTAACTCTTTCTCCTTTTCCACTAAAAGGAGATTTAGTCATTTTACCCATGAGACAAGATTCACAAGTTGGATATGATTCATAATCGGATAGCTCTAGGAGTCTATCCTTATGCAACTTGAATAATCTTGTTTCATTGATATGACCGAGTCTACAGTGTCACATGTAGGTATAATTAATATCATCTCTTTTCTTTTTCTTAATTTGTTCAATTTGAAATATATTTTCTTGCAAGTCAAGTATATAAAGCCCATTTAGCAAATTTTCAATACCATATAAAACATCGTCTTTATAAATAGAACAACCAATGTTCTTTGTAATAACGTCAAAACCTTCCATATCCAATACAGAAATTGAAATAATATTTTTAATAATATTCGGAACATAATAACAGTTATTAAGATAAATGGATTTGCCCGAAGGCATTGCTAAACAATAAGTTCTTACAGCTAATGCAGCAACTTTTGCTCCATTTTCCACTCGTAGGATCACCTCATCTTTGTTCAGCTTTCTACTTCTGACCAGTCCCTGCATAGTATTACATATGTGAGAACCACAGCCGGTATCCAATACCCAAGTAGAATTATGACTTTCAGAAAAATTAATTTCAATCATAAACAAACCTTGATTGGAAGTCGAAGCTTCTCCAAGCTTCTTCTCTGCTAAAAACTTCTTGCAGTTCCTCTTCCAATGTCCCGGCTCATTGCAATGAAAGCACATTCCTTTAGCTGGTTCAGGTTTCTTTTGCTCCTTTTCTTTCCCTTTTCCCTTAGCCTTCTTAGATTTCTTCTTTTCAGAAGACACCTTGGGCCTCTTCCTTTTATTGGAAGAATCCACCATCAAGACATGGTTCTTCTTGGATGAGAAGTGACCTTTTGCAGTTTTCAGCATGTTAAGCAGCTCAGGCAAGCTGACATCTAGCTTATTCATGTAAAAATTAACCACAAACTGCGAGAAGGTCTCAGGGAGTGACTGCAAGACCAAGTCTTGACTCAACTCCCCATCCATGACGAACCCAAGCTGTCCAAGGCGTTCAATCAAATTGATTACCTTCAGAACATGAGTCTCGACGGCAGTGCCCTCGGTCATCCGAGATCGGAAGAGCTCCTTAGATATCTCATATCTAGCAGTCCTACTCTGTTCACCATACAACTCCTTGAGGTGAAGCAGCATAGCAGGAGCATCCATTTTTTTATTGCTGACGCTGAAGCTCGTTATTCATGGATGCGAGCATGATGCATTGAGCCACAGATGCATCATCTTGCCACTTATTGAAAGTGGCAATCTCTTCCTCAGAGGCTATTTCTGAAACAGATTCAGGGATATTGGAATTTAGGACATAAGAAATCTTTTCAGCAGTGAGAACAATTCTCAGATTTCTTAGCCAGTCCTCATAATTCGGGCCGGTAAGCTTATTTGCATCAAGTATGCTTCGTAATGAGATTAGTGATTTTGACATTTTTAAAATTCTGCATGTGAAAAGACAACATTTTAGCAAACATTCATTTTATTAACTTTGCATACCAAAATAAATTTAGGTATTTATTTTAAATTGGTATATCCCACTATTTTCATCAAACTATATTACCCTCACTTATATAGTTCGACAACATCTAATTAAAGATTTGCTAGTGAGATTAAGGATCCCATTTCAAATGTATATAACCTTGTGGATAGCACAACAAGCGATATACAAATAAATAGGTAGACAACTCTTGTCAATTACATCACCATGTAACTCCTTTTATTTTGCCTCTTAAATCATAATGGTCATGTGTGTGCACATCCAAACTAAAATGATTTAAGTTAAGTCCAGCCTAGCACTTCCATAAATTCAAAAAGAAAAATTTTCGTCCTTGTGGATAGCACAACAAGACTAGATCGTTCAATTTTCTTGATAAGCATCAAATGTGATTAATTAACATCTTAAATATTCAATACTCGCCTTGTGGATATCACAACAAACTCATATTAAATATTTAATACTCTATTAATAATTATGCTAGAAGGCGACGTTCGATATTCCAAATATCATTTGAACGCTTCAGACTTAATATTATTTCTTTGAGGGGTTTGTTATTATTTGTCTCATCTTGTTAAGCGCGCATGCACATATATATATATATATATATATATATAAAATACGTGTCATTTTATTAAACATGCGAAGCATGTTTGCATAAAATATAATATATATAATATTTAGTATGCAATATAGAATACTATATTCTACCCGGATTGATTATGGACTTTTATTCTAGATTGGTTCACTAGAGCCACCAAGTGAACCAAAAGGTAAAACCTAGGAGTGCAAGAATTTAAATTTAAATATAACTATTACATTTAAACCCTGACTCCATACAAATGGGTCTTCACGCGTTCCTTGCTCCTTGGTCTCCAGTTTCTTCAAGATAATTCTAACTATCTCTATTACATAAACTATTTTTAATTAAATAGAAACCTTGATCAGCAGTCAAGGGGAAGTACATAAGAGGGAGATAGAATTTTACACCGAGAATAAAACTAGAGAAGACGAGGTACGCAGACTCCATTTTATAAAACCCATACATTCAAGCATTCATCCAAAATAAAAAAAACAATCACATTGGTCATAGTCCATAATCAACCCCATTTATTATCATACACATCAACATATGCATCAATAAATATCCATTCATCTCATGAATAAAAATGCTATTCCATATATGGATCGATGTTATTTAATGGACAAAAGTTTTGCTAAATTTTATTTTTGAAACAAAATAAACTCTTTTATTTTAATCAAAAATAAATCCAAATTAAACTCCTTTAATTTTAGCATTCTGAAATCATATTTCAGTTAAAATAAACTTCTTTATTTTAAAACTTTATCAATTAAATAAACAGTTTACTTAATTAATTAAAATCAATTTTCAGGGTCTGTCCAGGTACCGGCGCAGCTGCGCCAGTAATGAACTGGGCAGCTGCGCAGGTAGCCTGAAGCAGCAGTTTTTGCAGACCGGCGCAGCTGCGCCAGTAATGAACAGGGCAGCTGCGCCGTTCATCGTAAAAACTTGCAGAAAATGATTTTTGTCCAGAAAGACGATCCAATTCTCACATCAATTCATACATGGAATTATAAAATTGATAATTAGCACAAAGTTAGGCTCTGATACCACTGTTGGGTTTGTACGTAACGCAATCATGCAATCAAATCACACAAATAGGGCAGAAGCGCAAAAACTAGGTTTTCAAAAATTTATACAAACCCATAACCATGATCATGCTTTGTGTTAGTTATCAATAATAGAAAAGAGAGAACATGGAATTATACCTTTGAAGATCCAAGCTTCCTCAAGTACAAGTTCTACTCCTTTGATTCCTTTGATTCCTCTGTAGTGGCTCCTTCCCTTGATCAATGTCAGCCACCTAATTGTTTGGCCTCTAACGGTGATCCACTAAGGAAGATGAAGAACTCAAGAAGATGGGTTATTGGCTTAACCCTTGTTTCTATCTCTATAGAATATGTGTACTCCCAACTCTTGGAAAAATTCACGTACCTTATTTCTGATATAAGACTCTCTTATATAGATATTAGGTTAACCCTCCTAATCCAATTAGAATAGGGTTTTATTTAATTAATTAAATACTTTTAATTAATTTATATCCTAATCTTTATTAGGATTGAGAGAGAGTACTGATATTATATTAATTCCTAAACTCCTTTAGAATTAAAATAATAATAATAATAATAATAATAATAATAATAATAAGACTCCTCTTATTAATTTATATTTAATATTTCTAAAATATTAAATAATAAACATTAAGCTATTTAATTTATTCTATCACCATAGATTAAATTAATTATACTTAATGCATTATTACTATCATGCCATTTTCTTCTTAAATAATTCTTCTTCCTTTTATGGTGTGACCCTTTAGGTTCTCCGTATTAAACCGGTTATGAATAAATTAATTAGAACAATTCTAATCTTATTTAAATAAATAAATTAAACTAATAATCTATTTAAATAAATAACATTTATTCCACAATAGGGATAAGCCTCCCTAGCGATCAACGACTTTTCAGATAATATTGATTTCAACATTAATCATAAAAGAACCTGTGAGTTAATAGTTACCGTACAATTCAATCCTTCCACCATACAATGTCCCAATTAAATATAAGACATGGATTTACTGTCAAGTCTTAATTTATTTAATGATATGTATTTCGATTAGAAAATGCACAACTCCAAATAATGTAAATTAGAAACCTCTTTCTAATTTCATTCTACCTTGGCCAAGGATTCCTGGGTTGTCATTTAACGAATCACATAGGACATATCTCCTCTTTTACTAGAGGTGGTAGATTCTTTATTGATCATTCATTATCTCCATATGTAACTCATTATACCCAAGCATACCCTATATATGCCTTAAAAGGCCTTAAGGAATTAGTCAAAGTATAATTTGTTACATACAAGATACTATGATGATCTCAAGTCCAAGGATCACTTGTACTACTATCACATTAGGAATTCCTATTGACAGGCGAGTAAAACTCCATTAGGTATTCCATAGCGAGTCACGTTCAGTGAACTTATTCTCCAATAAGCACCTACATACTTGCTTTAGTGTCTCCACACAAATGACCATGAGATCAGTCATCCTTATCCAATGAGCAAGCAATATATGTACCAATCTATTCGGATTTACTAATCCCCATTTTAGTAATCCCACAATTGGGAACTATTTTAGTTTTTAAGCTTTCTAAGAATTTAGATCTCATTATCATGATCTCATCATGATTCTAAAAGCATTGCTTAAAATTATGGGTTATTTACATATTATAAAAACAGCACCATGTAGATAATTATATGCCTTAAATGAATATTTTATTAATAAATAAATAAGATTGTTTACAAAGTATGTGCTTTATCATCATACATGATTGGCTTGTATGCACACTACTATCAGTCGCCTGGCGATCGACGTCACCTCCCCAATAATGCTTGAGGCGTTAGTCGTTCACTTTAAATGTTTTCGTAGGATCCCGGCCGTAGAGTTCAACGGCACCGTGTGAGAATGCAGTTTTGACCGTGAATGGGCCCGACCACCTAGATTTCAGTTTCTCTGGAAAGAGTTTCAACCGAGAGTTGAATAATAGCACTGACTGGCTCGGTTCAAACTTTTTGTCCAAAATCTTCTGATCGTGCCATTTCTTGACCTTTTCTTTGTACAACTTTGAATTCTCGTATGCTTGCAGGCGAAATTCATCTAGCTCATTGATTTGCAAAAATCTTTTCTCCCCTGTTGCTGATAGATCAAAGTTGAGTTTCTTGATCACCCAATATGCTTTATGTTCGAGTTCTACTGGAAGGTGACACGTCTTTTCGTAGACCAACTGGTATGGAGACATGCCGATTGGGGTCTTATAAGCGATCCGATACGCCCAAAGAGCGTCATGTAATTTCAACGACCAGTCTTTCCGATTCAGGTTTACCACTTTCTCCAGGATTCTTTTCACCTCTCTGTTAGATACTTCGGCTTGACCACTCGTCTGGGGGGTGATAGGCCGTGGCGATTCTGTGGTTGACCCCATACTTAGTCAAGAGAGCGGTGAAGTACTTATTGCAGAAGTGGCTCCCCTCATCATTGATAATTGCCCTCGGGGTGCCAAATCGTGTGAAGATATTCTTTTGCAAGAATTTCAGCACAACCTTCGCGTCATTAGTCGGTAGTGCGACTGCCTCAACCCATTTCGACACATAGTCGACTGCCAACATGATATATGAATTACTGAATGACGGCAAAAATGGTCCCATGAAGTCGATTCCCCATACATCTAAAATCTCGACTTCCAAAATCATGTTAAGTGGCATCTCATTTCGCCTAGAAATATTTCCCACTCGTTGACATCTATCACAGTTTTTCACGCACTGATGTGCGTCTTTGAACAAGGTGGGCCAGTAGAAACCTGCTTTGAGTACTTTCGCGGCAATTCTTTCACTCCCATAGTGTCCCCCATATAATGAGGCGTGACATGCCAGTAATATGCTTTCTACTTCACTTTCCAGCACACATCGTCGAATCATTTTGTCAGCACACTGTCGGAATAGAAACGGTTCATCCCACATATACCACTTCACGTCGTGTAAGAACTTCTTCTTTTGTCGGAGTGTCAAATCTGGTGGGAGAATGTTGCTTACCAAGTAATTCGCAAAATTCGCATATCACAGGAACTCGCCGCGAATTTCAGAAATTCAGTCAAGTTTTTTGGCACCGTTGCCAGGGATAGTAATTGTGTTTATTACTTACAATATCAGTTTAATTAGATCAATTTTAGTTAAACACATATATATATATTTTTTCTTGTTCTTATTTTTTGTTTCATTGGCTATTTCAGATAATATCGGGTAGTGCATGCAAACTCGATCAAAGAAGCCAGATTTGTTGGCGTTCGAGGACGACATCGACAAACAGTTTCAGAGGTTAAGTAAGTGGATACAGAAAAGTCGAGAAGAACTTGAAACACCCAACGAAACCATGGCTGAAGAGGAACAGAAAGCACTGCGGGATTATGCTACTCCGCGAATTTTAGAAATTCAGTCAACTATCACCAGGCAACGATGCCAAAAAACTTGTTAGGTAAATTCTATACGCGCTACATGCAAGTGTACGTGGTCAACAAGTAATATAACAATATGATCAAGTATCGTACCCACAGAGATAATTATTACAATTTATTCAAGCAATTACCAATTTTGTATTATTTTAATTTTATTAAACTAATAATTAAATGATGATTTTTATAAGAAACTACTACGCATACTCTAATTAACACTAATCCAGGAATTTAACACGTTTTCGAAGAATTAAGCCTACAACTTCACTTATTAGTTCACTTCGGACAATATACTTTCCTTTAGTTTATATCAATTATTCCAGATTATTAACCAAGAACACGGAAGTAGATATAACCATCTCTCAATGCATTACATCCATACCCACTCAAATCTACAATTGATAGAATTAAGCAAGACACCTTAATTAACTAACTCACTATATCTCTATGTGAATTATAATTGAAAAAGGTTTAATATCAAGTTCTCTTCAGATTAAGAATGACGCATAGGTATCTCTATCCTACACATAAATTATGAATTCCAACTAACAGTAGAAATCACAAACATACGTCACTATAGCTAGTTCCAATCCCATATGTCATCTCTCGAGTTTATATGGGATAACATGTAATTGGTGATCAAGCAAATACATAAGTTACGCACAAACCATAACAAATAACCTGAAAATAATTTTCATAAAATAACGTGAAAGCAATTCAATCCTTAGTTACATAATAAGATTCGTTGTAGACTTAAATAAAATTAGTTCATCATCAATGAAATAAAAATCATAATCCACAAAGTGAATAACATTCTGAATACAAGATAAAGATGAAAAGAGATAATAGACTCTGCAATCATATTGTTACTCGTCTTCCACGCTCGTCTTGCGCTCTTCGTGTTTGCTTTGCTTCAATTCTCCTTCTGTGTAAACTCTCTTGAACTAGGGCTTGTTTTTTCTAAGTCTATATGATATATGCCTCCCTCCAGCCTTCTAATCGTGAGCCAAACACGCCTCTTTATTTCTGCAGAATCAAAAGCACACAAGGAAACCTCCATCTTTTCAATCGTGCACCCCCGCCCCAGCGGGGTACTTTGCCTTGCACACGCCCGCCCTGGCTGGTGTCACTTTTGGCTGAGCCAGCTACTGCATCCCCGCCCCAGCGAGGTATTATGCTCTATGATGGCCCGCCTCAGCGGGTGTACCTTCTATGTCAAGTTAAAATTTGCTCTTTAAGTCCTGTTTCCTATCCATCCTGCTTCCTGCAATCAACAACACAAAACCAAGTGAAACGATACTAAAATTACTAGAGATAACAAAGAATCAAGCTAAAAAGGACATCGATTCGTAGGTATAAAACCAACTCATCAGTTTGTTCGGGTATTTGCTGAGGGCTTTGAACCCTAGTTCGCGGGAACCTGTCAGCATGGATAGGGTGAAGAACAGGTCGATGGATGGGGACACTTCGGCCTCATGGCAGAAGGCGATGAAGGCGATGATGTTGATATACGAGTTCGGCACCAACTGACTGAAGCCGTTGCCAATGAACCCAAGGAGGGTTAGGAGGAACGCGTGAAGAGGAAATCAAACTCTTTTCTCCAGCAGAGTTAAGGGTATGGCAGTCTAGCCGTCGGCTTGGTGGTACATCTGGTCGGTGGCAGTGGGGGCTTTCAGCTCGTGGTTGGCAGGAATCTGGTAATGCTCGCGGATGACGTCCAGATCTTCATCGGTGAGTCACGAAGGGATGTTAGCGTGGGGGAATTTGGCCTTATCGGAATACTCTCGTTGTGCTTTGAGGGAGTCTGTTTCAGATGGGACGGGGGTTTGGATAGGAGCTTGGCTGGTGGTGGCCATGGTAATGGAGTCAGTAGTGACGGCGCTGGGGATGGGGGCTTGAGAAGCAGAGGAGGTGACAGTGGGAGTTACAGTTGGGGCTGGGATGGTGGAAATGGGAATAACAACTATGGGTACGGTGGTAGTAGGGGGGAGTCTTTGGGGTTGTGAGAGGTTGCCATTGTCGGAGTCTTGAAGGGAGAGAGTTGCAGGGATGATCGGTTTTTCGAAGAAGGAAGAAGTGCTCAGAGAAGAAAGTAAGATATTTTGAAAACGGTAGGGAAATGATTGAAAGAAGGAGGTTTTTATTGTTCATCTTTTTAAGTCTGCACAAAAGTCGAGGGGCGACTCATTAATGGGGGGAAATGATCGGGCATGTGAGGAGGTGGAGGGTTTTGTGTAGTGGGCGTTTGGGTTACTCCGGTTTTATGGACTGTGGGATGTGAAATAAAGGCTGTTGGGCCATGATGAATGGGCTGATGCCTGTTGGGTCACTCCCTAGGCTCAGCTGATGGGTTGCAAGTGGTGGGTCGGTTTGGCCTAGTGGCTGGACAGTTTTGATCTGATTGGGCTATAATTTGTACACTCTTCCATCAAATGTTCTATTGAATAGAAGACTGGGGGGCAATGTTGGGTCTCGAATATTTGGGTTAAGGACTCGGGTTGGGTCTTGACTATGTTGGGCCAATTTGAGTCCAGAGGGGAGAATGCTTGGAGATATTCCTAATTATATGAGAACTTTAATTATGGGAAGAGGAGTTAGATATTGATTTAACTTCCTAAATTCTAGGAGATTTGGTGCAATCCTAATATGGAAGGATACATGAGGGAACCCTAATCCAATTTAGAGATGGATTCTAGCAAGGATGTGAGAACACTATAAATACATTGCTTGACCCTGATTCTAAGGTACACACAATACTATTACTTTCCAGCACTACAACATAAAGCCTCCATTGTTAACCTTGTTCAGCCTGTACTTATTCTCACACTGGAGCTATCCCCCGGCGACCCAAGCTGTCAAGTTTTTGGTGTTTACCCGTTTTTGTGTAGGATTGGATGCGCTTTGGTGATTGGAGCGCGTTGACGAATCTTGGTGTTAACAGTTTCGATAAAATTATAATTTATTTAAAGTTAAATTATATATTAAGTATTGGTGAGCATTTAATTGAATAATATAACCACTAATTATTTAAAAGTTTCTAATTAATTGTTCATCATTTTTTGATGTATAAACAAGTTTAAATTATAGTTTAAAATATATTATTATTGGTAAGAGTATAATAGTCCAAATGATTTTTTTTATTATCAAATCCTTTAATTAATCTTGGAAAAAACAAATAGAAATTGTGATTATTTTAATTCATCTCAAGAATAATCCTAGAAAAATAAACATGTGACTAGGATTATTTAATTCTAGGATTAATAGTTTTGATATTATAATCCCGATATTATAATCCTTGCAAACAAACATAGCCTTAATGTTTAGTTTTTACTAGATGTGGGACTTAGTTTCGCACAAGTATTTATTAACATTTTCAAGGTGATCTTTGAAAGTTAATTTTTCATTCATTACCCCATTAATTTGAGCTTTCAAATACTTAATTTTAATCTATTCATAACATTCTAACAAAATTATTATATTTGATTAAGTTTCGCAAGATAGGTTATAAATGTACAGTAAAAATAAAAAGAAAAAGTAGAAGATAATTCAAGATTAAATTTGAAAAGAAAAATTAAAGCTTTTAGGTTTGACATTTCAACAAACAGGTTAGTGTTTCACAACAGGCCGGCCTGATCTGGTCCGACCTAGGCCTGCTAGGCTTTGAACATTAACTAAGCCAGACCTTGACTTCTAAGCCTTTAGGCCAGGCCAAATTTAGAATAATAATATACACCCTGTTAAGGCCTTCAGGCCAGGCCAGATCAGGCTCAAACCAGGCCCAAGCTTTTGATATCCAGTTTGGATTTACTTGTTTGCCTTTAAAAAATTAGTTATACACTCCTCTATTTATAAAACAAAAGTTGGAGAAGAAGTATAATACTAAGCAATGTGGGACTCTGAAAGCCTTCCCCGGAGCAAATAGGCAACTGGTGCTTGAAGGTTACTTTATGCCAAGTACTTCGACTTCTGCTTGTAATTCTGGGGAAATTTCACCCCATTCTTTTATAGGTGGGAATCATAGTACTAACACTTCTTGTTATACTAATCCATTAAATTCCCCTCCAAAGCTTAATTTGTTAATGATGGATCATCAGATCAAAGGGATGGGAAATCAGTTGCCATTTTCCACAGATCCAGGATTTGCAGAAAGGGCTGCAAAATTCTCTTGTTTTGGTGGGATGAATGGCCAAACAGGGGAAAATGAATCTGAATTCCCTCGTAAACTCTCAAGAGTTTCGAGCTGCCAGTCCTTTAAGGTTGCTGGATCTCAAGTGGGTTTTCAAGAAAACAAAGAAGAGTTCTTGCAGGAGGGAATTCAAGCTTATGATAAGAAATTCAGTAGGTTTTCAAGGTCTTCAACCCCAAAAAAAGTAAATGTTGGAGAAGAGAAATATAATAGAAGTATACCTTTTATGCCGTTTGGAAGCTCGGCTTTATAAACCAGACCTTAAAGGATTGCCTGCCCATACCGATGCATGTGATGTCCATGCTTTCCTATTTGCTTATCTATGTGTTGTCCATGCTTCCCTATTTTTTTAAGTTACAAAGTCCCATATCGAGTAGATTGTAAATGTTTAAGGAAGATTCCCCTTATAAAAGGAGTATCAAGGCAGCAACCCAATTTTACATTATAAGGCTAGGCTCATTAAAAGGCCAGGCTCAAGTTTTTATGAGGCCAGACCCAAGCTTTTTCAAGGCCAGACCCAAGCTTTTGCAAGGCCAAACCCAAGCTTTTGTAAGACCAGACCTAGGCATTGGGCCGATCCAGGCCTCAGGCCAAGCCGGACCAGGCTTTTTATAAGGCTAGGCCGGGCCGGATATTAGTTGGAAAATGGTGGTCTGTTTCCAGCCTTGCAGGCCAGGCCTTATCGGTCTAGGTTTTGACCAGGCCTGGCGTTGACTAGGTCGGACCCAGGCCAGATCAAGGCCGGGCCGCGGGCCTCAGGCTATTTGTGCACCACTAAAACAGGTAGTGGGCAACAAAAACAACTAATAGAAATGACAATTTAGGAGATTAAAGACCAGAAATAGATGAGAGATTAAGATTTAATGCTATGTTTGGATTGGAGTAATGAAGGTGAGAATGTAATGATTCATATGGAATGAAAGAAATTGTGTTTGGTTGCGCTTGAAATGAAAAAAATTGTGTTTGGTTCTTTGGGAGAAGGAGAACATATAAAATAACTCATTCCAACTAAAATGTAATAAATTATTCCACTCGTCATTCCATTCCGAGAAAAATAGTTTTACTTTTTTCAAGTTTGATCATTGCTACAAAACTTGTCCATTCTCGTTTTATTTGCTTACATTAGTTTCATATTATTGTGTATGAACTTCAGTTAATTACATTAGTTTCATATTAGGGGTCCAATTGACGTGGAACTAAAATGTTTGGATAGTGGAACTAAAATTTAAAACTTAAAGCCTAGATTGCAAGTGGATATGTTTTAATTGTTAGGTTGCAAATCTCCTTCACACAAAATTTGAGATGCAATCTGTATTTAAATCTTTAAAGAATAAAAATACTTTCATGTGATAAAAATATTATTATTGACTTTTAACAGTTAATTTAAAAAAATTGAACTCAAAATTGTATGATGCATTAAAATTTTTGAAATAATAAATTTATTATTATATCAACTAAAACTAAAAGAATTCGTATCAATTTTGAATTTTAAAATATTATATGTTTAGGTTAAAAAATAAATAATAATTTATATTTTAGAACCGATTTTTTTAAAAAAAATACTTTTGGCTAATATTTACATCAGCTTGCCAAACAGATATATTTCCAGTAGCTTGAGTTGCAGATAAAACAATGTTACTATCACATAATTTGAGTTTGTGAGTTTTGCATGTTAAATAAGCCCACAACATATATGTGTACGTGAATATTATATAATTTAAAATTATATGATAGTAATATTATTTTTGCAGATATTAATAGCATAGATAACACGTGTGCAAGAGTTAAGAAGAAGAAGAGATGGATTCACGTATCCGTTCACGTGGCAGACATGGACAAAGGAGGAATCACGCCTTCTGCATCCCAAAAGGTCCAATCACATCCCCTAACCCGAAAAGATCAATTAATCACTACCTACTTTCTATACTCCCCACAAACAACTTAACTACTTCCTCCACTCTCACTCTCTCTCTCTCTCTCTCTATATATATATATAAAATATTTTTTAATGGATTCTCCTAACATGTGCCCTAAGGACACATGCTACATAAACAATTTAAGAGAATATTATTTTGAACTGTGTGCATATTTTTTTGATTTCTGTATTTTCACCAAATTCAAGAAAATATGCACATAATTTAAAAAAATATTTTAAATGTGCTTAACATGAGGCTTAAAAACAAATATTAAGAAATTCCTTTCTTAATATATACGGACATATGATAAGCACAAAATTTAAAAAATATTTGGTTTGAATTGTGTATTTAGCGAGAGTACATCCTATATATATATTTATATTGACATATATGTTGGATGCTCTGCTTTGATTTGATCACAATACAGCAAGGAATAAATTCAGAAAAATATGATTCACTCACCTTTATGCGATTCTTCTTCAACTACAGCAACGGCAACGGCAACAGCAACAAAGCTAATTCCTCATTACACTTGTTCTCCTACTCTTTCGAGTTATGTCAATCGCTCCTCCATTTCCTCATACATGGGGTAAACTTTTCATATTCTTCGTCATTAATTTCAATGTTTGTGTATTACTTCATCTCATCTTCTGATTCTTGTTATTAGTTTCTAAATTAAATTAGCTTGAATTATATGTTTTACTTTGCATTTCAGTGCTAATCTTTTTTTAATACTCCCTCAGTTGCATAATATAAGATTATTTTCGGCCTTTTGAAGTTAATTACAAACATTTTCAAACTCAAAACTGACATAAATCCGTATATTGCAAGCTATCTGATAAATAATACGAATTGTATGATTTATTGTTTCTTAATTGTTAATGAATCATCATATTTCAAGTCATATTCTTTACTATTAATTTCAATTCATCTTTTGATTCTTGTTATTAGTTTCTAAATTGGCTTGAGTTATATGTTTACTTGCCATTTCCAGTGCTAATCGTTTTTTTATATATTAAATTTATACTACTGCTCCTCATCTTTTTGATTTTTGTTATTCATTTCAAAATTAGCTCCTCACCTCTTTTTAATTTTAAGTTTTACACTCCCTCTGTTGCAAAATATAAGATCATTAGTTACTTTTTGAAGTTAATTTGAATCATTTTCAAACTCAAAATTGACATAAATTCAAACAATTTTAGTCAATGGAATGATGTATACTGTATAATTTATTGTTTTCTATAGTTAAGGAATCATCTCAATTTTGAGATTGAAAATATTTCAAATTGACTATCAAAAGTCAATAATATTATAGACTATAATATTATTGACTTTTGATAGTCAATTTGAAATATTTTCAATCTCAAAATTGAAATATTTTCAATCTCAAACTATAATTTATAGTTTGATAGTCAATTTGAAATATTTTCAATCTCAAACTATAATTTATAGTTTGGAACTGAGGGAGTATTATAATTTGTATCCATAATGTCTGAGTTCATATGTAGTTATATATTACTTCCATATCAATTTCCATTTCGCTCCCAGTATGTTTAACCGTATCAAGATTCTTCATAAAATATGCAATTTTTGTGTTGCTTTTTTGTATTTTGATGATTCCGAGGCTTTTGAAAAGTGTATTAGATTTCGTGAAATTAGGTAACTAGTGTTCTTATTCAATCTAACTAGCTACTTATGGGTAGTCCTAAGCTCTATAAACTGCATTTTATTCAAGTAAGAAGTGATAATTTCTGTGACTTTTGCTTGATTTGAAGACGCATTTTGACAAAGTTTTGGATTCCGTTTACAGACTGAAGTGGAGTAAAAGAACATCAGGTAACAAATCTAGGCAAAGATTTTCCACTAAGGTATTTTTTTTTGTTGTTGTCCTACAAATTGTTTTAAGCATTAAATTCCTCCACATGAATGACATGAATTGGATATTGCTTAGGTTAGACAAGGGGAGAGTAAGATTGCCTACGTACACTGTCGGCATGCGGGAGAACGTGTGCTTGAGGTATATATGATTAAAATGTACTTCATTTTTCTAGTGTTTTGGTAGTGTCTATAAATTTGACCTTAGTTTGTTTGTCATATCTTCTTCAACCTTTCAATAATAAAATCCACTGCGTTTGATATGTACGATATCTGTAACTATAATGGCTAATGTATCATTTTCTCCGACATAATACTGCCTTATGAATTGTCATTTAATATACAAGTGAAGACTATAAGGAGGACTTTTGAATGTTAGCCATGAAGGGAAATGATTTTCCGTTTTAGAACCTGAAACCTGACTCCTTTTTATCTATAGGTGTGTTGGTTTGGAGGCCAGCCAACACAAATTAGCTCTTTCGTGATTTAGAATAAAGCTCGCGGTTAAGAAAAGGGGGAAGAAGAAGAAGAGTTCTCACCTCGTAAGGGATCTGAGATGCCCACAGGCAGAGGCACAAAGCCTAAATTCACAACTTTATTGTCGAATAACTCAATTTTATCCAACTTGTGGGAATAGAAGTAATAAACTAAAATCTAACGACACCAACTTAAATTAGAAAAGTAGTTAGCATCATAGCAAAAATTAATCAAATAATCATGTTAACCTAGAGACCAATTTTTTTTTTGTTCTCTTACTTTCCAATTGCTTGTGACGAACCTTTCCATCCTTTCTGTATGTCTTTTAGATGTTCCATTTTTGTGAATACTCTGGCAAAAGAAAATATGTCTTTTGATTTGGAGTCGATGAGTTCCCAATGTTGATACAAAACAATTTTATGATTCTGATATGCCTAGTGTGCATGTGTTTTAGGAAGAAGCCCCTGAAATGCTAGAGACCAGCCTGTCATTGAAGGTTTCCCCTGGTCAGGCATACCCAATTGGAGTATCAGAAGTTGAAAATGGAATCAACTTTGCTATTTTTTCACAGCACGCAATTTCTGTCAAGCTTTGCTTGTCCCTTCCCGAGAGGTTAGAAACTTATAATCCATTTTGTCTTAGTTGATGAGTAAAAGTTCATGTTTTATTTATTCATACATATTTTCACTGTTTTATAAAGTTAAATCTCATTTAGTTTGCTTTTCTATCTAAGAGTATCCTACAATACATATAATAGTTTAGTGCCTTAAAAATTATTTTTCTCAATGTGTGCGTAATTATATCAGTACGATTCTTATAGATAAAATAAGATATTGTTTGGTCTGATCTGCAATTGTTTCTTGTACTCATGATCATTGATCAAGAAGAGGGTTTGGAAATGATATTTGAACAACTTTTGGATCAAAGTAATTAAATTAGATAGGAGATAAGTATAGAACGAGAAGACAAGGATTGCTCCAAAGAGATACAAGTGGGAAAATAGGAAAAAACTAATGACATACTGCCACTATTTTCTATGAAGATCTGAAATAGAAACTCATCTAAATGTTTCCATAGTCGAAGACTTGAAGCCCAAAGCAATGTTAGAAATGAAATCCTTTCCAAAGGAGAGGAAGATAGAGATGGGTATATAAAAAATTCTAGCGTTACTTATACACCGTTAACTTTGTATACCTCATAAAAAATATCTAAACAACAACTCAAAAGAATCTCAGTATCCCTTTGTAGTACAGAACATATAAAGAAGGCTAATGGAAATTGCAATGCAGTAGTAAAATATTTTGTATTCTTATTTATAGATAAATTGGTTGTACTCAGATTATGAAACTATATGAGATCTAGGAATTTTAGCCCGGTAATAATAGATCTTTTAGATCTTTTAATCATTGTAGCTAGTATTTAATTTTTTGAAGCTTATTACCTTGTTGAATTACTCAGTTATTAAAGCCAATAGGAGCACCAAGGTGCAAAGGTCTTGGCAACTTAGGTGGAAAATGCAAGGCACAAGGCGAGGTTTGCGCCTCATCAAAGTGAGGCACACAACCTCAAAAATAAAATAAAAAAGGTATTAAACTTGGTTCCCATCATTAGCCAGACCCCAAACCAGCCCCGATATTAAGAAACTCATTCTGCAGCCTAACTCCATTGCGAAGACCCAACTTACCCAAATCCAATCTCCACATATCATTGTAGACCACTACCTACTGGTTCTATCAACCTCTAACACACCTAGATTCATATTGTTTCTTAAAACAGGAGAAAAAAGTTGTTCATCGAAAAAAAGTTGCTGCTCATATCGGGAAAAAAAACTCAAGTGATTCATCTAGATCTAATTTCAGTAGCTCCTCCACCAACATTCATCAGGTTCCATCACTGTCTCTTGTTTATTTTCTTTCATTAAGCTCAGAGGTTTGAAAAAAGAGAAAAAAGCAGGAAAAGAGAAAAATATGTCCCTAAAAAAAAGGGGAAAACCTTTTCTTTTAGGTAATCATGGTGAATGTTATGGAAGTAAATGGCAAACATGAGGCTTCTATTAAAGTGGAAGAGGAAACTGTGAAGCAAGTTTAGTCTTTATTAAAAACTCATGGGGAAACAAGTGGTGTGAAAGAATTGCGACAACTCTCCTGGACTTTCGTTTTTAACTAAAAGGGAAAGCAAGGACAAGAAACTTCACGTGTATTTTAACTATACCCTCATTCAAGATCGTGATGGGAAAGAAAGTCCAATTGATCAAATGGGAAAAATAGTCCACGCCTTAAGGCTGTTGAGCGATTAAAGATCTAAAAGATGGCTGGCACCGAAGAAACCAAAGTCCAGGTTAAGCCCTTTGATTTTATTTTCTGGAGTGTGTCTCTGTCTCATGCTTTTTTCAAGTTCTCCAAAGATTGTAATCATGGATGAACAAAAAAGAAAACTATTGGAAATTGAAAGGGGTTAGGAAATTATTTTGTATTATTATTGGTGGGTGAATTAATGTAATTAGGTTAGAGTTAGTTAGTACTAAAAGATCTTTTAGATTTTTTAATTATAATAGGTAGCAATTAGGAGATTATTTCCTTGAAGTTTATATTCTTCTTGACTTACATTTCCTAGTTATACTAGAACTATGGTTTTCTGTTTCCTATACAAAATGATATAATCTCCCATAGTTGAATTTTAGAGTTGAAAATTGATTTAAGAAGTTGCTTACGCCATTTGTGGCCCCTGGGCATGGTTCATCTTCCTTCCCCACTTTCTTTCTTCTCTTGTATCCTTTCCAAAAGATCTTTTAATTATAAGTTGTAATTAGGAGATTATTTCCTTTAAGTTTATATTCTTCTTGACTTACGTTTCCTAGTTATACTAGAACTATGGTTTTTTGTTTCCTATACGAAGTGATATAATCTCCCATAGTTGAATTTTAGAGGTGAATATTGATTTAAGAAATGGCTTACACCATTTGTGGCCCCTGGGCATGGTTCATCTTCCTTCCCCCTTTCTTTCTTCTCTTTTATCCTTTCCCTAATCCCTTTCAAATCCTTGTCCTGCATCATTGTTCCTCCAAACACCCCAAAATCATACACAAAGTGAGCTCTCCAAAGATTAAGATGACCCAAAGCCACTTCGTAGGATATTGGAAAGCCAGTAAGTTTGGTTTGACACAATAACAACACTAACCTGTTCAGTCAGAAAAGACTTTAGGATTAGAACTAAAAGGGTATTTGGGATCACTTATAAGCAGTCAAACCTACTTATAATCAGTTTCAAGAAGCAAAAAGTGTTTGGTAAATTGATTTTAAAACTGTTTATAATCACTTTTTATATGGAAATAATCAGAAGCTCCATTTTGGAGCTTCTGATTATTTGCCAAATCGACCAAGTATTTTACTAATCTATCCCTATTTATCTTAGTAATTTCAACCATTACTCATATTTAGTTTTCAAAATATTAATTTTTAGTAATTTACACTTGAAATTAGTGATTAACAAATTTTTTATACCAAACAATTTTCACTTATTACTAATTTAAGTACTCTTTGTTTACCAAACACAAACTACTTTTTTAAAATTGATTATAATCAAAAGCACTAATCATAATTAGTAATCACATTTTTTATGCAATCCCAAACACACTCCAAGTATCATGTCTATTAGCCAATGTTTCGAACAACTGGTTTCTCAACTTGATGTTCATTCACTTACTACTGGAGAATATTATATGCTACTTTATTTTAGATATAACCTTTGGCACTTGAATCCAGCTTTCAACTAAAATTTAGGTGAGAGATAGACTTGAAGTTCATAAAAACACATTATAGCCAGCTGTAGCTTTAATTATGTGAACTATGCGCCACATTTGCATGGCCTTAACTTCTTCCGTGAATCTGTAGTCACATGATATAGATAATGAGTCACCAGTAATAAATACATACTAACATATATATAATGTGAATGTGTGCCTGTGTGTGTAGTCTGTATCTCTTTTAATATGTGAAGTACAGTTAGCTATTTTAGTTTTCTATCTGTTTTCCTCTGCCACTTTTTGTTATCCGATATAATATTCTTCTCAGGGAAGAGCATGACTTGCTCGATGGTGGAATGATTGAGGTGACTTTGGATCCTCGTGTGAATAGAACTGGAGACATATGGCACATAAGTGTTGAGGTAATCTTGTTCTCTAGTTTATGAAACAAATTTTATCTTTCCAAATGGACTAAAATGTATACCATGCCAAATTTTAGCAACATGTTGACTACTAGACTATGCCAAAAAACTCTATACCACTTCGAGGTTTTGGTAATCAGATCAAGCATAATTTCAATGTTTGTGCTCATGTTGAAGTACCATGCCAAATTTTGGCAACATGTTGACTACTAGACTATTTCAGTTAACATATCTCAACCATCTCCCCAATGAATGTTCAACCAACAATTTTCTTTATTGCTATTATTGAGGATACATCTGCAATTCCTATACCAGTCTCTTTTTCTCCCTGGATGCTTTTCCTATTTTATGCCTTTATAGTGGTATTGAAATAATTCATTTTTGCTGTAGGATATACCCAGGAGCAGCGTCCTCTATGGTTATCGCATGGATGGTCCTCAAGCTTGGCATCAAGGTCATCGATTTGACAGCAACATAGTACTAATAGATCCTTATGCAAAATTAGTTGAAGGTCGTAGGATTTTCGGAGATGTCAGTAACAAGTTGTGTAAATTTTTTGGAACTTATGATTTCAATAGCTTGCCATTTGATTGGGGAGAAAACTACAAGCTTCCAAATATACCCGAGGTAAATTTTGTTAATTGCTTAAATGGCTTAATTTCTGTTTAGGCATGAAAATGCTTAATTCTTCACAACCTCTCTTGTAAGATTATAACATACCTAACTGTGAGCTTCTTTCACTCATATTTTTTCAGAAAGATCTTGTCATCTACGAAATGAATGTCCGTGCCTTTACAGCTGATAAATCGAGTGGATTGGATCCAAACATACGTGGAAGCTACCTTGGTGTAATTGATAAGGTAATGACTTCTAAATTGGATCTAAACAATGGTCTGCAAGCACTTTTGCATAACTGTATTTAGAATTTGTTTTCTCTTTTTCTCGATTATTTTTTTCCCCTTTGTCCTTCTTGAATTGAAAGTTCTAGCAATTGCATTACCTTATCTTAAATTCCAGTAATGGTGAATGTATGCAAAGTGGATGCTTCCTGAACCTGACCTCATCCAGCCGGGCCCAGAAAATTATCTTTAGGAGGTCAACTATTAACAATCTCAACTATTTACTGACACTAAATGTGAATCTACAGAAAAAAAGGTGTAGAACTCTAAGGGCCATTTTGGAATTATGACATCCTTTGTCATGATAATCTCTTTTTTATGAGCAATTCTTTGTTAGATTGGCATCAATTTTCTTTAACTAGTTAGTACAACTAAAATATTCTCGTCACAAGAATAATTTCACACACATTGAAAATTCAACTCTAATAACCATAGTTGTCATGGCGTTGGAGAATGGCAAGGCAACGCCTTGGATGCCGAGCTGCCAAGGCTCACATATTGTTAGTTGACCCAAGTTAAGTGATTAAGTCATTTTTTACTCATGACTCGTCATAACCCATGGACTTTCTCAATTACCCAACCCATGACCATACTGCTTTGAATGAGTAATGCTCGTGAGGGAGATTGATGACTTTGCTTGAGCTATGACTAAAGACTAGAGTAGAGAGTGGAAACTTTTCCATAGTGTTAGTTATTATGTTTTTGGTTTTAATCTATATAAAATTTTATTGTGCAATATAATTTTTTGAAGTAAAATAAATAATGTATAAATTGCACATTGTTAATGAGTTGTCGCCATATGGACGCCATGATAGGCGCCTTACCGCCTAGGTGTCCTGGCGGTTAACTACCACCACGTCTCGCCTTGGCGCCGTGACAACTATGCTAATAACTCTTCAAATCAAAGAATTTATTCTTAACGTTAATTATCGTGATTACGAATAATATTGTCCAACAATGTATTTAAAACTTTTACATCTTAAAATTATTAGAATATGAAAACGACAAAATGGAATACTCGAATTATAAAGCTAAAAGTACTTTGTGTCATAAAGGTTGAAAGAGAGAGGGGGGGGGGGGGGGGGGTTATGATATGAAAATATCCTATAAATAATTTATTATGGGAAAGTATAAACTTTCTGTAGTGCTAAATTTATTTCTTCTGACCAAGTAAGGGGGTTAATTTCCTCTCATAGATTCAACGTGGTGCACGTTAATTGAAGCAGATTATAAGTCACAGCTCAAAATATTCTGTATTGTTAATAACAATCAAATTATAATTATAATTAATTTGGGCATAATGCACAGTTTCTTAGATGGTGAGATCAGATTATAGATTGTGGAGTTAATTGATGAATTTACTGAAATTACAGAAATGATCTCGTTCATATTCATTATAAAGCATGATATTCCCTTAATACTCTGATTGCCATATTCATCAGTTGCTACAAATTGAATGTGTCTTGTACTCTTTTGTTTGATATTTTCTTGTGAAGAAATTGTTTCATCAATAAACATATCCGGGTTCATGTACAGCGGTAGCGTGGTCTTACGTACTTTTTTTTTAAAAATGATTGACAAAATATGGAGCTGCCAATTCTAGTATCATGGCATTCCTTTTGTAGACATTTATAAGCTAACGTCAATTTAGCTTTTGATGCGTTATTGTGCATTTGTGCTTAGTATTTAGTAAATGATAATTTTTGGGCTATTAATTAAAGTTCTAATATGTCTTTTTAAGTTTTTATAATTTAATGTGAGTCACTTAATACCTATTTAATATCATTGTATATGCTGGAATTTAAGGAACTTTAGTCCATGTATAACTAACAATTATTGGAGTTTAAAATTATTAAGATGCACTAATATAGGATGTTGCACCTTGATACTTTTATCTGCTCACACTTAAATGAAAATAAGCATTGGACATTGTATCATACTCCTGACGTTCCTTTTCATATGAAGATACCCCATCTTTTGGAGCTTGGCATCAATGCAGTTGAGTTGCTGCCTGTTTTTGAGTTTGATGAGATGGAGCTCCAAAGACGCCCTAATCCTAGAGATCACATGGTAAAGTCCAACTTCCTGCTAATATTTTTCTTTAGTAAAATTGTTCTGAGAATGAAAAGTTTTCCACTATTCTCTAGAATTCCTTGTTAAAAGTTTTTTTGCATCATCTATTCTCTCTCTCGTCAATAATTTTGGTTTTATTGTCCTAGAAGCGAGACTCGTTATTTGAATACCATTTTAGTGGAAAGTTGGATGTAGAGTCTGCTATTTGATCTTTAAAATTGTCATAGATCTCTTGACCAATTACTGCTATTATACAAATCTCCATATGAATAGACTTGCAAAAAAATATTTGGTCTTCAACACTCTCATAACTTAAGTAACTATTGCTCTTGTTTGGTATATTACATTAAGATCAATACATGGGGCTATTCAACAATAAATTTCTTTGCTCCTATGAGTCGCTATGCAAGTTCTGGGGGAGGACCTATTCATGCTTCTCAAGAGTTCAAAGAGATGGTTAAAGCCTTGCACAATTCTGGAATTGAGGTATGCTATGTGCTGCTTCAACTTGTATTTATAAAGTTTGTTCTCTTCTTTGCTATAATTTTCTGTGTTGTTCTTTTGCACAAAAAATTTGATGGCCACTTCATTATTATTTCCTACAGGTCATTTTGGATGTAGTGTATAACCATACCAATGAGGCTGATGATGCCAACCCTTATACCACTTCATTTCGTGGAATAGATAACAAGGTAAACCCAGACTTCTATCACTACAAGTGACGGAAAAACACAATTTAAATAACGAAAAATCCAAAATTTAAAAACTGAATATAGAATCACTGGACAATTTTTCCTCTCCATTTACACAAATTCATGGTTCCCATGTCAGAATAATCGGTGACATGATTTTATTGAATTATCTTTGTTTGATGTATACAAGTGTTTGCTAAATTTCTAGACATGACTCGTGAGTAAACTTTGCAGTCACATAAAGGGAATTAGTAGTTTATTATAGTTTCCTTTATGAATATTCGTTCAGAAGGAAGAAATTATAAATCTATGAAGGTATGGTTGGAAATTTGAAATGACACATGGTCTTCTTTTTTTTCCGTAGAAAGCATGTTTGTTAATGTTCTGTTATTGATATGACAGAAGCATCCCAGTTTCACTTTTGATTATTCTCCAATGATAATTTTTAGTTAGTTTTGTTACATCCCCTACTGATGTTACCTACAAATGTCACTATAGGTATATTACATGATGGATCCAAACAACAGCGGCCAATTATTGAACTTCTCGGGCTGTGGTAACATTGACTACTCTCTCCAAATCCTCCCTCTCCAGAGTATTTACTGACTTATTTAGTACTCCCTCTATCCCAAGATAAAAGTCCTCAATTGACTTTTGTGGTCAAATTGACCATTTTTGAAATTAATAATTAAGCATATATATTTAGATTTTCAAAAAAAACAAACATAGAGATATGTACTAAATTGTATGTAGTTTATAATGGTTATAGGTTTTTTGCATATATATAAAAGAATAATAATATATATTAATTTGAAAAATGGTTAATTTGACCACAAAAGTCAATGGATGACTTTTATATTGGGACGGAGGGTGTAATTGTCATTGTATTTTATTTTTTCTTTTGACCCAACAACAAAGAGTCGACACTCAAAAGTAAATTTTTAAGGAAAATGAAATACATTTTATTGAAACTAGTTTACATGGCACACACTACATGTGTGTTAAAAGGGATAAAATGGGATGCTTAAAGATAGGAGGTGAGAGATAATGGGAGAGAGAAAAGTGAAAAAGTAAACAAGGGACCTATGTAAAGAAAGTTTAAAGGGTAAAATAGGAAAGTAAAAAAGGCTTCACTATATTTTGTTTAAACAAGATTAACTGCCAACTTTTTTATCCCGCTTTGTAATATGTATAGATGTAACTTATTTTAAAGTAATATAAATCACCGCATCTTCATTTGCATAGCAATGTGTAACTTACATGATAAAGATAGACTGTAACATCATTAGGTAAGCTTTGTTTCGTAAAACAGAATCTTATTTTGGAAAATCAGACGACCGAAGAGAAGACTCTTAAATTGGTACAGAAGATAAATTTATGTTGGACAGCTGTTGTAAAATATTTTTTTGTAGAACCTGATACTATATTCCTTTTATAAAACTGAGAGTCTAAAGAAGAGTCTTAGTAGACTCCGAGTTTGAGAGAATTCTTTTGACAATTAAGAATACATTATCTTATCCTATTGTTGTGGCAAGGTAACTGAAATTTCCCTTATTATTACCTTAATTGTAACTAAAATTTGATATTTTCATTATGCACCTAGATAAAGTTTTGTGTTGCTAACCAGGAAACACGTTAAATTGTAACCATCCTGTGGTCATGGAGCTTATACTTGACAGCTTGAGGCACTGGTATGGAACTCTTCTCTAGAGATACTTGCCAACGTTTTGAATGTGATTTTGTAGTTCATTCATTTATCTGTTGTCAACTCGTTTTTGAGGGTATGGAAGAAAGAACGGTCCTCAAATTCTATGGAAGTGTACTTTCTTCTCAGTTTTAAGGGGAATTTGGAAGAGCTTAATGCTAGACTGCGGCAAAAGATTAAATAGTAAAGATAGTTGATCACTTGGAAAAAGTTGACTGATTTAGTATTTCTAGATGACTTGTATGCCTTTGATATTCTTTTATACGATAATTCACATTGCATTAGCTTCTTCTTAATGCTTGAGAATCACAATGAAAATGCATAATTAATGGGATTTGTAGGCACTATTTTTCTCCCTTCATTTTCTTTGTACTTGTTGCATATGCCCATTTGGTCTAATATGCAACAGTTTTTGTCTTTTGGTGATGTGACCTTGTGTACGTACCAAAATACTAGTTCACTTTTGTGTTACTCTACACCCTGCACATGCAATTATTGCTTTCCTTGTTGCATAACTTTTTTTAATTTAAATATTTTGTTGATTTACAATTTGTAATCTCTGGATTTGCTTAATCTTTTTTTTTCTTCTTTTAACCTACAGAAGGGTTGTCGAATATCACTTCATATTTTCTGGATTTGTTAATTCCTTTATCGTAGGCCTACTGAAGGGTGTCAAATATCACATCGTAAGTTGTTTTCAATTCGTTTTCCTTTTCACCTATTGAAGGGTCGTGGAATATCATGTGGATGGATTTCGCTTTGATCTTGCCAGTGTTCTTTGTCGGGGAACAGATGGTTCTCCGCTTAATGCACCTCCACTTATAAGGGTAAGTCATCAGAATTCAATCGTCCAAATATTGCATGATTGTAAGATGAGAACGTATACTGTTATCTAAAAACTTATTAGATATATGAAGAATACATGTTACATGTCATGGCATGTGGTGTTAATATAATTGATATCTTGTCTCATTCCTTTCCCTTCCGCACAGCTAATAGCCAGATTAATTAGAATACTCGAGTGTATATGAAGAATTACATAGGGATTTAAGGGCAGCACTTATTAATGGTGGTTGCGAATTCTTTCCTTAAAATTTATTGTGGAATTTGAGAAAAAATTGCATTATTTGTTGGCGTTACGAAGCTCTTGGAATTAAGAACAAAACCCACTTGATCTGCATTTGCTGTATCTATATTGTAAAGCGGTCATGGGCCGCTGACGTCATTCTTGTTGTAACTGGGTCGCAATAACTTTTTTCCTCTTTTGTATGAAGAAGTTTAATTATATTACTATTTTGTTCGTTTTAACTTAAAATTATGTATATTCTTATTTAGTCTTCTGAAATTTATAAATTTACTATTTTATACCTATGTTATTTACACACACAACGCGTGTGCCACCGGTAGCTTGAATTAACTCTATGAAACTACCTGGAGATAAATATAACCTAATTTTGCACTAAATTCTGAAAATTAATAACGAAGGAAATTTCATTAGAACCTTTAACATGAATGAAGTTATTCTTTGATGGAGCAGGCAATTGCAAAAGATGGTATTCTATCAAGGTGTAAAATTATTGCTGAACCCTGGGATTGTGGAGGTCTTTATCTTGTTGGCAAATTTCCAAATTGGGATCGGTAAGTTCTGTTTGATTTGCTATTTTTGATTAAATTTTTGTTCTCTTTTTTTCTTTCTGATTTTTTTTCTTCAATATACATTGATATGACTTAAGCTCTTTAAAAATTCAGATATAGAAATAGGTTTTTACAATAGGTTAATGTTCATCGGGTTCACCATTTCAGTCATTGATTAGTGGTTGCCATTTAACATTTCCATACTGATGATCTTCTAAATTCCGTTGTGGAAATTGGATGACTGACTTGGCTACTAGTTTAGAGCTTAATATACTTTATAAAAACATAATTAAAGAATTTTACTAGGAAAATATACATTTGGATACAGAAACTGAGCCTATGTACTGCTCTCCATAATATAAAGGTTAGAGATATCAGCCTACACAGTTGTGTTAGACCATAAAGTAGAGGCATCTGCTTGAACTTGTACTTACGATGTATTAACAGCAATAAAAAATTGTTTCTGATCTGTTTTTTTTTGTGGCCAGTTTTGAGTTGATTTGTATGCCAAAACCTTTTCCCACAGTCTAAAGATTTAGGTTACTGTGGCCTAGTGTTCACATACCTCCCTTGGCATGGAAGGTTTCTTTATGCAATTGGTTTGAGGGCCTTTTCTGTTACTGTTCTGCTACTGTACTCCAACTTCTGGATATATAGTTATGATAAATAAAGGGTTAGCTACATAATGTGCTGGAGTGAGATAATGTGTTTTCTGTTTGACAGCCAACGATAATTCTTGGTGATAATGCATGTATGAATCACTATGTGATGGTTAATCATTTCTCAGAGATGAAAAGAATAAAAAATAATGATGAGAAAACAGATGGCAGTAGGCTTAAAATTAATCCCATTAAACCCTTAAATAGTGCAATGATACATGATACATGGAATAAGTCAAATTGTCAAATTCTCCTTTTGACCTTTTAACCATTGTGGTAATATTGTACAATCACTTAATTTGGGATATCAATTTTGATATCCCAAAATAGAGAGTTCAACTAAAATGGGACTGAGGGAGTAACACGTATTTCTTGTGTCTGGCTACTTAACTCTACATACGTGCGTGGCTGTGTAGTTAATTAGGCAGAATGTTTACCAACTCTTTACGGTGGATGTATGTTGTAGACGTTGAACCATGTTATAAACTTATTTTCTCTTTTGCTTTTGAATTTAATGATATTAGTTTGAGTTGGTAAGCAGGTCCTGATTCTGATGTGCAGGTGGGCAGAATGGAATGCAAAGTATCGTGATGACCTCCGAAGATATATAAAGGTGTTGTGATTCAGATAAAATTTGCAGCTCATGCATAATTTTTAATATTATATTTGCATGTCCAAAATTCTAGATAAAAGCTGCAAGTAATTCATGGACTTGACAAGGCAAAAGGATTAGGAAACGAAAAAGGAAAAGTTTAAGTGACTGCCCTCATTAACAAAGACAATTTCCTACTCAACTTAGACTCTGAAACTTATAATTGTTCAAAAAAAGTTAAGAACCCCAAAAGTGAACAGGGAAAGATCAAGCCATATTAAAGAAATTCCCCTGTTCAAGTCAGAATGACATTTAATCTTGATAATATTATATATCAAAATAGTACTTTTTTTTTTTATAAAAGTATAAACATTCGACTTAAATATTTTAACAAATGTATTAGTTTAAACAAGCCCTGTATGTTTGTGAACTCGTTCAACCTGAGCTCTGCTCTTAAGCTACTAAGCTATCAAATTCTTTTATATTAAATACGTGTATGTTCACGAACTCATTCAACCTGAGCTTTCCAATGTTAATGCTGGCTCATTTATGCTATCCAAAAATTTGAGTTTGGTTTGTTTACGCAATTGAGCCGAGCTCTAACTGAGCCAAACACCAAGCTGTTCAATGATAAGCTCGACTTGTTTCAAGTCATAATTGATGACATAAACTTCTGATAACACCAAATCGACAGGATGAAAAATATGGTAGCAAAATTTAATCCATATCTATTAAAAGAAAATCAGAGAAGATGGATGATGTAGGACAAAGTGGAAAGAAGGAATAAGAGTAACTATCTTCGCAGAAATTCGGTAGAGAGTACAATGCTTTAATCTCAAATCAATATATTCAATAATTTATAAAATAATAAAATATTACAATGCTTAAATAGAACTAAGAAAAAATCCTAATTTAAAAAGGAAATAATCTTCTAATTAAAATCTACTACCATGATTAAAATTCTTCTAATTAAAATCTACCACTATGATTAAAATTTCTAGAATATCCTATTAAATAATTACATTAATAATTCAGAATTTATCTCTAAATAACAATACAAAATTAATAAGAAACTTCTTGAATTTCTTCTTCCGTACTGCATCATTCTCCTCACATTTGAAAAAAACTCGTCCTCGAGTTTTGAAATATCAAAGAATAATAAACCATAGTCCGAGAGATGCCTTCCAACAAAACATGAGCATTCGAACGTTCAATGTTATGGACACAATTTTCAGGAACGACATAATATTGAAATTAGAAGTACCTTGGGACACTCTAACATATCAGTCAGAAAAAGAAAATCAACATGGTTGACCTCAACTTTATCTTCCTTCATGTTCTCCCATTTGGGGTCAAACTTAACTTCAATTTCCTAATTGCGAACCATCTCTGAATCTGCAAGGTGTTCAACACGCTTAACATCCTTTTCATGTTTCTCACAAGTATCAATATATGAGAGTACTTGTTTTTCTTTATCCTTGCCAAATTCATATTGGTTATTGAAATGTAAGTATTGTGAGACATTCATCAATTGTCTTGCAAGAATTTGCTTTGCAGGTCTCCTCATGTGAATGCGTAGCTTTAGTTGAACAAACACGATGATGATGAACATTTCTTTGCATTTGAATAAAATATGGACTAACATAGCATGTGGTTATGTACTCGTAATGTGCCTTTAAATTTACAAGACTTATTTCAAAAAGTGCAAGCTCATCGCATAATTTCCAATATTTGGTACTATACGAGACACAAAATCTTTTAAGTTGCTTGTATGTGACAAAAGGTTGATGCTCAAGTTGATTTATCTTAGCCCAAAGAAAGTTTGGAGAATATATTGTATAATATGTAGAGGGGCTGAATTGAACATTTTAGAAACTTTGGGAGTTAAATTGAAATTTCAGAAACTTTGGGGGTTGAATTGAAAAAATTCAGAAGCTTCAGGGGCTAAATTGAAAATTTCAGTAACATTGGGGTACGAAAAATGTAATTTGGCTACTGATGATGAACTGTGGCACGCACGGTAGCGATGAACAATAACGTTGGTTTTTTTTCCTCGGGATGAATGGAAACTACGGCAACGACGATTCCTGCTATAGATCGTGTTTTCGTCTCTGACAATTGTTGTCGATTCTCTAGCGAATTTCAATAATTTGGTAGAGGCCAAGAAAATTTTGCTAAGAAGAAATTGGGTGAAATCAAAAGATATTAGGAATTTTGGTTCTTGATACCATTATGATGTAGGACAAAGTGGAAAAAAGAAATAAGAGTACAGAGATTCAGTAGAGAAACACACAAAAGTACAAAGCTTTAATTTTAAATCAATATATTCAATAATCTATAAAAGAATGAAATATTACTATGCTTAAATAAAAAATCCAATACTTGGGGACTAAGTAAAAACCCTAATTTAAAAAGGAAACAATCTCCTAATTAAAATTTACTACCATAATTAAAACTCTCCTAATTAAAATCTACTACTATAATTAAATCTTCTAGAATATCCTGCTAAATAATTATATTAATAATCTAACATATATCTCTAAATAACAACACATATTAATAAGAAACTTCTTGAATTTCTTCTTCCGTACCGCATCAATGGAGACGTACAATATTGCTGAACTTAAAAAATCTAATGTTGACTATACGTTGTAAGCATGCTGGAAGTGGGTAAAAATATAATCATATAAATGTTTTAGAAAAAGTTAGAAATGAATGCATACATGAGATTGTTGTGGAGCTAGCAATAGACTTCGAGAAAATTTGCAGATGTGAAGTGTAACAGATAATATGGGTCTATAAGATACAGGACTGAAGTGATATAAAGATGAAAGAGATAAAGAGAAGAAGAAAAGAGAAGTAGAAGAAGAAGATTAAATTAAGAGACAGCAGGAAGAAGAACTGGAGAAGAGAAGAGTACGAAGAAAAACGGAGACTTGGCGGAGAAATCAATATCAATATTTCAATTAAAGAAGATGAACAGACAGGAGGAAGAAGAAAAAAATGAAGAATAGAGGAGAGTAGGAAGGAAAACAGAGACTTGGCGGAGAAATCAATATCAATATTTCAATTCATCAAAAGCAATGAGTAGTTACAGTTTAAATCCTGTATATAGGCAAAGAAAAACGGAGAGAGAAGAAAAATCTTAGGCACCAAGAATCAAGATACTAGAAGTCCTAAAAAAATAATAGTTAAATTAACTATTATTTTTTAAAAAACAGTAGACACCAATTTTCTGCAAGGTGCATCGAGTCCATTAAGATTCCCATTAGTTTACATGATTCATGTAGCGAAGTTAATTCCGTTTTTTTAAGTTTTATAAAGTTAAGGAGATTGCCTATTACTTTCCAACCTTAACACAAGGATATTCTAAGAGGAACACTTTCTTCTTAATGTATCTTGGTTCTGGCGTTTCTTCAATGCTGGATTTGTATGTTTGTTTCTTTGTTGCATTATCTTATTAACGGCAATCATGTTTTTGTTGTTGTGCAAATTTCAGTTATGTAGTAGAATTTATTACCTTATTTTGGGTTTTGACTGATTTCTTATGAATGATCAAAACACAGGGTGATGCTGGTATGAAGGGAAGTTTTGCAAGTCGAGTTTCTGGTTCTGCTGACTTGTACAAAGTAATCATCAAGAATCTTTCAAACAACATATGTTTTTTCCTTTACTTTCTCCACCAGCCCCACTCCCAAATTTCTTGCGTCACAAAATTTTATGCTAGACACTTGTCCAAGTAGATATGGGCTTATTTCTGGAAGATTATGCTCTATGCCTGTTACTTTGGTTTAACTGAATTTTTGTGGCACCTACAGAATTGATTTAGTAGTGAACTTCATTATTACCATAATATATCTTGGAATGCATACTCTCTGGAGTCAAGCATTAAAGAAAAGTTTTAAGAAAAATAGAATAATTCTGTTTTCTCCTTAATTTTTATTATTATAGGTCTAATTTGGGAGTACCAATGAGTTCTAGCTCTGGTACCCCTCTCATCCCTAACAGGATGTATATGGTTCAAGTTCTGTAAGGGACAAGATATTTTCAAAAGGTCTTCTTACATGGCCCATAAGGGGTCCCGTTCTTGTAGGGTCGAGGTAAGGTTCTATGTCCCCCTCATCCACATAATGATAATTGACTTATAAAAACATAAATTTACTATTCATAAATATTTTTATCCTAGTATTTCTATATCTTATAGATTTTGGTTTTGAGCCTTTTTTGGGCTTTCCTTTTACATTAATGCCTATAGTCTAATAAGGTTTCAAGAGGTTTTCTTAGTATAGGCGTTAATGTTGCAGATTTCTTTCCCTGGCCTAAGGATGTGAGAGTCTTTAGGCTAGGCCTTAGACATGCTATACTACCTTAGAGTTTTCTTTAAGCTACGTTTTGATTTCTCTCGAGAGTGAGAACCTCGTTTACCCTTTATGGGCATACTATTGACTTTGTTGTAAATTGCAATCTACTAAACTCGCTTTGTTTAGAATCGCGATCTACTAATTTTGAAATGGAGGGAGATACATTTTTTTAGAATTGTAAATAGATAACCCAATTATAGCTGTTAGAATTGTAAATAGATAGCCTAGTTACAACTAATTACATCTAAGTTAGGAAATAGCTAATTTAGAAATGCATATAGCTTGATTTTAGCCTTGATTGTTGCTCCTTAATTGTAACCAATTGATAGTATAAATACAATGACATGATGAAAAGGAAATTACCTCTCATTCACCACTTTTCTAACTTTTCTCTCTAACCTAATATTAGTTTCTACATGGTATCAGAGCAGGTACCATTCATGTGCAGGCCCAACGGCCCACATGCTCCACGTCACCCAATTAAAATTATCCAAATGTTTGGCTCAAAATTACACCACACGTGAGGGGAGGGGGCATGTTGAGATATAAAGTCCCACATCGGGCAACTAAGACCTGGAGATTCAATATATAACTTGAGAGGCTACTCCACTCATTGCCAATTGGTTTTGAGTTGTATGCAATATATAGATTGTATCCTAGCTTGATTTTAGCCTTGATTGTTACTCCTTAATTGTAATCAATTGGTAGTATAAATACAATGATATGATGAGAAGGAAATTACCCCTCATTCACCACTTTTCTGACGTCTCTCTCTAACCTAATATTAGTTTCTACAATTTTCCTTTTAGTCCATTCCAAATTATGGGTTTCTGTTGTGCAATAATTTATCAAGATTGGTATATTTTCAATACTAGTAATAGACATTGAGCTCCATCGCCAATCTCCTTTTATTGACAAAATTGCTGCATTTTTAAACAGTGTTCCCAGAATTTGAGATTGATTTGTGTATGGTGTTGTTACTCATTTATACAGGTAAATAAGCGCAAGCCATTTCACAGTGTCAATTTTATCGTAGCACATGATGGGTTTACTCTGTACGATCTCGTGTCATACAATTTTAAGGTAGTGCCTGCATTTTAGTTTATCTTCACACATTTTTTCCTTTGAAGCCAAAACTGCCGTGTCATTGTCTGTTTGTTCTCTGTTGTAGCATAACAATGCAAATGGAGAAGGTGGCAATGATGGAAGCAATGACAATTTGAGCTGGAATTGTAGTCATGAAGGTAAACCCAAAAGCTGCTTCAAATTTCCCCCACCCCCCCTTTTCATTTGGTATAATATGTAGGGGTTAATACTTGTCAGTTGACCCAGTTGAACTATTTTTTCCCAACCAAGAAGGAAAAATGATTCTTTAATTTTGTGGGGCACATAATCGAGGCAATTCCCCATTGTAGGATTGTGTTAATTGACGTTGCCGGATTGTTAGAGTGGCCATCAGAGAATCTGCCTATTAAAATGCTTTCTTGTACTTGAACCTTCTCGTGCTTCGCAGTCGAGCCATGATTTATTACCAGAATTTGTTTCTACCCTCATTTTGAATGGAGTAATACCAGTAATATAATGAAATGCCCGTTACCTTATCACTTTGTAGTCCTACTTATTCTGTTGGCCTCCTCATCTTGCATATTTCTTGATCTCTCTGTAATTGATGTTATATTCTTGCCATTAAGGGCCTATTCGGTATGCATAAGGCTTTTTCTTTTTTCTCCTAATACCTTTTGTCCCACAGTATTCTTGATAACCCCCGTCTTTAAGGGCTGGACTTGACATCCAGATTTTATTTGTTTCTCTTTTTCTGAATTGACTATAGATGGCAGGCCTTGAGGTAAGTGAAGGGAAAATCTTTAAGATAAATACATAAAAATATTTCTTAATCCTACTTCTTGATGTACATATTATAATTAATAATCAATACTTGGTTACTTCAATTTTTATTTTTTTTTGTTTTTTTTTTGTGTGTATTAGGCTGTTTGGGAGTTCTTTTTGGAGGGTGGGAGGTGGGTGGGTAATATCTTGTGTATTTTTCCAGACTTGTTGGCAAGGAATTTTTTGAGACAATGATGGGTCACAAAACTAAAACCCCAAATCTGTAAGGCATGAGCGGTTTATATTATAGGGTCTTTTTGGGGAGGTTTGCAGTAGTGTTTAATGTATTTCTTTTCCAAAATCTCTAGTCAGTAATGTAAATATTTTCTTCTGTATCACCTGGATAGGAGAAACCACCGACCCAAAAATCAAGGCTCTACGCTCTCGGCAAATGAAGAACTTCCATCTAGCATTAATGATTTCCCAGGTATATCTGAGATGAATTTTGTTGAACAGTATACATTTGCATCTTATCATCTTTTTGCATATTTACGTGTTTTGGTTGGACATTGCTTTTCAGGAGTTGAATTCCAATACATTCTTTTTAAATCGACTATAGATGATTTCATTATGGTACCATAATTTCCTCATGCAAGTGTATGAATTGAGTTCTTTGTGGTCTCTACTTGAAAGCAGGACTACTAAGTTCAGTCATTAAAGATTTAATATTCTATGTTTTCAAAGACGTTTATAATGTATTCAATGTTTTAAAAGATGGCGTTATTACCAATCACTTCAGTTTATTATTACTTTAGATTTACAATCATTTGGACAGTACATTACACGGTCTTATCAATGTGAGTTGCTGGGAGGAGTTTACCAGATAACTGTTCGAATTATTCTGATCATACAGTGGAAAAATTAATGTAACTTACCCCCATACTTGAAGTTCCTTTTTGTTTGAAACCCCAGAAAAGAACAGGAGTCCTCTGACGTATAGCCATTTCTTTGATAGCTTTTCAGATTGAATTATTGAACATTGGCATATTTATAGGCTAGGTTACAATTAACCCTATTCACCTCCCCTTCCATCAAGTACATGTGATATCGGGATTTATTCTTAAAGTAATTGGGCCTTAACATTATCACTCCATTTATTAAAATAAAATAATAATAAATACTCCATGTGTTCCATAAAAAGAGTTTTTTTTTTGTTCTACAAAAAGAGTTCTCTTTTAATTGATAGTTGTATAAAATGACACAATTGCCTAAGTTTGCTATCATAATTTTATTATCATGTTACCACTTCTAAACTAACACATTATTTTAATGGAAAACAAGGAACAAAATACATCCTTAATATTTTTGCAAAATTTGCAAATGAGACTTATTTTTGTGTGGAGCGGATGTTGTATATATAAAGTAATAAATATTACGTAGTATGTGGGCCACATAAAAGGATATATAAAATAACCGGTGGCATGTGGGCTACATAAAAGGATATATAAAATAACCGGATATGTATCCAATAATAAAAAACTTATTTTTTTGCATTTTACCTACCATAATATATCAATGCCTAGTCCACAGGATTGGTTGTTCACTAAACCAAGAAAACTGGAAAATGAGGTTCGTAGGACATGATTTATAGTAGTCAAAGACGAAATTGTATTTGTAGAAAATATTGAGAAATTGTCCAACATTAAAAGTGTTATGATCAATACTCTACAAAGAACCAAGAATAAGAGAAAGGCAGATCAAAGCAGCACTTTGGACAGCTCCTACGACACTATTTTATTAACATATTAGTTTTAACAACGTAGGTCACTTGATAGCTTAGGACTAACCGTGCTTTCATGCGCTTTAGAGGTTTGTTAGTTCATGCAGAGGGAGTGTTTATAGATGTAATCAAATACATTACAATATCAAGAATGAAGTGAACTAAATTTTCTCTTTCACAACTAAGAATTTTTTTTCTCTACTTAATCTGATTAACCTCAAATAACATGGTAGCAAATTGCGTTTTGGTACGAATGTTCCAAAATATGGTATTCTTTCGATCCAAAATACTAAATGTAGCAACCGAAACTCTTTCGTATTTAGTAACAAAAGCGGATGTAAGTACAAAATTCCTTAAAGTATATAGGATATTTGCAAGTATAATTAGCATAGATTAATCTAAAATGCTATTAAAAACCCTAGTATGTATAAGAAAATACTAAAAAATGTCAACTAGTGTCACCTAGAGAGTGCCTTGTAGGTAACCTGTAGGCGCTGAAATGATATAGCCTTCTTGAAAATGCACACTTATTGTGATATTCAGCCGGATTTAACAATATTTTTTTATAAAAGTTATCATAGTGTATCATGTGATAAACGCATAAAGTACTGACTGAGCAACCCGAACAAACCTATCCCTATTGTAATTCGTATAATTAAAAGTAACGTTTTCCTTTCCCGTTTTCCGTTCTGCCAACAATATGAACTGTGATCTAGATAACATTGGTCTAAAAGGTTTTTCCTTTTCCTATAAGGAAATATATAGGTCTCAATTGACCTGTTGTAATGGAGTTCCTGTTTATCGTTATAGCTGAATTTCTTAATTGTCAGCTGCAATAGAAGAGCTCAGGTTCTCCTAGAACATTTTTTAAATAATAAGAAAATAAGAAAGACCTCCTAATGCAGGAGCTGAACCTTTTCTTGACTGAAATGGCCTAAGTTACGTATTTATACCGAACATCAACATGTATGTTCTCAATCTTAAAAGACTTGGTAACTTCCTTACAATATGCCTTACTGTAGCAGTTTTAGACATGTTTTCCTTTTCATTTTCAGTTTTGCACATACTGGGGGCATAGTTGTTAAGGCGTCGCCGACGCCTAGGCCTAGGTCCAGGCGATGAAAAACTGATACGACGATGGGCGCCTTGAGGTGGAGCTGCTAAGGCGTGCGCCTTGAGACGCCTTGGACGCCTTGGCGACGCCTTAGCGGCTCTGGCCCAATCAAAGTATTTTACAATTCTGATCCATTAACCCATGACCCATCGATTAAAAACCCATGACCCATCGACTTAAAAACCAGGGAGAAAGAAAATAAAACCCTAAAAAACTTATCTGTAATCGGATTCGACACATCTTTATCAGACTACATATTTGTGATGGTTGCAACTTTATTTTCTATGTGGTGTTTAGTTGAATTATTCATTTATTTTACTAATTTTTAATATCAAGTGTTTTGTTTTTGAATTGTTATTGCTAAGTATTTACATAATTATGCCTTTAATGTTATTCTATAGTGTTATGTTTTGAGTTTTAATGCATATGAAATTTTATTGTCAATATACTTGTTAAGTAAAATAAATAATATATAAATTGCACATTGTAAACGACTTGTCGCCATACGGACGCCATGGCGGTCGCCTTGTCACCTAGGCGTCCAGGCAGTCGGCTACTGCCATGACTCACCGTGGCGCCGTAACAACTATGACTGGGGGTTCCTTGTTTGAAAGTTCCTTTCTAACCTTGATTTTGATTCTCCCTCTGTTTTCTCTCTCAATTATCACCATAGACTATCCTGGCTTAAGAATGGATGTTTACATAAATGTGGTGTATTTTTTTAGTTTCGTATGCTAGACCAATGTAAATCCCATTATTTGATTTCTGTTTGTTGCTGGATTATCTGTCATGTTTCAGTAAACAAATGTGTTTTCTTCTTTTCTGTATTCCTGTCCTCAATACGTAATTTTGTATAATTTTTCCATCCCTTTCAACTTCATCCATTTGAGATTTCCATTGAACTTTTGAGCTTAAAGGTTTTCTTGTGGTTCACCAAACTAGGGAACGCCAATGATGTTAATGGGAGATGAATATGGGCACACTCGTTATGGAAACAACAATAGTTATGGACATGATACTGCTATTAACAACTTCCAGTGGAAACAAGTATGACAGAATATTCCAATTATTTTTTCTCTACTTTTATAAAAGATATCCCAGCTGATGGAATACACACTACAGTTGGATGAGAGGAGGAGTAGTCACTTTAGGTTTTTCTCTGAGGTGATAAAGTTTCGCCAATCTCATACTGTATTCCGGCAAGAAACTTTTATTGGCAAGGTATACTTTCTAACTGTTTATATGTCCTTTTTGCCTTCATGCATGGTTTCTTGTGATCTTCATGAACCATTTTCTTTTGCGCAGAATGAGGTGACATGGCATGAGAACAACTGGGATAATTATAAGAGCAAGTTCCTTGCATTTACGTAAGTTCAAATTAGATGGTTTGACATTTAAATTATGTATGCATCTGAACTGTTTACAACTTTACATGCACAGTCGCAACCTTTGTTACTTAGCTTTCAGATGTTATGTGGTCTTCTTTTTCCTCAATAGCTTTCATGGACAATGTACAATACCAAAACAACATACCATATGACCTGAAGTATGAATCTTTGAATTTGTGATCCATCATTTCGCACTCGCTGCACCTGGAGTCTTCCATGCAATGCTTTTAACTTCCCCTTGACATAATTTTAAATTCATACGCATTTAACCTATAGTCTGAGCTTGATCATCATTGGTTGCAGCTTCTCGTAACTTAATTGGTGGTTGACTGACTTGAAGGATTCAAGATACTGATTGTACTACTTTCATAGCATTCCATAACTGAGTAAACAATTAATTTGACTACATGATAGATTATAGAATGTTACATTCTTGGTGCATGATAAGTTGAAATGATTTGAAAGTACTTGGGTAAGCTAAAATCTTTTCTTTTTGTTAACTTGATCTTTTAATTGAAAGAATTAGTCATTTGGATCATTGATAACAAGAAGCACCTTACTGAACCATTTTTTGCAGACTTCATGACAGAGATGGAGGAGACATCTACTTGGCGTTCAATGCACATGACTATTTTGTTAAAGTTGCAATACCTTCACCACCACCAAAAAGACGATGGTTCCGAGTGGTTAGTTCTCTTTCCTGAATCAGGCCCATAACTTCTTTTCTGTCAACCTGCATTATCTGCGAATAAGTACTATGGAGCTGCCTACTTTCTCTTCAAGGTACATATGTTATTGGATTGTATCTTTCCTGTTTACTGTAAAACCCGATACAAGCCCAAAGTGTCACACAACACAAGCTCAAAGCCTCGCAAGGCAACAATATTGGAAAAGCTGCCCAAACAAATAAAACAAACACAAAACAATGAAACCAAAACAAAACCCAATTTATAACATCTTCCAAATCAAATTCAAACCAATAGTGTGAAATACTGATAACGTAAAATGGAGAAGCAACTCCCTAAAATTAAATAGTCTTGTCAAAATTCACATGGCAAATAAAAATTGACATCTTAAAACTAAAAGTCTATCCATCCATAATAAGCCAAACAAAAGCTCAGCCATCAACAATGTAACTAGTAAAAAAATTATTGTAAGGGGTGAGCGATGAATCTCAGCAAGTAGGCAATCTTTACTATTTAGGTGGATCAAGTATAATTTGCAAAATATTTTTCTATCAAAAGGAATATTTATATCAATAATAACTATGCTTTCAAAAACCAATAGTAAACCATAACATTCTAATTTAATCTTCAGAAAGATATCAATGTGTAAATATATATTTTAATGCATAACCATATCGACTAAGATTATAATAACTATGTAACACAATCCAAAAGTTTGATAATGTCAATAATCACGCCCCCTACTAAGATATCTATAAAGTGCACGCTACCCGAAAGACATCTAAAAGGTGTGTGTGCCTTAATAAGGTATTTATGTCTAGTTTCGGAACTATGCCAAAACACTAACGGGTTCTATATTTAGTCGGACCAAAGATTTCAAAAAGGCTTCACAATCTTATCGATGTTCAAAACAAAATTTGTTTCACAGTCAAAATCATATAATCTCAAAAGACTATATCGATGATAAATACTTGATCTAAATTTTAAATAAGATAATAACATTTTTATAAAAACGGGAGCGTTAAAGAATGATAATAATTTCCAAAACATAACTCATAATTGAAAACATAACTCATAATATTTCACTGGGATAACCTTTTTCGTTAGTCCCCAAATTATTGTTGTTTTTTATGTTTAGTCCCCAAACTATTTTTTCCACGTATTTTGTCCTCGGACTTTATTATTTTTGTAATATTTGTGCAACCTTCTAAAAATAGAGCAATTGAATGGTATTAAATATGAAAAACAACTATAGATTGAAGACCAAACGTGAACAACCACCACATTTTGAGGACTAAATGTGAAAAAAATATTATATTTTGGGGAATAACGTGAAAGGAACATATAGTTTAATTATGAGATGTGCGAAAAAATAGTTAGGGGAACTAAACGTGAAAAACAACTATAGTTTGGGGACTAACGAAAAGATTATCTCTATTTCATTTTTGCATAAACATAATAAATAAAAGACAGTTTCAAAAACTAAACCGTTCAAAAAACCACTTACCTCGATATTGCGAAATACAAAAATAATAACCAAACAAATCCTAAATATAAATTTTGAACAAATGAAAAATTATTATACTCAAATCTTTTACACATTCATCTTAATTTTAGTTGAATTTGCAATTTATTATTATACTTGAAAATATAATAAGTTTTTTGAAATTTATAAATATAGGTGCTGAAATATAATATATATATATATATATAATTAAAACTACTTTATTTTTTAGTTTTATTTTTACTAATCCAAAACTTAAATATAAGACTTACCTAATTATATACTCCCTCCATTCAAAAATTAGATATGCAATTTGACTATTAAGGTCAAACGACGATATATTAAACTTCAAAATTGGTATGACTCATAAAAGTTTTAAATGAAATAAATTTTGTGATTAATAATTTTTGTTATATACTATACAATTATAATAATTGTATGAACTAGAATTAAATAAATTCACATCAATTTGAAGCGTAATATGCCGTCGTTTGACCTCAAAAGTCAAATTATATCTCTAATTTTGGAACGGATGAGTGATGTGTAGGCATACTGACTTAACAATGACTTACTGCCATGATCAAACATTGATTACGCAGACAAAATACATACATACATATATATATATATATATATATATATAATCTACACCCATACAGAAATATGTATCAATAAAATATATTTATTTAACTACATACTACTAGAGCCACAAGTCGTCTGGCTATCACAACATCACACACACACACGTAATATATATATAGACACATGCAGTTTGAAATCTTTTTGATTTATACAGAAAATGCGTAACAATATTTTTATGCTCTCTTGTTATAATAATTGTTTTAAAGCATACATATATAATACAAGTACCATCTCATTATTGGAAAAGGGTTTTAGTTTTACCTTTTGAGTTTTTTTTCATCTCTGTTCAGCAGTAATCCAAAACCAAAATAGGTTTTACGTTATTTTCTCTCTAGTTATATAATACATATCTATCTCACTAAAGGAGTTTTATCTCACTAAAGGAGTTTTAGTTATCTAAAATTCAAATTAGTATTTGTTATTTTTTTTTTGCTAAATTAGTGTTTGTTAAAATTCAAATTCTTATCCCAAGTTTGATACGACAATCAATTATTTGTTTAATTTATTATTACCTAATTTATACTTAATTATCTTTATTGAAATATTTATTTAATATTTTGTTTAATTAATTTTTATTATTCAATTATTAGTAAAAAAATTGTTGTTACATTCTACCCACCTTAAAAGAATTTGGTCCTCCAAATTCCCAAATTACAAATCTCAAGAAAATAGCACGAATATTAATAGGTTCGATGAGATTTATTATTTAACTATTAAACACATTTTTGATAAAAGAGTTATGTACCTTAATTCTGATTGGCTTGCCAAGATCATCTCCTTTCCATCTTCTCTAGGTGGAGGATTCTTGGGGCATTGCGCAATCCTATGACCGAACTCTCCATAGTGAAAACAAGCTCCCGTATTCAAGCAACATTCCTTTTCTTGGTAGTTCCCACCACACCTCACACACTTGAGCATGTTCTCTTGATAACCTTGATTTCCTCTAAATTTAATGGTCTGGGTATTCATCTTTTTTGCAAGTCCCCCATGGCTTGAATCTCCTCCTGACGGTTCTTTCCTCTCATCATTCCTCATTTTTCTCAATTTATGCTAGGTTCTTCTCAATTACTAACGCCTTATTAAGCATCATATGTTGGCAATTCAAACGACGACACACCATGACTTATGTCGGCCCATATCCTATTCTCCAACCTGCGTGCTCTTGTCACCTCATCCGCCACTAAGGTTGGCGCATACTTGGTGAGCTTCTCAAATTCAGCTTCATATTGAGTGACGGTTTTGCTCCCTTGTTTGAGCCTGATGAAATCCCTCTTCTTTTGTGCTCGATCTATTCTAGGAAAGTACTTGTTTGTAGACACCTCATTGAACACGGTCCAGGTGTAGGGTTTGGGATTACCATCATGCTTCCTTCTCTCCATAAGCCACCAATCATACGCCCCACCCTGAAATTTGTAAACTGCCAATGTCACCTTATCTACTTCACTATTCCCTACCAAGTCGAATGCTTTCTCCATTTCTTGAATCCACTTCTCGATGATGGTAGGGTATACCCTTCGAAGATAATCGCTTTAATTTCACTACTATGCTATGCTGCCCAGGTGGTTGGTTCTGCACCAACTGAGCTAGGGTATTAGCTAGTTGTGGCATACCTTCAACGCCATTATTGTTGTTAGTAGAGTTGCTTGTCTAAGTGACATTTTTCCTACACAAAAAGCAATCCCAATTGAAACGACACTATACAAAACTAGTAACAAAATAAAAGAAATTGGATACAACTGAAAACACAAACGAAATTTGAGAATTTCTAAATTTAGTTAATTTGAAATACCATTACAAGAGCAAACCAACAACTAACTAATCAAACTATGAACCAATAAAAATTTTAAATCAAAACTCTTCCTAAACTTTAATCTATTCCACTTGGCATCTCTCTTCTTCACCATCTCAAGACGTTTGTCGAAATCCTTAATTAATTTGTCCACTGCCTCTTATGGTCCCGCTACACCAGGAAACTCACGATGGACAATTTCCTTGAGACTCACAACCCCTCAAAACATGTCTCACATATCTATATTGGTCGTCTAAGGTAATTTCAAACTTTATCTTCCATCTCCATTAATTTTTGCCTTAGATTTTTGACATCGTCCTCCAACTTTATGATCATGCCACGATCTCTTACCTCTCCCCTGAAGTGATGCCTATTCTTTTTCTCCCTTTCTCTTTCCACTTGGAGCTAGGTCCCCAAGGTCTTCCCAACTCCTTATCCTTGAATCCGTACTGAGATGACTCAAGATCAAACTCATCGACATACATTCTAGAAGGCGTGGCGGAGATCCTAGGGTCAAAATCTCCAAATCCCTTAGCTAATTTCTCTATCATAATTTGATCACCATGCTACAACTAAATAAAACAAAATACCCAAATTAGTCTTCAGTACTAACCAGTACAAAGATTTCCCAACTTATTGCCTATCTCACTCCAGAACTCCTAAATTTAGGTTGTGTTTGATTGTATCTTAATGCATCTTAACAGCGCACCTCTTAATACATCTTAATGTTTAAAATTGAGATAAAAAATTTCCCTATAAATGCCTCTAAATCATTAAGATATAAAATTAAATCTAAACTATTCAGAGGCTATTTAGAGGACCACATTAAGATGCATTAAAAGATGGGTTGTTATGATGCATTAAGATGTAATCAAACACCACTTTAGTCAAAATTATAACCAACAGTTATATTCCAAAATACTCCCCAGGGAATGTGGATTTTTTGGCCCAGGACATTGCGAGGGACCACTGCTTTGATACCATCTGTAACAATGCGGGTCAAATCCCGAGTCCGAATCAAATCATAGTTAAATAAGGCCCAATGCACTTGTCTCAATAATATCTTCTTGGGTCATCTTAATCCACCACAGGCTTTTCCAAAAAGTAATAACTGAATGTACTAATGATAGCAACCTGAGTTCTTATATATATATAAAAATATTTCACATGTTACGGTGTGGGACGGGGTGTTACATTTATCACCTTTTTAGTTTAGAACTTCATCTTTTCTTTGGACTATTCTCACATATATCCAGAAACTTCTCAGTAGGAGACGATACATGTCACTCTTGGAAACTAAACATTAATTGAATATTTTGATGAAATTGATATGCCACAACAAGTTCAGCTTGATGAATACACCTTCTCACATGGGCAAAAATATATATGCAATGGAAAAATATTTTACTTTGTCGATAAGCGGCCTAAGGATTTTACACTTGCACCTAACAAGGGACCCTAGCTTGTTGAAATCATGTGTCTTTAGCTTTATTATTTAAAGATCATAAGTTAGATATATTGTAGTACTAGGTGTGAAATTCCTTAGAGATGTAATCAAGTCAAGTTGAGGCCCATGGAACCGTACCGAGCTTTGACGAATTTGAACCAAGCGTAAATGATCCGAACCGAACTTTGACAAACCGAACTCGAACATTGACAGTCGAACTCGAACATGTTCGTGTAACACAATTGAGCCAGAACGCTTGTACGAGTTCGGTTTGTTAGGTGTTCGCGAACATGCTTGAACTTGATCATGTTCGTGAACAAAACTCGTTTGCGAACATATTTGAACTCGATCAAGTTCGCAAACATACACGTATTCGCAACCACATTTGATCAATCACAAACTTGTTCATGAACATACTTATTATCATGAACATATTTAAATCACAAATAGAGCACGTTCAAGCACATAAAAAGTACTAATTTAATTAAAACAAAATACCACAACATTTAAAATTCACTCAATAAATAAATATATATATAAAAAAAATCACTCTACACGCTTTAAAATTTTAAAATATCAAAACTCAATATTTACACAGTGATAGGCAAGATGGTTATGTGTAACTACAATGGTTATATATATATATATATATATAAAAAGAGAGAGAGAGAGAGAGACTATTAGTGAAAGTATCGGTCTATTGATATTTCTAATCTAGTAATCTCTATCTAGATTTGAAGATTTCAGCGACTCAGGTAAGTAATTGTATACTTGGTTTAATATGATATTATGATTGTACATATCTTAATAACATTACTATTATAATTTTATATAAGACAGAAAATGATTATATTATCATACTATTAAATTATTATGTAATTGTTCAACACTCTGTTACTTTTTATAGTTGCAATACAATTTGAAATTATAAATTTAAAGGTTTTGTTCTTGAGCTCAAAATAATAAATTATTTTCATAATAAATAATTGGGAGTGGAGAAATGTACATTATTATTTATTAATATATTTATCATAATCACTTGTAAATAAACAAATGATATTTAAAAAGTGAAGAATAAAAGTTATTAAAAATTTAACGATTGATAGTAAAATTTTGAAACCAAATACATGATACCTAACTCATTTAAGCAACATGGAGAGGTTTTAAATAAATAAACATGTAAACAAATCAATCAAACTCGAACAGTTTGTGAACCACACAAACTGAATTGATCTCGAACTGTTTGTGAACTTTGTTGAACCGAACTAGGTTTTTCGTGAATATGTTCGATCGATCAATCGAACTCGAAACCTTGTGCAAACTCGACAATTAGGTCGAACCGAACCTTATTGAACCATGTTTGCGAACAGTTCAGTTCGTTTGTAGCCCTAGAGACCTTATATTTGAACTAGACTCATTTAATGTTCTTTATTAGTCGAAGCGTACTCGGATTTGACTTGAGCTCATTAGAATTTGTTGGAGGTTGATCCTTTAGCTCATTTGTCGACTATAATTGAGTTTAAACTATTGTTGAATTGGTCTAATCTCTTGCTTGGATGTAAGACTCCCACTGCCAACTGATGTCCCATGCCACGTTTCATGAACAGCAAATGCACAAGAATGAATGAATTGTGATATATCGCCAAATAAGCCACCACTCTGTTCCGTACTCAAAATCCATAAAGGACATTAATGGAGAGAATATAGGGGCCTTGTACCATACATCATGCTGCATCGGACGAATGCATGTTACGTCAAATGCAGCACAACCAAACGGAGGCGAAAAGCCCTTATATAGGTTGAATAAAGGGGCAGGCTGGAGCCGGGCTGTAGGTAGAAAGAGGGCTGGAAATGAAGTTGGATGGTGGATAAAGCAGTTTTCCTTTGGATACATAAGGAGTTAGAAGAACGCACACAAGCAATAAAAAGAAAATTTTCAGTGTTATCAATTCCGTTATATCTGAAATCAATTCCTGAAATAAATAAAGAATTTTGTCACTTCAAAAAAGGGAGGAATGAATTTCATCAACGAAGACACCGGGACGTCTGCTTCAACTTCAAACCCTTGTAACCTTTTTTTATATATAATTATTATCAGGGTGGGGCTGGGTGAGGGTGAGGGTGAGGGTGAGGGGGACAGAGTACCTAACCTATAAGAACTGGCCCTCATATGGGCTAATTATGAAATAAGTACGCAACAGAAATTGAAACCAAGACCTCCAGGAACGGGAGAAGAGGGTAACCATTGGATCGAAGTCCTTTGGTTAATAGTTCTGCAAATTCCTCGCCTCTTTAGTTGTATGTAACTTTTGTATCCAAAATAAATATTATTTTATATAATTTACATGTAATTAAGTCCTATATGAGCATAGTCAAGCCTATATAAGCTTAGTTAGATGCATTGAGATGAGTTTTGCTCATTTAATCAACTGAACTTCAGATCATGTTCAAATTCGACTTATCAATTGACCCTTAGTGCAAGCTTTATTTTATGTATACCCCTAACATAATAAGTTGTTATTTTAGTATTGTGGTATAGTAATGAAATTATGATGGCAAAGTTGAGGGCATTGTGTCATTTTATACTACTATCACTAAAAAGTGTTGGTGGAACAATTTTTTTTTTGTCGAATGGGGCTATTTTTGTTTAACGTGGGGGGGGGGGGGGGGGGGTATTAGTTTGTTTACAGCTCTATTTTCCTTGGTGCAAACTTCACTTTGACTAGTAGATAAGGTGGACAGCCTTGTTCCTTACCATTGAACAATTGCTATGAAAAAGTCTGTCCTGGTACATGTTTTGTTCTTCTTTGAGATTTGTGTGACCGTCAATGTTTTGAATTTCAGGTAGACACTAATCTCGAGTCACCTAATGATATCATACGCGACGGTGTACCTGGAAGTGGAGATTCTTACAATGTAGCTCCATATTCTTCTATTCTCCTTGAAGCAAAGTCTTAACTTCAAAACAGAAGATGCTCATAATAGATATCCAGCTTACATGGAGGATCAAAAGGTTTTTGAGTATCAGGGTACTTGATTAAAGATCCAGATGCCTTCTGTTTCGGACAAAGTCAGATTGAACTCGGTTAAGATACCATATGCAATATTTAAATGCATGCAAATTTTCGTCAACTGCGGAAGGGACAGTGCTGTAAAAATAGATTTAAACTCCATGCCGGAGAACTAGATTTTAAATTTGTTAAACAATGTTGACATTAAAAGAAATCTTTCTCAATTTCAGGTCAATCATGATAGAGCATTAGGGTGAGGATTTAATAAAGTGATACTGTGCCTGGACAAGTTTATGATGTTGAAAAATATTATGTTGTGTTGAAGATATATAATAAAATCAGTTTGGTGTTAGGTCAAGAAAAAGGAAATGCCTTTTATTTTAAGTATTTATTTCCTCTAGAATTGTTGTTGATGGTTGTGGCGCACATATACATGTATTTTTTCTAAAGATTCTTAAAATTCATATTGCTGAGGACAGTGCATACAAGTTCCTAGTCAGAATTATTAATGATGTTATTGTTTTTAAAGTGTTAAAGAATATGGTGGAAAATTTCTGTAATTGGCATGATATACATTTTCAAATTTAAATTTGATATGATTCATTTAAATTTTAAAAATAATAAATATTATTACTAGTAATATTTTTTTCCGGTAATTTATGATGCTTATAATTATATTGACAAACAAAATAGATTCATGTCAATTTTTAATTTGAAAATGTATGTAATTGACTTAAAGAAATCAATACTGATCTTGTAATTCAGAACAAACGTAATATATATTTAACAATACTTTTGCACTTATTTTAATGATATTTAACACTTTAAGCAATATTTATTGCTCTCACACTATTATGCATTATAAACATCAATATACAGCAAGAAACATCTAGCTTTCAGAATAATATTGGAATACAAAATATAGTCACTGATAATTGCATAAAGGTGCACATTGATTAAGAAAGTCATTTAATGCTATCATTTATTAATTAAAATTTGTGTAAAATTTCATCACTACCCCTTTATGGGAAGTTGAAAACTATTAATAAAAGGGAGAGAATTTCTTGGGACAATAAGAGAAGATAGGGGTGATATAGAAAAGTAAATAATTTATTATCTTAGAAAGTTGTAAACGACAAATAAATTGGAATTTTTTTTTTCTAAAACCACGGTTATTATGGGATGGAGGGAGTAGTCAATAATAATTGCATAAAGGCATCAAACTTGAAAGAAGGAGACACCATCACCGCAAATCCTTTTTATTCGTCTTCCCATGAAAAAAAGATACTTTCCATTATCAAGTATTTGGGTTGACCTGAACATCGATAAGTGATTATTTTTTTAAAAAAAAAACAGAATAATTAATTTTTCAGTATGCATATTCCATATATTCTTTCCTTCACATTAATGAATAATAATTTTAATACATTAACTCTGTGAAGCAAGTGACCAAATGGATGATTCCTTTTTTCTTTTTCTTTTTTTATTTAGGGTGCCAAACAAAATTAATATGCATGTTGAATAAACTGGAATTCTCTAAAAGACGACATATATGGTTGGAAAGATATGAAAATCTACTTTTCAACAAAAATAAACGGTTCCTTAATTGCTAATTTTACAAGTACTTATTACTGATGTACTTCAGCATGTGCAAACCGACTGTCTACTCAAAAGTCAATGTTTTATTGAGTTTGAACCTCCTTTTTTTGATGTTATTTTCTATACATTTTAAGACCTCTATCGGAGTATATTAGAGTATCAAAGCTGATTAGGAATATTAAGTCGAAATCATTTTACTTTTGTCCTTGAAAAGTCTATTTTGAAACTTAATTTTTTTGAAATCGTTTCTATAGCTGGAGGGATGTTCCTAGGCTCTATATAAGGGGTTTTCAGATTGTTGAAGAGGCAAATGTGAATCGAATGAAATTCTAATCAAGCCTTTGGCTTAAGAATGATTTATAGTTTTCTACTCTTATATATGAGTAATGTTACAGACACAAACTATTCTATAAACTTTTTACAAATTGCTGATGTGGCGTACTCCACCTCAGCATATTGATCAACAAATTGTTTTAATGTAGTTTTCGGCCGCACATAAAAATATGAAGTGAAGTATGTCACATCAGCAATTTATAAAATGTTTATAGAATAATTTGCGTCTCTAGCATTATTCTTTATATATGTATGTGGTGGTGGAATTTAGTGAATGACGAGTTACAATCTAATGTGACAAAAAACTGTAAACCCGAATCAGCTGTGTTGAGTAGGGACAATCACACTAGAAAAAGTTAGCAAAATACCTAAAATGTTCGTAGGGGTTATTCCTGGGTGGACCCTGCGATACTTAAGTTAGAACTTATCCACATATAAGCAAATAATAGCTATGTAGGCTTGGCTAAAGTGGTATCTCAAATAATAAATCTTTAAGTCATTCGGCTTCTTTTATAGCAGTTGATAATACAACAAACTCGGATTCCATAGTTAAATGTGCTATCAAGGTTTGTTTCTTGGAACCCCAAGAAATTGTCACTCCTCCTAAAGTGAATATTCATCCACTTGTAGACTTTATTTCATCTAAATTCGTTATCCAATTTGCATTTATGTGCCCTTCTACCATAGCTGGGTATCCTATATAGCATAATGCATAATTCATTGCGCCTTTAAGATATTTGAGTATCCTTGATACTGCATTCCAATGAACCTGGCATGAATTATGAGTAAACATACTCAATACTCCAACTGCAAATGTTATATCAAGTCTAGTATAGTGCATTGCATACATTAGACTACCGATTACACTTGCATACTCTAACTCAGGGCCAGCCCTGAGTTTTTAAGGGCCTAAAGCGACAAAAAAAAAAATGGGCCTTCTGCGAATTGCTATTAAGATAGGCATAAAAAAAACTAAGAACTTTCCTTGAACAAAAAAGCATCAATACGAAAGAATACCAAATATAATAACCGACTATTTCAATATTTCCAAAGCATCATTTAGATATCACAAATACAAATACCTCTTGGGCTAGGCTCTTTTGTTTGGGAATATATATATATACATAACACAAATACTTTTTGGGAGCCCTAAAAATTTGTCAATTTTAGTGGGCCTAAGACCCGGGCACCTTGGGCTTTAGCCCAGGGCCGGTGCTGCTCTACTTGAGATATGTTATTCTCTTTATTTGAAAATAACTTAACAGAATGATCATATAAGGTAGAGGCTATCTTGCAATTCTTGAGATTAAATTTCTTTAACAACTTCTCAATATAATGAGAATGAGTTAAAAAAAATGGTATCTTGAGACCGCACAATTTTAATATCTAAAATTACATTAGCCTTGTGACAACCTGGATTTTCAAGAAGTAAATTTAAATAAGAATTCAATAAATAAAATTCTTATTATAAGACATGTTGGGTTGAATGCAAATGTTGGGTCTCCAACTTTTAGTTTATTTTGATGATAACAATAATTAGTAAATAAATTAATTAAAAGGGTAGAATCCTCTCTATATTATTTATATTATAAATTATTTTAATTATCTTATTTACTTTGACAAAAATATTTTCTAAATCTTATTGAATTATTTTTCTTGATCTTGATAATTTAATATAAAATGTTAAAACATTATGGTTGCATGCATGATATAAAAATAAGTTATATGGATGTGTGTGTGAACCATGTATATATATATAACTTTATGATTATAGTTTTTAAAGCATTAATTAAAGCTTTCACCATAATTGTGATAATGTTGGAAGTTTGAATTTTTTTTAGACCATTATTTTGGGACAAAGCATTTTTCTCAACCGTGCATTTGCTTAGCCATGAAATGAAGAAATCAACATGTGGGTAATAAATGCTTTTGTTGACCAATAAGAATAAATGAATTTGGACATGCATTTTGGGACAAATTCATATTTTTATGGGCTAAAGAAATAAAACTTGGGCTAAAAAGTTTCCCTATTTATTCTCATAATAATTTTAGTATCTAAAGATTGCAAAAATCTTTTTAAGTTATTTTCAAAGATTGCAAAAAGAAATTACAAAATCTATATATATGTAACATGTGTGTGTGTGTGTGTTTAATCCATGTGAATGCTTGTATGGATATATAAATGCATGTGGCATGTAAATATTAAATGAGCATTAAAGAATTAATAAGTCTTTTTAGCCTTAACAGTGTATATGCTGGAGGTTTTCATTTGGGACAACCATTTCGGGACACTTTGGTTGGTCTAATGTACTGGAACAAAAGAGATTCACATATGCTAAGAATTTGACCAAATTAAATGCTTAAAAGCAACGTGCCTAATAAATGTCAAGATAGCTTAAAAATTGCATGGGCCAAAAACTTCAAACCATCAGTTTATAAATGTTGGCAATCCGTGTGCTGTAGTGCAATTTTTTTTTCATCCGGATCATTGATTTTAAAATAAGCAATCCTAGCCATTCATTTTAAAATAAACTTTCAAAATTACCTTTTTGCCCTAATCTCAGAAAAACTATAAATAGGAGGCTTTCCTTTCATTTACAACTTGTCAGCCAATTCACTTAAAAAGAAAAGCTTACTCCTCCTACATACTCTCTCTCTAAGAAGCTTTTTCTCTTTTTTATCAAAGTTCTAATCATTTGAGAAGAGGAAATTTGTCTAAGTATTTGAGATAAGTTGTTTGATTTACTTTATTTGAATTATCTCTTGCTTATTTAAATTTATAGATATACGAATATAAATTGTTATACACAATTATATATATATATATATATATTTTATCTATTTATCAAATAAAAAGTCGTACTTAGACACCCAAGGTTACGGAGATATTCCTCTTAAGTGAGAAAATTGAACCGTACGATTCCTTATAGTACTAAGTGACTTTTTATTGATATTTTTTATATAAATATCTTAAAGTAGATCTACACTTGACGGTTCAAAACAACACTGAGATATTCCTCTGAAAAGAGTGAATCATCCGAATTGGATTTGAAAATCTAAGTGATCTATCGAAAATATTTATATAAATATCAATTGTGAAACTATAAATTTTGTCATACTTAGACGCCCAAAGCTACGGAGATATTCCTCTTAAGTGAGGGAATCGAACCGTACGATTATTTATAGTACTAAGTGACTTTATTTATAACCAGTCTCATAATAGATAAAATATTATTATATATAATTTGAGTTAAACAAATATATTTGTTTTATCAAGTATTGCTTAACTGATTTATTTATTATACTTGATATCTGTCATCACAAGTATTTGATCATAAATTCATTTATTCATAAAATACTTGTTGTATAATATAAAAGTTATTTAAACTTTTATATTGTAACACCAGAGAAAATTGAACGATTCTGTAAATGAATTTTATTTGAGTTATTAAATAAAATTCGATTTATTTGTTTATTCTAAGTGAGTAAGCAAATTAAAGGTCATTTTATGACCTAGAGAAGTTTGAACTGGTCAGTATTCTGGCTATGTGCAAGAAATAATGAATGTGAATTTTCAAGACGAAAATAAAGTCTTTTCAAGAAAATAATGAAATAAGCACTATTCATCAAACCCTAAGAGTTAGGGTTTGACCCTAAGGATTAGGGTACATGTAACCCTAAGCTCTTTTGGGAGTTTGGAATGTCAAATTGATATTCTGTCGAAAGATTTGACGGTAATATACCGTGAAAAGTTAAAATAGCCACGAAGAAGTATTTTCAGAAGAAAAGTTCAGAAATCACTATTCATCCATTTTTGAACGGGAATTTATTTTGAAATTTTGAAAAACGCGTAATGATAGGATTTCGAGGCGAGGTGGAATATGTAATAATATTTCACTTATGGCTCGCGAAGTTTTCGCATAAGGACTTAAAATCCTAACGTTAGGAAAAGTAAAATCAATAATTTAATTGATTACGTATAATAATAAATAATTATTATACAGAAGGAATACTTGTATAATACGAGGTATTATACGAGACTACATGGAGAAGATACGAGAATTAATACGACGTATAATATAAATTTTATACGGAGTAAATACATTAAAAGGAATTGAATTGGAATTAAAATTTAATAAGATGACCCGTAGGTCGAACCATTGGGTAAACGAGTGGGCTTAGCCCATGGTTCAACCCACAACCCATGTTGGACATGGGGGGACTGTTGGGTTTGTACGAAATCGTGACGCAATCAAATTGCAAAATTAGCGGAAGCATGGTATATCAGAGTTTAAAAAATTTCGACAAAACCATTACCCGGATCATCCTTTATGCAAATTATTAATTTAAAATGATAAATAAGAAGTTATGGAATCATACCCTTGTAGAACGAAGCTTCCACAGGTACGAGTTCAACTCCTTGTTCTTCATGATCTTCTTGAATTTCCGGGTTAGATTCCTTCCTTTGATCAACGTTAGCCACCCAAGTGTTTGGCCTCTAGAGGTGATCCACCAAGGAAGAAGAATTATCAAGAAGGAGGGTGTTTGGCTAAACCTTAGTTTTCTATCCTCTATAGAAAAGGAGTACTCTCCAGCAATTGGAATTGCATCAACTGATATCTATTATAAGACTCCTATTATATAGATATTGGTCAACCCTTCTAATCCTATTAGACATGAGATTTCATTTAATTAATTAAACTCCTTTAATTAATTTAGGCTTCCCACCACATTGGGAATAATTAATTAAATTCATTTAATTAATTTGTCTCCTAATCTTATTAGGAATAGATGAGAGTACTAATATTAAATTAATTATTAAACCCTTTTAGAAATTAAAATAATAATAATTATAATAATATTAATAAGACATCTCTTATTAATTTATATTTAATATTTCCAAAATATTAAATAATAAACATTAAGCTATTTAATTTATTCTATCACCATAGATTAAATTAATTACACTTAATGCATTATTACGATTATGCCATTACCTTCTTAAATAATTATTTTTCCTTTTATAGTGTGACCCTTTAGGTTCTCCATATTAAATCGGTTGTGAATAAATCAATTAGAACAATTCTAATCTTATTTAAATAAATAAATTAAACTAATAATCTATTTAAATAAATAATATTTATTCTACAATAGGGATAAGCCTCCCTAGCGATCAACGACTTTCCAGATAATATAGATTTCAACATTAATCATAAAAGAACCTGTGAGTAAATAGTTATCGTACAATTCAATTCTTCCACCATACAATGTTCCAATTAAATATAAGACATGAATTTACTGTCAAAGTCTTATTTTATTTAATTATATGTATTTCGATTAGAAAATGCAAACTCCATTTAATGCAAATTAGAAACTCCTTTCTAATTTCATTTCACCTTAGCCAAGGATTCCTGGGTTGTCATTTAACGAATCACATAGGACATATCTCCTCTTTTACTAGAGGTGGTAGATTCTTTATTGATAATTCATTATCTCCATATGTAACTCATTATACCCAAGCATACCCTATTTATGCCTTAAAAGGTCTTAAGGAATAAGTCAAAGTATAATTTGTTACATACAAGATACTATGATGATCTCAAGTCCAAGGATCACTTGTACTACTATCACATTAGGAATTCCTATTGACAGGCGAGTAAAACTTCATTAGGTATTCCATAGCGAGTCACGTTCAGTGAACTTATTCTCCAATAAGCACCTACATACTTGCTTTAGTGTCTCCACACAAATGACCATGAGATCAGTCATCCTCATCCAATGAGCAAGCAACATATGTATCAATCTATCCAGATTTACTAATCCCCATTTTAGTAATCCCACAATTGGGAACTATTTTAGTTTTTAAGCTTTCTAAGAATTTAGATCTCATTAGCATGATCTCATCATGATTCTAAAATCATTGCTTAAAACTATGGGTTATTTACATATTATTAAAAACAGCACCATATAGATAATTAAATGCCTTAAATGAATATTTTATTAATAAATAAATAAGATTGTTTACAAAGTATGCGCTTTATTATCATACATGATTGGCTTGTATGCACACTACTATCAATCTCCCACTTGCACTAAAGTCAATCGCCATGGTATCTTATACCCTTCTTCTCTAAGTGACGATCAAACTGCTGTTATGTTAAAGCTTTAGTAAATGGATCTGCAATGTTATCTTGAGAGTTTATATGCTCATCTTTCAATGATTTCTTTAATCAAGGTGCCGCAACACATGTTTAGATTCAAGATGAGACTTAGGAACTATTCTTAGTTATGTAATGAACTTTTCATCCGAAAATATCAACTTGCAGCTTCACTTACAGTTATATACTTTGTCTTTGTCACTAAACCAACAACCTTTTATTGTTTGGAACCTTTCCAAATCACTGCACGATCTTTTAAGGTAACGATTTACCATAAAATGGATTTGCTATAGTCTTGGTCAGTCTAAAAACTTGAGTCTGTTTAGCACTCTAGTTTAATTCAGACTCATCATGTGATATGATGACATCCTTAGTGTCAGTTAAGTACTCTAAGATGTTTATCACTGTCTCACAGTGATCTTCTTCGGAATATAGGATGCTTCTCCCAAGTCTTTCATGGAGAAGTGTTTAGATAACCAGATTTTAATCGATTGTAGCATAAGAATGTCATTCCCTATCAATAATATATCATCAACATATAGTACAAGGAATGAAACTGCGCTCCCACTAACCTTCTTGTACATACATGGTTCATCGTCATTTTTGATAAAATTAAACTCTTTGATTGTCTCATCAAAATGAATGTTCCATCTACAAGAAGCTTGCTTCAATCCATAAGTGGATTGTTGTAGCTCATATATATGATTTGCTTCAACTATTGAAACAAATCCATCTGGTTGTATCATATATACATTCTCCTCTAATAATGTATATTTGAGGAAGGGCGTCTCCACGTCCATTTTGCCAGATATAGTAATAATAAGCTGCAATCGCAAGTAAAATCCAAATGGACTTGAGTATAGCTTCAAAATCCATTTTAGATTTTATGGTCATCTACCTTTTCTCTGAGTCTTTATTACTTATAGCCTGTTCGTAATTCAATGGATCATCATCATTCATGATGTGTACCTCATCGTCATCCTCTATGACGAATCCATACCTCTCAGGTATCTTCGGTACTCTTCCAGATTTACGAATAGGGTGTGATACAGTAGGTTCTTCCACTTGGTTAGGTACCTGACTCTGATCCGTAGTAATTTGTGATTCTTGAACTTCTTCAAGATATATCTTACTCCCATTGACCCCTTCATGGATAAACTCCTTTTCCAAGAAGGCAGCATGTTTCGCAACAAACACCTTTTGATCAGTTGGATGATAGAAATAATACCCTACAATTTTTTTAGGGTATCCCACAAATCTATACTTGTCGCATTTAGTCTGTAGCTTATCATGTTCAAACTTTTTGACATGAGCTGGACAACCCCAAGTCTTAACATGCTTCAGATTTGGTATCCTCCCCTTCCACATCTCATATGGAGTCTTTGGGGCGGATTTGGTAGGTACCTTGTTAAGTAAGTATGCAGCCGTTTCCAGGGCATAATCCCAGAAGGAAATTGGAAGGTCGGTAAAACTCATCATGGATCGAACCATGTCCAACAGTGTTTGATTTCTCCTTTCAGATACTCCCATTCAATTGTGGTGTACCTGGTGGAGACCATTGTGAAATTATACCATTTTCTTTGAGACAATTGAGAAACTCACCGCTTAAGTATTCTCTACCTCGATCTGATCGAAGTATCTTAATACTCTTGCCCGTTTGTTTCTCTACTTCACTTCTGAACTCTTTGAACTTTTCAAATGATTCTGATTTGTATTTCATCAAATACACATATCCAAATTTTGAGTGATCATCAGTGAAAGTAATAAAATAAGAATACCCTCCCCGTGCACTTGTTGTCATAGGTCCACAAACGTCTGTGTGAATCAATGCCAACAACTCTGTAACTCTTTCTCCTTTTTCACTAAAAGGAGATTTAATCATTTTACCCATGAGACAAGATTCACAAGTTTGATAAGATTCATAATCGGATAGCTCTAGGAGCCCATCCTTATGCAACTTAGATAATCTTGTTTCATTGATATGACCGAGTCTATAGTGCCACATATAGGTATAATTAATATCATCTCTTTTCCTTTTCTTAGTTTGTTCAATTTGAAATATATTTTCTTTCAAGTCAAGTATATAAAGTCCATTTCGCAAATTTTTAATACCATATAAAACATCGCCTTTATAAATAGAACAACCATTGTTCTTTATAATAACGTCAAATCCTTCCATATCCAATACAGAAATTGAAATAATATTTTTAATAATATTCGGAACATAATAACAATTATTAAGATAAATGGTCTTGCCCGAGGGCATTGCTAAACAATAAGTTCCTACAGCTAATGTAGCAACCTTTGCTCCATTCCCCACTCGTAGGATCACATCATCATTGTTCAGCTTTCTACTTCTGACCAGTCCCTGCACAGTGTTACATATGTGAGAACCACAGCCGGTATTCAATACCCAAGTAGAATTATGACTTTCAAAAAAAAAATAATTTCAATCATAAACAAACCTTGATTGGAAGTCGAAGCTTCTCCAAGCTTCTTCTCTGCTAGAAACTTCTTGCAGTTCCTCTTCCAATGTCCCGGCTCATTGTAATGAAAGCACATTCCTTTAGATGGTTCAGGTTTCTTTTGTTCCTTTTCTTTCCCCTTTCCCTTAGCCTTCTTGGATTTCTTCTTTTCAGAAGATACCTTGGGCCTCTTCCTTTTATTGGAAGAGTCCACCATCAAAACATGGTTCTTCTTGGATGGGAAGTGACCTTCTGTAGTTTTCAGCATGTTAAGCAGCTCAGGCAAGCTGACATCTAGCTTATTCATGTGAAAATTAACCACAAACTGCGAGAAGTCTCAGGGAGTGACTGCAAGACCAAGTTTTGACTCAACTCCCCATCCATGACGAACCCCAGCTGTCCAAGGCATTCAATCAAATTGATCACCTTTAGGACACGAGTCTCAACGGCAGTACCCTTGGTCATCCGAGATCGGAAGAGCTCCTTATATATCTCATATCTAGCAGTCCTACTCTGTTCACCATACAACTCCTTGAGGTGAAGCAGCATAGCAGGAGCATCCATGTCTACGTGCTGACGCTGAAGCTCGTTATTCATGGATGCGAGCATGATGCATTGAGCCACAGATGCATCATCTTTCCACTTATTGAAAGTGGCAATCTCTTCCTCAGAGGCTGTTTTCGAAACAGATTTAGGGATAGTTGAATTTAAGACATAAAAAATCTTTTCAGCAGTGAAAATAATTCTCAGATTTCTTAGCCAGTCCTCATAATTTGGACCGGTAAGCTTATTTGCATCAAGTATGCTTCGTAGTGAGATTAGTGATTTTGACATTTTTAAAATTCTGCATGTGAAAAGACAATATTTTAGCCAACATTCATTTTTATTAATTTTGCATACCAAAATAAATTTAGGACTTTATTTGAAATTGGTATCTCCCATTATTTTTCATCAAACTATATTACCCTCACTTATACAGTTCGGCAACATCTAATTAAAGATTTGCTAGTAAGATTAAGGATCCCATTTCAAATGTATATAATCTTGTGGATAGCACAACAAGCGATATACAAATAAATAGGTAGACAACTCTTGTCAATTACATCACCTATGTAACTCCTTTTATTTTGTCTCTTAAATCATAATGGTCATGTGTGTGCACATCCGAACTAAAATGATTGAAGTTCAGTCCAGCCTAGCACTTTCATAAATTCAAAAAAGAAAAATGTTCGTCCTTGTGGATAGCACAACAAGACTAGATTGTTCAATTTTCTTGATAAGCATCAAATGTGATTAATTAAAATCTTAAATACTCAATACTCGCCTTGTGGATAGCACAACAAACTCATATTAAATATTTAATACTCTATTAATTAATCATGCTAGAAGGCGACGCTAGATATTTCAAATATCATTTGAACGCTTCGGACTTAATATTATTTCTTTGAGGGGTTTGTTATTATTTGTCTCGTCTTGTTTAGCGCGCATGCACATATATATATAAAATACGCGTTATTTTATTAAACATGTGAAACATGTTTGCATAAAATATAATATATATAATATTTAGCATGCTATATAGAATACTATATTCTACCCGGATTGATTATGGACTTTTATTCTAGTTTGGTTCACTAGAGCCACCAAGTGAACCAAAAGGTCAAACCTAGGAGTGCAAGAATTTAAATTCAAACATAACTATTACATTTAAACCCGGGCTCCATACAAACGGGTCTTCACACACTTCTTGCTCTCTAATTTCTTCAAGATAATTCTAACTCTTTCTATTACATTAAACTATTTAATTAAAATAGAAACCTTGATCAGCAGTCAAGGGGTAGTACATAGGAGGGAGATAGAATTTACACCGAGAAAAAAAATCAGAGAAGACGAGGTACGCAGACCCCATTTAATAAAACCCATTCATTCAAGCATTCAACTAAAATAAAATACAATCACATTGGTCAAATAGTCCATAATCAATCCCCATTTATTATCATACATATCACCATATATATCAATAAATAAATATTCATCTCATGAATTAAAACATTCTATATATATATGAGTATCATTTAATGGGCAATTTTAAATTGCATGAAATCCAATTTCAAGATTAAAATAAACTCTTTATTTTGATTATAAAATTATTAAAAAATATTATATATATGTATTATATAATATCCTTCCACCAGATCACTTTCGCTTCTATTTTTTTTGAAGTCCTTTTAAATCCTGGAACCTTAATATATAATATATATATCATATAGTAACGTGACCCGCAGTTTTGCAACCAAATTGATAATTTTCCTACTGGGTCACCTAGTGTAATCATCTTTAAATCAAGTTACTTCCTTTGAGAAAACGTAATCACAGCAGCGAAAGAGAGAAAAAAAATAATTTTGTTTCCACCTTTTTTTTTCATAAAAAAATAATTTTATACAATTAAAATTATGCCCAATAAATTATTTTAAATACATACTCATATGTATATGAAATTAAAATAATTAATAATTACATAAAGGTTTGGCTCTGATGCCACTGTTGGGTTTGTACGAAATCGTGACGCAATCAAATTACAAAATTAGCGGAAGCATGGTATATCAAAGTTTAAAATTTTTTTACAAAACCATTACCCGGATCATCCTTTATGCAAATTATTAATTTAAAACGATAAATAAGAAGTTATGGAATCATACCCTTGTAGAATGAAGCTTCCACAGGTACGAGTTCAATTCCTTGTTCTTCGTGATCTCCTTGAATTTCTGGGTTCATTCCTTTGATCAACGATAGCCACCCAAGTGTTTGGCCTTTAGAGGTGATCCACCAAGGAAGAGGAATTATCAAGGAGGGTGTTTGGCTAAACCTTAGTTTTTTATCCTCTATAAAAAAGGAGTACTCTCCAGCAATTGGAATTGCATCAACTGATATCTATTATAAGACTCCTATTATATAGATATTGGTCAACCCTTCTAATCCTATTAGACATGGGATTTCATTTAATTAATTAAACTCCTTTAATTAATTTAGGCTTCCCACCATATTGGGAATAATTAATTAAATTCATTTAATTAATTTGTCTCCTAATCTTATTAGGAATAAATGAGAGTACTAATATTAAATTAATTACTAAACCCTTTTAGAAATTAAAATAATAATAATTATAATAATATTAATAAGACATCTCTTATTAATTTATATTTAATATTTTCAAAATATTAAATAATAAACATTAAGCTATTTAATTTATTCTATCACCATAGATTAAATTAATTACACTTAATGCATTATTACGGTTATGCCATTACCTTCTTAAATAATTATTCTTCCTTTTATGGTGTGACCCTTTAGGTTCTCCATATTAAACCGGTTGTGAATAAATTAATTAGAACAATTCTAATCTTATTTAAATAAATAAATTAAACTAATAATCTATTTAAATAAATAATATTTATTCTACAATAGGGATAAGCCTCCCTAGCGATCAACGACTTTCCAGATAATATAGATTTCAACGTTAATCATAAAAGAACCTGTGAGTAAATAGTTATCGTACAATTCAATTCTTCCACCATACAATGTTCCAATTAAATATAAGACATGAATTTACTGTCAAAGTCTTATTTTATTTAATTATATGTATTTCGATTAGAAAATGCACAACTCCATTTAATGCAAATTAGAAACTCCTTTCTAATTTCATTTCACCTTAGCCAAGGATTCCTGGGTTGTCATTTAACGAATCACATAGGACATATCTCCTCTTTTACTAGAGGTGGTAGATTCTTTATTGATCATTCATTATCTCCATATGTAACTCATTATACCCAAGCATACCCTATATATGCCTTAAAAGGTCTTAAGGTATAAGTCAAAGTATAATTTGTTACATACAAGATACTATGATGATCTCAAGTCCAAGGATCACTTGTACTACTATCACATTAGGAATTCCTATTGACAGGCGAGTAAAACTCCATTAGGTATTCCATAGCGAGTCACGTTCAGTGAACTTATTCTCCAATAAGCACCTACATACTTGCTTTAGTGTCTCCACACAAATGACCATGAGATCAGTCATCCTCATCCAATGAGCAAGCAACATATGTACCAATCTATCCGGATTTACTAATCCCCATTTTAGTAATCCCACAATTGGGAACTATTTTAGTTTTTAAGCTTTCTAAGAATTTAGATCTCATTAGCATGATCTCATCATGATTCTAAAATCATTGCTTAAAACTATGAGTTATTTACATATTATTAAAAACAGCACCATGTAGATAATTAAATGCCTTAAATGGATATTTTATTAATAAATAAATAAGATTTTTTATAAAGTATGTGATTTATTATCATACATGATTGGCTTGTATGAACACTACTATCAGGGACAAGGTGGCTACATGGGGCATGTGGAGCACAAGGTGCCCATGTGCTAGCACATGGGAGGACATAGGCAAGACATGGGTGTGTGAGGTGGAGAGGAGGTTAGACCTAAATGACTTATTTACCCCAAACCTTGCCAATCTCTATAAATAAGAGAGCACAACTCCTTATTTTGGTTGTTTGAGAATTCTATCATCCTATAGAGAGAGAGAGAAGAAGAAGAAACTAGAGCAAGCTTTGCCTAATCTTAACTCATCAACCAAGAAGAAGAAGTAGCCTTTGAGTCTCCATACTCAAGCGCAACCAAGAACCTTGAAAGTATAACCTAAGAAATTATAAAATCTTCTTTTCTTTCATTAATAACTTTTATAGAGAAGTGATTAAAGGAGTTGTACCTATGGAGAAGTTATAAGGATGGAGTAATGGTGAATTAGGAACCCTAATAAGCCATGTATGTTAAGATATTAAGAATTCGTTAAGAACAAATATGAAGAACTTAGTAAATTTATAAGAAATAGATTAATGAACAAGTTAAACCATGACAACTTGAACGTTTTGAATGGTTAGAATCAGTAAGAATCAACCATTGGATTGATTCCAATTGGTTTGAAGTAAGAATAATGAAAAACGAAGATTCGGCGGAAGCTACGCAATTAGACGATAATCGTCGAAAACGTAGATTTCTCGGATTGGAAGTCAAAAGTCGTCGTGTGACTCAGAAATGGGGGTTTTTGATTCGAACACGTGTAATTAGGTAAATAAGACTTGCGAGAGCAAGAACGAATTGATTCTGACTTAAAACAAAGAAACGAGTGTTGAACGTTCACGAACGTTCGACAAAAATGTAAAAATAGACTAATCGACGAATTTCTTGCCAACGGATTCAGGAACGAATTCTGACTTGATAGAATGATAAAGTATATCATTTATGAACTATAGGCTTTGGAACGAGCCAATTCTGTGTTGTAACGAATACGTTACGAGCCTCGGGAATTTCAAAAATCTTAAACTTAGGAATAATTTTCTGAGTTGCAGAGGCAGTGCGGGCCGCGCCGCCCAGATGCTTCACCAGGCGCGGGGCGCACCAGCTCGGCCAAAATCCCCTGCATGGGTAGCGCGGGGCGCGCCACTTGCAACAGAATTCTTGCGCGGGCCGCTCCAGGCAGAGAACTTTGTTGACCAAATTGATTACTTACTCAACCTTTTCCTCAAGTGACTAAAGGGTTAGTAAGTAATTAATGAACATGAATAGAAACCCTTTGAACAACTTGTTTAACTAAGGGTTATAAGAAGTAAATGTCAATCAAACATAAATGAACTTAAACTTTGGAAGCATAAACTGTAAACCAAAGATTAAGTTGAAGAATAAGTAACGATCTCATTGATTTTCATACTTAATGATGATTGATGGAAGTTCGAATTATAACATAAGAATGTTAAGAAGCCGGAATGAATATTAAATGACTTAAACGAATGTTAATAGTTAACGTTTCGGTTAAGTTATACAAGAAGGAGAAGTTAGGCAATACATAGTATATCGATTATGATTTCTTATTGACATACTATGTGATGATTGTAGAAGTGGTAAAGATCAAGTAGCGTACTTAAAGATTTAAGAGACTCGAAGGCAAGTATTCTAACTCCGTTCATACTTTCTGATGAATGAAAGTTTCTTAACTTTGTTCAAGTTTTACTTGATACAAGTGCTCTAACTCTTGTTTATACCTTACGGTTGGACAAGAGGTCATTATGCATAACTGCTCATGCATGAAAGAGGTTATTGAAAGGTCGATGCCAGTTGATTCGGCTAGACTGAAAAGCAAAATATATTTTGGTGGGTTTTTTCACAAATCTTTCCAGGATATATATATATTGAAGCTATCTATGCCAAGTGATTGGGAAGGATTATCAGGGAAACCTGAGAGCGAAAGACAAATGTTTTTACATCTTTAATTCGACGGGCACTCGAGGTTGCCAATGATTAAATGTAAACACATTTAATGAATGAATGTTGATCAACATAGAGTACTACAGGCTGATCACCTGGATGTGCTCGTAAGAAATATCGGGCTTACGGCCTTAGTGCCGGGTTGTCCTTTTTAAAATGGGAACCAAGTGTTGGTTCGTGGTCTTTGACCAGGAAAGATTTCGAAGAGACTATACGTCCTTGGGAATGGTTTTAAGAGAAATCAAAATACTATTTTGATTGTTCAGAAGTACTTCATAGCTATTGTACAGCTGTTAAAGTGGAAGAGATATGATTCTTAATTTTGTGGTTTCAAGATAAAATGTTAACTTGCTGAGCTATTTATGCTCATTCTTGCTTAAACTAAATGTTTTCAGCAAAGAAAGAACAGACCGAAGGATCCGGGAAAGACAAAGGCAAGTCCAAGATGGACAAGTAGAGACCTTTGTAATAAACATAGTATTAGTATTGTACTTACGGATATTATGACATAGAACAATGTAATGGTTATCGAGAACTTGGGAATAAATGAATAGAATGAATGTTTAGTAAACTCATACGTGATATTGTGATGTTACAATGGAATGTATGAGTAGAATGTAGTACCGTGTAGCACTAGGTCCAGGGTTTGAAGGTACCCGAATTTGGGGGCGTTATAGGTTGGTATCAGAGCTGTAGGTTATAAAACTTAAGGGGTAAGAACCTTAGGGTATAACCTAGAGAAGAGAAGTAGGAGTTAGACATATGTAAACTTTACCCGGGTATAGAGAGAAGGAAGTAGAGTTGTGAAAGAAGAAAGTAACCTTAAACATATTAAATGTGATATAAACTGTTCATATTTGATTGTACACTAATCCAGTTATTTATGTTTTATATAGATAACAGGAATAATGAGCATGTATAATGAAATACATAAGGTTAGCGAAGATTCGGTCAACTTTATAAAGGTGATACCTATACCGGTAGCAGAGATACCTATGGTAATCTTAGAGGGGACTGATATAGAAGAAGAAGACCCATCCGAACATTCTGACAACTTTGACTTTGCGTCATTGTTCGAGGGAATGTCGAAGGAAGAGGTTGAGTCGGTGCCGAGTAATACGGTACTGCCTACTGAGGAGGAGGAGACAATGTCGATTAATACGGTATTGCCTACGGAGGAGGATGTGGAGGATTCTACACCGAAGGAGTCCATGAAACTACTTGTTCATGGCAATATTGGACAGAAATGTCCAACTGAGTAAGGAGGTCCGTGACCTCAAGAAAGTAGTCGACGATGTGGTCGAGGATAAAGAAGATATGGAGATCTTCTGGGAGGTCGAGCACGATGAGAAAGTGCTAGCTAAGGATAAAGTCCTGGACTTGAAGCTAGAAGTCTAGGAACTGAAGGCTGAGCTTCTGAACAAGAAGCAAAAGATAGGACGAATGTGCTATATCCATAGGTGTTCGCATGAGGATTACCAGCAACAGATTGCTGAGTATCCCGTGGAAGAAGGACAGACTCGGCATACTATTAGCCTAGACATTGTGGCCTGTATGGCAGATGCTGGACTACATAAATGCCATATTGCAGATGTAGTTCCGTAGTATGTATAAAATAGATAGCCATGTAAATAGCTATAAAATTTTTTGTATAGCTAGTAATGACGTAAAACCCTCTTTTGTATAGACAAGGGTAGTCTTTTGTAAATCCCAACTTTTGGAAGTAAATGCGGGATGGTAATGTCAATGGCTGAAGCCATGTAATGTACATTGTGGTGTTATACCACAAAGAAGCATTTTAATATACGAGTTTATTGAAGTGCTTGTTAATGTGATTGAGTTACTATTTGATTGTTAATAATAACCAAAGAAAGAAGTAAGTAATAACGAACGTGTTTCGTATTAACAAAAAATGCCGCCAAGAAGACGACACAGGAATCGTGAAGAAGAACCTTGTGTGGAGGAAGAGCATGGGAATGATAACCCGATGCAAGAATTTGTGAATTTGTTAGCGACGACTCTCAATCAAACGAGATGCACCATACGCGCGAATCCTGAGGTAGGTCGAGGAACTACCTTTAACGAGTTCAAAGCGATAGGTCCACCTGAGTTCCATGGAACTACGGATCCTATAGCCGCCCAAAGTTGGGTGAAAGAGATAGAGAAGGCATTTGTTATCGTAAATGTCGGTGAGGCACAAAAGACTTATTTTGCGACTTACCTGATGAAAGGCGAGGCCAACTACTGGTGGGAGGCCAAACAGAGTAGGGCCGGAATAGATGTGGTCACATGGGACCGGTTTAAAGAGTTGTTCTTCGAGAACTAATTTCCCCCGAGTGTGCAGGGGAGGATGGAAATTCAGTTCTTGGAACTGAAGCAGGGGGATATGACGGTTCCCCAATATGCAGCCAGGTTCAATGAACTGGCGAGGTTTGCTCCACATCAAGTGGACACAGAATTGCAAAAAGCACGCAGGTTTGAGCAGGGATTGAAACCTTGGCTCTATAACCAAATCTCAGTTCTCCAAAGTGTTACCTTTGGAGCTGTGTTAGAGAAGGCTATTATAGCCGAGGGTGGTAGTGAGGCGTTGACTTTGTACCACAAAGAGAAAAAGAATAAGGCGAAGACTGAGGTGTCAGTTAAAGTCGAGGGGGCCAGTGGGAGTGACCAGAAAAGGAAGGGTTTTAGCTCCGAAAATACTGGAGTAAAGCAAGAGTTTTCCAAGAAGAAACTGGAGATGTGCAAGACGTGTGGTAAGGTTCATTCAGGAGTCTGCCTCAAGGGAAAGGTGGTCTGTTATTATTGCGGACTGGAAGGGCATATATCACCTAACTGTCCCAGTCCTAAGAAGATCCCGTGGATGTTTTGTGTGTGGATCTACGGACCACATGGCACGGAACTGTCTGAAGAAAGGTTCAGATAGTGGTAAGGGAGTTGACACTGGTAAGCTAGCAAGTGGTGATACAGTATCACATGGTAGACTGACTGCCCGTACGTTTAATATGACAGGTCCAGGATGCGATAGCATCGAGTGACATCGTAGTAGGTATCATCCCGGTCAACGATATAAATGCCTATTTATTGTTTGATTCAAGTGCAACGTGTTCGTTTATAGCATGTGAGTTTGCTAAACAATTAGAATTACTCCCCGAGAAGCTTACGATACCTTTAAATATTAAGGTAGCAAACGAGGAGGTAATTCCTGTGGATTCTGTTCACAAGAATTATTGGGTAGACATTAGAGGTAACATATTATCGATAAATTTAATACCTATAAAGATGGGAGAATTCGATGTAATTCTCGGAATGGACTGGTTAGTTAACCATGGGGAGATAATAAATTGCCAAAATAAGAGTGTGAACCTTCGGATTTCCAAGAAACCCAAGGTAGTGTTCTACGGTAGTAAATCACCAGGACGCTCTTGTTGTTTAACCATGACGCAAGCGAGAAAATTGCTAAAGAAGGGATGTGAAGGTTATCTGTACCATGTTATGGATACCCAGCGATTGGGAGCAATGTTGGAGCAGATACCTATTGTCAACGAGTATACAGACGTCTTCCTAAGTGATTTGTCAGGCCTTCCACCTGACAGGGAGACCGAATTTGTTATCGACCTTGCGCCTGGAATGGCACCAGTGTCGAAGGCACTGTATCGTATGGCGCCAGTGGAATTGAAAGAGTTAATGGTTCAGTTACAAGAACTGTTGGACAAAAGGTACATTCAACCGAGTGTCTCTCTATGGGGAGCGTCAGTATTGTTTGTAAAGAAGAAGAATGGATCGTTGAGTCTTTGTATTGACTACCAAGAGTTGAACATGCTAACGATAAAGAATAAATACCCATTGCCCAGGATCGATGATCTTTTTGATCAGTTGAAAGGGGAAAAACATTTTTCTAAGATAGATTTACGATCGGGGTATCACCAGTTAAAGGTTAGAGCGGAAGATGTACCTAAGACAACATGTAGGACTCGTTAAGGCCATTACGAGTTCTTGGTGATGTCGTTTGGGTTGAAAATGCGCCAGCCGCATTCATGGACATGATGAACAGAGTGTTCAAATAATATTTGGACAAGTTCGTCGTGGTGTTCATTGATGATGTCCTAGTCTATTCCAAGACAAAGGAGGATCATGCAAAATATTTGAGATTAGTGTTGGAAGCACTAAGGAAGAAAAAGTTATATGCGAAATTCACCAAGTGTGAATTTTGGTTAGAAAGAGTGCAATTTTTGGAGCACGTTATTGACAAGGAAGGAGTTTCAGTTGATCCAGTGAAGGTGGAAGCCGTGATAAATTGGGAACAACCGAAAACGCCGACTGAGGTGCGGAGTTTTCTAGGATTAGTGGGTTACTATTCGAGGTTCATTCAAGACTTCTCAAAGATAGCTACTCCGTTAACCAATTTGACCAGAGAGACGGTGAAATACGTATGGACAGAGAAATGTGAAGACAGCTTTTAGGATCTAAAGAAGAGATTGAGTCAAGCACTAGTTTTAACTCTACCGGATGAGACTGCGAATTTTGTAGTGTATAGCGATGCTTCTCATAAAGGACTGGGTTGCGTGCTCATGCAGTATGGAAAGGTCATTGCATATGCATCTAGGCAGTTGAAGGAGTATGAGGGGAATTATCCTACTCATGACCTTGAACTCGCCGCAGTGGTTTTTAGATTAAAAATTTGGAGGCATTACTTGTACGAAGAGAAGTGTGAGATCTACACAGAGCATAAAAGTCTGAAGTATATCTTCACTCAGAAGGAGTTAAATATAAGACAGAGGAGATGGCTGGAGTTGATTAAGGATTACAACTGTGAAATCCTATATCACCCAGGAAAGGCGAATGTGGTGGTTGACGCCTTAAGTCGAAAGGGTTGGAAAAAATTATCGATGTTAACAACTCAAGATGAGTGTTGGGTATTATCTACGCGCAACACGCAAGTGTACGTGGTCAACAAGTAATACAGTGATAATCTACTCAACTATAGATCAAATATATCACATAACATGCGTCTTAGAATGAATCACAATTTAACTCAAGAAATCGCGTAAACAAGGTATAGAGAATTCAAGTAAACATCAACCAAGTCGGAAGTTAATATGGGAGATTTTTTTTCTTTCTTTATTCACGGAGGCATTTTGCTCTTTTTCCATATCTCAATTTTTCTCATGACTGTGCAATGTCTAGTTCCCTTAGGCTCTTCAGTGATACCCATGTTGCGAGCTTTCGACCAACGACTCCCAAACCGAATGGCTTTAGGGCGCTGGGTGTAAAGACATCCCCTGGGGCGTACTTACTCGAGTACCACCGGCCACGAAACTAAACATGTCATGGTGTTTATTCATGTTTCTATTTTTTTTTCTTTTCACCTTTTGAATTTTTTTTCCTTTTAGCATTTTTTTCTTTCAGATAGCTCCCATATCTCCCCCCAAACTTGAGTTTCAGTCTAATCTTAGTCACTAATACCAGTTCACTGAATTTCCTCTGTTAAAACCCAATTCCTGTTCAAGACGACAATTATGTGACTATTCGAACTGAGTTGACTATTGGTGTCTCTTGTGCTAACCGGTGCAATAATGTCAAATAGGTAAAGTCTCATGCAAAGGTCTGAATACACATCAACATTCTAGTTATCATCATGTTTATATTCTTATGTAAGTCCAGTCTCATCACAGGCTAAAGTTATTTCTTACCACTGACATACTGACTCATACAATCCTAATTACAAACTCTTTTTGGTCTTTTAGGATTTTTTTTTCAATATTTAATAAGCATAAAAACTTAAACTACTCTACTCTGCAATTCCTAACTGATCCTACTATGCCACTATACATATTATAACTATTCATGCACATGCTAACCAAATTCATAATGATTAAAACGCAACTCCCCCAAACTTAAATTAAGCAATGTCCTCATTGTGAAAAATATAGACTTTAAGTGTCGAAAACTTCCCTGGTTAGTCAATCATTTAGGCCGGCCCCCTCCTCTATGTTTGAGTCAGATGGTGGGTATGACGGGAGCGGCTGTGGGGCAGGGAACTGGAGTGGATCAGCGGCAGTGTTGAGGCGGGAGAAAGCCTCAGCAAGAACGACATTAAAAGTGTTCTGTGTAGCGAACATGTGATTCTGTCGCTCCGCTGTGCGGTCAATTCTTCGCTGAAGGCGTCTAAACATGGCAGTTGTTGATGTGGACGATGCTTGTGTTTCTAGCTCCTCATCGGACATCCGGTATTTCTCATCTCGAGCCTCCTCTTTCGCGCCTAAAACTATAAACCCGAGGCCACGAGGATGTGCCGGTGCTCCCGTCCATGTCTCAAATCTGTTCATCAGCTTAGAATCCAAAATCATTGAAGGTGGTTGAACTGGCTCGTTCGGTGTCCAAACTACCCCTGCTTGTAAACACAACCCAGTGATTAGGGATGGGTGTGGTAATCCTCCTGATATTCCTCCTTGCAAACACCGACGAATTGAGAAGTTAATGATTGTCCCAATATTTATGCTGAAATCCTTGACAATTGCATAAAATAGTGAGATTGTTTCTTTAGTAATGTCACTGGTGTGTGTGGAGGGAAACAATTTCGCACATAGGAAAGAATACCAGACTTTCCCATACTTGTTCAACGTGGTGGTTGGGATGATGATACCTTTTCGACTGTCTTTTACCCAGACAGTGTCCGGCTTGTATATTTCTTTAATAAGCCGATCATAGTCTATCCCGGCGTCTCGCATCTGAGCGTACTGACACATAGCAGGCAGTGTGATATTGAAGAAGGCATTGATTGCCTCAGAACTGAAATTGACCATTTTGCCTCTTACAAAAGCTCTAAATGGAGGGACGTTCTCCGCATTGGCATAAAATTCTTTTACTATTACTACCACTTGCTGGTTCAGGCTGTTGTGTGAAATAGTGCCAAAGCCGTTCATTGATTTGCCTGTGCATTTCGCCATCTATAGGATCCGGTCTAAGTTCACGTTCTGGGATGATGGCTTTTCCCGACACATACTCAAAACGTTCGGCGGCGGCCACGTTCTGAATTTTTTCTTGTCAAATGGTGGAACGGCGGCGGAGGATGACCCTTCCCCCTTTTGCTTCTTTTGTGGTCGGGGAGGCATGTTTTTTGTGGGCTGAAACTCACATATGGACAACGGTTTGTTGTTCAGGACTTTTGCCGAACACGTTGTGTGCACTGTCAATTTGGGTCAATGTTGAGTGATATTTACTCTTTAGGATATCCCCAAGTTTTGTTACTCAACCAAGCACGCAGTATACTATTCCAAGTAGGTTCAGTGTATGTGCACTGTCCAAAACAACAAAAGCACCCCCCAATTTATAAAACTACTTTCCCAATTGAAACACTCACCTTGGTTATTTGAGTGATTCTTGCTTGTTTGATTTTCCCAAAGTTTACTTAGCCAACCAATCAATCACAGATATATATATATACCACTGGTTCACTCTTACTAGAGTGAAGTGTTCAAAGTAATGAAGTGGTCGTTCTGTTGAAATCGGCTGGGAGAACAATAGAATAGAGGTTCGTTGGTTTAAGGATTGGGAAAGAATTCGGTAGTAGATGGGGTGGTGCTGTCCGAATTCGTGGGTGAGGAGAATTGGTAGTGTTATGGAGGTTTGTGAGGATTTGCTTGATAGAATGGATTTTAGGAGAAATTTTGGATATGGGGGTTAGAATAGTGGAGTTTAGATGGTATTGGGATTTGGGATATGTAAGTGGGGTAATTGGGGTGGTTCGTGAGGTGTGGGAAGTGGATTCGTGTAGTGAGGTGGGGGCTGAATGTTTGGTGGGTTAAGGATTTGGGAAGGGAAGTATTATTGGGACGTGGGATGGGAGGTTAGTGGAGTTTCATAAGGGGAATAGTATAGCAGGTCGTGGATTGAAGTGGGTTTAGGATAGTGGAGGTTTAGGGAGTTTGGGTAGTGGAAGAAGTAGTGTGTTGATAGGAGAGAGGGATGGTGGGATAAGAGAAACACAACTTTTCTTTTTCATGTTGCTGAGTCCCGTGCTTCTGCCCCAGCGAAGAGTAATGCTTTCCAACACCCGCTCCAGCGGGTAAAGTTTCTGTCCGGGTTTACATGATACCCGCCCCGGCGGGAAAATTTCCTTTTAATACCCCCGCCCCCGCAAGAGGGATGTCCTGTGTTTGGAAGCCAAATGTTTACTTATTTTCTCAATTCCCTTGTCTCCCCATTCTTGTGTTTATTGTATGAAGCCTTCATCCATCCAGACATTGGAGTTCCTGTATCAATTACTCCACAAACTATATTAGATGTGTCTCATGCATAAAGATTTCTAAGTTAATACATTATTACCCTATTAAATGATATTCATGCAACTAAAAATAAAATAAAATAACCGATGGGTTGCCTCCCATCAAGCGCTTAATTTTAAGTCTTTAGCCTGACTTCTTCTGTTTTTTTCATTTTGGTTCTCCAGATCGACCGTGGTTACCTGGCGATCGACTCTTCAGTCCCAGTAATGCTTTAACCGTTGACCGTTGACTTTAAATGTTTCGGTTGATTCTTTGGTGAATAATTCAACGGCGCCATACGGGAATACCGTCTTTATTGTGAATGGACCTGACCATCTAGACTTCAACTTTCCGGGGAATAACTTCAACCGAGAGTTGAATAACAGTACTGATTAACCCGGTTCAAACTGGCGGTGCATTATTTTCTGATCATGCCATTTCTTCACCTTTGCCTTGTATAAATTTGAATTCTCATATGCCTGCAGGCGAAATTCGTCTAGTTCGTTAAGTTGTAACAGTCGCTTTTCACCTGTCGCTGAGAGGTCAAAATTCAACTTCCTGATTGCCCAATAAGCTCTACGCTCGAGTTCTACCGGCAAGTGACATGCTTTCCCATAGACAAGCTGATAGGGGAACATGCCTATCGGAGTTTTGTAAGCGGTGCGATACCGCCCACAAAGCATCATCTAACTTCACTGACCAGTCCTTCCTATTTGGATTTACAACTTTTTCCAGAATTCTTTTGATGTCCCTGTTAGACACCTCCGCTTGTCCACTTGTTTGCGGGCGATAGGCTGTGGCAACCCTATATTTGACCCCATACTTCGCCACAAGAGCAGTGAAGTATTTGTTACAGAAGTGGCTCCCTTCATCACTAATGATTGCTCGTGGGGTTCCGAACTAAGTGAATATATTCTTTTATAGGAACCTTAACACCACTTTTGCATCGTTTGTCAGTAATGCCACCGCTTTAACCCATTTTGAGACGTAATCTACAGCCAAGAGGATGCACAGATTGTTGAATGAAGATGGAAAGAGTCCCATAAAATCGATCCCCCATACGTCGAAAACCTCGACTTCCAAGATCATGTTTAATGGCATTTCATTCCATTTCGATCTATTCCCCACTCTCTGACATCTATCACAATTCTTCACGCATTGATGTGTGTCTCTGAACAACGTGGGCCAGTAGAATCCTGATTGAAGAACTTTCGCTGCTGTGCGATCAATCCCATAGTGTCCCCCATGTGGTGATGCGTGACACGCCTGTAGGATACTCTCCACTTCACTTTCCGGTATACATCGCCGGATCATTTTATCAGCACATTGGTGGAACAAGTATGGTTTGTCCCACATGTACCACTTTACATCATGTAAGAATTTTCTCTTTTGGTGATGGGACAAGTCTAGTGGGAGGACGTTACTGACCACGTAATTAGCAAAGTCCGCATACCACGAAAACTCGCCGTTTATCGAAAATAGTTGCTCGTCAGGAAAAAACTCATTGATTGCTAACTTGTCTGTTTCATCCTGCTTTGGGTTTTCAAGCCGTGAGAGATGATCGGCCACCTGGTTCTCTGTCCCCTTTCTATCTTTGATTTCCAGGTCAAATTCCTGTAGTAGAAACACCCAACGGATAAGCCTTGGTTTTGCGTCTTTCTTCTCAACTAAATATCTGATAGATGAGTGGTCAGTGTACACCACCACCTTGGTTCCCACCAAGTATGAACGGAACTTGTCAAAGGCATAAACAATAGCAAGCAGTTCCTTTTCTGTGGTAGTGTAGTTTAACTGTGCATCCGTCAAAGTCTTGCTTGCATAGTAAATGGCATGAAAGATTTTCTCCTATCTATGTCCCAATATTGCTCCAACTGCAAAATCACTTGCATCACACATGAGTTCGAATGGCTTTGTCCAATCAGGTGCTATGATTACTGGGGCCGTGGTCAACTTCTTCTTCAACTGCTCAAAAGCCACTCGACAGTCTTCATCAAATTTGAATGGGACATCTTTTTCCAATAGACTGCAGAGTGGTTTAGTGATTTTTGAGAAGTCCTTGATAAACCATCGGTAGAATCCAGCATGAGCGAGAAAACTTCGAATACCCTTTACCGATGTAGGCAGTGGCAGATTTTTAATTGTTTCCAGCTTTGCTCGGTCGACTTCCAACCCTTTTCCTAAGACTTTGTGGCCAAGAATTATCCCTTCTTAGACCATAAAGTGGCACTTCTCCCAGTTTAGCACTACGTTCATTTCCACACACCTCTTCAAAACCAATACCAAATTTTCAAGGCATCTATCAAATGACTCCCCAAATACGGAGAAGTCGTCCATAAAGACCTCAACACTTCGCTCCACCATATCTAAAAATATCGCCATCATGCACCGCTAAAATGTAGCCGGTGCGTTGCACAGTCCGAATGACATCTTTCTAAAGGCAAAGGTGCCATAGGGACACGTGAACGTCGTCTTCTCTTGATCTTCTGGTGCAATGACGATCTGGTTATACCCGGAATACCCGTCCAATAAGTAGTAATATTCATGTCCGGCTAATCTGTTCAACATCTGATCAATGAAAGGCAAGGGGAAATGATCCTTTCTAGTCTCCTTATTCAGTTTTCTATAATCCATGCAGACTCTCTAGCCGGTTACTGTTCTTGTCGGTATCAACTCATTATTTTTGTTCTTCACCACTATCATACCACCTTTTTTTGGCACACATTGGACCGGACTCACCCAAGCACTGTCTAAAATTGGGTAGATGATTCCTGCGTCTAGCCATTTCAAGATCTCTTTCTTCACCACTTCTTTCATTATAGGATTTAGCTTCCTCTGTTGTTCTACCGTGGGCTTGCTATCTTCCTCCATCAGGATCTTGTGTATACAGAATGATGGATTGATCCATTTAATGTCGGCGATGGTCCAGCCAATAGCTGATTTATGTTCCCTTAACACTCTCAGCAGCGTACTTTCCTGCATTGGGTTAAGTGCAGATGCAATAATAACAGGTAAAGTAGATGAATCGCCTAAAAATGCATACCTGAGTTGATCAGGTAACGGCTTAAGTTCAAGCTCAGGTGGTTCCTCGAGAGATGGCTTAATTTTTTTTGATAAGGCTCCTTCCATTTCCAAAGGTTCAACTGGTGGTGTGAATCTATTCACTCTCGGAATTGCTTCCAACAGCTGTATATATTCTATTATTTCGGCATCCTCCTCATCACACTCTTCCATCAATGCTAATTCTAGTGGATCAGTATTCAGTATCCGAAGTTGTTCCTCATCCACCACTGTGTCTATTGTATCCACCCGGTAACATTCCTCATCTTCCTTAGGAAAGTTCATGACCTTGAATACATTGAAGGTGACTTGTTGATCGTGCACCCTCATTGTCAACTCTCCTTTCTGCATGTCGATGAGTGTATTACCAGTAGCCAAGAATGGTCGTCCAAGGATTATTGGAATTTCCTTATCTTCTTCAAAATCAAGGATGATGAAATCTGCTGGGAAGAGTAATTTGTCCACTTTCACCAAAATGTCTTCGACAATTCCCCGAGGATAAGTTACTGATCTGTCCGCCAACTGTAGGGAGATGTTGGTAGGTTTAGGTGCCGGTAACCTTAGCTGAGTGTAAACTGATAGTGGCATAAGGTTAATACTGGCACCTAAATCACAAAGGCATTTGTTGAAGGTTACACTTCCTATAGTGCATGGAATGGTGAAACTACCCGGATCTTTCAACTTCGATGGGAGCTTCTTTTGTAGAATTGCACTACATTCTTCTGTCAGTGCCACGGTTTCGAAATCCTCTAGCCTCTTTTTCTTTGAAAGAATATCCTTCATAAACTTGGCATAACTGGGCATCTGCTCTAATGTCTCTGCAAAAGGTATATTTATATGTAGTTTCTTAAACACTTCCAAGAATTTTATGAACTGTTGCTATAGTTTCTATTTGTGGAGTCTCTGTGGAAATGGCGGTGGAGGGTAGACTATCGGTGAACTTACCTTTTCTTCTTCCACAGGTTTTTCTCCTGCTTCCCTTGCCACGGTCTGTTCCTTATTAGCCTCGACTTGCTTCTCGGTTACCGGCTTCTCCAAATCTAGCTCATTTAACTGTTTTCCACTCCTGAGTGTCACCGCTTGACATTGCTCATGTCCTCCCTTTGGATTCTTCTCTGTGTCGCTCGACAAAGATCCTTGGGGCCGGTTATTTACTGTATTAGCTATCTGTCCTATTTGAATGGCTAGATTCTTCATTTCCATCACTAGAGATTTTGTCATCAAATCCTGTTCTGTTTTCTATCTGGCTAAAGCTTCTTCCCAACCTAACTTTTCCTCTTGCCCTGGTGCGGCCTGTTGCTGCTGATTCTGAAAGCCAGGAGGATATGGTTGTGGTGGAGCTTGCTGCTGGTTTTGAGTCTGGGTGTTGCTCCATGAGAAGTTTGGGTGGTTCCTATTCCCCTGATTGTATGTATTCTGGTAGGTGTTGGCTGATCTGTTATAGTTACCCACATAATTAACTGCAGCTGGGGTTGATTGCACACTATTCAATCGGATGTTCTCCTGCACAAAGTTCGCATACGACTACTACCTGCTGCATGTTTCCCTTTGTCATGGTCTCAATACTCTTTTGTAACGATGCCAGTTGTGCCAATATAGCTGTCGAATTATCCACTTGCAGAACACCAGCTACTGTGGACTGAGTCAATCTTTCAGTCGGCCATTGGTACCCATTCGAAGCCATCGTTTCTATCAATGCCCATCCGTCCTCAAATTTCTTCGTCAGAAAAGCTCCCTGTGATGCTGCATCAATGCTAGACCGTATCTGACTCGATACTCCATTGTAAAAATTACTCAACTGCATCCATGGTGGAAATTCGTGATGAGGGCACTTCCTCAACAATTTTTTGTATCTTTCCCATGCTTCATACAGTGGCTCCCCTTGATACTGTGCAAATGCAGATATCTCCGACCTTATCTTGTGTGTCTTCGATGGTGGAAAGAACTTGGCCAAAAATTTCTGTGCTAGATCATTCCATGTCGTAATTGACCCCGGTGGTTCAGAATGTAGCCAAGCCTTCGCCTTATCTCTAAGCTAGAAGGGAAATAACCTCAACTTGAGCGCATCGTCTGACACTCCATTGCACTTGAAAGTGTCGCAGATTTCTGTGAAAGTGAAGATATGATCATTCAGATCATCATTCGGAAGACCCCCAAACTGACATGTGTTTTGCAACATCTGTATTGTCCCAGGCTTAATCTCGTAGTTATTTGCATTAATTGCTGGCCTGGCTATACTTGAATGGATTTCTGAGATTTTTGGTATATCATAATCCTTCATTGGTTTGTCTTCCTGTTGCTTGTCAGCCATGTTTGTTCTGGGTATTTCAAATTCCTTTCGATTCTTTGCAATCCACTGAGTTAACCCCCGAAACTTTTTGTCGATATCGTCCTCAAAGGGCAACAACTCTGGCTTCTTCGATCTAGTTTACCTGCATTAATCGAAAGTACCTGAAATAACTAAACAAACACAAATGAGAATAAATATATATATATGTTTAATTAAAACTGATCTACTTAAATCGATATTGTAAGTAATAAACGCAATTACAGTCCCCGACAACGGCGCCAAAAACTTGTTGGGTATTATCTACGCGCAACACGCAAGTGTACGTGGTCAACAAGTAATACAGTGATAAATCAAAGATCGTACCCACAGAGATAATAATTACTGCTTAATCAAACAATTACCAATTTTATAGAATTTTAACTTTATCAAACAAACGGTCATGTGATGTTTTTATAACTAAATTATTACTTAGAACAATCGCACACTAAATCAAAAATTTAACAGATTTGAGAGAGTTAAGCCCACAACTTCACTTATGATTGCATTTCTGATAATTATCCTTTTCCCCATTTTATTTCAGTTACCCCAGATTATTAATCGAAAACACTAACGTAGATAAAACCACCTCACGATGCATAATATCCATACTCACTTATATCCACATATGATAGATTCAAGTAAGACATCCTAATTAACCAATTCACTATATTTCTATGTGAATTTTAATTAATCATAATTTATTACCAAGTTTTCTTTCAGATTACATATGGTGTAAAGGAATACATCTATCCTAAACACGAATCACAATTTCTATCTACGCAGAAATCACGAACATATGTCACTATGGCCAGTTCTAATCTCCTATGTTCCTTCACAAGTTCATAAGAAATAACAGAATAATCGTTGATCAGGCAATTATATAAATTAATCACACACATAGTAAATAACCTGGGAATAACATCCATAAACTAAGTTTAAAAATACTTAGTCATCCATTACAATCATAGCTCCGTTGTAGGCTTTAAAAGGAATTTAGTTCATATTAAATAAATAAAAACCCATAATCCTCATCATAGCAAACATTACGATTACAAGATTTAAAGAGAAAGAGATAATAAAATTCAGAATCGTATCATCAATCTCCACTCCTACCCTGCGATCGTCATCTTCACTTGATGATCTTAAATCTCCGCTACAAGTTAAGATCCAATAAAATAGTGCTTCTTGCGGTGGCTAGGTATATGTCTCAATCTCTTTTTAAGAGTCCTAATTATAACATAACATAACAGTCCCCGTCTCCCCTCATTGCTTCAGCCGTAACCAACTCGGAGTAGGGTCACCCCTTTGCACGCCCGCCTCCCCGCCCCGGCGGGGAGTTCCTATGAAAATCACCCGCCCCAGCGAGAAAAGTCTCTGACCAGCCATCTTAATTTACTTTAATTTCATGCTAGCTTGTATTCCTTTACTTTCGTGCGGCTACTAAATATATGCTAACTCTTGCCTTGTGAACTGCTTGTGACCGTGGGCCCATGTATCCTACTAAATTACATGGATCTGATCTAATTAACTTAGCCCACTTATCATTTTGCCTAATGATTTCGTGGGCTGCTCATTGCATGGCTGCTTACGTGTGTTGCTTGGCTGCATCCGTGCGTTACATGGCAAGTGCATGGTCCTCCTTTATTGTGGTCCCCTACTTACATGCTATACATACTCTTGGCCCACTTGAAATTCCGCATGAGCTTGCTTCTTCGGTTACACACAACCTAATGCAAGCAGCTGCGAACGTGGGATGCTCCTACTTCATGCTAGCCCACATACATATGATGATTGCCTCCTCCACTATATTCGTGGCCCACTTACCTTTGCCATTTCTTTACCAGCCGTCTTCATTAACTAATTGCATGCATGGCTTACATGATTTATGAATTCCTACCACAAATCCATAGCCCACGTAAACATGTGCCTGACCCACTTGCTGACTAACCTTCTTAGCATATATGTTGATTCCATAAGCTGCTGACTTCGTGAATGCTCCTAGCCTCTAGTGGATTACTAATGCAAAGCTGCATGGATTTAAAGCAATTCGTGGCTCCCATTCCATTTATTACTTACACAAAAGCCCCACTTAGCCAAATGAGTTTGACATGCTCATTCCGTGAGCTGCTAACCGATTACCACTTGATATCCCACATTAAGCTATTAACCCACTGGCTTGCTCTTGTTGATTCCATAAGCTGCTCCAATTTTCTTTCCAACATCACGGAACTCTTCAATTGTACCTACAATAAAATATAAGAATACTAGGTATATTTAGGCACAATAAAAAGATGAAGCATTAACGAATAGACATAAAACATGCAAATTTTGTCCTTTAAAACTACTTTCGCCCCCATTTCATTATTTGCACATAAACGTATGCACCCAGTAGAAATAATAGGCAAATTACTTGAAAACATGCAGAATCAAGCTATAACGACTACTGATTCGTAGGTATAAAACCCACTCATCAATGATTTGACAACAGAGATGGAAAAGATGGAATTAGAGATTCAAGGTTCAAGAAAAGGAGAGATATTATTTACGATAGAAGTTCAACCTACTATTGTAGAAAAGGTGAAAGAAGTGCAACTCAGAACATAGGAGTGCGAAAGAATAAAGAAGAAGATCACAGACAGTACATAGAATGCGTACAATCTTGATAACGAAGGGTTATTAAAATTTGAAGGAAGAATTTGGGTTCCATGTGAACTAGAGTTGAAAGAAGAAATTATGAATGAAGCTCATCACTCGAGGTACTCAATTCATCCTGGTAGTACCAAGATGTATCAAGACCTTCGGACCAATTTTTGGTGGCCTAATATGAAGAGGGAGATAGCAGAATACGTAAGTAGGTGCTTAACTTGTCAGAAAGTTAAGGCCGAACATCAAAGACCTAGTGGTTTGTTACAATCATTGGAGATTCCGGAATGGAAATGGGAGCATATAACCATGGATTTTGTGGTAGGACTTCCAACGACGCAGAAAGGATACGACGCTATTTGGGTAATAGTAGATCGTTTGACGAAATCGGCTCATTTCTTGCCGATAAGGGTCAGGTACAACCTGGATCAACTAGCTAAGCTTTATGTCAAGGAAATCGTCTCCAGACATGGAGTTCCAGTTTTGATTGTGTCCGATCGCGATCTGCGATTCACCTCGAACTTCTGGAGGAGTTTACAAGAGCAAATAGGAACGCAACTGAGGTTGAGTACGGTGTATCATCCACAGACGGATGGGCAAAGCAAAAGGTGATAGTAGTGTGCATATAAGCCAATCATGTATGATGATAAAACACATACTTTGTAAACAATCTTATTTATTTATTAATAAAATATTCATTTAAGGCATTTAATTATCTACATGGTGCTGTTTTTAATAATATATAAATAACCCATAGTTTTAAGCAATGATTTTAGAATCATGATGAGATCATGCTAATAAGATCTAAATTCTTAGAAAGCTTAAAAATTAAAATAGTTCCCAATTGTGGGATTACTAAAATGGAGATTAGTAAATCCGGATAGATTGGTACATATATTGGTTGCTCATTGGATGAGGATGACTGATCTCATAGTCATTTGTGTGGAGACACTAAAACAAGTATGTAGGTGCTTATTGGAGAATAAGTTCACTGAACATGACTCGCTATGGAATACCTAATGGAGTTTTACTCGCTTGTCAATAGGAATTCCTAATGTGATAGTAGTACAAGTGATCCTTGGACTTGAGATCATCATAGTATCTTGTATGTAATGAATTATACTTTGACTTATTCCTTAAGGCCCTTTAGGGTATATAAAAGGGTATGCTTGGGTATAATGAGTTACATATGGAGATAATGAATGATCAATAAAGAATCTACCACCTCTAGTAAAAGAGGAGATATGTCCTATGTGATTCGTTAAATGACAACCCAGGAATCCTTGGCCAAGGTAAAATGAAATTAGAAAGAGGTTTCTAATTTGCATTATTTGGAGTTGTGCGTTTTCTAATCGAAATACATATGATTAAATAAATTAAGACTTGACAGTAAATCCATGTCTTATATTTAATTGGCACATTATATGGTGGAAGGATTGAATTGTACGATAACTATTAACTCACAGGTTCTTTTATGATTAATGTTGAAATCTATATTATCTGAAAAGTCGTTGATCGCTAGGGAGGCTTATCTCTATTGTAGAATAAATATTATTTATTTAAATAGATTATTAGTTTAATTTATTTATTTAAATAAGATTAGAATTGTTCTAATTGATTTATTCACAACTGGTTTAATATGGAGAACCTAAAGGGTCACACCATAAAAGGAAGAAGAATTATTTAAGAAGAAAATGGCATGATAGTAATAATGCATTAACTGTAATTAATTTAATCTATGGTGATATAATAAATTAAATAGCTTAATATTTATTACTTAATATTTTAGAAATATTAAATATAAATTAATAAGAGGAGTCTTATTAATATTATTATTATTATTTTAATTCTAAAGGAGTTTAGGAATTAATATAATATCAGTACTCTCTCTCAATTCAAATAAGATTAGGATATAAATTAATTAAAAGTGTTTAATTAATTAATTAAATAAAAAAAGCCTATTCTAATTGGATTAGGAGGGTTAACCTAATATCTATATAAGAGAGTCTTATATAAGAAATAAGGTACGTGAAGTTTTCCAAAGGTTGGGAGTACACATATTCTATAGAGATAGAAACAAGGGTTAAGCCAATAACCCATCTTCCTGAGTTCTTCATCTTCCTTGGTGGATCACCGTTAGAGGCCAAACATTTGGGTGGCTGACATTGATCAAGGGAAGGAGCCACTACAGAGGAATCAAAGGAATCAAAGGAGTAAAACTTGTACCTGAGGAAGCTTGGATCTTCAAAGGTATAATTCCATCCTTTTCTTCTATGTACTGACTGATAATTGATGCACAAGAAAGATCATGGTTAAGGGTTTGTAAGAAAATTTTAAAATCTGATTTTTCATCCCTTCCGCTGTGTTTATGTAATTTGATTGCATGCTTATGTTTCTAGCAAATCCAACAGTGGTATCAGAGCCAATCTTATGCTAATTATTAGTTTATGTTATTCCATACATATATGATATGCGATTGGATCGAGTTCTTGGGCAACAAAATTTTTTTAGATTCTGCGAAGCTGTGCAGCTGCGTCGGTGCAAGGCATTCTTGCTTGCGCAGCTGCGCCGATGTCTGTTCCTGGTTTTCATGCTACGCAGCTGCGCCGGTTCCCGTTACATTCCTGGCGCAGCTGCGCCACTGGACAGGAACTGGAAAAATTTTCTTTTGTTTTGATTAATTAAATAATTGGTTTATTTAATTAATAAAGGTTTAAAATAAAGATGTTTATTTTATATGAAATATCATTTCAGAATTGCTAAAATTAAAGAGTTTAATTTGGAATTGTTTTTGAATGAAATAAAGGAATTTATTTTTCCAAAAACAAAGTTTAGCAAACTTTTGCCCATTAACTGATATTAATACATATATGGAATGAATTACTTTCATGAGATGAATAACTTTTATTGATACGTATGATGATATATATGTTAATAAAAGGGATTGATTATGGAGTATGACCAATGTGATTGAATTTTATTTTGGATGAATGCTTGAATGTATGAGTTTTATAAAATAGGGTCTGCGTACCTCGTCTTTTCTGGTTTTTTTTATTGTAAATTCTATCTTTCTCCTATGTACTTCCCCTTGACTGTTGATCAAGGTTTCTATTTAAATGAAATAGTTTATGTAGTAGGATTAGTTAGAATTTTTGAAGAACTGGAGATCAAGGAGCAAGGAGCGCTTGAAGACCCATTTGTATGGAGCCTGGGTTTAAATGTAATCGTTACGTTTAAATTTAAATTCTTGCACACCTAGGTTTGACCTTTTTGGTTCACTTGGTGGCTCTAGTGAACCAAACTAGAATAAAAGTCCATAATCAATTCGGGTAAAATATAGTATTCTATATTGCATGCTAAATATTATATATATTATATTTTATGCAAACATGCTTCGCATGTTTAATAAAATGACGCGTATTATATATATATATATATATATATATATATGTGTGTGTGTGTGTGTGTGTGTGTGTGCATGCGCGCTAAACAAGATGAGACAAATAATAACAAACTCCTCAAAGAAATAATATTAAGTCCGAAGCGTTCAAATGATATTTGGAATATCGAATGTCGTCTTCTAGCATGATTAATTAATAGAGTCTTATATATTTAATATGAGTTTGTTGTACTATCCACAAGGCGAGTATTGAGTATTTAAGATGTTAATTAATCACATTTGATGCTTATCAAGAAAATTGAACGATCTAGTCTTGTTGTGCTATCCACAAGGACGAACATTTTTCTTTTTTGAATTTATAAAAGTGCTAGGCTGGACTTAACTTAAATCATTTTAGTTCGGATGTGCACACACATGACCATTATGATTTAAGAGGCAAAATAAAAAGAGTTACATGGTGATGTAATTGACAAGAGTTGTCTACCTATTTATTTGTACATCGCTTGTTGTGCTATCCACAAGGTTATATACATTTGAAATGGGATTCTTAATCTCACTAGCAAATCTTTAATTAGATGTTGCCGAACTATATAAGTGAGGGTAATATAGTTTGATGAAAATAGTGGGAGATACCAATTTAAAATAAAGACCTAAATTTATTTTGGTATGCAAAGTTAATAAAATGAATGTTTGCTAAAAATATTGTCTTTTCACATGCAGAATTTTAAAAATGTCAAAATCACTAATCTCACTACGAAGCATACTTGATGCAAATAAGCTTACCGAGCCGAAATATGAGGTCTGGCTAAGAAATCTGAGAATTGTTCTCACTGTTGAAAAGATTTCTTATGTTCTAAATTCAACTATCCCTGAATCTGTTTCGGAAACAGCCTCTGAGGAAGAGATTGCCACTTTCAATAAATGGCAAGATGATGCATCTGTGGCTCAATGCATCATGCTCGCATCCATGAATAATGAGCTTCATCGTCAACACTGTAAATATGAATGCTCCTGCTATGCTGCTTCACCTCAAGGAGTTGTATGGTGAACAGAGTAGGACTGCTAGATATGAGATATCTAAGGAGCTCTTCCGATCTCGGATGACCGAGGGCACTGTCGTCGAGACTCATGTTCTGAAGGTAATCAATTTGATTGAACGCCTTGGACAACTTGGGTTTGTCATGGATGGGGAGTTGAGTCAAGACTTGGTCTTGCAGTCACTCCCTGAGACCTTCTCGCAGTTTGTGATTAATTTTCACATGAATAAGCTAGATGTCAGCTTGCCTGAGCTACTTAACATGCTGAAAACTGCAGAAGGTCACTTCTCATCCAAGAAGAACCATGTCTTGATGGTGGATTCTTCCAATAAAAGGAAGAGGCCCAAGATGTCTTCTAAAAAGAAGAAATCCAAGAAGGCTAAGGGAAAGGGGAAAGAAAAGGAACAAAAGAAACCTGAACCAGCTAAAGGAATGTGCTTTAATTGCAACGAGCCTGGGACATTGGAAGAGGAACTGTAAGAAGTTTCTAGCAGAGAAGAAGCTTGGAGAAGCTTCGACTTCCAATCAAGGTTTGTTTATGATTGAAATTAATTTTTCTGAAAGTCATAATTCTACTTGGGTATTGGATACCGACTGTGGGTCTCACATATATAACACTGTGCAGGGACTGGTTAGAAGTAGAAAGCTAAACAATGAAGAGGTGATCCTACGAGTGGGGAATGGAGCAAAGGTTGCTGCATTAGCTGTAGGAACTTATTGTTTAGCAATGCCTTCGGGCAAGTCCATTTATCTTAATAACTGTTATTATGTTCCGAATATTATTAAAAACATTATTTCAATTTCTGTATTGGATATGGAAGGTTTTGACGTTATTACAAAGAACAATGGTTGTTCTATTTATAAAGACGATGTTTTATATGGTATTGAAAATTTGCTAAATGGGCTTTATATACTTGACTTGCAAGAAAATATATTTCAAATTGAACAAATTAAGAAAAAGAAAAGAGATGATATTAATTATACCTACATGTGACACTGTAGACTCGGTCATATCAATGAAACAAGATTATTCAAGTTGCATAAGGATAGACTCCTAGAGCTATCCGATTATGAATCATATCCAACTTGTGAATCTTGTCTCATGGGTAAAATGACTAAATCTCCTTTTAGTGGAAAAGGAGAAAGAGTTACAGAGTTATTGGCATTGATTCACACAGACGTTTGTGGACCTATGACAACAAGTGCACGGGATAGGTATTCTTATTTTATTACTTTCACTGATGATCACTCAAGATTTGAATATGTGTATTTAATGACATACAAATCAGAATCATTTGAAAAGTTCAACGAGTTCAGAAGTGAAGTAGAGAAACAAATGGGCAAGAGTATTAAGATACTTCGATCAGATCGAGGTGGAGAATATTTAAGCGGTGAGTTTCTCAATTATCTCAAAAAAATAGGTATAATCTCACAATGGACTCTTCCAGGTACACCACAGTTAAATGGAGTATCTGAAAGGAGAAATCGAACACTGTTGGATATGGTTCGATCTATGATGCGTTTTACCGACCTTCCAATTTCCTTCTAGGGTTATGCCCTAGAAACGGCTGCATACCTACTTAACAAGGTACCTACAAAATTCGCCCCAAAGACTCCATATAAGATGTGGAAAGGGAGGAAACCAAATCTTAAGCATGTTAAGACTTGGGGTTGTCCAGCTTATGTCAAAAAGTTTGAAAATGATAAGCTACAGACTAAATTCGATAAGTGTAGATTTGTGGGATACCCTAAAGAAATCGTAGGGTATTATTTTTATCATCCAACTGATCAAAAGGTGTTTGTTGCGAAACATGCTGCCTTCTTGGAGAAAGGAGTTTATCCATGAAGGGGTCAATGGGAGTAAGATATATCTTGAAGAAGTTCAAGAATCACAAATTACCTATGGATCAGAGTCAGGTACCTGACCAAGTAGAATAACCTACTGTATCCACACCCTGTTCGTAAATCTGGAAGAGTACCGAAGATACCTGAGAGGTATGGATTCGTTATAGAGGATGACGATGAGGTACACATCATGAATGATGATGATCCATTGAATTATGAACAGGCTATGAGTAATAAAGACTCAGGAAAATGGCTTGAAGCCATGAAATTTGAAATGGACTCCATGTATGAGAACAAAGTATGGACTTTGGTTTCAGCATCTGAAGGCATTAAGCCTATTGGGTGTAAATGGTGTTTTAAGAGAAAGACTGAAGCAGACGGGAAGGTAGAGACCTATAAGGCCCGACTGGTTGCAAAAGGTTTCAAACAAAGACAAGGAGTTGATTATGATGAAACCTTCTCACCAGTAGCCATGCTCAAGTCCATTCAGATTTTGCTTGCGATTGCAGCTTATAACGACTATGAGATCTGGCAGATGGACGTGAAAACGGCCTTCCTCAATGGGAAACTTGAGGAGGATGTGTATATGACACAGCCAGAGGGATTTATTTCAAAAGTTGGAACAAATAAAGTCTGTAAGCTACAACGATCCATTTATGGGTTGAAGCAAGCTTCTCGTAGATGGAATATTCGTTTTGATGAGACAATCAAAGAGTTTGATTTTATCAAAAATGAGGATGAACCATGTGTATAAAAGAAGGTTAGTGAGTATCATTCCTTGTATTATATGTTGATGATATATTACTGATAGGGAATGACATTCCTATGTTACAATCAATTAAAATCTGGTTATCTAAAAACTTCTCCATGAAGGACTTGGGTGAAGCATCCTATATTTTGGGGATAAAGATCTATAGAGATAGATCTAAAAGGATGCTCAGCTTATCCCAAGGAACGTACATTGATACGATGCTAAACTGGTTTAGCATGGAAGATTCCAAAAGCGGTCTCATGCCGATGAGCCATGGAATACATCTCTCCAAGAAACAGGCCCCAAAGACACCTGAGGAGAGAGACCGTATGAGTAAGATCCCTTATGTTTCTGCAATAGGTTCTATCATGTACGGTATGATATGTACTAGACTTGATGTTGCTCACGTACTTAGTGTAACGAGCAGATACCAGTCGAATCCAGGAGAAGAGCACTGGAAGGCAGTGAAGAATATCCTAAAGTACTTGAGAAGGACTAAAGATATTTTTCTTGTCTACGGTGGGTCTGAATTAAAACTCGAGGGATTCACGAACTCAAGTTTTCAAACAGACCAAGATGAAAGTAAATCTGTTTCAGGGTATGTGTTTACCTTGAACGTAGGCGCAGTGAGTTGGAAGAGTTCTAAGCAGCAAACAGTTGCTGATTCAGTAACAGAGGCAGAGTATATAGCTGCAAGTGAAGCTGCAAAGGAAGTTATTTGGATGAAGAAGTTCATAACTGAACTTGGTGTGGTTCCTAGCATTGGAGAAGCAGTTCCCGTAAACTGTGACAACACCAGAGCGGTTGCACAGACTAAGGAACCCAAGTCTCATCAGAAATCCGAACACGTGTTGCGGCGATTTCACTTGATCAGGGAGATCATTGAAAGAGGAGACGTCACCTTGGAGCGTGTGGACTCTCAAGACAACATTGCAGATCCATTTACTAAAGCTCTAACACAACAGCAGTTTGATCGTCACTTAGAGAAGATGGGTATGAGATACCATGGCGATTAGCTTTAGTACAAGTGGGAGATTGATAGTAGTGTGCATACAAGCCAATCATGTATGATGATAAAACACATACTTTGTAAACAATCTTATTTATTTATTAATAAAATATTCATTTAAGGTATTTAATTATCTACATGATGCTGTTTTTAATAATATATAAATAACCTATAGTTTTAAGCAATGATTTTAAAATCATGATGAGATCATGCTAATGAGATCTAAATTCTTAGAAAGCTTAAAAACTAAAATAGTTCCCAATTGTGGGATTACTAAAATGGGGATTAGTAAATCTAGATAGATTGGTACATACGTTGCTTGCTCATTGGATGAGGATGACTGATCTCATGGTCATTTGTGTGGAAACACTAAAGCAAGTATGTAGGTGCTTATTGGAGAATAAGTTCACTGAACGTGACTCGCTATGGAATACCTAATGGAGTTTTACTCGCCTGTCAATAGGAATTCCTAATGTGATAGTAGTACAAGTGATCCTTGGACTTGAGATCATCATAGTATCTTGTATGTAACAAATTATACTTTGACTTATTCCTTAAGGCCTTTTAAGGAATATATAGGGTATGCTTGGGTTTAATGAGTTGCATATGGAGATAATGTATGATCAATAAAGAATCTACCACCTCTAGGAAAAGAGGAGATATGTCCTATGTGATTCGTTAAATGACAACCCAGGAATCCTTGGCCAAGGTAGAATGAAATTAGAAAGAGGTTTCTAATTTGCATTATTTGGAGTTGTGCGTTTTCTAATCAAAATACATATGATTAAATAAATTAAGACTTGACAGTAAATCCATGTCTTATATTTAATTCGCACATTGTATGGTGGAAGGATTGAATTGTACGGTAACTATTAACTCACAGGTTCTTTTATGATTAATGTTAAAATCTATATTATCTGAAAAGTCGTTGATCGCTAGGAAGGCTTATCCCTATTGTAAATATTATTTATTTAAATAGATTATTAGTTTAATTTATTTATTTAAATAAGATTAGAATTGTTCTAATTAATTTATTCACAACTGGTTTAATATGGAGAACCTAAAGGGTCACACCATAAAAGGAAGAAGAATTATTTAAGAAGAAAATGACATGATAGTAATAATGCATTAAGTGTAATTAATTTAATCTATGGTGATAGAATAAATTAAATAGCTTAATATTTATTATTTAATATTTTAGAAATCTTAAATATAAATTAATAAGAGGAGTCTTATTAATATTAATATTAATATTATTATTTTAATTCTAAAGGAGTTTAGGAATTAATATAATATCAGTATTCTCTCTCAATTCTAATAAGATTATGATATAAATTAATTAAAAGTATTTAATTAATTAATTAAATAAAAAAAACCTATTCTAATTAGATTAGGAGGGTTAACCTAATATCTATATAAGAAAGTCTTATATCAGAAATAAGGTACGTGAATTTTTCCAAAGGTTGGGAGTACACATATTCTATAGAGATAGAAACAAGGGTTAAGCCAATAACCCATTTTCCTGAGTTCTTCATCTTCCTTGGTAGATCACCGTTAGAGTTCAAACATTTGGGTGGCTGACATTGATCAAGGGAAGAAGCCACTACAGAGGAACCAAAGGAATCAAAGGAGTAGAACTTATACCTGAGGATGCTTGGATCTTCAAAGGTATAATTCCATCCTCTCCTTTTATGTATTGACTGATAATTGATGCACAAGAAAGATCATGGTTAAGGGTTTGTAAGAAAATTTTAAAATCTGATTTTTCATCCCTTCCGCTGCGTTTATGTAATTTGATTGCATGCTTATGTTTCTAGCAAACCCAACAAAAGGACAATCCAAACGCTAGAGGACATGTTAAGGTCTTGCGTTATGGATTTTAAGGGTAGTTGGGACGATCATCTACCATTGGTAGAGTTCGCCTATAAGAACAGTTACCACGCTAGTATAGGCATGCCACTTTATGAAGCGTTGTATGGACTGGAAGTATCGAACGCCACTTTGCTGGGATGAAGTGGGAGAACGTTAAATGTTGGGTCCTTAATTGGTACAACAAACGGCGGAAGTGGTTATGTTAATACGAATGCGACTAGTAGCAGCTCATGACAGACAAAAGAAGTAAGCCGATCCACATCGAAAGAACAGAGAGTTTGAAGTCGGTTCATATGCGTTCCTGAAAGTGTCACCCTGGAAGGGGAAGATACGTTTCGGGAAGAAAGAAAAGTTAAGCCCTAGGTTCATAGGACCTTTTGAGGTTCTGAAAAGGGTAGGAGAAGTAGCTTATGCGAGAGCATTACCTCCAGAGTTGGGACATATCCATAACATGTTTCACATATCGGTATTACGTCCCTATAAACTGGATTACAAGCACGTAATCGAGTATGAACCAATTTAAGTTGAGAAGGACTTAACGTACGAAGAGATTCCTATTCAAGTTATTGATAGGAAAGAATAAGTTTTGAGAAGCAAAGTTATACGTTTGGTGAAGGTGATATGGAGGAAGCACAGAAAAAGCAACGTGGGAACTCGAGAACAAGATGAGGATGGCTTATCCTCATTTGTTTGAGTAACTGATATTAAATTCTGGGGACAGAATTCTTATAAGGGGGGGGGGGGGTGGAGAATGTAACGCCCAAGAAAATTGAACGATTTTGTAAATGAATTTTATTTGAGTTATTAAATAAAATTCGATTTATTTGTTTATTCTAAGCGAGTAAGCAAATTAAAGGTCATTTTATGACATAGAGAAGTTCGAACTGGTTAGTATTCTGGCTATGTGCTAGAAATAGTGAATGTGAATTTTCAAGACGAAAATAAAGTTTTTTTCGAGAAAATGACGAAATAAGCACTATTCATCAAATCTTAAGGGTTAGGGTTTGACCCTAAAGGTTAGGGTTCATGTAACCCTAAGCTCTTTTGGGAGTTTGGAATGTGAAATTGACATTCGGTCGAAAGATTTGACAGGTAATATACCGTAAAAAGTTAAAATAGCCACGGAGAAGTCTTTTCAGAAGAAAAGTTTAGAAATCACTATTCATCCATTTCTGAACGGGAATTTATTTTTAAATTCCGAGAAACGTGTAATGATAGGATTTCAAGACGAGGTGGAATATGTAATAATATTTCACTTATGGCTCGTGAAGTTTTCACATAAGGACTTAAGATCCTAACGTTAGGAAATGTGAAATCAATAATTTAATTGATTACGTATAATAATAAATAATTATTATATGGAAGGAATACTTGTATAATACGAGGTATTATACGAGAATAAATGGAGAAGATACTAGAATTAATACGACGTATAATACAAATTTTATACGAAGTAAATACATTAAAAGGAATTGAATTGGAATTAAAATTTAATAAGATGACCCGTGGGTCGAACCATTGGATAAACGAGTGGGTTTAGCCCATGGTTCAACCCATAACCCATGTTGGACATGGGGGGACAAGGTGGCCACATGGGGCATATGGAGCACAAGGTGCCAATGTGCTTGCACATGCTAGCACATGGGAGGACATAGGCAAGACATGTGTGTGTGAGGTGGAGAGGAGGTTAAGCCTAAATGACTTATTTACCCCAAACTTTGCTAATCTCTATAAATAAGAGAGCTCCCCTCCTCATTTTGGCTGTTTGAGAATTCTATCATCCTATAGAGAGAGAGAGAGAGAGAGAGAGAAGAAGAAACTAGAGCAAGCTTTGCCTAATCTTAACTCATCAACCAAGGAGAAGAAGTAGCCTTTGAGTCTCCATACTCAAGCTCAACCAAGAACCTTGAAGGTATAACCTAAGAAATTGTAAAATCTTCTTTTCTTTCATTAATAACTTTTATAGAGAAGTGATTAAAGGAGTTGTGCCTATGGAGAAGTTATAAGGATGGAGTAATGGTGAATTAGGAACCCTAATAAGCCATGTATGTTAAGATATTAAGAATTCGTTAAGAACAAATATGAAGAACTTAGTGAATTTATAAGAAATGGACTAATGAACAAGTTAAACCATGACAACTTGAACGTTTTGAATGGTTAGAATCAGTAAGAATCAACCATTGGATTGATTTGATTTGGTTTGAAGTAAGAATAACGAAAAATGAAGATTTGGCGGAAGCTATGCAATTAAACGATAATTGTCGAAAACGTAGATTTCTCGGATTGGAAGTCAAAAGTCGACAGTGTGACTCAAAAACAGGGATTTTTGATTCTAACACGTGTAATTAGGTTGATAAGACTTGCGAGAGGAAGAACGGATTGATTCTGACTTAAAGTAAAGAAACGAGCGTTGAACGTTCACGAACGTTCAACGAAAACGTAAAAATGGACTAAACGGCGAATTTCTTGCCAACGGATTCGAAAATGAATTCCGACTTGATATAATGATAGAGTATATCATTTATGAACTATAAGCTTTGGAACGAGCCAATTCCGAGTTGTAACGAATACGTTACGAGCCTCGGGAATTTTAGAAATCTTAAACTTAGGAAAAATTTTCTGAGTTGCAGAGGCAGCGCGGGCTGCGCCGCCCAGATGCTTCACCAGGCGCGGGGTGCTCTAGGCTGGGCAAAATCCTCTGCATGAATAGCGCGGGGCGCGCCACTTGCAAAGGAATTCAGGCTCGGGCCGCGCCAGGCAGAGAACATTGTTGACCAAATTGATTACTCACTCAACCTTTTCCTCAAGTGACTAAAGGGTTAGTAAGTAATCAATGAACATGAATAGAAACCCTTTGAACAACTTGTTTAACTAAGGGTTATCAGGAGTAAATGCTAATCAAACATAAATGAACTTAAACTTTGGAAGCATAAACTGTAAACCAAAGATTAAGTTGAAGAATAAGTAACGATCTCATTGATTGTCATACTTAATGATGATTGATGGAAGTTCGAGTTATAACATAAGAATGTTAAGAAGTCGGAATGAATATTAAATGACTTAAACGAATGTTATTAGTTAACGTTTCGGTTAAGTTATACAAGAAGGAGAAGTTAGGCAATACATAGTATATCGATTATGATTTCTTATTGGCATACTATGTGATGATTGTAGAAGTGGTAAAGATCAAGTAGCGTACTTAAAGATTTAAGAGACGCGAAGGCAAGTGTTCTAATACCATTCATACTTTTTGATGAATGAAAGTTTCTTAACTTTGTTCAAGTTTTACTTGATACAAGTGTTCTAACTCTTGTTTATACCTTATGGTTGGACAAGAGGTCATTATTCATAACTGCTTATGCATGAAAGAGGTTATTGGATGGTCGATGCCAGTTGATTCGGCTAGACTGAAAAGAAAAATATATTTTGGTGGGTTTTTCCACAAATCTTTCCAGGATATATATATATATATATATATTGAAGCTATCCATGCCAAGTGATTGGTAAGGATTCTTAGGGAAACCTGAGAGCGAAAAACAAATGTTTTTACGTCGTTAATTCGACGTGCACGCGAGGTTGCCAGTGATTAAACGTAAACACGTTTAATGAATGAATGTTGATCAACATAGAGTACTACAGGCTGATCACCTGGATGTGCTCGTAAGATATATTGGGCTTACGGCCTTAGTGCTGGGTTGTCCTTTTTAAAATGGGAACCAAGTGTTGGTTCGTGGTCTTTGACCAAGCAAGATTCCGAAGAGACTATACATCCTTGGGAATGGTTTTAAGAGAAATCAAAACACTATTTTGATTGTTCAGAAGTACTTCATAGCTATTGTACAGCTGTTAAAGTGGAAGAGATATGATTCTTGATTTTGTGGTTTCAAGATAAAATGTTAACTTGCTGAGCTATTTATGCTCATTCCTGCTTAAACTAAATGTTTTCAGCAAAGAAAGAACAGACCGAAGGATCCGGGAAAGACAAAGGCAAGTCCAAGATGGACAAGTAGAGACCTTTGTAATAAACATAGTATTAGTATTGTACTTACGGATATTATGACATAGAACAATGTAATGGTTATCGAGAACTTGGGAATAAATGAATAGAATGAATGTTTAGTAAACTCATACGTGATATTGTGATGTTACAATGGAATGTATGAGTAGAATGTAGTACCGTGTAACACCAGGTCCAGGGTTTGAAGGTACCCGAATTTGGGGGCGTCGCATATATCACAAACTTAAGTGAATATATCTGCTTAAATAGAAGCATATTTGATTCAAAGCTTAAAACAACTTATCTGCTTACTCAGAAGCATTTTCACTCTAAATATAAAAGTTATTTAAACTTTTATATTTGAACTTAAAGTTACATTTCTTTAATCCATAAAAAATAAATAATTCGTTATAAATTTGCATTAAACTATATATCTGCTTATACATAAGTATTTTTGAGCTAAAACTAAAATTGATCTATTTTCTTAATCAAGAAGCATATTTACAAAAATATAAAAGTTATATAAACTTTTATAATCGTGCATAAATTTACATCTGCTTATTCAAGAAGCACTTTTCACACAAAATATAAAAGTTATTTAAACTTTTATAACAGTGCATAATTTATATATTTGCTTACACATAAGCATTATTTGATCAAAGCATAAATTATTATCTACTTACATAGAAGCATATTTTCTCAAGTATCAAAGTCTTTGAACTTTTATAAATATATCTGCTCTTTAACTGATAGTTGCTTATTTGAGAAGCCTTAAATATAAAAGTTATTTAAACTTTTAATATATCTTTACTAAATTGTATCTGCTTATTTTAGAAGCAAAATTCTGTTAAACACTTTGTAAAAAGGGAAAAGGTTTGAGTTAGTTTATTTTATGTACCTGTGAGAAAGACGAGCAATTCTTCGACCAAGACCAGAGTCTTAGAGAAGTCAGCTGGGAGTTGGGTCTTTAGTGAACTTGTGAGGTGAGGAAGATGCTTTTGTTTCAAGACCAGATCATAAAATAGAACTGAACTCAAAAGAAGTACAACTAAACTTGAGGAGGGAGCTGGGAGCTTGCTATCCAAGATAGGTAGTTGTGAATAGTTAGAAGTTTGTTTATAAAACTTTATAAAGGCTTTTCCGCCTGTTAAAGGAGTATTTATTACTTATAGTAATAGGATCTCAAGTCCTAGAGAGGAGTTTGAGACTGAATGTAGCAACATATCAGGGATGTATGTTGTGAACCAGACAAATCTCTATGCATTGTGTGATTTATTTTTAACTATCTTGCATATTAATTTCTAACACTGCAAATTAATTATTTAAAAATTCAAAAAGGCCTAAGATAATTTTTTAATCTGTAATAATCTATTCAACCCCCCTCCCCCCCAATTCTAGATTATTATTGGACTTACAATTGGTATCAAAGCGTTGCTCTTTAACCTATTTGTTGAGTAAATACAGTCATACCTAAGAGTAGATCCATCTATGACTTATAATGCTACTGGTTGCGGAGAAGGACTATCAATGACCAGACCTCCACTATTTGATGGCACAAATTTTGTCACATGGAAGAGAAGATTCAAAATTTATGCCAAATCACAAGGAATCAAAGTTTGTCTTGCAATAGAACGAGGTGTAAAAGTTCCTACAAAAAGTGTAGGAGAAAAGATCGTTGAGAAAGATGTTGATGAGTTCACTACTGATGATAAAAATGCTATGAACATAGCATCCATTACTGAACAAGTTCTGGCTTATGCACTCATTGAAAAAGAATACAAAAGAGTTAGCAATTGCAAGAATGCAAAAAAAATCTGGAAAAAGTTGCTTCTAACATATGAAGGAACCAATCATATTAAAGAAACCAGAAAAGATGCTCTAATCCAGGAGTGAAAATTTCAAGCTGGAAGAAGGTGAAAAGATCATTGATATGGAAACACGTTTTTTCAGAATCATTGTTAAACTGGAACATCTAGGGAATGCATATACAACTAATGAGAAAAATAAAAGAATTCTCAAAGCTCTTCCATCCATCTAGAAAATGAAGGTTATTGCTATTAATGAAATGCAAGACCTAACAACTTATCCTCTTGATAGCCTTATTGGAAATCTTCGTGCCCACGAAGTCGACATGTTAGTCGAAAAAGCAGGATCGGATACAGATCTCAAGAAAAAAGGAATTGCTTTCAAAGCTCTATTTGTAGATCAAGAAAGATATGATGAAGAAGCTGTTGAACAAACCAAGGAAATTGCAAATCTATGTTTAATAGCAAATAATGATTCATCACCAAAATCTGAGGTAATTTTGAATATCAATTACCTAGTATTTCATTTGTCACACATACCTTAGATAATATAAATGAAAAACATCATGAATTACAAAAAGCGTATAATTTTTTATATGAAGTTAAATAAATTATTAAAGAAGATTTTATTATATTTAAAATTTCATTAGAAAAAATAATTAAAATTAACACAAATCTTGAAATAGAAAATGAAAGTTTAAAAAAAAGAAGAAGAATTAGAAAATGACTTTTCAGAAAGTTTATTACTAAAGGAAGAATTAGAAAAATTAAGAAAAATAAACAAAGATATGGAGATAGAAAATATAACACTTGCTGTAATTAATGAAAATACTCAAATACAAAATCAAGTGTTAAGTGAAGATGTTAAAAATCTCAATCTTGAAAATTCATCTCAAAAGATATAATTAGAAAAACAAAGTGAAGATTCTTCTTTAATTGATCATATTAATATTTTAACTAAAAAATGTAATGATTTAAATACTATAGTTCTTAAGTTCACAAAAGGGAAAGAAAACCTTGATGTCATGCTTAATCAACGAAGATGTGGATTTAACAAAGAAAGATTAGGTTATATTGGAGAATTTAGTAAAAGAAAAAATAATGGACTCTATCATGTTAAAAGTAAAGAAAAAGAAAATCATACATCTCCCTTTACTAAATGTTCTTACTGTAATAGAAATGGTCATTCTTTTCACATGTGTAATGCTCGAAATGGAAATTATAGAGGAAAAATAATTTGGGTGCCAAAGGGAAAAATGATTTGCACCAATTATTAATACAAGGAAAGAGTTTTCTAATTATCAAAAAAATAAAAGTCAAAAATCTTATAGAAATTTTCATCAAAGTTTTTCAAGATATAAAAATAGAGTAAATCATGCATTTTCTGTTACTCATAAAATGCTCGTATCTACTTAGATTGATTATCATGTACCCATTTTTGTAAAGAAAAACACAAATATTTCTTATACAAAATGGGAAAGTCACCCAAAGGACTCTTCTGATTAAAGGGTACCTGTAACACCTCGAACCCGATATAGGCCCGAAGTGCTACACACCGCAAGCCCAAAGGCCCGCAAGGCAACAATATCAAACACGTGCAGCCCAAATAAAATAACTCAACAATAATCTTAACTTAAAACCCAACAATAAATATATTTCAAATCAATCCAAATGAAATACCAATGAATACCACATTCAAATAACGGAGACGCAACTCCTCAAAATTAAGAGTTTTATCAAAATCAATCAATAAAAGAAACAATGTCTAAAATTTAACTCCAACTATCCCAAGCGTGTCAAACAAGTGCTCCTGAAAAAATCTGTAAGGGAGTGAGCGATGAAGCCCAGCAAGTAGCAATCCTCCCTATCTAGCCGAATCAAGTACAATTTGCAAAATACTTTTTAGAAATAACTTTTGTTCAATAACAATAGTACATAAGCTTTCAAAACTAAAATAATATTGATTTCAATGTATATCATATATATTTTAATCCATAGCCTTAATGACTAAGGTTACAATAGCCCTGTAACACGGCCCAAAAGTTCGATAACGTTATGATACGCACCCTACTAAGGCATCTATAAAAATGCACGTTCCCCAAAGGGCATCTAAAGGTGTGCGCCTTAATAGGTCCTATATTAGCTCCAGAACTAAACATAATCAATAACGAGTTCTATACATAGTCAGACTGAGGATTTTAAAATATTTTCTCAATATATTATCGATATTCTAAACGATACGTTTTCACAGTTCAAAATCATATAATCTCATTTCACAGTTCGAAAATAAATACTTGATCCGAATTTTGAAATATAAGAACATAACAGTTTAATTTAAATGGAAGCCTTAAATAAAACATAACGAATTTTGAAACCATACATTTTGGCATCCGAGTAATTACTAACGTATACATAAAAATAGACAATAATTTAAAAACACTAAATAGTTCGAAAAATCACTTATCTCGATATTGCGAAATACAAAATTAAAAGCGAACAAATCCTAAATATAAAATTAGGACAAATAAAATTATTAGGATGAATATAAGTTACTTATACTCTTAACTCAAATCTTACGCACTTATATCTAAATTTTATGATAAGAAAATATTAATTTAACTGTAATTTACACCTACAGGTGCTGAAATCTAATATATATATATATATATACTTGCCACTGAACCAAAAGTTAACATAACTAATTTCTTAATTAGTCAATGTTACAGCATTCTAACATGATAATGGCTTAGCCATGCATTACTAACGTAATATATACATATATAACTATTATCACACAGGCACCCACACACCCACACATAATATATATACAAAAACAGTACCGAAAAGCACAATTAATTATATATATAGTTAAAAAAATCTCATTTATTTTCACAAAAATCAGATACATAACACCATTTTCAAGATCTTTTTATTATTTAAATTATTGTTTTAAAATGTCTAATCATACATATAAATTAACTTATAATTGAAAAAGAGAAGAGTTTAGGTTGTTTACCTTTGAGTTTTCTTCTTTTTTTCTGCAGTAGTCCCAAAGCCAAATAACTTTGTACGTTCTTTTCTTTCTCTAGTTGTTTAAATATATGTAATTCCTTTGCAAAATAGGTTACCAGGTAAAAGAGTCCTTTTAAAATTAAAAGTTTGTTACAACTTAAATGACTTTTTCTTATCATTATAGGTTTTAGATATGTATAAATAATTATTAGTTACACTTCTATTATCTAATTATATTATTTTATTATCTTTTATCTTTTCTTTTTTTTTAAAAGTCAGGTATTACATTCTACCCACCTTAAAAGAATTTGGTCCTCCAAATTCCCAAATCACAATTCTAAAGGAAACATAAATATTACATGATCAAGAAAATTTATTATTTAACTAAATAGCACAATTGACAAAACAACTACATACCTTAATTCTGGGTGCCTGAAAGCTGAAACACACGTCCTCGATTTGGTCCTCAGGTTGCAAAGGTTATTTCTTCCTTTTTCCCATCTCTTTTCGGTGGAGGGTTCTTGGGACATTGTGCAATCCTATGGCCAAAATCTCCACAATGAAAACATGCTCCCGTATTCCAATGACATTCCTTGTCTAGGTGGTTCCTACCACACCTCGAACACTTCAACTTGTTCTCTTGATCCCATTGATTTTCTTTAAATTTAGTGGTTTGCGTATTTAGCTTCTTTGTAGGTCCTCCATGGCTCAAATCTTCCCCAGATGGTTCTTCCCTCTTATTGTTCTTCCCTTTCTCCATTTCTGCTAAGCCCTTCTTGATCACTAACGCCTTATTGAGCACCGCATCATATGTGGGCAGCTCAAAAGATGCCACACCATGTCTTATGTCGTCTCGTAACCCATCCTCCAACCTACGCGCTTTTGTCTCCTCATCTGCTACCAAGGTCGGTGCATACTTGGGGAGCTTCGCAAATTCGACTTCATATTAAGCAACTGTCTTACTCCTTTGTTCAAGCCTAATAAATTTCCTCTTCTTTTGTGCCCGAATCGTTCTAGGAAAGTACTTGTTAGTAAACGCCTCCTTGAATATGATCCAAGTGTAAGGTTCGAGATTCCCTTCGTGCTTTCTCTTCTCTATAAGCCACCAATCATACGCCCCACATTGAAGCTAATAAACCGTCAACGTCACCTTATTATCATCATTACTTCCTAACAAGTCAAACGCCTTCTCCATTTCTTGAATCCACTTCTCAACGATGGCAGGGTCCGTAGCCCCATCAAAGATTGGCGAGTTCAATCGCTTGATTTCCGCTACTATGCCACGCTGTCCAGGTTGTTGGCTCTGCACTAACTAAGCTAAAGTGGTAGCTAGCTGAGTGAGACCATTAGGGCCAAAATTGGTGTTAGTAGGGTTGCTTCTTCTAAGCGGCATTTTCCTACACAAGAAGCAATCCCCACTCAACAACACTATACCAATCTAGTAACAAATAAAATAAAATATCTAATTAGCCTCGAGTACAAAACCTCAAACAATACATAGATTTCTTACCTTATTCTTTATTAAATTTTAAAATTCTTAAATTGTCAAAACTATTACCCACAGCTAATTTCCAAAATCACTCCCCAGGAAATATGTGAGTTTTTCAACCCAACACATTGCGAGGGGCCACTGCTTTGATACCACTTATGTAACACCCCGAACCCGATATAGGCCCGAAGTGCTACACGCCGCAAGCCCAAAGGCCCGCAAGGCAACAATATGAAACACGCGTAGCACAAATAAAATAACTCAACAATAATCTTAACTTAAAACCCAATAATAAATATATTTCAAATCAATCCAAATGAAATACCAATAAATACCACATTCAAATAACGGAGACGCAACTCCTCGAAATTAAGAGTTTTATCAAAATCAATCAATACAAGAAACAATGTCTAAAATTTAACTCCAGCTATTCCAAGCGTGTCAAATAAGTGCTCAGCTTTCAACGATGTGACCTGTAAAAATCTGTAAGGGGGTGAGCGATGAAGCCCAAGCAAGTAGCAATCCTCTCTATCTAGCCGAAGTCAAGTACAATTTGCAAAACACTTTTTCGAAATAACTTTTGTTCAATAACAATAGTACATAAGCTTTCAAAACTAAAACAATATTGATTTCAATGTATATTATATATATTTTAATCCACAGCCTTAACGACTAAGGTTACAATATCCCTGTAACAAGGCCCAAAAGTTCGATAAAGTTATGATACGCACCCTACTAAGGTATCTATAAAAATGCACGCTCCCCAAAGGGCATCTAAAGGTGTGCGCCTTAGTAGGTCCTATAGTAGCTCCGGAACTAAACGTAATCAATAACGAGTTCTATACATAGTCAGACTGAGAATTTCAAAATATTTTCTCAATATATTATCGATATTCTAAACGATACGTTTTCACAGTTCAAAATCATATAATCTCATTTCTCAGTTCGAAAATAAATACTTGATCCGAATTTTAAAATAGAAGAACATAACTGTTTAATTTAAATGGAAGCCTTAAATAAAACATAACGAATTTTGAAACCATACATTTAGGCATCCGAGTAATTATTAATGTATACATAAAAATAAATAATAATTTAAAAACACTAAATAGTTCCAAAAATCACTTATCTCGATATTGCGAAATACGAAATTAAAAGCGAACAAATCCTAAATATAAAATTAGGACAAATAAAATTATTAGGATGAAATATTATAAGTTACTTATACTCTTAACTCAAATCTTACGCACTTATATCTAAATTTTTGATTAATTTTATTATAAAAAACAATTAATTTAACTGTAATTTACACCTATAGGTGCTGAAATCTACTATATATATATATACTTGCCACTGACCCAAAAGTTGACATGACTAATTTCTTAATTAGTCAATGTTACAACATTCTAACATGATAATGGCTTAGCCATGCATTACTAACGTAATATATATACATATATAACTATTATCACACAGGCACCCACACACCCACACATAATATATATACAAAAACAGTACCGAAAATCACAATTAATTATATATATAGTTAAAAAAATCTCATTTATTTTTACAAAAATCAGATACATAACACCATTTTCAGGATATTTTTATTATTTAAATTATTGTTTTAAAATATCTAATCATACATATAAATTAACTTATAATTGAAAAAGAGAAGAGTTTAGGTTGTTTATCTTTGAGTTTTCTTCTTCTTTTTTTCTGCAGTAGTCCCAAAGCCAAATAACTTTTTACGTTCTTTTCTTTCTCTAGTTGTTTAAATATATGTAATTCCTTTGCAAAATAGGTTACCAGGTAAAAGAGTCTTTGTAAAATTAAAAGTTTGTTACAACTTAAATGACTTTTCCTTATCATTATAGGTTTTAGATATGTATAAATAATTATTAGTTACACTTCTATTATCTAATTATATTATTTTATTATCTTTTATCTTTTCATTTTTTTAAAAGTCAGGTATTACAGTACCAGTTCGGGAAATTAATAATGTTACATGTATGTCTTGGAGTCAACTCTAGTAAAAATAACTGACGACATCATTGTTGGATCTATTGATATTACTTTGTTAAATGATTTTTCTGAAAGCATGAATAAGGAATTTGAAATGAGCATGATGGGAGAATTACATTTCTTCCTAGGATTTCAAATCAAACGAGGTAAGCAAGATTCTAACTATACAGGACATCATAATTATAAAAGTACAAGTCACACATGTCAATTTTCTCATAATTATTTATTCATTAAAATAAATTTTTTTTTTAAAAATAATTGATTAAATTTGATATTTTAACATAGTAGAAATTTTACAAATATTTATACTTTTAACCATTTTTTTAAAAAGCTATTATAAATATATTTTAATATTTATAAGTTTTTATTACTTATATTTAATATTTAATATTTAAATTTATTCTTTTTAAAAACATATATATATATATATATATATATATATAATAGATTAATATGGAACATTCATTTGAATTTCTATGCATCTAACGGTAAATAATATTCATCCGTATATAGGCAACCACACAGATTCAAATAATGCAAGCTTCCTACCATTTGATCAAAAGACAAATAGGCAACTGAATATTTGAAAAGATTTTTTTTCAGATTATAATCTCTTTTTCTGCAGATTCTAAAAAAAATAATACTCTATACTATTTTCCCCCCCCCCCCATTTTTTATGATGACAAAGGGGGAGCAAAAAATATATTATTGGGAGAAGAAAAGTAGCATTTTTTTTTCATGCTATATACATGAACTGTTATATACTTTTTCATGTTAGTTTTTCAAAAATTAAATTTTTTAAATGATTGCATAAACTGAGGGGTAGCTTTAATAGAAAATATTTTTAGTTGATTGTCATCATCAAAAAGAGAGAGATTGTTGGGTCTCCAATTTTTAGTTTATTTTAATGATAACAATAATTAGTAAATAAATTTATTAAAATGATAGAATCCTCTCCATAGGATTTATATTATAAATTATTTTAATTATATTATTTACTTTGGTAAAAATATTTTTTAAATCTTATTGAATTAATTTTCTTGATCTTGATAATTTAATATAAAATGTTAAAACATTATAGTTGCATGCATGATATAAAAATAAGCTATATGTATTTGTGTGTGAACCATGTATATATATATGGCTTTATGATTATAGCTTTTAAAGCATTAATTAAAGCCTTGACCATAAATCTGATAATGTTGGAAGTTAGAATTTTTTTCATACCATTATTTTGGGACAAAGCATTTGTCTCAACCATGCATTTGCTTAGCCATGAAATGAAGAAATCAATATGTGGGTAATAAATGCTTTTGTTGACCAATAAGAATAAATGAATTTGAACATGCATTTTGGGATAAATTCATATGCTGAGAAAGAAGCTTGTGCCCATTAATTGCTAGTTTGACCCATGTGCTAAAAATATAAAATGTAGAAGTAAATTTTTCTTATGGGCTAAAGAAATAAAACTTGGGCTAAAAAGTTTCCCTATTTATTCTCATAATAATTTTAGTATCTAAAGATTGCAAAAATCTTTTTAAGTTATTTCCAAAGATTGCAAAAAGAAATTACAAAATCTATATATATGTAGCATGTGTGTGTGTGTGTGTGTGTGTGTGTGTTTAATCCATGTGAATGCTTGTATGGATATATAAATGCGTGTGACATGTAAACATTAAATGAGTTTTAGCCTTAGCCGTTTATATGAGGGAGGTTTTCATTTGGGACAACAATTTCGGGACACTTTGGTTGATTCAATGTGCTGGAACAAAAGAGATTCACATATGCTAAGAATTTGACCAAATTAAATGTTTAAAAGCCATGTGCCTAATAAATGTCAAGATAGCTTAAAAATTGAATGGGCCAAAAATTTCAAACCATCAATTTATAAATGATTGCAATTCGTGTGTTGTAGTGCAATTTTTTTTTCATCCGGATCATTGATTTTAAAATAAGCAATCCTAGCCATTCATTTTAAAATAAACTTTTAAAATTACCTTTTTGCCCCAAGCTTAGAAAAATTATAAATAGGAGGCTTTCCTTTCATTTATAACTTGCCAATTCACTTGAAAAAAAACATACTCCTTCTACATACTCTCTCTATAAGAAACTTTCTCTCTCTTCTTATCAAAGTTCTAATCATTTGAGAAGAGGAAATTGATCTAAGTATTTGAGATAAATTGTTTGATTTACTTTATTTGAATTATCTCTTGATTATTTAAATTTATAGATATACGAATATTAATTATTATATACAATTATATATATCTATATTTTATCTATTTATCAAATAAAAAGTTATACTTAGACGCCCAAGGCTACAGAGATATTTCTCTTAAGTGAGGGAATCGAACCGTACAATTCTTTATAGTACTTAGTGACTTTTTATTAATATTATTTATATAAATATCCTAAAGTAGATCTACATTTGATGGTTTAAAACAACAATGAGATATTTCTCTAAAAATAGTGAATCATCCGAATCGAATTTAAAATTCTAATTGATCTATCGAAAATATTTATATATATATCAATTGTGAAACTATAAATTTTGTCATACTTAGACGCCCAAGGTTACAGAGATGTTCCTCTTAAGTGAGGGAATTGAACCGTACGATTCCTTATAGTACTAAGTGACTTTATTTATAACCAATCACATAATAGATAAAATATTATTATATATACTTTGAGTTAAACAAATATATTTGTTATATCAAGTATTGCTTAACTGATTTATTTAATATACTTGATATCTGTCATCACAAGTATTTGATCATAAATTCATTTATTTATAAAATACTTGTTGCATAATATAAAAGTTATTTAAACTTTTATATCACAAACTTAAGTGAATATATCTGCTTAATTAGAAGCATATTTGATCAAAAGCTTAAAACAACTTATCTGCTTACTCAGAAGTATTTTCACTCTAAATATAAAAGTTATTTAAACTTTTATATTTGAACATAAAGTTACATTCTTTAATCCATAAATAATAAATAATTCATTATAAATTTGTATTAAACTATATATCTGCTTATACAGAAGTATTTTTGAGCTAAAGCTAAAATTGATCTATTTGCTTAATTAAGAAACATATTTTCAAAAATATAAAAGTTATATAAACTTGTATAATCGTGCATAAATTTACATTTGCTTATTCAAGAAGTATTTTTCACACAAAATATAAAAGTTATTTAAACTTTTATAACAATGCATAATTTACATATTTGCTTAAACAGAAGAATTATTTGATCAAAGCATAAATTACTATTTGCTTACAAAGAAATATATTTTCTCAAGTATAAAAGTCTTTGAACTTTTATAAATATATGCTTTTAATTGATATCTGCTTATTTGAGAAGCCTTAAATATAAAAGTTATTTAAACTTTTATATATCTGTACTAAATTGTATCTGCTTCTTTTAGAAGCAAAATTCTGTTAAACACTTTGTAAATAGGGAAAAGGTTAGAGTTAGTTTATTTTATGTACATGTGAGAAAGACGAGTAATTCTTCGACTAAGACCAGAGTCTTAGAGAAGTCAGCTGGGAGTTGGGTCTCTAGTGAACTTATGAGGTGAGAAAGAGGTTGTTGTTTCAAGATCAGATCATAAAATAGAACTGAAATCAAAAGAAGTACAACTAAACTTGAGGAGGGAGCTGGGAGCTTGCAGTCCAAGATATGTAGTTGTGAATAGTTGGAAATTTGTCTATAAAACTTTGTAAAGACTTCTCCGCCTATTGAAGGAGTATTTATTACTGATAGTAATAGGATCTCAAGTCCTGGAGAGGAGCTTGAGACTAGATGTAGTAACATACCCGGGATGTATGTTGTGAACCAGATAAATCTCTGTGCATTGTGTGATTAAATTTTTACTGTCTTGCATATTAATTTCTAACAATGTAAATAAATTATTTAAAAACTATAAAAGGCCTAAGATAATTTTTTAATCAATAATAATCTATTCAACCACCCCTTCTAGATTATTATTGGACTTTCAGTAAAAATATATATATGTTATATATATATATACATATACATATATATATATATATATATATATATATATACATATACATATATATATATACATATACATATATATATATATTATATGAAAAAATTAGTATGTTTATATAAGAACGAAATATATACATAAAACTGGAAATTGAGATTTATTAGTGGATTTAATTATTAAATTTGTTAGCGGGGTTAAGTACGGAAAGGAATATGAAGGCAAAGGAAATTAACTAAATAATATTAGTTAATTTAAATTAAATTATGAAATAATAAAATCTGAATATTTAAAGCCTGGAATGACAATGAAGTTATTATGAATTAAATTTTATAAATGATGTGATTAATTCACTTAGTTAAAATAGTGAATTAACAAAAATATCCCTGTTTTAATAAAAATGAGAGAGTTAATATATTGCATATAAATGTAATACGGTTATGTAATGGCTTAATATATTATGTTATGCCAAGCAAATATAAGTTGACTATGAGATGAGAAAAATCAAATGTATAGATTAAATAAATTGTCTTCGGACAATTTATAGAAGGAAATGAATTACATATTTCGAATATGTGAAAATTAAATATCTAATTTAATTTTTAATAAACATAATTTAATCCTATTTAAAATATCAAAATTGGGTTAATGGGTAAATAATTGGGAGATGTAATTCTCAGTATTTTGGGAAAAATGTGGTTAAGTAATTTAGTAATAAAAATTAAGTGTGACATTTAAAGAAAGGAGGATGTATCATATAGTAAAAAAATAATAAAATTAAATGAAATTAAACCAAGGGGAGCTTAATTGGGTTCTCCCAAACATGGCCTAGACCCTTAGTATTTTGTAACTGCTGAGACATTGGGTTTCCAGTAACGTATTGGGAATTAACCAAATACAAAAATAAAACATACGTTTATTGCATTTGGCTCAAGGTTGAGAAAGAGAGAAATTGATAGAGAGTTCTCTGTGATATTTAGAGATGGCAGTGGAGAATCAAGGAAGAAGAAGAAGATTGATCAAGTAATCGATCATCTAAGTAAGCTTAGAAGGATCAAAAAGGTAAGAAAATCAACTTTAAAACTGTGAGTTTTCATTCCTTAAGTTCTTCACTGTTAAAATTGGTTTTGGTTGTATAAATTGATGAAAAGCTTGATTATGAGTTGTTGGGTGTTGATTAATCTATCAATATCATCCACAAATGGAATTAAAGCAAATTAATCTGAATTTATGGAGAAAGGGGAAGAAATAGACCTATGTCTAATTTTGAGCATTTGGGTCTGTTTAAGGATGATTATAGTGGGGTGGGTATATGTAAAAGTTTAAATTAAAGGGTGTATATTATACTCCTCTAAGAGACAAAAACAAACCAATTTGAATGAACTAAAATGGAGCTATAACGAATTTGTGGTGAAGAATTTCGTATAACATGTTAATGTATCAAAAATAGAGTATGTACATGGAATTGAATCTTTAAATTGGTTTGTTGAAGGTTTTTGAGATATGGAAATTTCTCTGTAAATGTGTTCTGTTGTGTTTAATGAATTATTGAGTCAAAAATCAACTGATTTAGATTTTTGATGAAGAGGTTATGAAATTTGGGTTAAAACAGAGTTCAATTTGCGAAGTTAGAAAACTGAATATGTAGTCGGGTGCTGTCGCGCTGCGTTTGGGCGCGACCGCGCGCGTGTCTAGTGTATATGCACTCGCGGTAGCGCCGGTGTCTAGCAAGGCACAATAAAGGGCTTTTAAAGACATTGTTAATGAGATTCTATTCATAATCAATTTGTATGAACCTTAGACACTTATTATGAAGTCTTGGGAGGCCTTAAAGACTTATATGAATGTTAAGTATCAATTTTAACGAGCTAATTTAAAAGGATGACATGAAGGTTTATGTAATGAATATTAAAGAACCTTGTTCGCAAATGGTGACGAGAAAGGTAGCCTAATAAGCTTAACCGAACGTTAAGTGTGAATTAGAAGAGAAGCATGAGATAAATGCTAACGTAATCAATGTTAACAAACATTATATATCTAATGTGAGGTAAAGACAAGGTTTAAGACTTAACCGAATGTTTAGTGTCAAACAAATAGAAACACAAAGAAAGAGAAGTTAAAGGCTGTTTCAGTCAACCATAGTTAATAGTATTGAACATAAGACTCATGATATGGAAGCATGACAAGCCTTAAACACTTCATTGAATATTAAGTGTCAGTTAAAGGAAATGTAATGAGGCATGAAAGGAAGTTTAATGAAATCAAACGAAATGGACAATGAGGAGCCCTAACAAAACTTAAACACATAATTGAACATTGTGTATCAAACCTAAAGAAGGTGACCATAAATCATAAAATAGAGTTATTTAAACGATGACTAAACGTTGCTATATGGCTAATAGTTGATATGCGTGATTATATGTTGTGTAGAATACGTGAAGTGCAACTTTTTGTATGAAAACCCTAACTTTCTTATCCTTTTGTTGTATTTAACCTCTTTTTTTGTATTGATTTTCTTGCTTCAAAAGTAATTAATTGAACCTCTCCTAATTTATAGCTTAAGTAGGTCATATCCTATTTAAATTAGAATTGAATTTTTTGTAGTTTTAACACGGTTGAAACCCTAACTTTCCTATATAAATATATGCTTTGCATGGCTAGCTTCTCCACTTAATTAATATACTGAAATAAATATATATATACGAGAGTATATACTAAGAGCGATAGAAGAAATAAAAGAGAGAAAGAAATATAGATAGTATTGCAATGGAACTGGTTAATAAAATATATGATATACCGTCGGGTTTTAGGTTTACACCGACGAAAGAAGAATTCGTCAGGCTTCTTCCTCCTAAATAAGGTGATGGAACCATTAGGGGTTTATTTTGATTGTTATATCAAGGAAAAAACATATACGACTATGCTCTGTGGAATATATTCACGGATAATCAATATTGGTCCAAACTCAACGACTAATTGGCCGCGAATAATAATAAGACACAATTTTATGCATTCACTAAGTTGAAGAAAAACTAAAAGAATGTCATTAGAAGTGGCAAGTGCGGCCAAGTAGCATGGTCAAATCAGTCCTAAATGAATTATTGCATTTGAGTTGTTGAAGGATAATCGTGGAGGTGAAGAACATTGGATCATACGCGAATACTCCTTAGATATGGATTTCTTGAAGAAAGTGCAGCTAAACATTAATGTTTCTAGTGATTATGACAATTACGTGATTTGTCATATTACTAGAAAGAATCTAAAAGTTTGAGGGGCTAAAAGAATCATTTGATGACTGATCAAGTACTATAACAAAATGGTCCAACAGCGGCCAAGACTTTCAGCGATCATCGTTTATGGTCACTAATGCTAGTAATAGCAACCGCTAGTAGCGACTGCGAGTTAATCTAGTCTCTAGTTAATATCAGCGACCTCATGAGGTCGCTGATCGGTCGCTGATGTAAATTTGGTACAAATATTGGCAGGGAGGTTAGCTACGATCGATTATTAACAAAGACCGCTTTGCGATCGCTAATACAATTGCATTAATAAAAAACAACGATCGCAAGCGGTCGCTGATGTATTTTAATCCAGACAATCGAAAAGACTCAGCTCAGTCGAATAGAAGAAGAAGAAGAAGAAGAAGAAGAAGAGAGAGAGAGAAGATAGAAGATTGGAAGAAGATAGAAGAGTGGGAAAAGAGTGGTTGAAGAGAAAAGAGAGAGAGAAGATAGTGTGGTTGGACGCCGCCCACGCCACCCTACCGACCGCCTGCACGACCGCCGCCCATGCCTACACCCCACCGACTTAAGGTAAGAACCTTAAGTTTTTTGTATCCAGTTACATACGATAAGTCAATGAGTAGTAAAGACTCAAATAAATGACTAATGACCATGAAATCCAAAATGGACTTCATGTATGAGAACCAAGTATAGACTTTGGTTACTCCACCGGAAGGCATAATGCCTATAGCGTTTAAATGGATTTTTAAGAGAAAGATTGGAGCAGATGTCAAGGTGGAGACCTATAAGGCCAGACTAGTTGCAAAAGGTTCAAACAAAGACATGGAGTTGACTATGACGAAACCTTCTCACCAGTTTCTATGCTCAAGTCCATTCATATTTTGCTTGCGATTGCAGCTTACTATAATTATGAGATCTAGAAAATGGACATGAAAATGGCCTTCCTCAATAGGAAACTAGAAGAGGATGTATACATGATACAGTAAGCGAGATTTATTTCAAAAGATGGAACAAATCGAGTCTGTAAGTTACAACAATCTAATTATGGATTAAAGCAAGCTTCTCGCAGATGGAACATCTGTTTTAATGAAATAATGTAAAAGTTTGATTTTATCAAAAATGAGAATGAACCTTGTGTGTACAAGAAGGTTAGTGGAAGCGCTGTGACATTCCTGTTAATTTATGTTGATGATATACTACTTATTGAGAATGACATTCCAATGCTACAATCAATAAAGATATGGTTGTCTAAACACTTCTCCATGAAGGACTTGGGAGAAGCATCCTATGTGTTGGGGATAAAAATCTATAGAGATAGATCTAAAAGGATGGTCGGCTTGACCCAAGGAACGTGTAATATCCGTGAATTTTATAAATAATATTAATAATTAAATTAATAAAGGTTGAATATTTATTTGAATATAAATATATATTGTGTGACATGGGATGTGATAAATCAATTAAATTGAATTAGGTATGTGATAATTGAGTAGTATGGTGGGATTGATAATGAAGCTCATTAAAGCTTATGAGATATACCTAGTGTGGCAAAATGATGAAATGAGTAATTTATTAATAAAGGGATTAATGAAATACTGTGATAGACTAATTATTATTATCTCAGAATTTTGGTAGAAAATTAACTTTCAGAAAATAAACATTTGATATTAATTATTATTATAATAATTGAGTGTAATTAAAATAATATTTTGATAGGAAATACTAGGATGATAATACCCAACTAAATTATATTCGGACCAAGTTAAATATTAATTAGACTAACCCAATATACATGAATTATATGATTAAATATCTATATATCCCTAACTTGTCACAAGGTAATAATATTAACTCATTAAAATTGCATTTGTGATTCCAAAGGAATTGACTTTAATCTAATTGGTAGCCATTTGGTAACCCAGTGAACTAAAAAGAGTGTCCTATATTCATAGATCCATCCTTTCTTTCTTCACGTGTATAGGCCATTGGTCTAAGCTTAGCCTTTTCCTCATGGCAAATTATCAGACATTCAAATGATGAAGAGAGGAGTAGGCTAAATAGTAACAATGAACTGCTATTCCACCAAATACTCCTTACCCATCATCTTTTTCCTTCTTCCATTAGTTTAACTTTTTGGGCGAAGCCATTGTTTGGTTAATGATTTCCCTATAAATGAGAGCCTCCACTTTTCAAATTAAATTGCAAGAATTCCTGATAAGTTTATATATAAGAGTGTGAGTCCAGTAATTGAGAGGGAACAATTTGAGATTGGAAGGAATTCCATTTCAAGCTTCAACAGAGGTAACATATCAGTGTTCTTAATTTTAATTTTGAAGAATTCCATAATTTCATGAATTTCTTGATGAATTGGATTGTGAAATGTTGTTAACATGTTATCTGAGTTAATATGCATGTCTAAGGCACAATGTGATTGATATTGAGCATGTTAAGGGGAAATTTTTGTGTATGGGGTTTGAGTTTTGCCGAAGCAGAGCCATTCCTGGGCTGTCCAGCAAAGGGCGCAGCTGCGCGCTTCCTACAGTTCAACACGGTGCAGCTGCGCCGTGCATCAGAAATGGTTGGTGCTTTCTATTTTTATCTGATGAGTTCTAGCCTACTAGTTGACTTAGTTAGGTATGAAAATAAGTTTAACATGTGACCTAGAGTTCCTTTCATAACATGAGTTGCCTTAGCTTACTTGATTGTCTATTTTCTAAGCGAAAACTTGAAACATTGAAAATAAATTCGATGAAACCTATGTACCTTAAGTTCTAACTTGGTGAGCATGTGTACATGAGCTAGCTATGCATGAAATGTGATTCAAGTTGATATGCATGTGCTAAATTTCTTTAACTTAAGTTAAAATGACTTTTGAAAGCAAATTTGGACGTCTTGCAAACTAAGTTCTATGAGCATTGTGATAGTTGTATTCCGATCCTTGTAGCATATGTTTATAGCTTAGTTATGAATGCAAATGAGTATGAGATATGATTCAAAGTTTCTTTGCATATTTAGTTTGGTTGGACATAGATTTCTAAAAAGAAAACTTGGAGATTTTGAAACTAAGATTGAGGGATACTGAGTTACTTATGTTCTGACCTTATGTGCAAACATGATAAGACTTTTTATGTCTCTAAACATGATTGATATGTGCACCCAACTAGTTAGACATGATATGGAATATTTAAGCATGTTTTAAGGTAAGTTTCAAGTAATGAACTAGGATAGTTATGTGTAAATGAAGTGAATACATGCAAGCATGCGTATTACATAAGGTATAACATCCTTACACGGTTAAATGGTTAATGTGGTTAGCCTCTCGATTTCATAAACTTATTTGGCCTTAATTTGTTAGAATCTACAAGTAGAACCATAACGTGAAAAAGCAAACTTGAATTGACCTTAGAAGAATGAAAGATCTCTAAACATGTGTATAAGATGTATTAGTATCCATGCATGCTAGAAAAACAATATAGAACCATAAATCAAGAACTCAATCTGGTCTGGCCAGGGAAAGGCATCTGCGCCCATTCCAGGCCAAACTGCAGTGCAACTGCGCCGCAGGGCAGAGTGACCTGACTGTTTTATTTGTGACTTTGAACTTGGCAGCTTGCTTACATTGCTATTCTAAGATATGAAACAGAGTCTTAATGATATTTTAAGTATTCAAAGGTGTAATGATAGTATAACATGAGGATTTTAAAACTTGTAAAAAGGTTTCTAAATGAAGTAAGGACAATGTTGATTATGAACTACGTGATAGATAGTATGCTATACGTGGTCTGATCATGTAGCTAAGTTAGAACTTAATGTATGTGCTATATGGAGCAAATATATATATTCATATGAATCATTATTTCGTATTCGAAAATTGATTATATATCTTGATTCATTTTGCGAGCATTGAACTTATTGTTCCGAAATGCATTATAAGAGTTGTCTAAGATATTTGATTCGGCTAGACTAATGTCATGTGTTAGAAAGCGATCGAAACCAATTGTTTGGTGCGAAATCTTATAAATCTACTGAGATGAACAACCCTCATTAAAAGGGGAAATAATATAACTGTCGGGGAACCGACGTGCGTACAAACATCATGTTTAAATGTTATGCATAATATAGGGTATTTTGGGCTAATCTCCTATTATACTTATTTATATTGGATTTTCAGTAAAATACTGTTAATTCTAGCAGGAGTTCTTAGTCATTAGTGACTACTTAGTGTTCAATCTTGTTTGAACTTTAAAATGATTAACCCTTTAAATTCTGTTGATATCTTTTAGTCCATAGTGACTCTTATTTCAATTCAAAGGACAGATTTAGAACAATTGACACTTCTTGTTATTCTTGAACTATCATTTACCATTATATCCTTGAGATTTTGAACTTTATACTTGTTCACCCTTATTGCTATATTACTTGCTGAGAAAATTTGTTGCTCAATCTTGCTTCCCTAAAAACATTTCAGTTAAGGAAAAGCAAGGGAGTACCTCAGGCAAGGACAAAGGCAAGGGCAAAGCTACGAAATAGCTTTAGTCCTTTAAGCTAGAAAAGTTATTATTATGTTGTATTAAGGAGTTATTAATATTATGTTTTAAGTTATATCTTAGACTTATCTATGTAACGTTGTAGTAACGGTTACGAGACCTTGGGATGAGAATAATTATGTTATAACAATGTAAATTATTCTATTATTCCATTGTTGATGATTTTAGTATGATATTAGAGTTAGATCGTGAAGCACCAAATTATAGGTATAAGTACACGAATTTGGGGGCGTTACAGGTTGGTAGCAAAGCGTTAGTTTATAAACCTTAGGAGCGAGAATCCTTAGACTGTAACGCCCAGGAAAATCAGACGTTTATGTAAATGAATTTTATTGAATAAAATTTAATTATATGTTTATTAAAATGAGTAAGTTATTTCAAGGTCATTCTATGACCTAGAAGATGCGAATGTGGTTAGGATTCTGGTTACGTGCTAGAAATGAATGATTTGAATTTCCAAGACGAAGATAAAAGTTTTTCGAGAAATTTTTGTAAAATCACTGTTCATCCGTTTCTGCTCGGGAATTATTTTTGAATTTTTGAGAAACGCATAATGATAGAATTTGAAGACGAGATGTAATATCTAATAATATTTTAGTTATGGCTCACGAAGTTTTTGATAGTAGTGTGCATACAAGCCAATCATGTATGATGATAAAGCACATACTTTGTAAACAATCTTATTTATTTATTAATAAAATATTCATTTAAGGCATATAATTATCTACATGGTGCTATTTTTATAATATGTAAATAACCCATAGTTTTAAGCAATGCTTTTAGAATCATGATGAGATCATGATAATGAGATCTAAATTCTTAGAAAGCTTAAAAACTAAAATAGTTCCCAATTGTGGGATTACTAAAATGGGGATTAGTAAATCCGGATAGATTGGTACATATGTTGCTTACTCATTGGATGAGGATGACTGATCTCATGGTCATTTCTGTGGAGACACTAAAGCAAGTATATAGGTGCTTATTGGAGAATAAGTTCACTGAACGTGACTCGCTATGGAATACCTAATGGAGTTTTACTCGCCTGTCAATAGGAATTCCTAATGTGATAGTAGTACAAGTGATCCTTGAACTTGAGATCATCATAGTATCTTGTATGTAACAAATTATACTTTGACTAATTCCTTAAGGCCTTTTAAGGCATATATAGGGTATGTTTGGGTATAATGAGTTACATATGGAGATAATGAATGATCAATAAAGAATCTACCACCTCTAGTAAAAGAGGAGATATGTCCTATGTGATTCGTTAAATGACAACCCAAGAATCCTTGGCCAAGGTAGAATAAAATTAGAAAGAGGTTTCTAATTTGCATTATTTGGAGTTGTGCATTTTATAATCGAAATATATATGATTAAATAAATTAAGACTTGACAGTAAATCCATGTCTTATATTTAATTGGAACATTGTATGGTGGAAGGATTGAATTGTACGGTAACTATTAACTCACAGGTTCTTTTATGATTAATGTTGATAATTATATTATCTAGAAAGTCGTTGATCGCTAGGGAGGCTTATCCCTATTATAGAATAAATGTTATTTATTTAAATAGATTATTAGTTTAATTTATTTATTTAAATAAGATTAGAACTATTCTAATTGATTTATTCATAACCGGTTTAATATGGAGAACCTAAAGGGTCACACCATAAAAGGAAGAAGAATTATTTAAGAAGAAAATGGCATGATAGTAATAATGCATTAAGTATAATTAATTTAATCTATGGTGATAGAATAAATTAAATAGCTTAATGTTTATTATTTAATATTTTAGAAATATTAAATATAAATTAATAAGAGGAGTCTTATTAATATTATTATTATTATTATTTTAATTCTAAAGGAGTTTAGGAATTAATATAATATCAGTACCTCTCTCTAATCCTAATAAAGATTAGGATATAAATTAATTAAAAGTATTTAATTAATTAAATAAAACCCTATTCTAATTGGATTAGGAGGGTTAACCTAATATCTATATAAGAGAGTCTTATATCAGAAATAAGGTACGTGAATTTTTTCAAGAGTTGGGAGTACACACATTCTATAGAGATAGAAACAAGGATTAAGCCAATAACCCATCTTCTTGAGTTCTTCATCTTCCTTGGTGGATCACCGTTAGAGGCCAAACATTTGGGTGGCTGACATTGATCAAGGGAAGGAGCCACTACAGAGGAATCAAAGGAATCAAAGGAGTAGAACTTGTACCTGAGGAAGCTTGGATCTTCATAGGTATAATTCTATTTTTCTCCTTCTATATTCATTGATAATTGATGCACAAGAATGATCATGGTTATGGGTTTGTATAAATTTTTGAAAATCTAGTTTTTGCGCTTTCGCCCTATTTATGTGACAGGAACTGAATTTTTTTTATTTAATTAAATGAATGGTTTATTTAATTAATAAAGGTTTAAAATAAAGATGTTTATTTTATATGAAATGAGATTTCAGAATTGCTAAAATTAAAGAGTTTAATTTGGAATTATTTTTGAATGAAATAAATGAGTTTATTTTTCCAAAAACAAAGTTTAGCAAACTTTTGCCCATTAACTGATATTAATACATATATGGAATGAATTTATTTTCATGAGATGAATAAGTTTTTTTGATACGTATGATGATATGTATGGTAATAAAAGGGATTGATTATGGACTATGACCAATGTGATTGGATTTTATTTTGGTTGAATACTTGAATGAATGGGTTTTATAAAATAGAGTCTACGTACCTCGTCTTCTCTAGTTTTATTCTCGATGTAAATTCTATCTCCTTTCTATGTACTTCCCCTTGACTGCTGATCAAGGTTTCTATTTAATTTTAAATAGTTAATGTAATAGAGATAGTTAGAATTATTTTGAAGAAATTAGAGACCAAGGAGCAAGGAACGCGTGAAGACCCGTTTGTATGGAGCCCGGGTTTAAATGTAATAGTTACATTTAAAATTTAAATTCTTGCACTCCTAGGTTTGACCTTTTTGGTTCACTTGGTGGCTCTAGTGAACCAAACTAGAATAAAAGTCCATAATCAATCCGGGTAGAATATAGTATTCTATATTGCATGCTAAATATTATATATATTATATTTTATACAAACATGCTTCGCATGTTTAATAAAATGACGCGTATTTTATATATATATATATATATATATATATATATATATATATATATATATATATGTGCATGCGCGCTAAACAAGATGAGACAAATAATAACAAACCCCTCAAAGAAATAATATTAAGTCTGAAGCGTTCAAATGATATTTGGAATATCGAACGTCGCCTTCTAGCATGATTAATTAATAGAGTATTAAATATTTAATATGAGTTTGTTGTGCTATCCACAGGGCGAGTATTGAATATTTAAGATATTAATTAATCACATTTGATGCTTATTAAGAAAATTGAATGATCTAGTCTTGTTGTGCTTGATGAGTAGGTGTCATACCTACGAATTAGATATTGTTTGAGTTTACTTATTGTTATCTTTAAGTGTTTTTAGGATCTATTTATTTATTTTTGTGTTTATTTCTTGTAGGTGGAGTTGGAAGGGCAAATATGTCATTTTGGAAGAGAAAAAAATTAAAAAGAAGTCAAAAATAGGCGTAATGGCATTTTTATAATTACTTGGTCCTGGTCAAGAGCCTAGGCGCTTGGATTTGCCCTTGGACAAGCGCCTAGGTGCTCATGCACGATTTTGGATGCTAATTTATGCGGCTGAGTACAATGGAGGCCAATCAGACTGGATATTAGGGTTTTAAAAGTAAGGGACAGAGAGAGATACAACGAAAGAAGGATTTGAAGGAGATCACGAAGGAGAGTTACAAAAGGTTGAAGATCAAGTTAGAGATTTGAGCGGCTTAATAGTTTCTTCTATCCCTTTCCTCTATCTTTAATTTTGTAATCTTTGGGATGTTTGGATTCTTAATTTGGATGGTGTTTTTCTCTATCCTATGAACTAACTTTTTATTAAGATCGCAACGGAACTTAGTATGTAATTTGAATTTGATGCTCCTTATTTGATTTAAGTTAATTACTCTTAAATCGTTTATCATATCTTGTGTTCATTGATTAATTGTCTGATCAACAATTACCGGGATAATTTATACGAAATTGGAAAATGGAGTATGAGTTAGATCTAGATATGATATCATCTGTTCATATAAACTGAAAAAGGTTAATATGTTTAGCATATAGGATATGAATATATCTATATGTCTTTTGCAACCATTAAAGAATCTGTACTTGAAAACCCCAATTATCTTAATTCACATAGGAATATAGTGGATTAATTATTTAGGGTGTTCCTTGTAAATCTGTTGCGTAACTGCTGGATGTATAAGGATTCGTTTACGTGTCTTCGGAAGAAGTACTTGAATATTATAAAGAATTCTTGGTTAGCGATTCATAGTGATTGAATAATTAAATGAGTGTATTGGTTTAAATGAAATACTAAGGGAAGTTGTGATCTTAACCTATTCCATCTGCATTCATTCTTGTGACGATATACTTTAGTTGTTAATTAGAATTCTCAAAATCATAATCATTATTCATAGTTTAATTTAAGATTAATTGAATTGAAATTGATATTTGGTAATATTAATCTATTTCCTCGTGGGAACGATATCCTTGCTTGCTAGATGTTATAAACGAACATGTATACTTGCGTGTTTAATTGCTGTTAATAAAATAGGCAACAAGTTTTTGGCGCTGTTGTCGGGGAAATTAGTTTAATATTTCGTTATTATTAATTTTGATAAAGTTAATCTTAATTTAGACTTTTATTTTTATTCTCTTCTAAGGTTATCTTCTCTTGTGCATGCAAACGCGATTGAAACAGCCGGAGCTTGAACCATACGAAGACGATATCGACAAACGGTTCAGACAGTTGCATAAGTGGGTTAAAGAAACGCGAGAGGCACTTGAGAAGAAAGATATAATGGCAGAAGAGCAACAGAAATCCCTTCAGGATTATGCTATGCCAAAAATGGATGGGATCAGGTCAAGCATTCAACGACCGACAATTAATGCCTGCAACTTTTGAGATTAATCCGGGAACCATCCAAATGATTCAAAATCTGGTACAGTTTGGGGGCTTGTCGAATGATGATCCAAATGAGCACTTGGTGAGTTTTCTAGAGGTTTGTGACATATTCAAATACAACCAAGTCTCAGACGACCCAGTTAGACTTCGTTTGTTTCCGTTCACTCTCCGAGACAAAGCAAGAGGATGGCTACATTCACTGCCACCTGGATCCATTACCACGTGGGATGATCTGGCACAGAAGTTCCTAGCAAAGTTTTTTCCTCCTGCCATGGATTGCCCGATTGGCTACTAGTACAATCATTCTATAATGGGCTCATGGGTGGTATACGGGCTAGTGTTGACGCGGCATCTGGAGGAGCCTTCATGACAAAATTTTTTAATGAAGCGTACAGTTTGCTAGAGTTGATGTCAGCTAACAACTACCAATGGCCAACTGCTAGAATGACACAACCAAAAGTTACTGGGATAATAGAGGTAGATGCAGTTACAGCATTGTCAGCCCAAATTGCAGCTCTAACACAGAAAATTGAACAGATGGGGAATCCGAATAGGCAAACTGTGGCCATGGTATGTGAATTGTGCACGGGGAACCATTCAAGTGATCAATATGCAATAAGTCCTGAATCAGTGCAGTTTGTGTCTAATTATAATCGACAACAAGGTAATAATGCAAATAGTTATAACCCAGGATGGAGGAACCACCCAAATCTATCTTGGAGCAATAATCAGTCACAAGCACAAGCTCAAGCTCTAAGACAGTCACATCCACCTGGATTTCAGCCTCAACACCCACAACCTCAACAACATCAGCAACCTCAACAACCTGACAAGTTATCTCAAATGGAGGAATTACTTGCAAGAATGGCAACTCAGTTTGAAGCAACAACAAAGAACCAATCAGCAGCAATAAGGAATCTTGAAAATCAGATTGGGCAGATAGCAAGTGCTTTAAACAACCGACCTCAAGGTTCGCTACCAAGTGATACTGAGAAGAATCCGAGGAAGGATGGGAATGAACAATGTAAAGCAGTTACACTCAGAAGTGGGAAGGAGTTGGCTACAGACTCTGATGAGCATAAGAAAGAGAGTAATGAGAAGGTAGATGGAAAAGAATCTGAAAATTCAGAAAGTAAGTCTGAGGGAAAAGTGGTGGAAAAGCAGAAAGAAGAAAAGCAGATGTCAGTTACACCACCTTTACCATTTCCACAGAGATTTCAGAAACAGAAGTTAGACAGACAATTTTCAAAGTTTCTAGAAGTGTTTAAAAAGCTACAGATTAATATTCCATTCGCAGATGCTCTAGAACAAATGCCTAGCTATGTAAAATTCATGAAGGATATTCTATCGAGGAAGAGAAAGCTAGGAGAGTTCGAGACAGTAGCATTGACGGAGAAATGCAGTGCTATTCTACAGAGGAAGCTACCATCGAAGTTGAAGGATCCGGGTAGCTTCACCATTCCGTGCACAATAGGAACTCAGTTTTTCAGTAGATGTCTGTGTGATTTGGGAGCAAGCATCAACCTTATGCCATTATCAGTCTATCAACAGCTTGGGTTGAAGGAAGATACACCAACGAATATTACTTTGCAGCTTGTTGATAGATCTCTCACCTACCCCTAAGGGAATAGTGGAAGACGTACTAGTAAAGGTAGATAAATTTATATTCCCTGTGGACTTCATAGTTCTTGACTTTGAGGAGGATAGCAATATACCAATTATTATTGGGCGCCCGTTTTTAGCTACGGGTAGAACATTGATTGATGTGCAAAAAGGAGAGTTAACAATGAGGGTCCAAGATGAAGAGGTGACTTTTAATGTATTCAAAGCTATGAAGTTCCCAAAGGAAGAAGAAGAATGCTTTAAGGTTGATCTGATTGAGGGAGCAATTAGGGAAACAAGTATCGAATCAGTAAATGAAGACCCTCTAGAAGCGGTATTGGTAAGTGAGAACATGTCTGATGACTCAACTGTATTAGAATTGGCTCAAATGTTAGATTCAACTCCGAAGTTCACACGATGTATGCAAAAATTTGAACCTTTGGATTATTGGGGAAAGCCAGTTGAAAAGGTGAAATCATCCTTAGAAGAACCGCCCACCTTAGAACTTAAGCCATTGCCTAACCATCTATGGTATGCCTACCTCGGTTCTTCTTCTACTCTACCAGTCATAATTTTTGCTTCACTTAATGAGGTTCAAGAGAAAAAGTTGCTAAGGGTACTTAGGCAGTATAAGACAGCTCTAGGGTGGACTCTTACGGATATCAAAGGGATAAGCCCATCAATTTACATGCATAAGATTTTATTGGAAGATGAAGCGAAACCGACAATTGAACAACAACGAAGACTCAATCCCATCATGAAGGAAGTTGTCAAAAAGGAAATTATTAAATGGTTGGATGCGGGAATTGTTTACCCTATCTCAGATAGCTCATGGGTAAGTCCGGTTCAATGTGTGCCAAAGAAAGGGGGAATGACAGTAGTTGCAAATGAACATAATGAATTAATCCCGACTCGAACAGTTACGGGTTGGCGGGTGTGTATGGATTATAGAAAGTTGAACAAGGCCACTCGTAAGGACCATTTTCCTCTACCATTCATAGATCAGATGTTGGACAGGCTTGCAGGGCATGAATATTATTGCCTCTTGGATGGATACTCAGGTTATAAGCAGATTGCCATTGCACCCGAGGATCAGGAGAAGATGACATTCACATGCCCATATGGTACTTTCGCTTTTCGCAGAATGTCTTTTGGGTTATGTAATGCACCGGCGACATTTCAACGATGTATGATGGCTATTTTCTCCGATATGGTCGAACAAAATTTTGAGGTATTTATGGATGATTTTTCAGTTTTTGGGGATTCGTTCGATTATTGTTTGGAAAATCTCACTCTTGTGCTTAAACGGTGTATGGAAACGAGTTTGGTTTTAAACTGGGAGAAATATCATTTTATGGTGCAAGAGGGGGTAATCTTGGGTCATCGAGTGTCATCAAATGGAATTGAGGTTGATAGAGCGAAGATCGAAACTATAGAGAACCTCCCGCCACCAGTTTCAGTAAAGGGAATTCGAAGTTTTTTGGGACACGCTGGTTTCTATAGAAGATTTATAAAAGACTTCTCCAAAATCACGAAACCACTTTGTAGTCTTTTGGAGAAGGATGTCCCATTCAACTTTGATCAAGCATGCTTGGAAGCTTTTGATGTGTTGAAGAAGAAACTAGTTACCGCACCTGTAATCATAGCGCCAGATTGGAGTATCCCGTTCGAGTTAATGTGCGATGCTAGTGACTTTGCGATTGGCGCAGTCCTTGGCCAACGAAAGGATAACATTTTTGATGCTATATACTATGCTAGTAAGACATTAACGGATGCCCAACTGAATTATACTACTACCGAGAAGGAGCTATTAGCAATTGTCTATGCATTTGATAAATTTCGCTCATATTTGATTAGGACAGAGGTGATTGTGTTTACAGACCATTCAGCAATTCAGTACTTGATAGCAAAGAAGGATGCGAAGCCGAGATTGATTCGATGGGTATTATTGCTATAAGAGTTTGACTTGGAGATCCGGGACCGAAAAGGAACAGAAAATCAGGTTGCTGATCATTTATCACGGTTAGAGAATGAAAAACTAAAAAAAAATGACACAACAGTGATCAACGAATTTTTTTTCGGATGAACAACTGTTTGCGGTAAGGATGGACACACCATGGTATGCAGATTATGTAAATTTCATTGTGAGTAAGGTGTTTCCGCCAGATTTGACCAGTCAGCAGAAGAAGAAATTTCTTCATGATGTGAAGCAATATCTTTGGGACGAGCGGTTCCTATTTAAACAATGTGCAGATCAAATAATAAGAAGGTGCATTCCGGAAGTTAAAATGGAAAACATTTTACACCAATGTCATGCATCGAAGTATGGTGGACATTTCGGGGGAGAAAGAACTGCAGCCAAAGTACTTCAATCTGGATTCTATTAGCCGACGCTCTTTAAGGATGCTCATGTGTTCGTGTTGAAATGTGACAGATGCCAAAGAGTTGGCAATATATCGAAGAGACACGAGATGCCACTCAACACGATCCTAGAGGTTGAATTATTTGATGTTTGGGGCATCGACTTCATGGGACCTTTCCCCTCGTCTTTCAGCAACTCCTATATACTTCTAGCTGAGGATTACGTTTCGAAGTGGGTTGAAGCTATCGCATCACCCACCAATGATGCCAAAGTTGTGGTTAAGTTCATTCGTAAGAACATCTTCTCTAGATTCGGCACTCCTGGTGCGATAATTAGTGATGAAGGCACACACTTCTGCAACAAGCAGTTTTTAGCTACTCTCGCTAAATATGGAATCACTCACAAGATAGCAACTGCTTACCATCCGCAGACGAGTGGTCAAGCCGAAGTTTCTAACCGAGAAGTGAAACGAATTCTCGAGAAGGTAGTGAACCCGAGTAGGAAGGATTGGGAAAGTAAGTTGGATGATGCTCTGTGGGCATACCGTACAGCTTACAAGACACCTGATAGGGATGTCACCATACAGGTTGGTTTATGGGAAAGCATGCCATCTTCCGGTAGAGTTAGAACACAGTGCTTATTGGGCTATCCGGAAGTTGAACTTTGATATATCCGCTGCGGGAGAAAAACGCCTTCTAGAATTGAATCAAATGGATGAATTCAGACTCCACTCGTACGAGAATGCTAAACTGTATAAGGAAAAAGTTAAGAGGTGGCATGATGAGAAAATTATAGCAAGGAAGTTTGAACCGGGGCAAACAGTGTTGTTATACAATTCCAGACTAAAACTGTTTCCAGGAAAGTTGAAATCACGTTGGTCAGGTCCATTCAGTATTACTAAGGTATTCCCTCATGGAGCTGTGGAAGTTGAGGAGTCAGATTCAAAATGAATGTTCAAAGTCAACGGCCAGAGGTTGAAACATTACTATGGGGATCACATCGATTGTGAGAAAATATCTATCAGTCTTGCTGATTAGAACAGAGAAGAAAGTCAGGCTGAAGACTATAAACCAAGCGCTAACTGGGAGGCAACCCAAGATTTTATTTATTTATTTATTTTTGTTATTTTATTTTTTTTATTTGCTTTATTGTTAGTTTATTTAGTGGTGAAACTTTTATAGCTTAGGATTTTATAGAACTAATGTCAGTAGTTACGCCCCTTATGTTCTCTAACACGGTCTTCATTTGATTTCAGGATAGGAAATAAAATTTCATAATTTACGGGTTCGACTAATGGCCACTACGACTACCCATTCGGGGGTCTCGCTCCCCGGAGAGCGAGCAGCTGCCCAGCTCGCCGGTGAGCTGGCCGGGGTTGCAAGGGGTCAGCGCCCCCTGGAAGCCAAGCACTTATGAGCTCAAATGCAGAATGTCCATTTGTCAAATTCTCAGATTTCTAATTATTTTCCTCCATTTTTAGTGTTATTGAATTGCTTAGTAGTATAGACCATTTAGGTATTTAGTATTTATGTCATCTTAGTCTAGTATGCAAATGGTGGCAATTAATCATTGATAAGTGGTTGACTTGATTGCAGGTCCTAGCAGAACAGAAGTGGAAAACAAAAATTGCCAAGTCTAGTCCAAGCGCCTAGGCTCTCAGGTTAAGCCTCCAGCAAGCGCCTAGGCGCCACCAACCAGTAACTCCCCAATGACCCAAGCGCCTAAGCTCTCCCAATAAAACCAAACCAAGCGCCTAGGCGCTGACCACAACTCCAATTTGCTGCCACCAAGGGCCTAGGCGCGACAACATGCACAATTCCAAGCGCCTAGGCGCTACCTGCATATAACAAAAAAATAATAATAATTTGTAAGCCCTATTCGGGCAACACACTTCAACCACATCTCTCTCTCTCTCCTAGTTCATTTGAAGTTCTTTCTCTCCTACTCCTATCAGCCGAATTTACCCTATCTCTTTCTCCAAATCACAGCCACCAACTTAAGCAAACTTCTCTTTCTCCGAATCAAGGCCACAAACATCAAACCTTTAATCCACACCACACCAAAAATTCGCTCCTACCCATAGCAACAAACGACCAATTTCGTGACTTTCTTCAAGGGAGTCTTCTCATCTAATTGACATGGACCTTCAAGTTTAGTCCTAATTTCAAGTAAGTTGTGCATAAATTAATTATAAAATACTTGGAATTGCTTGGAATAAGGCTGATTACTTGGTATTTGAAGAAATTTAATTTCCTTTGCTTGAATTCCCCATTGAGTTTGTGTGGCTAAATTGTGTTTAGGTGTCAATAAATTGTTATTTTTGTGCATTCGAACCATAGGGTGCTTGGTAATTGACAGATTTAGTGAACACTAAGTTGGGGGAAGGCTTGTAAAAGGTTATTTTGTATAGTGCATGCCAAGTGTTCGATACATTGCCACAAAGAGGTTTTTTATTTTTCTCAATTTAGCCATTGAACTTAAGTTGTTGGGCTCGGATTTGACACACTAGCTATATGGCTCCCAAAAGGCACAGGGGGGAAAGTTCAGGTTCGTCTGGCAAGTTTGATAAGAAGAGATTTGTAAGCGTTCAGGCTGCTGATAGATATCAAAATAAGGCATTAGGCAAATCTATAATTCCAGAACGTGGTTTACTACCTGATGACCACGATGGGGAAGTTGCCCAAATGATTCGACACCGGAAGTGGAGTAACTTTACTTCTCAGCCTGAACCAGCAGCGATAAAAATTGTCAATAAGTTCTATTCAAATATTAAAGAGGCCAACGGCAGTTTAGTGATGGTTCGTGGAAAATCAGTTAATGTTGGTCGAAAGGCAATCAACGCTTATTATGGATTGAAGAAGATTCGTGATAGTGATTATCGTATGTATATGAAGCGAGAATTGGATTACAATGAAGTGATTGAAGCCCTTTGTGTGCCAGGAACTGAATGGAAACTGACATATCAACAAGAAGCAGTTCATTTTCCATCTTCGAAGTTGAGCCGATATGGAAAAGCTTGGCATGCATTCATCTGCGCTAAGTTGATTCCATGCAGGCATATGAGTGATGTTATTAATCAGCGGGATGCCTTGCTGTTTTGCATTGCTAAGGGAAAATCTGTGGATGTTGGGGAAGTCATCCATGAATCGATTATGCGAGGGCTTGACGGAGGCACTTCAGGTGGGTTACCTCACCCATCTCTGATTACAGAATTGTGCCGACAAGCTGAAGTTCAGTGGGATGACGAAGAAGCATTACAGGCACCTTTAGCCCCAATTAACCACTCTGTGATGACACTTTACAAGATATAGGATGAGGCTGAGTCACACCCACGGGGAATGGGATTTATTATCGTTCCCCCAGTACATGTTGAGCAGCCTGTTGAGCATCCTCCTGAGGCCCCAAGTTCAATGCCACCACCTGATTGGGTTGAGAATATACGGAGAGACCTACAACATCATATGAGACGGATTGACTTGGTGGCAACCCAGATACACCAAGGTTTTGACCGTATGGATCGGCAGCAGTCTTGTTTTGCCCAACGCCAAGCAGAAATTTATTCTCATTGTACCACGTCGTTGGCAGATATGTTTCACCGAATGAATCCAGCCGGGACTCCGTACCAGTTCACACTCCCTCCACCTCTGTTAGTGTATCCACCTCCAGACTTACCTCCTCCTAATGCCGAAGATGAAGATGCCGGAGAGGAGTAAGCTTTGATCAAGGAAGTCCTCAGTTCTTAATTTAATTACACTTACACAATGAGGACACTGTGTCATTTAAGTTTGGGGGTGGCATTATGTTTTGTAGTTAATAGTTTATGTATATAGAGTAGGAGCATGTTGCTTAGTTTACTCATGTTAGTAGTACTTATGCATGTTTCATTAGAGTTATGTTGCATGTGTCGCATCTAGTTGCATGAATCAAGCAGGGTATGATGTACTTATCTAATTTTGGCCAATGATAAGACTGAAGTGATAGTTTGAGACTCAAATAGGATTGAGTACTAATGTGGAGTAATGACTTAAATTGTGAAGTCAATTATGCCTGTCTGAAACTCATAATTAGCAAGGAAAGCACATAACTGACTGTTTGGTCAATTTAATTCAAATCGTTACATAATCTATTTCTAGGTAAGAAAATTTGGGATAATATTTGATGAATTCAGTGAAACATTCATGAAGGCGGAAGTTAAGCAAGAAACTAAGTTTGGGGGAATCTTGGGGTGAATCATAAAAATAAAAAAATAAAAAAAAATCAGAAAAGAAATTTTTTTTTCTTCAGAAAAACAGGAATAAATAATCAAACTTGACTGGTTTAGTTTCGTGGTCATTGCTACTTGGGTTATTAGATCCGTAGGGGTGTCTTAACACCTAGTGCCCTAAAGCCAACTGGTTTTGGAGTCATTGGTCGAAAGCTCGATACATGGGTAGTTTTGAAAGCTTAAGGAAACTAGACATTGCACAAGTCGAGTTAAAAAGCGAGATGGAGCGTAAAACGCACTCGTACAATAATAAATTATGTGTATGATAACCCTTGGTGATACCCCTGTGCTTAGTAATTGCTTACTTTAGTCGGATTGGTTGTGTTAACTGGTTGAGTTTAATAAAAACTGGAGTTTCTTTCTAAGAAGTTGCGTATGTGAGTGATTTGAGCTGTGATTGATTAAAATAGTTGGTTTACACACACACATAACATGAATGATGACAGGCATAATTTGACTAAGTGATTTAAGTTGGAAACTTTATGTTGGTTGGATGTTCTAGATTGAGTATTATGTGTTATTTTTGAGGCCTGATATTGGATGCTATGTTATTTGGTTGTTTGATTCGTAGGCATATAGTTAGGTTGCATTTGCATCATTGCATTGCTTGAGGACAAACAATGGGTTAAGTTTGGGGGTATTTGATGAGTAGGTGTCATACCTACGAATTAGATATTGTTTGAGTTTACTTATTGTTATCTTTAAGTGTTTTTAGGATCTATTTATTAGTTTTTGTGTTTATTTCTTGTAGGTGGAGTTGGAAGGGCAAATATGTCATTTTGGAAGAGAAAAGAATTAAAAAGAAGTCAAAATAGGCGTAATGGTATTTTTGTAATTACTTGGTCCTGGTCAAGAGCCTAGGCGCTTGGATTTGCCCTTGGACAAGCGCCTAGGCGCTCATGCACGATTTTGGATGCTAATTTATGCGGCTGAGTACAATGGAGGCCAATCAGACTGGATATTAGGGTTTTAAAAGTAAGGGACAGAGAGAGATACAACGAAAGAAGGATTTGAAGGAGATCACGAAGGAGAGTTACAAAAGGTTGAAGATCAAGTTAGAGATTTGGAGCGGCTTAATAGTTTCTTCTATCCCTTTCCTCTATCTTTAATTTTGTAATCTTTGGGATGTTTGGATTCTTAATTTGGATGATGTTTTTCTCTATCATTATGAACTAACTTTTTATTAAGATCGCAACGGAACTTAGTATGTAATTTGAATTTGATGCTCCTTATTTGATTTAATTTAATTACTCTTAAATCGTTTATCATATCTTGTATTCATTGATTAATTGTCTGATCAACAATTACCGGAATAATTTATACGAAATTGGAAAATGGAGTATGAGTTAGATCTAGATATGATATCATCTGTTCATATAAACTGAAAAAGGTTAATATGTTTAGCATATAGGATATGAATATATCTATATGTCTTTTGCAACCATTAAAGAATCTGTACTTGAAAACCCCAATTATCTTAATTCACATAGGAATATAGTGGATTAATTATTTAGGGTGTTCCTTGTAAATCTATTGCGTAACTGCTGGATGTATAAGGATTCGTTTACGTGTCTTCGGAAGAAGTACTTGAATATTATAAAGAATTCTTGGTTAGCGATTCATAGTGATTGAATAATTAAATGAGTGTATTGGTTTAAATGAAATACTAAGGGAAGTTGTGATCTTAACCTATTCCATCTGCATTCATTCTTGTGACGATATACTTTAGTTGTTAATTAGAATTCTCAAAATCATAATCATTATTCGTAGTTTAATTTAAGATTAATTGAATTAAAATTGATATTTGGTAATATTAATCTATTTCCTTGTGGGAACGATATCCTTGCTTGCTAGATGTTATAAACGAACACGTATACTTGCGTGTTTAATTGCTGTAAATAAAATAGGCAACAGTGCTATCCACAAGGACGAACATTTTTCTTTTTTGAATTTATGAAAGTGCTAGGCTGGACTGAACTTAAATCATTTTAGTTCGGATGTGCACACATATGACCATTATGATTTAAGAGGCAAAATAAAAGGAGTTACATGGTGATGTAATTGACAAGAGTTGTCTACCTATTTATTTATACATCGCTTGTTGTGCTATCCACAAGGTTATATACATTTGAAATGGGATTCTTAATCTCACTAGAAAATCTTTAATTAGATGTTGCCGAACTATATAAGTGAGGGTAATATAGTTTGATGAAAATAGTGGGAGATACCAATTTAAAATAAAGACCTAAATTTATTTTGGTATGAAAAGTTAATAAAATTAATGTTTGCTAAAAATATTGTCTTTTCACATGCAAAATTTTAAAAATGTCAAAATCACTAATCTCACTACGAAGCATACTTGATGCAAATAAGCTTACCGGGCCGAATTATGAGGTCTGGCTAAGAAATCTGAGAATTGTTCTCACTGTTGAAAAGATTTCTTATGTTCTAAATTCAACTATCCCTAAATCTGTTTCGAAAACAGCCTCTGAGGAAGAGATTGCCACTTTCAATAAATGGCAAGATGATGCATCTGTGGCTCAATGCATCATGCTCGCATCCATGAATAATGAGCTTCATCGTCAACACGTAAATATGGATGCTCCTGCTATGCTGCTTCACCTCAAGGAGTTGTATGGTGAACAGAGTAGGACTGCTAGATATGAGATATCTAAGGAGCTCTTTCGATCTCGGATGACCGAGGGCACTGCCGTCGAGACTCATGTTCTGAAGGTAATCAATTTGATTGAACGCCTTGGACAGCTTGGGTTCGTCATGGATGGGGAGTTGAGTCAAGACTTGGTCTTGCAGTCACTCCCTGAGACTTTCTCGCAGTTTATGGTTAATTTTCACATGAATAAGCTAGATGTCAGCTTGCATGAGCTGCTTAACATGCTGAAAACTGCAGAAGGTCACTTCTCATCCAAGAAGAACCATGTCTTGATGGTGGATTCTTCCAATAAAAGGAAGAGGCCCAAGGTGTTTTCTGAAAAGAAGAAATCTAAGAAGGCTAAGGGAAAAGGGAAAGAAAAGGAGCAAAAGAAACTTGAACCAGCTAAAGGAATGTGCTTTCATTGCAATGAGCCGGGACATTGGAAGAGGAACTGCAAGAAGTTTCTAGCAGAGAAGAAGCTTGGAGAAGCTTCGACTTCCAATCAAGGTTTGTTTATGATTGAAATTAATTTTTTAGAAAGTCAAAATTCTACTTGGGTATTGGATACCGGCTGTGGTTCTCACATATGTAATACTGTGCAGGGACTGGTCAGAAGTAGAAAACTGAACAAAGATGAGGTGATCCTACGAGTGGGAAATGGAGCAAAAGTTGCTGCATTAGCTGTAGGAACTTATTGTTTAGCAATGTCTTCGAGCAAATCCATTTATCTTAATAACTGTTATTATGTTCCGAATATTATTAAAAACATTATTTCAATTTCTGTATTGGATATGGAAGGTTTTGACGTTATTATAAAGAACAATGGTTGTTCTATTTATAAAGACGATGTTTTATATTGTATTGGAAATTTGCGAAATGGACTTTATACACTTGACTTACAAGAAAATATATTTCAAATTGAACAAATTAAGAAAAGGAAAAGAGATGATATTAATTATACCTATATGTGGCACTGTAGACTCGGTCATATCAATGAAACAAGATTATCCAAGTTGCATAAAGATGGGCTCCTCGAGCTATCTGATTATGAATCATATCCAACTTGTGAATCTTGTCTCATGGGTAAAATGACTAAATCTCCTTTTAGTGGAAAAGGAGAGAGAGTTACAGAGTTGTTGGCATTGATTCACACAGACGTTTGTGGACCTATGACAACAAGTGCACGGGGTGGGTATTCTTATTTTATTACTTTCACTGATGATCACTCAAGATTTGGATATGTATATTTAATGAAATACAAATTAGAATCATTTGAAAAGTTCAAAGAGTTCAGAAGTGAAGTAGAGAAACAAACGGCAAGAGTATTAAGATACTTCGATCAGATCGAGGTGGAGAATCCTCAGAGAAAATGGTATAATCTCACAATGGACTCCTCCAGGTACACCACAGTTAAATGGAGTATCTGAAAGGAGAAATCGAACACTGTTGGACATGGTTCGATCCATGATGAGTTTTACCGACCTTCCAATTTCCTTCTAGGGATATGCCCTAGAAACGGCTGCATACCTACTTAACAAGGTACCTACCAAATCCGCCCCAAAGACTCCATATGAGATGTGGAAAGGAAGGAAACCAAATCTTAAGCATGTTAAGACTTGGGGTTGTCCAGCTTATGTCAAAAAGTTTGAAAATGATAAGCTACAGACTAAATCCGATAAGTGTAGATTTGTGGGATACCCTAAAGAAACCGTAGGGTATTATTTCTATCATCCAACTGATCAAAAGGTGATTATTGTGAAACATGCTACCTTCTTGGAGAAAGAGTTTATCCATGAAGGGGTCAGTGGGAGTAAGAAATATCTTGAAGAAGTTCAAGAACCACAAGTTACCACGGACCAAAGTCAAGTACCTAACCAAGTAGAAGAACCTACTGTACCACACCCTGTTCATAAATCTGGAAGAGTACCGCAGATACCTGAGAGGTATGGATTCGTTATAGAGGATGACGATGAGGTACACATCATGAATGATGATCCATTGAATTACGAACAGGCTATGAGTAATAAAGACTCAGGGAAATGTCTTGAAGCCATGAAATCCGAAATGGACTCCATGTATGAAAACAAAGTATGGACTTTGGTTTCACCACCTGAAGGTATTAAAACTATTGGGTGTAAATGGGTTTTTAAGAAAAAGACTGGAGCAGACGGAAAGGTAGAGACCTATAAGGCCCGACTGGTTGCAAAAGGTTTCAAACAAAGACAAGGAGTTGACTATGATGAAACCTTCTCACCAGTAGCCATGCTCAAGTCCATTCAGATTTTGCTTGCGATTGCAGCTTACAACGACTATGAGATCTGGCAGATGGACATGAAAACGGCCTTCCTCAATGGGAAACTTGAGGAGGATGTGTATATGACACAGCCAGAGGGATTTATCTCAAAAGTTGGAACAAATCAAGTCTGTAAGCTACAACGATCCATTTATGGGTTGAAGCAAGCTTCTCGTATATGGAACATTCGTTTTGATGAGACAATCAAAGAGTTTGATTTTATCAAAAACGAGGATGAACCTTGTGTATACAAGAAGGTTAGTGGGAGCGCAGTATCATTCCTTGTATTATATGTTGATGATATATTACTGATAGGGAATGACATTCCTATGTTACAATCCATTAAAATCTGGTTATCTAAAAACTTCTCCATGAAGGACTTGGGTGAAGCATCCTATATTTTGGGGATAAAGATCGATAGAGATAGATCTAAAAGGATGCTCGGCTTATCCCAAGGAACGTACATTGATACGATGCTAAAGAGGTTTAGAATGGAAGATTCCAAAAGAGGTCTCATGCCGATGAGCCATGGAATAAATCTCTCCAAGAAACAGGCCCCAAAGACACCTGAGGAGAGAGACCGCATGAGTAAGATCCCTTATGCTTCTGCAATAGGATCTATCATGTACGATATGATATGTGCTAGATCGGATGTTGCTCACGCACTTAGTGTCATAAGCAGATACCAGTCGAATCTAGGAGAAGAGCACTGGAAGGCAGTGAAAAATATCCTAAAGTACTTGAGAAGGACTAAAGATATTTTTCTTGTCTACGGTGGGTCTGAATTAAAACTCGAGGGATTCACGGACTCAAGTTTTCAAACAGACCAAGATGACAGTAAATCTGTTTCAGGGTATGTGTTTACCTTGAACGGAGGTGCAGTGAGTTGGAAGAGTTCCAAGCAGCAAACAGTTGCTGATTCAGTGACAGAGGCAGAGTATATAGCTGCAAGTGAAGCTGCAAAGGAAGCTGTTTGGATGAAGAAATTCATAACTGAACTTGGTGTGGTTCCTAGCATCGGTGAAGCAGTTCTCGTATATTGTGACAACACCGGAGCGGTTGCACAGGCTAAGGAACCCAGGTCTCATCAGAAATCTAAACACGTGTTGCGGCGATTTCACTTGATCAGGGAGATCATTGAAAGAGGAGACGTCACCTTGGAGCGTGTGGACTCTCAAGACAACATTGCAGATCCATTTACTAAAGCTCTAACACAACAGCAGTTTGATCGTCACTTAGAGAAGATGGGTATGAGATACCATGGCGATTGGCTTTAGTGCAAGTGGGAGATTGATAGTAGTGTGCATACAAGCCAATCATGTATGATGATAAAGCACATACTTTGCAAACAATCTTATTTATTATTAATAAAATATTCATTTAAGGCATATAATTATCTACACGGTACTATTTTTATAATATGTAAATAACCCATAGTTTTAAGCAATGCTTTTAGAATCATGATGAGATCATGATAATGAGATCTAAATTCTTAGAAAGCTTAAAAACTAAAATTGTTCCCAATTGTGGGATTACTAAAATGGGGATTAGTAAATCCGGATAGATTGGTACATATGTTGCTTGCTCATTGGATGAGGATGACTGATCTCATGGTCATTTGTGTGGAGACACTAAAGCAAGTATGTAGGTGCTTATTGGAGAATAAGTTCACTGAACGTGACTCGCTATGGAATACCTAATGGAGTTTTACTCGCCCGTCAATAGGAATTCCTAATGTGATAGTAGTACAAGTGATCCTTGGACTTGAGATCATCATAGTATCTTGTATGTAACAAATTATACTTTGACTAATTCCTTAAGGCTTTTTAAGGCATATATAGGGTATGCTTGGGTATAATGAGTTACATATGGAGATAATGAATGATCAATAAAGAATCTACCACCTCTAGTAAAAGAGGAGATATGTCCTATGTGATTCGTTAAATGACAACCCAGGAATCCTTGGCCAAGGTAGAATGAAATTAGAAAGAGGGTTTCTAATTTGCATTATTTGGAGTTGTGCATTTTCTAATCGAAATACATATGATTAAATAAATTAAGACTTGACAGTAAATCCATGTCTTATATTTAATTGGGACATTGTATGGTGGAAGGATTGAATTGTACGGTAACTATTAACTCACAGGTTCTTTTATGATTAATGTTGAAATCTATATTATTTGGAAAGTCGTTGATCGCTAGGGAGGCTTATCCCTATTATAGAATAAATGTTATTTATTTAAATAGATTATTAGTTTAATTTATTTATTTAAATAAGATTAGAATTTGTTCTAATTGATTTATTCATAACCGGTTTAATATGGAGAACCTAAAGGGTCACACCATAAAAGGAAGAAGAATTATTTAAGAAGAAAATGGCATGATAGTAATAATGCATTAAGTATAATTAATTTAATCTATGGTGATAGAATAAATTAAATAGCTTAATGTTTATTATTTAATATTTTAGAAATATTAAATATAAATTAATAAGAGGAGTCTTATTAATATTATTATTATTATTATTTTAATTCTAAAGGAGTTTAGGAATTAATATAATATAAGTACTCTCTCTCAATCCTAATAAAGATTAGGATATAAATTAATTAAAAATATTTAATTAATTAAATAAAACCCTATTCTAATTGGATTAGGAGGGTTAACCTAATATCCATATAAGAGAGTCTTATATCAGAAATAAGGTACGTGAATTTTTTCAAGAGTTGGGAGTACACACATTCTATAGAGATAGAAACAAGGGTTAAGCCAATAACCCATCTTCTTGAGTTCTTCATCTTCCTTGGTGGATCACCGTTAGAGGCCAAACATTTGCGTGGCTGACATTGATCAAGGGAATGAGCCACTACAGAGGAATCAAAGGAGTAGAACTTGTACCTGAGGAAGCTTGGATCTTCAATGGTATAATTCTATTTTTCTCCTTCTATATTCACTGATAATTGATGCACAAGAATGATCATGGTTATGGATTTGTATAAATTTTTGAAAACCTAATTTTTGCGCTTCCGCCCTATTTATGTGATTTGATTGCATGATTGAGTTACGTACAAACCCAACAGTTTTTGCGTGAGGACTTAAAACCCTAAGGGTTAGGGAAAGTAAAACCTAATAATGAATTGGTTATGTATAATAATAAATGATTATTTTACAGAATAAATACGAGTATAATACTAGATATTATACGAGTATAATACGAAGAGGATTTCGAGAATTAATACGACGTATAATATAAATTTTATACGAAGTAAATGCGTTCAATTTGAATTAATTTTAATAACTAAACCCGTGGGTCGAACCGATGGATTAAAGGGTGGTTTTAACCCATGGGGAAACCCATGAACACATAGGGTAGGTGGACATGTGGGGTGCATGTGATAGTACATACTAGCACATGGGCATCACATGGCAAGAGGAGGTTTGGTCTAAAGACCAAACTACCCTTGGTCTTGCAAAATTATAAATAAGGAGCTTGGTTAGTCATTTGAAGGTTTAACAAAGTTAAGCAATTATATTAAGAGAGAGAGAGAGAAGCTAGTAAGAACCAAGCAAATAAGGAACAAAAAAGCTAGCTAATCCTTTTGTCAAGTACAAAAGTTCAAGCATCTAAGAACAACCAAAGGTATAATGATAAGAAAATTATGATAATCATTTGTCTTTCAATATGTAATTGATAAAGAAGTGAATTGGTGGATCATGATTAGTAAGAAGTGATAAGGATGGCCTTGTAGTGAACTTAAAATACTAACAATCCATGAATAAGTAAAATCATATTAATTGATTAAGAACTCAATAAAGAAACTATCAAAATCTTGAGAGTTTGTATAATAGGTATGTGAAACCATTTAAATATAGAAATTTGTATTGATTAGAATCACTAATGAACAATCGATGGATTGATTCTATTTGGTTTGAAATAAAAATATTGAAGAACGAAGTTATGGCGAAAGTTACGCGATTAGACGTTAGGCGTCGAAATCGTGAATTTTCCCAGAATAGAAGTCAAAAGGCGCCGTTTAATTTGGAAACGTTGATTTTTGATGGCGTAACGTATAATTAGGTAAATAAGACTTGCAGGAGCAAGAACAAACGAGTTCAGACTTAAAACAAAGAATTGAGCGTCGAACGTTCACGAACGTTTAACGGACGCCTAAAAATGGACTAATTGGCGAATTTCTCACCAACGGATTCAGAAATGAATTTCGATTGGATAGAATCATAGAACATAGAATATATGAACTAATGGCTTTGGAACGAGTCAATTCCGAGTTGTAACGATCGTGTTACGAGCTCGTGAAATTTAACTTTTGAAATATTTTTCTAAGGCTGGAGGCCAGCGTCGCAGCGCCTGTAACGACCCCAAAATTCATACAATTTAACTCTCAATCTCGGTCGTTATCAATACACCTTTATTCTAACTTTACATTATTATTCGATGATACAATCACTGAAAATGTGGAATATGTTAAACTTTTCTGTCTACTTTCTATATTTCCCTGAATCACAACCTTTATCATTTCATATCTTTGATTCAAATTTATTTCATGAATCGCTTCATCAAAGTTACTATATAAAATCTTTCATCATAAAGCAATATCCATTATACATCGGATAGCTCAACTTTATAACTCAACAATTATGTTACAATCAAAAACATTAAATGCATTTCTCATCTAAAATAAGTAATCTTCTTGAATTGCTATTGATCTCTATCATTCAATTAGCACGTATCATTACCTTGAAATCTTAACCTGCAAAAATGGTTATTTTGCAAGAATGAGCTCGACAGCTCAGCAAGATCTAACAATTTTTATGCATCACGTAACACATAAATAACATGCTCATCTTATACATCATAATCATTAGACTAACATATTATACATGCTTTAATTCACATAACAAGTATAAAGATTGAGTACCTTACTTAATCAACATTCTTTACTAAATCAATGTAGCCATAAATTGACTTTAACATTTCATGCTCACAACGTATGTAATATCTTTGTAATACAGATTAAAACAATTCATCATCAATTACACATAGAAAATAGGAACTGAAAGACTTGCCTTGATTGGAGATTACCACTAAAATTTAACTTAAAGTTTATCCACAATTCCTACATAATCATATTTACATGCACACACATATTAGATAATTGAATATGTTACAAAACATGCATGTATATCCATTAATAATAGTTATTAGTTTTACACAAACTAATATTATTTATTCTTACTCAAAACGAATTCTAGTTTATTTAGAAACTTAATTCGTTTTAATATTTTTACGCTAAATAAAGGTCCCTCACAGTTTAATATGTAAATATTTAACATTTCGAAGCTTAAATCACTTATATTCTACTTTAGGAATATTTTTTGCCTTTATTTGCGAATTTAGGTTCTAAACAGATATTATATAACTTTTAGTAAAACACAGGCTTATTATATTATTTCCTTTATTTATATTATTTTTATACCTTTTTGATAGCTCATAAGTTAATTCGGCCCATTGTCTCATACACAAATATTCCATTTCCTTAGCAAATTAGTTTCACACTTTGCTTCACGAATAACTCACATCCTTGTATAACGAATGAGCCACTTTGCAATTTTCTCACGCCTTGCTCGCTTATCAAAAAATTCCCAAATTTCAGTATATTTTTCGTATCATATGAGAATATTTTTAAAAAATATGAGACCCCCTTTTCGGGTTCATTAGGTAGCCCAAACAGAGCGTCAAAAGCGTACGTTCATAACAGTTTTTCACTTTCGTTTTAGTTTTACCCTCTCTCGCTAAACCAGTCATAACTTTTTCGTTTCAAAATATTTTTGAGCGATTCATGAGTCCACGTGAAGCTAACCTCCGGGGCTACAACTCTTATTTACTGACATTTTCCAAATTCCGAACACATCAGCCCAGAAAATTCGCGCAAGGGACAGGTTTGCACTTGATTTTCCAGATTTGGACAGTTTTGACGCGACTATTTTGAACGGTCATAACTCTTTGCTCCAAAGTTGGAATTAGTCTGTTCCAGAGTCTATGGAAAGATTATTCAGTGTACTATAATACACAAAAAGCCCAGAATTTTTTGGAATATCTAACTAGCCTCGAATTTATCTCTTAGAGTCAGTTGTGCACTAGTTTTTGAACTTTTTCAGATTTTGTCTATTTTAACGCACATACTTCAAATCTTCATAACTTGGTCATCCGTTATCAGAATTAGGTCATTCTTGAGACTATGGAAAGCTTGTAACATGCTCTACAAAACCCTCATTGAACTTATAATTTTTCAGATTAATTAATTAGTCCAAAACTTGGCTCAAAAGTCCCCCAGACTAGGTTTTTCATCGTTTAACATATTTTACGAAAACTTTCACGACGACTTCGATCTAAATAAATTTTAGTCCGTTTTCAATTCTATGGATTCATAACTTGTAGAACTACAACATACCAGAAAATCATAAAACTCTATGGACTCAGCCATCGTAAGAACCGTGAATTTCATGAATAAATGCTAATTTTGATATTAATAAGAAAATAAATATTTATTTGAATATAAATATTATGTGTTATGAGATGAGTAATTCAATTAATTTTAAATTGAATTAATGATAATTGAGAAAAATATAGAGTTTATGATAAGCTCGTAGAATGCCTTGTGTGGCACAGTGATGAGAATTATGATAGTTTGATTAATTAAAGAAAGAATTAATAAGTGAATAATTAGTTAATAGGATATTGATTAATTATTATTATGAATAATAGAATAATAATGAGTAAATTATTAATAAGTATAGTAAGATTTATATTTACTCAATTAATTGTTATGTGCAAGATATGGGATATGTAATCATATATTATATAGTAACTACAGCTATATAATATAAAGTATAGTGTGACATTGTGAAGAGACTATATAATATAGAAACTATATAGTAAGATTAATGAATTGTATGAATTATATAAATGATACTTATGTGACCATGTGATATGTATAATACATTAGTATGTACATTATGGAATATTAAATTAGACTATATAAATAATTAAAATAATAAGGTTTATGAAAAGGTGGTATGTCACTACCTAATTAAATCATAATTTGGCATTATCAAAATGTACATAGATTATATATTGATGTGTGTACATATACCCCAATTTTCTACCATGTAATATTGTTAAATCATTAAAATACATGTATGTACCCAAATGAATTTAAAACCAAGGTATATTATATGCATATTAATCTAAGTATGTTATGTGGGTATATATAAACCTATAGTATATGATATTTCGCTTCATACTTGCAAGTTGTTCAGATTTATTGGCCTTGTCCCATAATGAGTGACTTATTTCTCATTCACGTGTATACTCAATGACTAGCCTACTTCTTCTTCTCAAAATCAGCATTCTAGCTAATCATCAATGGGGAGTGTGATGAACGAGATTTTTATAATTTAATTTGAATATTTATTGAATTAAATAAATAATTTTTGATGATTTAATTATTGAGTTAAATAATTAATTGATGAAATTATGATAGATTAATTTAATTATATGTGTTACATTAGTTAAATTAATGTAGTGAATTTTTATATTCAAAGTATGTATTTAATTGAACTTATTTGATTAAACAAATTATTTAAATAAGCATAATGTTATTCTAATTAAATTAATAATTAATTAGAGATTTAATGATTTGACATAATTAATAAACAAGAATTTTAATTATGTGACTATGTGAATTATTGTGGAATTATGCAATTTTATTTAAATAGGATTATTTGATTAATTGGGTATGACATTAATTAACTATACAATAGTAAGTTAATTAAAATAAATGAAAATGGAGCTTTTTAAGTGACAAACCAAACATGGCCTTAAGAACATGGGAGCAGTTAAGGCTATGAAGAACTTAACCACTACCCATATTCTGCCAGTTAAGTCTATACGTATAATTATATTAGTATTATCAGTCTTTTTGAAAACAAGTTAGAGAACACAGAGAGAAAAAGAGAAAAATTTGAGGGAGATTGAGATTGAAGAAGGTTTGGAGAATCAAAGAAGAGTTTTCTATCATCTAAACAAGAATCAAAGGGTAAGAATCCAAGTTATAATCTCTATTTCTCATGTTCTTGAGTTTTCATAGAAAAATTAGTTTCAGTTCTCTGTAAATGAATTTTGTGACTCATACATGAGAAAGTGATTGATATATGTTAGGTAGTATGTATAAATCATTATATGATATTTATAAACTATTTAGGTTGAATTAATCCATTAGATTGTGTTTAAAAAGGAAGTTTTGAGTTTATAGTGAAAAATATTTGAATATGGCTTGTATGTATGAAATTTGATGCCTTAGTTGCATGTAAAACTGTAAATTGATGATTTAATATGTTTGTACATGTAAAAACGAAAACAAAGAAACTTAAACGGACTGATTTGGTGTTATAACGAATCTGTAATGTGTGATTTCATGAAAATTGACGAAACTTTGAAAAATAGCAAAAACATGGAATTTATGGGTTTAAATATAGTTGTTTAAGTTTTCAAAATCATACTATAAGTGTTGGGTTATACTTTTGTAAAGTCTAGAATTAATGGGTATGATTAATTTATTGTTTGAGCAAAGTTTTTGGGTCTATTTTTGGCTCTGTTCTGTGTTATTCGCAAACTGCAGATTCTGAAACTGGCGTGAGAGTGGGGCTGCAGCGCCAGCTTTAAGCCTAAGATTGGGGCTGCAGCGCCAGTGGAGCTGCAGCGCCATACTTAAGCTTAAAGTCCGAGCTGCAACGCCAGTGGAGCTGCATTGCCATTTTTAGTTCAAATGGTAAAGCTGCAGCGCCACTTGGCAGATTTTGCCAGAAATGAGATTTTAATTGTTCAAGTCCAAAAAATGTAAATGTAACCTAATCTAATGAACATGAAAATGTACTAATCATATAATGAGATGTTAAAATAGATTAGTAACATGCCAATGAAGGTTATACGTGATTAATTGATGAGTTGAATGAGTACTTAAACTCGTTATTCGTGAAGTCTAATAATGTGTTTAAGAGTTAAGGTTTGTGTATATGGTTGATATAATCAGATTTAGAGTTGAGTTAAATGAAAGAAAATATACTCATGATGCTAGTATTGTTATAATTAATTGGTATTGTGACTTTAAATGGTATGTAGGATTAATTGGGGAACGTGAATTGTAATTATAGCTTACGCACGAGGCAAGTTTCCTATCCTTAAACTTGTTTAATATTTTGCAAGTTCTCTAACCCTAAACTTTCTTTTAGCAAGTATTCTATCCATAACTCATTATCATTAAGCAAGTTCCTTAACTAAACTCTTTAAATTGAATAAGCGTTCTATTTCTTATTCTTATGTCAAGCAAGTTACTAAATTCAAAGTTATTATTCAATTTGAATATCGTTTATTGCTGAACCTTGTAAGACTAGCGAACCCTTATTGATTCGACTAATCCATAGTTGATGAGCGTTCTAAATTCTAGAACTATTATTGAACCTATCCAAACCAAACTTCCTTTGGTGCGGACTCTGATGTCAAACTGAGATGAACAACCCTGTATAGGGAATTATTTATGCTTTAGCGTTGAGATATTGTGCACAGTATGGTACTAAGGGTTGATCCCCCTAAGTACGAGAAGTAGAGTCCATAGTCTTATGACTGTTAAAGGTTTAAAGTATAAACACTTTACAACCTAGGACATAGTTCAAGGTCTTATGACCTTCAGATGTTCTTTTGATTCTCATTATTCACTCTTGATTCAAAAGTCGAGTTTCTTTTTCAGAAGTCTTTGATTCACTCTCATGTTATTATATTGTTGTTATATTGTTATACTTGTGGGCAATTGTGCTCACTCTTGCGTAGTAATAACATTGCAGTTAAGAACGAAAGGTCCGAAGAGCCTTCTACTAGCAAAGGCAAGAGCAAGGTCAACAAGTGATGAAGACTTGTTATTTATTTGATATGTTATTGTTTAAGACTTATGTTAAAGTTGTGTAAGACTGTTTATTTGTTTACGTTTCGCATTTAAGATTTAAGGTTAGTATGACCTGGGATTGATGTATTTATATTCAGATGTTGTAACCCCATAAGGGGAGGATTTATTCCTATCTATTGCATGGTTTGCATTTATTATGGGTAGATAGATAGATGATATTTGTACAGTGAACACCAAATCCCGTGGAATTGATGTACCCGGATTTGGGGGTGTCATAGGTTGGTATCAGAGCTGTAGGTTATGAACCTTAGGTGGGGGAAAACCTTAGGATAGTAGCCTTTTTAGAGATCGAGAACATAGTAATGATAACTTTTAACGAGTTCTAAGAAAGATAATAACTTACCTTATGTGCTATGTGCTTATACTTATATACTCGAGTATCGATTAGCATCATGTAATTACTAAAACTTAAAATTTTATTTATCAGGATGACAGATGCTGGAGAACCTAGTCAGTCCAGGGACCTTGTACCCCTAGAGGCTAGAGAGGAAGAGCCCTGAGACATCCACGTAGTCTGGGAGCAGTTAGTCCGACGAGAACCATCACCCTTGGTCACAGTCATTGGTCAGGAGTATGTGCCGGAGTCTGATTTAGAGGAGGACTCTGAGGAAGACCCTGAGGAGATTGAGGTTCAGGCTGAGACAGCCGAAGAGGAGGAGGAAGACCCTGAAGAGTTCCCACCGAGCTCTATCAGTGCCGAGATGTATGACGAGATGTATGACCGTAACATAGAGTTACGTGATACTGTTCAGGAGCTGAGGGAGCGGTCGGTTACTCAACAGTCTACCATCGAGCTGAGGGATGGAGAGGTTGAGGCTCTTCACACACGGTTGGGAAATGTAGAGTGGGATTTGGCTCACGAGAAGGGCCAAACCGAGCAGAAGTCAGAGGAAATGGAGGAATTGAAGAATGAACTAAAAGAGAAATCAGCAAGGCTGGCCAAAACAGAGGAGGCCTGGGTAAGGGAATCACGACGAGCAGATCTCGCAGAAGATAACTGTCGGGCGAAGAAGGCCAAGCTTAAGGAGACGTACTCTACGCTTCAGTATGCAATTAATGAGGCCCAAGATCGGGTTATGAGGTACCCAATTCAGTTCGAAGGACTACCGTCATACATGCTAGATCGCATGACGATGTCCCCGATTATGGAAGAAGAGCGTGGCAAAGCTGTCCGTCGCCTTAATGGGCAGTGATAGGAACATTTGATTTTGTGAAACCTATCTGGTAGTTAATAATGTAAATTCTAATGTGTTTATAAACAGAGGATTATTTTATGTTTTAAATCCTGTAGATTCTTTATCTCGGGATAGTTGATGTAAATAGCAGTGATGCTATCGTGTTATGTTAAAACTTTTGATTTAATAAAATATCAGAGTTTATTTGAGATAATGTGTTGACTGATTGTGTCTAAATGTTTAAGTTAAGCCTTAGATATTTAGAGAATTGAATAAAGATCTAATAAGCGTATTTCTTAAAAGAAAAATGCCGCCAAGGAGATGACTTAACCTTCAACAGGCCCAAGAATGGTCAACGAACAACAACAACGACGCCAATGCTAACCCTGTTCAGCAGTTGGTAAACTTACTTGCTGGAGCGCTTAACAACCTAACCTCAAGCTCCACCGAACACAACGTTCAAGGACTTCAAGGCGGTGGGACCGCCAGAGTTTAAAGGCACCATGAACCAAATAGAAGCTCAAACCTGGGTCATGGAGATGGAAAAAGTTTTCGATGTCGCCAGAGTCAGAGAAGACCAAAAAACCGCCTACGCAACGTTCATGCTAAAATTTGAAGCTAGTTATTGGTGGTAAGCAAATAAGGTCCGGGGAGGAGAAGGTGTGATTACCTAGGAGAGGTTCAAAGAGATGTTCTTCGAGATATACTTTTCGACCAGCTCGCAGAATCAAATGGAGGTCCAGTTCCTGGAATATGTCCGTACCGGAATATGCGGCGAAATTCAATGAGTTAGCTAGGTTTGCTACGTATCAAGTGCACACCGATCAGAGGAAGGCAAGGAGGTTTGAACAGGGACTGAAGCCCTTTTTGTATAGCAAAGTGTCAATGTTCCAATTGAAGAGGAAGGCAAGTAGGTTTGAACAGGGACTGAAGCCCTTGTTGTATAGCAAAGTGTCAATGTTCCAATTGAACACTTTTGCTGGAGTGTTGGAGAAGGCCATTCTCGTTGAGGGCGGGAGTGACGCTAGTTACAAAGTATAACCAAGATCAAAAAAAGAAGAAGAGTGAAGGTGAAGGAATTAACAAGGCTAGTAGTAGCAACATGGGATGGAGTAGTAATCAGAAGAGGAGGTGGAAGTGATAACTCATCAATTGGGAATCAGCAAGGAGGTCAAAAAAAGAGGATCAAAGCTTGTCCGACCTACGGGAAAGCTCACCTAGGAATCTGTATGAAGGGAAAATGAGTATGCTATAATTGTGGTCAGGAAGGCCACATAGCACCTAACTGCCCTAACCCAAAGAAGGGCACTTGCTTCACTTGCGGCTCAAAGGACCATCTGGCATGGAACTGTCCCAAGAAGGGATCTAGAGGGGCAGGATCAGGAGGGAACAAGGGAAACGGCAGTGGAAATGCTCTAACTAACACGGGACCAACCGCAACCAACCGACCAACCACCAGAACCTTCAATATGACCGTACAGGATGCTGTATAGTCTCGCGATGTGGTGTCAGGTATCATTCTGATCAATAAAGTTAATTATTATGTACTATTTGATTCGGGTGCTACTTGTTCATTTATATCCGATGACTTTGCTAAGAACTTAGAATTGCCTATGGACGAGTTAGAATACCCTATGAACATAGAGATTGCGAATAGAGAAGTGATCCCTGTTAAGTATGTACACAAGAACTGTAGGGTGGATATTAAGGGTAACATTATGAACATAGATCTTATCCCGATTAGACTTGGGGAATTCGATGTTATTCTGGGAATGGATTGGCTAGTCAATTATGGAGCTGTAATTGATTGCCAGAGGAAGTGTATCAACCTTATGACCCTGTCAAAGGTTGTGTTTTATGGCAGCAAATCACCTAGACAAGCGAAGTTGTCTAACAATGATGCAGGCTAGGAAGTTGTTAAGATAAGGCTGCGTAGGATATTTAGCCTACATAGTCGATAGTCGTAAAGAAAACCCAAAAGTGGAAGATATACCAGTCGTGAGGGACTTCATAGACATATTTTTGGACGATCTTCCAGGACTTCCACCAGACAAAGAGGTTGAGTTCATGATCGATTTGGCGCCAGGGACGACTTCAATATCGAAAGCACCATTCCGAATAGCTCCGGTAGAGATGAAAGTGTTAATGGTACAACTGCAAGAGTTACTGGACAAGAAGTACATCCAACCGAGTGTATCACCGTGGGGAGCGCCGGTGTTGTTTGTGAAGAAGAAAGACGGGACGATGCGACTTTGCATCGACTATAGAGAACTGAATAAGGTCACAATTAAGAATAGATATCCATTACCGAGGATCGACGACCTGTTTGACCAATTGAAGGGAGCAAGATACTTTTCGAAGATAGACTTAAGGAGTGGTTATCATCAACTAAAGGTGAGGCCAGAGGATGTCCCGAAGACAGTATTTAGGACTCGATATAGTCACTACGAATTTTCGGTGATGTCATTCGGTCTGACGAATGCTCCTGCAGCATTCATGGGCTTAATGAATGGAGTGTTCAAACCGTTTTTGGACAAATTCGTGGTGGTCTTTATCAACGACATTTTGGTATACTCGCACACCAAGGAAGAACATGTAGAACATCTGAAGTTAACATTAGAGGCGTTGAGAAGAAAGAAGTTGTGCGCCAAATTTTTGAAATGTGAATTCTGGATTGAAAGAGTATAATTTCTTGGACATGTGATCGACAAGGACAGAATTTCGGTAGATCCCTCTAAAGTTGAAGCGGTGATGAACTGGGATCAACCGAAAACACCATCAGAAGTGAGATGTTTTCTTGGATTAGCGGGCTATTATAGAAGATTCATTCAGGACTTTTCCATGATCGCAACTCCGCTGACGAATTTGACTAGGAAATCGGTGAAGTTTTTTTGGAAGGAGAAGTGTGAGGAAAGCTTCCAAGAGCTTAAGAAGAGGTTGAGTTTAGCACCTGTGTTATCTCTTCCGGATGACACAGGAAATTTTGTGGTTTATAGTGATGCGTAGCACAAAGGACTTGGCTTTGTGCTCATGCAAAACGGCAGGGTCATTGCAGTATGCGTCACGACAATTAAAAGATTATGAGAAGGGGTATCCGACCCATGACTTGGAGTTCGCTGCAGTGGTATTTGCTTTGAAAATTTGGAGACACTATCTCTATGGGGAGAAGTGTGAAATATATACAGACCACAAAAGTCTGAAATATATTTTTACACAGAAAGACTTGAATATGCGCCAGAGAAGGTGGATAGAGCTAATTAAAGACTATGACTGCGAAATTTTATACCATCCGGGTAAGGCTAATGTGGTAGCCGACGCCTTAAGCAGGAAGGGTCGGGAGAAATTGATGATGTTGACTGCTCATGAAGAGCTAATTTCAGCAATGGAAAAGCTGGAATTGGAAGTGAAGTATCCGATGGAGATTGACGAGAATTCGTTTCAGATGTAAGTTGGTACAACCCTATTGGATAAAGTTAAGGAAGCCCAACTTCAGGACGAAGAATGTGAGAAGGTAAAGTAAAAGATATCTGAAGGAACCGAACCGAGATTCAAGATAGACAGTGAGCGACTATTGAGATTTGAGAACATAGTGTGGGTACCGTCAGTGCCAGAGATTAAGGATGACATTTTGAGCGAGGCTCATAGCTCACGGTATTTGATTCACCTCGATAGTACCAAGATGTACCAGGATCTTCGACAGTACTTCTGGTAGTCGAGTTTGAAACGAGATGTTGCTGAGTGTGTTGCAAAGTGTCTGACCTGTCAGAAAGTGAAAGCAGAACATCAGAGACCGAGTGGTTTACTACAACCCCTGGAAATCCCAGAATGGAAATGGGAACACATTACAATGGATTTCGTGGTTGGCCTTCCGACGACTCAAAAAGGCTACGACGCAGTATGGGTTATCGTTGACCGACTGACGAAATTCGCACATTTTCTTCCGATCAAAATCAGATTCAACTTAGACCAGTTGGTAAGGTTATATGTGAAAGAGATTGTTTTGAGGCACGGAGTTCTAGTATCAATTATTTCCGATAGGGATCCGCGCTTCACATCGAACTTCTGGAAGCGACTATAGGAATGCATGGGGACACAGTTGAGAATGAGTACGGCTTATCACCCTCAGACAGACGGGCAGAGTGAAAGAACGATCCAGACATTGGAAGATATGTTGAGAGCATGCATCATGGATTTTAAAGGAAGTTGGGATGATCACCTACCTGCTTGTGAAATTCGGTTACAACAACAGTTACCACGCTAGTATTGTCATGCCGCCTTACGAAGCGTTGTACTGAAGAAAATGCAGAACTCCGCTATACTGGGATGAAGTTGGCGAGAGACAATTGCTAGGTCTAGAGTTGGTACAACAGACAGCAGAGATAGTCAAAGTGATCCGGATAAGACTGGTAGCCGCTCAGGATAGGCAGAAGAAATACGTCGATCCACACCGTAAGAACGTTGAGTTTGAATCGGGTAGCTATGTGTTCTTGAAAGTCTCTCCCTAGAAGGGAAAGATCAGATTCGGTAAGAAGGGAAAATTGAGCCCGAGGTTCATTGGACCCTTTGAGGTACTACGAAGGATTGGAGAAGTTACGTATGATGTAGCCTTACCTCCGGCGCTCGAGAATGTCCACAACGTCTTCCATGTTTCAGTTTTACGACCCTACAAACTCGATTACAAACATGTAATTGAATATGAACCCCTATATTTTGAGAAAGACTTATCCTATGAAGAAATTCTTGTTCAAATTGTTGACAGGAAAGAGCAAGTTTTTAGAAACAAGGTTATACCTTCGGTTAAGATAATTTGGAGGAACCACCACGCTGAAAAAGCTACGTGGGAACTCGAAGAGAATATGATGAAGAATTATCCACATTTATTTACTTAATTTATGTGTATGAGATTCTGGGGATAAAATCTTTGTAAGGGGGGAGAATGTAACGGGTCAAAATTTAATTGAACCGTGATTCTGGAGATAGAATCCTTTTAAGGGGGGAAAGATGTGACGAACAATATTTTTGTAATTTAATTTGAATATTTATTGAATTAAATAAATATTTTTTGATGATTTAATTAGTTGAGTTAAATAATTAATTGATGAAATTGTGGTAGATTAATTTAATTATATATGTTACATTAGTTAAATTAATGTGGTGAATTTTTATATTCAAAGCATGTATTTAATTGAGCTTATTTGATTAAACAAATTATTTAAATAAGCATAATATTATTCTAATTAAATTAATAATTAATTAGAGATTTAATGATTTGACATAATTAATAAACAAGAATTTTAATTATGTGACTATGTGAATTATTGTGGAATTATGCAATTTTATTTAAATAGGATTATTTGATTAATTGGGAGTGACATTAATTAACTATACAATAGTAAGTTAATTAAAATAAATGGAAAATGAGCTTTTTAAGTGACAAACCAAACATGGCCTTAAGAACATGGGAGTAGTTAAGGCCATGAAGCACTTAACCACTACCCATATTCTGCCAGTTAAGTCTATACGTATAATTATATTAGTATTATCAGTCTTTTTGAAAAAAAGTTAGAGAACACAGAGAGAAAAAGAGAGAAAAATTTGAGAGAGATTGAGATTGAAGAAGGTTTGGAGAATCAAAGAAGAGTTTCCTATCATCTAAACAAGAATCAAAGGGTAAGAATCCAAGTTATAATCTCTATTTCTCATGTTCTTGAGTTTTCATAGAAAAATTAGTTTCAGTTCTCTGTAAATGAATTTTGTGACTAATACATGAGAAAGTGATTGATATATGTTAGGTAGTATGTATAAATCATTATATGATGTTTATAAACTATTTTGGTTGAATTAATCCATTAGATTGTGTTTAAAAAGGAAGTTTTGAGTTACAGTGAAAAATATTTGAATATGGCTTGTACGTATGAAATTTGATGCCTTAGTTGCATGTAAAACTAGAAAATTGATGATTTAATATGTTTGTACATGTAAAAACGAAAAGAACGAAACTTAAATGGACTGATTTGGTGTTATAACGAATCTGTAATGTGTGATTTCATGAAAATTGACAAAACTTTGAAAAATAGCAAAACCATGGAATTTATGGGTTAAAATTTAGTTGTTTAAGTTGTCAAAATCATGCTATAAGTGTTGGGTTATACTTCTGTAAAGTCTAGAATTGATGGGTATGATTAATTTATTGTTTGAGCAAAGTTTTTGGGTCTATTTTTGGCTCTGTTCTGTGTTATTCACGAACTGCAGATTTTAAAACTGGCGTGTGGAGCTGCAGCGCCAGCTTTAAGCCTAAGAGTGGGGCTGCAGCGCCAGTGGAGCTGCAGCGCCACACTTAAGCTTAAAGTCCGAGCTGCAGCGCCACTGGAGCTGCAGCGCCAGCTTTAAGCCTAAGATTGGGGCTGCAGCGCCAGTGGAGCTGCAGCGCCAGACTTAAGCTTAAAGTCCGAGCTGCAGCGCCATTTTTAGTTCAAATGGTGAAGCTGCAGCGCCACTTGACAGATTTTTCCCAGAAATGAGATTTTAATTGTTCAAGTCCAGTAAATGTAATTGTAACCTAATCTAATGAACATGGAAATGTAATAATCATATAATGAGATGTTAAAATAGATTAGTAACATGCCAATGAAGGTTATACGTGATTAGTTGATGAGTTGAATGAGTACTTAAACTCGTTATTCGTGAAGTCTAATATTGTGTTTAAGAGTTAAAGTTTGTGTATATGGTTGATATAATTAGATTTAGAGTTGAGTTAAATGAAAGAGAATATACTCATGATGCTAGTATTGTTATAATTAATTGGTATTGTGACTTTAAATGGTATGTAGGATTAATTGGGGAACGTGAATTGTAATTATAGCTTACGCACGAGGCAAGTTTCCTATCCTTAATCTTGTTTAATATTTTGCAAGTTCTCTAACCCTAAACTTTCTTTGAGCAAGTATTCTATCCCTAACTCATTATCATTAAGCAAGTTCCTTATCTAAACTCTTTAAATTGAATAAGCGTTCTATTCCTTATTCTTATGTCAAGCAAGTTACTAAATTCAAAGTCATTATTCAATTTGAATATCGTTTATTGCTGAACCTTGTAAGATTAGCGAACCCTTATTGATTCAACTAGTCCATAGTTGATGAGCGTTCTAAATTCTAGAACTATTATTGAACCTATCCAAACCAAACTTTCTTTGGTGCGGACTCTGATGTCAAACTGAGATGAACAACCCTGTATAGGGGATTATTTACGCTTTGGCGTTGAGATATTGTGAACAGTATGGTACTAAGGGCTGATCCCCCTAAGTACGAGAAGTAGAGTCCATAGTCTTATGACTGTTAAAGGTTTAAAGTATAAACACTTTACACCTAGGACATAGTTCAAGGTCTTATGACCCTCAGATGTTCTTTTGATTCTCATTATTCACTCTTGATTCAAAAGTTGAGTTTCTTATTCAGAAGTCTTTGATTCACTCACATGTTATTATATTGTTGTTATATTGTTATACTTGTGGGCAATTGTGCTCACTCTTGCGTAATAATAACGTTGCAGTTAAGAACGAAAGGTCCGAAGAGCCTTCTACTAGCAAAGGCAAGGGCAAGGTCAACAAGTGATGAAGACTTGTTATTTATTTGATATGTTATTGTTTAAGACTTATGTTAAAGTTGTGTAAGACTGTTTATTTGTTTACGTTTCCGCATTTAAGATTTAAGGTTAGTATGACCTGGGATTGATGTATTTATATTCAGATGTTGTAACCCCATAAGGGGAGGATTTATTCCTATCTATTGCATGGTTTGCATTTATTATGGGTAGATAGATAGATGATATTTGTACAGTGAACACCAAATCCCGTGGAATTAAAGTACCCGGATTTGGGGGTGTCACAGGGAGTGGGCTTCAACAACTCTACCAACTACTCTCCACTAACCATCATGATATCCTTTATTCCATTTGTTTAATTCAATGTGCAAGACCCAACTTTGGGTAATGAATCTTCTATAAATTAAGGCTTCTCCCTTCATTGATCAAGTTGCCAAATTGCTTGCTAAGTTGCTTTAGAAAGAGTGAAGCATAATCTGATAATTGAGGCAGAATTCTGTCCAAATCAAGCTTAAGAGGTATAAACCATACATTGTGTTCTTAGTTTCTAGTTCAATGATTCATAGAAATTAGCATGAAATAGTTGGAATTGATATGTGATAAGGTGCTAGCATGATTAGTAAAGTATATAGGTATGTTATATGTGCAATGTGATAGTTAGTAAGCATGTTCATGAAGAGATTGAAGGTTGGTTTGAGAGCTTTGTAATAGCAGAGAACTCTCCTGGCTAGAACTGGAGTGGCGCGGCTGCGCCACTCCCTAGTACAAACAAGGCGCGGCCGCGCCCCTTTGCAGAATTAGAAAATGATTTTAATGCTTTCTGACTTATGGAGCATGCTAGTATATTGTCATTAAGCATAAATAAGTCCCTGACATGCTAGTTTAGATGGCCTTTCATGTAGTCACTTACCAAAGCTTGGTTTCCAAAGGGAACTTGAGTTTTCAAAGAGCAAACTCAATGAGCTATGTACACTTTAAATTCTGAACATGAAAACATGCTTATATGGTCTGATTACGTATGTACATAAGCATGAAACATGGTATGTTTACTTTGCATGCTTAAATGGTTTTGATAACCTTCTAATAGAAACTTGGAGTTTCAAATACGAACTTGACAAACTAAGAACACTTTGAGTTCTGAACTTGTAAGAATGTTTATGTGGTCTAGTAGGTGTGTACATAAGCATGATATATCATATATAAAGCTACCTTGTATGAGTAGTTGGTTTAACATAAGGTTTCAAAAGAGAACTTAAGAGGTTGGGAAACTAATTTGGTTGATAACCACCTTGCATGTATTCTAAAATTATAACCATCATATTAGGATATCATATGCATGTAGACATGATTGACATGTATGCCTAGCTAGTCATATGCATTGTAAACTAGTTGAGCATGGTTTAGAATAAGTCTAAATGAAGTAGAACTATGTCACTCGAAATGCATGACTCGATGATTTGAGCATGTATGAATAAGACTTATTGACCTCATTGCATGTGTATAATGACTAAACATGACGACATTGTTAATCGAACACGTTAAAGCCTTGTTAATTGAAAGTGTTAAACTATTTAACCTAAGTGTAATAAAAGGTTAACATGTGAGCATACGTACTAATGATAGTTGGTGTCATTAAGTGATATAATGAGTACTGTGGTATATCTTTATGTAATAAACTCATTTAGCCTCTTTGAAAGAGACTTAGTATCAAGTATGTTGAAAGCATGATATAAGAATCAAACTCATCATAGCATATATGTTTCTGTATGTGTTATCATCTGAGTACATGGGTAAACAAGCTAGGCCAAGCAATCTGATGCTCAGCTCTAATTTGAACTTGGAGCAGCGCGGCCTTGCCACTCCCTAGTTTAAATCAAGCGCGATCGCGCCGCCCTACAGTGAAGTCTGCATATTCTGTTTATGATATGAGATTTGATGCATGCATGTATTGTTATCCTAATTTGTAATACATGTCCAGTACGGTGTTCAAGTATCAATGAGCATGTTATGATGAAACCATATAGAATTGATAAGTATTTATAAACTATCAAATGTTAAGTCATCGATGATTATAAATTATGTTTATCAAGTAGTATCTTACAAATTGATTCTTGTGCTATGTGCGTCTAAGTACATAACGACGTACGTATAAGACTATACGACTAAGTTAGAATCATATGTGTGTGTTTAACTTATATATCAAGTATGTATATTGAATATGCATAACTAATGAATATCCTATATACGTAAATATGTTATAATAGGATTCGAAAAGTGTTGATAAGCTTTACATTGGTAAACTACACATAAGGCAAGTATCCGAACAATACTCTTTATTGAGCAACTTCCTTAACTTATTCCACTTTACATAGTGTATAAATTTAAATTGTTGCCAATCGTTATTATTCGAACATCGACTTTATATCTGGATGTTGTTATAAGCATTTAAACTTATCGTTCCTAAATGCATTAAAAAAGCGTCTAAGCCATTTGATTCGACTAGACTAATATCTTATGCTAGAAAGCTATTCAAACCAATTGATTGGTGCAGAATCTTATAATTGACTGAGATGAACAACTCTTTTGAAGGAAAAACTATATTTATCGGGAGACTGACGTGCACACTTGAGTACGATTAAACGATATGCATAACGTAGGGTACTTTAGGCTGATCTCCTATTGTACTTGTCTTATTGGATTATCAGCATTTTACTGTTAATTATAGTAGAAGTTCATAGTCCTTAGTGACTGCTCAGTATTCGTTGTTTTAAAATCCAGAAATGATTTAATCATTGAATCTTTTGATATCTTTCTGTCCTTAGCGACTGTTATTGAGAACTATTGATACTTCTTGCTATTCTTGATCTATCACCTATTGCTGTGTCCTTGGAGAATTAAAAACTATATTGACCCTTATTGTTATATTACTTGCTGAGAAAACTCGTTGCTCATTCTTGCTTTTTCCTAAAAATATTTCAGTTAAGACAGAGCAAGGCGGACCTTCGGGTACTAATAAGGGCAAGGGCAAGGCTACGGAGTAGCTTTGTATTTATGTAAAACTTTTATGGCGATTGTAATAAGATTATATTCTATTATGTATTAGTTAAGATTATGTATGCTTAAGCTATGTTTAAGATGTAAGAGATGTTTAAGTTACAAAACCTTGGGACATGAATGGTTATATTAAATAAATGTAAGCTATTCGTATGTTATTTCGTTGTGCGTGATATTATTTAGTCATTGAATAGTTAGAACGTGACGAACCGAATTCGGGACGCGAGTGGTCCAAATTTGGGGGCATCATATGTTGGTATCAAAGCTGTAGTTATAAACCTTAGGAGCGAGAGTCCTTAGATTATAACTTAGGAGAACTTAGAAGATAGAAAGGGATAGAACTAATGTAGAGTTTTTCTTAGAGAGACTTAGTGTGTTATGGAATATAATTTCATTCTATACAATGAACTTATGTTTTATTTAACATTCTAATGGAGTTGTTGTTTGTTTGCCTTGTGTTTGTGATTGTAGGATGACAGACATGGGAGGACCTAGTAGAGTGGCAGAGGAGGAGCCCCGAGATATACATGTTATATATGAGGCACCTCTAGAGGCTGTGCCTGTGCAGGCAGTTCCACCGTCCGAGTCTGACGACGAGGACGAGATTAAAGTAGAGTTCGATCCAGAGGACTCTGATGAGGCTACTATCGAGGAGCAGATGTTGGGAGAGTACGAGGAGTAGATCCTAGAGCTAGACTGTAGAGTACAGGAGCTGGAGGCTGAGGCTCAAGAGAGAGTTTGAGTTCTAGAAACTGAGGGACGAGGACCACCAGAGGAAGCTAGTGATGCAGGAGATGGAGGTAGAGATTTCCTACCAAAGAAAGGCAGGGATCCAGATGGGAACTTTGTTTCACAGGTCGGTATCTCAGAATGTGGATTTGGCAGGAAAGCTGGAAGAGGTAGAGCAAAGAGAGTTGAGCGAGGAGACAAAAAAGGAGGCTCTCCGTACTCAGCTAGAGTTGGAGGTGATGGATAGAATCCACTTTGAAGAGAAGTGGGAAGCCGCTAATGAGAGAGCAAATAAATTAGAAGAGGAGGTGAGATGCAAGAAGAGAAAGGTGAACAAGATGGGTTACGTGTTTCGCTCAGCTATTGAGAGGGTGATCGATGGTGTATACCACTACCCGGCAGAGCACGCACAGACCCGACACACTATAAGTAGAGAGCTGATGGCGTACATAGCGCAAATTGAGTACAAGAGCGTTGTGGAGCGCGGAATATTAGGATGAGACCTCTTAGTTAGTCTAGTAGTAGCTTTAGTAGATTTTTTATGTGATGTATATATTAATGTAATCCCAATCTTTTGTGTAAGATATGGGATAGTTATGTAAACCCCGAGTGGACTTATGTTAGAGGGGTAGTATGTTAGTATTTTCCCTTTTTTTTGATATTAGGGGATATATGTTGACATTTATAGAAATATGCTAGGGATGATCATATGATGTAATGATTTGGCATATGAATATAAATGATCTTATTTCAGAAACGTGTTATTAATTATATTCTTTTAGCATTAAAGAAATACTTAAGCAATATAATTAAATAATAAAATTGGAAATTTTGTGATGCAGCAAATGCCGCCCAGACGTAGATTAACTGCACCTGAGGAATTGTGAAGCCCCCAAATTCAGACCGTCACTGATCTCGAATTCGGTTCATCACGTACTAATTCTAATAACAACTAAAATCTCAAACAATGGAATAACAGAATAATTTACATTGATATAACATAAATATTCTCGTCCCAAGTCTCAAAACTATTACTAATACACTTCATAACTTAAACCAAACATATCTTAATACATAACATTTAAATAAGTCTTAATACAACATAACGGAAACATCCTAATAGAGAAAAGCACAGCTACTCCATAGCCTTGCCTTCGCACTTGTCCTGTCCTGGGGTTCCACCTTGCCCTGTCCTAACTGAAATATTTATGGGAAGCAAGAGTGAGCAACAAATTTGCTCAGCAAGTAATATGCCAATAAATGTGAACATGAATATATACAGTTCTAAATCTCAAGGGTAAAACGGTAATTAATCGCTCAGAATTTTAAATAAGAATGTTGTGAACAAAATAAATAGCATTGACATCCAAATCTATTCTGTGAAGTTGAATAAGGACTACTACGGGTCGAGAAGTTATTAAAGGATTCAAATGTTTCAACAATTTCAAGTGAATGAGTAGATATCACTAAGTGTCGCTGTGGACCAAGGATTTATAAAAGAATCCAAAGAATTCAAAGTTTCAAGTAAATAAATACTGGATACTGAGTGGTCGCTAAGAACCACGAACTTCTACTAGAATCACAAAAAATATTTCTGGTAACCCAACCAAGTATAATTAGGGGATCACCCTATCGTACCTGGAGTTATGCATAACCTACCACGCCACTGTCGGCACCCCGACTATATAGTTCCCCTTTTTACAACGGTTGTTCAACTCAGTCAATTTCTAAGAGTCCGCACCAAGGCAATTGGTGTGGATTACTTTCTAATTCATGATATTTGTCTAGCCGAATTAAATGGCATAGACAATTTCAACAATGTATATAGGAACAATTTATGAGTTCAATACTCGCAACAATAATTCGAAGAATATAATAGTGATTTAAATCAAACTATGAAACATAAGTTTGTAAGGCAAGAATTATTCTAGCACCTATTTACTCGTACGACCAAAGTTAGTACAAGTTCGAATATGTGTTCAATAAAGAGTATGAATCAAATACTTGCTCAATAAAAGAGTAGTCAGATACTTGCAATTGATATACAAGAATGGTTTCAAGGAAACTTGCACAATAAAAGAGTGTAAGTTAGGGAACTTGCTTACGTCGTTCCTTGAATAAGTAACCACAAGGATAGGATACTTGCAACAGAATAAAAGTAGGGTTCAGATACTTGCACTATAAATAAGTGTAAGTCAGGAAACTTGCCTTATGCGTAGTTTATCCTCGTTAAGTAAATCAACACTTTCGAATCCTATTTATATAATACATGTATAGAATGTTCATTAGTTACTTATGCCCATATATGATATATAAATTTAAACGCACCTATAAACGTTTAACTTAGTCGTATACTATACACATACTTCATCACATACTTTTGCGTACATAAAGTACAGTTTAGTTTACAAGACATCATGAAGTCATCAACATAGTTTCTAATCGTTGCTTTATAGTTCACAAACACCTTTAGACTTATCATTGGGAAGTTTATAATCAAACGTTCAATTCTATCACTTAGCATGCCTCTCAACACATTACTTAGCATACTGTTCATATACTACAAGTTAAAGTAATCATATAAGCTAACTGTCAAAATTAGATCAACAAACTGACTCAATCCTGATTCCAGTATGGCGCAGCTGTGCCATGGCTAAGCCTAGGGCTGGCACAGCTGCGCAGCCCTCTGGCCAAGCCAAGGCAGAGCTGTTGCCTTGTGGTTTCTGTTCGGTCATGAACGCAACATTCACATATAATATAATAACATATTAAAGGCTCTTACATACTTTTATTACGATCTTACACTTATTCTTGATACGCTATGGTCTTTAACTTATGATTTCAAATGAGCTAAGGCTAATCAAGATCATGAAATCACAAAGGATATAATGTTTGCCATGTATACATGTGAGGTAGTCAAGATATCAGTTTGTATGTATGCTTACATAGGTCCTCATTTTATATGCACTTATTTAGTTTTGTTCATTCTTTGAAAACTCGTACGAATCATGTTTCCACGATCTTATGTCATGTCATATTAGATGGATACACATAACACGTACACACAATAAAGGTCTTTCATGCTTTTACAATCATCATACGTTCACCTTAATATGTTAGGATTCTCATTTAGGATTTCTAATGAGTTACGATCAATTGAGGACACGAAATCACAAGGTTTCTATGTTTACCATATGAACCTACGAGGTAGTCATAACATTTGTAATATGCATGCTTGCACGTATTTGATTTATTTGCATCTAGTTAATATCGCTTATTAATCTCAAACTTGTCTAGACTCATGCTCGGTTAACTTCCATTGTTTCTAACACATTGTGTGTACATATAGACTAGCTTAGTGATGTTAAGAGTACTATTATGCATAACAAAATATCATAATGTATTCTTTAACATGCTCATGAACGTTAGTTCTTCCAAACTTTCAAGTTTCTCTTTAAAAGTCAACTTGAACTGACTTAACACATGTAAACTATATTTAACTCATGACCTACCCACATATACATGTTCATATGGTCAGAATATAAATATGATACCTCAAAGTTTATTTCAAAAACTATAATTTTCGTTTAGAAATGTCCGTTAGTGAGGCCCGTATGTTCATGTTACATTATGAAACATATATACACAATTTAGCATGCTTTTTATACATTTCTAGGTCACAATAATATGTGTCAAAAGTCAGAACCTCAACATCATACACACATGTCAAATTTACTTTTAAAAGCTCTAATTTTCTTTTTAAATTCTAAGTTCACTTAGCAAGGGATTTTAATGAAGTTAAAACAACCCACGCTATCTCAATAAACACATATACCCATGCTGACATATTCCTCATGCTGGCCTATGTAGTGTATCTAAGTTAACAATGACCAGATTGTAAACAAAAGCAGGAACTGTCTGCAGATGCCGGCGCAGCTCTGCTGCGCCTCAGTTATAAACCAGTGCAGCTGCGCTGTGCTTCGTCCAACACCAGTGAGTTCCCTACTTCGGCAGGTTTCAGCCCAAATCATAAAATTTCCTACAAATTTTCTATTAGACTAATTACATTACCTTTTTAACACTTGTATTAGCTTATATGACAACCAATTTAACATTATCAAATCACCAAATCATAAATTCCCACTAAAATCAAGAATTAACAATTCTCAGAATCAAAAAAAATGAAGAACATGGAGATGGAATTGTACCTCTGTGAATGCTTTGCTGCTAAACAAATTATATATAATGCTACTATGATACTCTCAGTTAATAGAACTCAACAAACGAAAATTTGAAGGAAAGAAGCTTATATTTATAGAGAATGCAATATACAGACAATACAATAATTCACCAAATTAAACCAACGGGAGAAGCAAGAACTCAATGGTTAAGGGAGAGTTGTTAGATAGTTGGTGAATCCCATGATTAAGCCCACTCCCCTTGTGATGATATGCTAAGAATTGCTGAGTTTGAGGTGGTAGAGTAGCATATGAATTGTTTGCTAAAGTTGAGAATATAGAGTTGAGTAGCTTGTATGCTATACACGTGAATGAGAATGGGTCTCATATAATGGGACAAGCCAATTTCAATCTCAGCATTCTAGCAATTGTACAATGAAATGTTATAACATATATCATGCACTTAGGCTATTACATATATATTCATACTATATATTTAGATTATAATTAACATTATAATGTAAGTTACATGCTTAATATTTCAAGTAGTAGATGTGATATGGCAATGTAACATACATATAATCCATGTATATTTATTAATACCGAATATAATTTAATCGGGTATTATATTATTATATTATTTTAGTAAAATCATTATTAAGTCATAATTGTTTATTATATATTTGTGATTTTAACAATGTCACATATCCTCATGATATATTCATACAACTTAATTAATTAGTCATAACATATAGTCCTATATGTATTGTCACATTGTAATATAGTTTATATACAATTGTATAGTCACATTGCATTACATTTCATATAACATATAGGTAGCTATTATATATTATACATTTACTTTGCATGCTTGCACATAGTAATTAATATAATCTCATTATATTAATAACTTACTTATTTGTTTTATAATGTCAATTAATTAATTAATAAAATATTAATCAATTTCTTCCTCATAGATTAATGAAGTTATTAATCTCCATAGTAATTAACTAACATTTATATGATTAATTATCACGTTAAATAAATATAAATCTTATTATACTTATAACCAAGTCACTTATTATTATTATATTACTTGCAATAATAATAATCACATATTATTAATAATTAATCACCATTAATATTCTATTATAATTAAATAACAATTAATATTTAATTAATTATTCACATAGTAATTCCTTCATTAATTTACCCTTATCAATTATTATTATACGACAAATAATCACATTCTCCAATAGTTTAATAAATAAAAATCTCATTATATTTATAAACCATTTTCTTAGTATTATACTATTACTTGCAAAAATAATAAATCAACATATTATTATTATATTTCTCATAATAATAATTAACAATTAATATAGATTAACTGTTCACTTAATAATTCATTTACTCTTTAACCGATTATTATTCATAATAACACTTAATAACATTATTGTATGATTAATTATCACATGTATTGCACTCAACAAATAATCAATTAAATATAACTCTTATCATATTCATCAATTACTTACTCGTAAATATTTTGTTACTCATAATAACATATTATAAATATTTACTTATTAATATGCTATTACTAATTACGACGATTAATTAATAATGTAATATTAATTAATCCTTCACTTATTAATTCCTTCATCATTTAATTAATTAAATCACCACCCTTTCCCTTCTCATGCCACACAAGGCATTCTACAAATTCGTTGAATTTCTCCATATTTTCTTCTAAATTCAATTTAATATAATCGAATTACTTTTCTCATAACTCATTATAAACATTTATGTTTCAATAAATATCCGCTCTCTTATTGTAATAATAAATAAAAAAAACATTATTCAAGAAATTCACGGTTCTTACATCCTCCCCCCTTATAAAAATTCCGTCCTCAGAATTGGTACAAGGTTACACAATAGATGGGGATAGTCCTTCACCGTCCTATCTTCTAATTCCCACGTGGCCTCCTTGACATCGTAGTTTAGCCAAAGCGCTATCACAGAAGGTATAATTTTATTTCTTAATATATGTTCTTTCCTATCTAGTATTTGGACAGGAATTCCTCATATGCCAGATTCTTCCCTACTTGATTGGCTCATAGGGTATCATACGCTTATAATTAGGCTTATACGATCGTAATACAGAAACATGAAACACACTGTAGATATGTTCCAGTTCACTAGATAAGGCTACCTCGTACGCCACCTTTTCTGCTCCCTGCAATATTTCAAAAGGTTTCACGAACCTTAGACTCAATTCTTCTTTCTAACCTTATCTTCCCTTCATAAGGAAACATTTAAGAAATACAAAACTACTGTATTCAAAATCTTGATTATAACGATGCCAATCTGCATTTTTCTCATGTTGATCTTGAGCTGCTACTAATATGGCTCTTTTTGCCTTCACAATATCTGCAATTCATCGTACTAAATTCGATTCCAATTGAAGTAGTCATTCTCTGACCTCATCCCAATGTAGTAGTGTTCTGCATTTTCTTCCGTGGAGAGCTTCGTACGATGGCTTACCGATATTTGTATAATAATTATTACTATAAGTGAATTCTACTAAGGGTAAATGATATTCCAAGTTACCTTTGAAATTCATTACGCAAGCTCTTCTAAAACTTTGAAGTGGAGTGCGGGTCTCGATCAAAAATTATTAACACTGATATTTCGTGTCGCTAAACGATTTCCTTTACCCATAATTTCGCTAACTGATTTAAATTGAATCGAATATCTATTGGTAGAAAGTGCGTTGTCTTCTTTAATTGGTCGATGCAGTCTACAACTTCTCGTCTCATATTGACCACCAAAAGTGTCTTTGAAGATCCCGATACATTTTCGTGCTTCCTGGGTGAACAAAATATGTCCAACTATATGCCTCATGAAAACTCTTATCTCTCAAATTTTAGTTACGGTTGACTCTCACACTCGATCTACAAATCTCAAGATACCATTTCTGAACTTTTTCTCCTTATCTTCTTGCACTTTTTGTCTTTATATTGTTATCCCTTCACTCTATCCAACAACGCTAGACAAACCTCCGTTATAAACTTCCCTTTGGACTCTCTGGGTCCCTTCACTTCTATTTCCAATCTCTTCATCTTCCTGATTAGTTCCTCTCGAGTTATCAATTTGAATAATTTCTCCATTCCCTTTTCCTACTTAGCATATCGGCTACTACGTTTGCCTTTTTTAGGTGATAGAGAATTTCGCAATGGTAGTCTTTGACTGCTCCCAATTTCTTACCGCCTTTACCTCTGTCGGATCTGACGTGCCGTAAAACTAACCTTCTCCTTGACACACAACACTGGTGCTCCACAAGGGAAAATACACTCGGCTAAATATATCCTTTATCTAACATTTCTTGCAATTGTATTATCAATTCTATTACGACTTATTTTCTCTGTCTGGCGGAAGGCCGGGCAGATCGTCTAGGAATACGTTTTGAAATTCTGGTTCTACTGATACATTATTTATTTTTACTGGTACATTCTTTAGTTCTACTCTTGCTCTCTTAGTATCTACAATATGGTGAAACAATCTACACAAACTTTTCTTAACAATATCTTGGCCTGCATCATCATAAGGCAAAACAATTGCCTAAGCGACGAGCTACCATAAAACACTTCCTTGGATCAGTTTGGATTCTGAAGGTTCACATTTTTCTTCGAACAGTCAATTATCGTAGTATGGTTATGTAATCAGTCCATTTTTAGTAGCCCATCACACTTTCCAAATTTTATCGGAATCCAGTCTATGCTTAGTTTACATCCCCTAATTTATGTGCAACAATTACGATAAACAAATTGCTACGGTAATTACTTCCTTATTCGTAACTTCTATTTTCAAAGGATCTTCTAATCGTTCTTGGGATAACTTAGTCGTCTCACAGTTCTTCAGATGCAAAAAGGAAAGATAGCACTCGGATTAGATAATATATACGCATTTATATTATAGATTAAGACAGCACCTGACATCACGACTTGGAACGCCACTGCATCATGTATCATAACGTTAGTCGTACTTGGCATTGGTTCACTCGATTGAGCTAGTTCGATTATTGCCGGCTTCCCGCTATGGCTTCCTTTGTTGCTGTCTTCTTCCTTCCTTCCTTCTTTGGGCAGTTCTTAACCTGATGATTTGTTGACTTACAAGCAAAGCATCCTCTGATCTTCTTCGGGTTTGGGCAATTCGGGGAAATATGCCCTTCCTGGCCGCAGTTATAGCAAACGCCTCGTCCCTTCCAGCACTCTCCTTGATGACTCTTTCCACATTTCGGGCAAACCTTGTTCTTTTTCTTGAGTCCTTCTTGGTGATTTCCCCTCAGATTATTGTTGATGTTGTTGTTGTCCCGTCTTCTTTTGTTTTCGTTTCCCTTCTCGTTCGTTTCCTTCTGCCGATAACGTATTTGACGTTTTTCAGATCCATACGCAAAACAATCTATGATTTTCTCCTCCCTAGGATAGTTAGGAGAAATATGACCCTTCTCACCGCACTTATAACATACATGTTTTCCTTTCAAACATGCTCCAATGTGGTTCTTTCCACATTCCTTACAGGCTTCTATCTTCTTCTTCCATAGTTGTCATTCTCCTCGTACATACTTATTCTCATTCCACTTCCTCTTGAAATTCTTACTGCTACCACTACTACTCTCTTCCATCCTACCTTCATTTGCTTTCTTTGAATTATTAACCTCTCCTTCTTTAGTCAAGTTAATATCTTTTCCTACCTCTGAAGTTTTCGTCTGTCTCTTCTTATAATCATTGATTCCTTCTTCAAAAGCATTTACTATAAGGTCTACTAATTATTGTAAGGGTTCTTGATTCAATTCCCTATCTCCATTCTCTGTTGCTTGACGAGTCTCTCCTCCTTGAGGTATTGACATTTCTCTGCGTAGAAATAAAATGGTATTATCATCTCTTTGTTAAACATCTAATACTTCTTAAGACGTATAAGTTTTATGTCTATTCTCCCTTGTTATTATATAACATAATCTGGTTACTACACGCACGTTTAATAAAAACATGCCACAAGAAAATATATCACATCGTATAGCATTCTGCTTGTCTCAATACATACCCCTCTCGGGTACCACTAAAGTTGGGGTTAGAAAGATACTTCCCACATTATCCTTAAAATTGGGATCTACAACACTGTTTCGCATCTATAAATATCTATTGCGATGCTTATTATCTAACTACCTTCGCTCTCACCATGTCTATAACTATTAATTACAAATTTGAAGGTCTAAAACTTTGCCTCCCACTATTGTATCTTATTTTTCATCTTAAAGTAACTCACACATGCCTCAATTCTGAAAGAAAACTTTCATCGTGGATTTCTGCTTGGATTCTGATTCCATCCCCTCCTAGGTTAAGGTTATTGCTGTAAAAGGCTTAACTTCAAGGGGTGTTGCGGACACCACATGTATATCACGTGGTTCCTCCTCCATAACCCTACTAGGTTTACCTATCTCTGACATCCATAATCACAAAACCAATAACTTTATGATCATCTTCGAATAAAACATAATTTCATTGTATGGAATGAAAATATATTTCATAACACTTCTAGCTTTCTAAGAAAACTCTACATGAGTTTTATCTCCTTCTATTCTCTAAATTCTTCTAAGGTTATATCCTAAGGACTCTCGCTCCTAAGGTTTATAACCTACAGCTTTGATACCAACCTGTGACGCCCCCAAATTCAGACCGTCACTGATCTCGAATTCAGTTCATCACGTACTAATTCTAATAACAACTAAAATCTCAAATAATGGAATAACAGAATAATTTACATTGATATAACATAAATATTCTCGTCCCAAGTCTCGAAACTATTACTAATACACTTTATAACTTAAACCAAACATATCTTAATACATAACATTTAAATAAGTCTTAATACAACATAACGGAAACATCCTAATAGAGAAAAGCACAGCTACTCCATAGCCTTGCCTTCGCATTTGTCCTGTCCTGGGGTTCCACCTTTCCCTGCCCTAACTGAAATGTTTATGGGAAGCAAGAGTGAGCAGCAAATTTGTTCAGCAAGTAATATGCCAATAAATGTGAATAGGAATATATACAGTTCTAAATCTCAAGGGTAAAACGGTAATTAATCGCTCAGGATTTCAAATAAGAATGGTGTGAACAAAATAAATAGCAATGACTTCCAAATCTATTCTGTGAAGTTGAATAAGGACTACTACGGGTCGAGAAGTTATTAAAGGATTCAAAAGTTTTAACAATTTCAAGTGAATGAATAGATATCACTAAGTGTCGCTGTGCACCAAGGATTTATAAAAGAATTCAAAGTTTCAAGTAAATAAATACTGGATACTGAGTGGTCGCTAAGAACCACGAACTTCTACTAGAATCACCAAAAATATTTCTGGTAACCCAACCAAGTACAATTAGGGGATCAGCCTATCGTACCTGGAGTTATGCATAACCTACCACGCCACTGTCGGCACCCCGACTACATAGTTCCCCTTTTTACAAGGGTTGTTCAACTCAGTCAATTTCTAAGAGTCCGCACCAAGGCAATTGGTGTGGATTGCTTTCTAATTCATGATATTTGTCTAACCGAATTAAATGGCGTAGACAATTTCAACAATGTATATAAGAACAATTTATGAGTTCAATACTCGCAACAATAATTCGAAGAATATAATAGTGATTTAAATCAAACTATGAAACATAAGTTTGTAAGGCAAGAATTATTCTAGCACCTATTTACTCGTACGACCAAAGTTAGTACAAGTTCGAATATGTGTTCAATAAAGAGTATGAATCAAATACTTGCTCAATAAAAGAGTAGTCAGATACTTGCAATTGATATACAAGAATGGTTTCAAGGAAACTTGCACAATAAAAGAGTGTAAGTTAGGGAACTTGCTTACGTCGTTCCTTGAATAAGAAACCACAAGGATAGGCTACTTGCAACACAATAAAAGTAGGGTTCAGATACTTGCACTATAAATAAGTGTAAGTCAGGAAACTTGCCTTATGCGTAGTTTATCCTCGTTAAGTAAATCAACACTTTCGAATCCTATTTATATAATACATGTATAGAATGTTCATTAGTTACTTATGCCCATATATGATATATAAATTTAAACGCACCTATAAACGTTTAACTTAGTCGTATACTATACACATACTTCATCACATACTTTTGCGTACATATAGTACAGTTTAGTTTACAAGACATCATGAAGTCATCAACATAGTTTCTAATCGTTGCTTTATAGTTTACAAACACCTTTTAGACTTATCATTGGGAAGTTTATAATCAAACGTTCAATTCTATCACTTAGCATGCCTCTCAACACATTACTTAGCATACTGTTCATAAACTACAAGTTAAAGTAATCATATAAGCTAACTGTCAAAATTAGATCAACAAATTGACACAATCCTGATTCCAGTATGGTGCAGCTGCGCCATGACTAAGCCTAGGGCCGGCGTAGCTGCGCAGCCCTCTGGCCAAGCCAAGGCTGAGCTGTTGCCTTGTGGTTTCTGTCCGGTCATGAATGCAACATTCACATATAATATAATAACATATTAAAGGCTCTTACATACTTTTATTACGATCTTACACTTATTCTTGATACGCTATGGTCTTTAACTTATGATTTCAAATGAGCTAAGGCTAATCAAGATCATAAAATCACAAAGGATATAATGTTTGCCATGTATACATGTGAGGTAGTCATGATATCAGTTTGTATGTATGCTTACATAGGTCCTCATTTTATATGCACTTATTTAGTTTTGTTCATTCTTTGAAAACTCGTACGAATCATGTTTCCACGATCTTATGTCATGTCATATTAGATGGATACACATAACACGTACACACAATAAAGGTCTTTCATGCTTTTACAATCATCATACGTTCACCTTAATATGTTAGGATTCTCATTTAGGATTTCTAATGAGTTACGATCAATTGAGGACACGAAATCACAAGGTTTCTATGTTTACCATATGAACCTACGAGGTAGTCATAACATTTGTAATATGCATGCTTGCACGTATTTGATTTATTTGCATCTAGTTAATATCGCTTATTACTCTCAAACTTGTCTAGACTCATGCTCGGTTAACTTCCATTGTTTCTAACACATTGTGTGTACATATAGACTAGCTTAGTGATGTTAAGAGTACTATCATGCATAACAAAATATCATAATGTATTCTTTAACATGCTCATGAACGTTAGTTCTTCCAAACTTTCAAGTTTCTCTTTAAAAGTCAACTTGAACTGACTTAACACATGCAAACTATATTTCACTCATGACCTACCCACATATACATGTTCATATGGTCAGAATATAAATATGATACCTCAAAGTTTATTTCAAAAACTATAATTTTTGTTTAGAAATATCCGCTAGTGAGGCCCGTATGTTCATGTTACATTATGAAACATATATACACAATTTAGCATGCTTTTTATACATTTCTAGGTCACAATAATATGTGTCAAAAGTCAGAACCTCAACATCATACACACATGTCAAATTTACTTTTAAAAGCTCTAATTTTCTTTTTAAATTCTAAGTTCACTTAGCAAGGGATTTTAATGAAGTTAAAATAACCCACGCTATCTCAATAAACACATATACCCATGCTGACATATTCCTCATTCTGGCCTAAGTAGTGTATCTAAGTTAACAATGACCAGATTGCAAACAAAAGCAGGAACTGTCTGCAGAGGCCGGCGCAGCTGCGCTGCGCCTCAGTTATAAATTGGTACAGCTGCGCCGTGCTTCGGCCAGCACTAGTGAGTTCTCTGCTTCGGCAGGTTTCAACCCAAATCATAAAATTTCCTACGAATTTTCTATTAGACTAATTACATTACCTTTTTAACACTTGTATTAGCTTATATGACAACCAATTTAACATTATCAAATCACCAAATCATAAATTCCCACTAAAATCAAGAATTAACAATTCTCAGAAACAAAAAAAATGAAGAACATGGAGATGGAATTGTACCTCTGTGAATGCTTTGCTGCTAAAAAAATTATATATAATGCTACTATGATACTCTCAGTTAACAGAACTCAACAAATGAAAATTTGAAGGAAAGAAGCTTATATTTATAGAGAATGCAATATACAGACAATATAATAATTCACCAAATTAAACCAACGGGAGAAGCAAGAACTCAATGGTTAAGGGAGAGTTGTTAGATAGTTGGTGAATCCCATGATTAAGCCCACTCCCCTTGTGATGATATGCTAAGAATTGCTGAGTTTGAGGTGGTAGAGTAGCATATGAATTATTTGCAGAAATTGAGAATATAGAGTTGAGTAGCTTGTATGCTATACACGTGAATGAGAATGGGTTTCATATAATGGGACAAGCCAATTTCAATCTCAGCATTCTAGCAATTGTACAATGAAATGTTATAACATATATCATACACTTAGGCTATTACATATATATTCATACTATATATTTAAATTATAATTAACATTATAATGTAAGTCACATGCTTAATATTTCAAGTAGTAGATGTGATATGGCAATGTAACATACATATAATCCATGTACATTTATTAATACCGAATATAATTTAATCGGGTATTATGTTATTATATTATTTTAGTGAAATCATTATTAAGTCACAATTGTTTACTATATATTTGTGATTTTAACAATGTCGCATATCCTCATGATATATTCATACAACTTAATTAATTAGTCATAACATATAGTCCTATATGTATAGTCACATTGTAATGTAGTTTATATACAATTGTATAGTCACATTGCATTACACTTCATATAACATATAGGTAGCTATTATATATTATACATTTACTTTGCATGCTTGCACATAGTAATTAATATAATCTCATTATATTAATAACTTACTTATTTGTTTTATAATGGCAATTAATTAATTAATAAAATATTAATCAATTTCTTCCTCATAGATTAATGAAGTTATTAATCTCCATAGTAATTAACTAACATTTATATGATTAATTATCACGTTAAATAAATATAAATCTTATTATACTTATAACCAAGTCACTTATTATTATTATATTACTTGCAATAATAATAATCACATATTATTAATAATTAATCACAATTAATATTCTATTATAATTAAATAACAATTAATATTTAATTAATTGTTCACATAGTAATTCCTTCATTAATTTACCCTTATCAATTATTATTATACGACAAATATTCACATTCTCCAATAGTTTAATAAATACAAATCTCATTATATTTATAAACCATTTTCTTAGTATTATACTATTACGTGCAAAAATAATAAATCAATAGATTATTATTATATTTCTCATAATAATAATTAACAATTAATATAGATTAACTGTTCACTTAATAATTCATTTACTCTTTAACCGATTATTATTCATAATAACACTTAATAACATTATTGTACGATTAACTATCACATGTATTACACTCAACAAATAATCAATTAAATATAACTCTTATCATATTCATCAATTACTTACTCGTAAATGTTTTGTTACTCATAATAACATATTATAAATATTTACTTATTAATATGCTATTACTAATTACGACGATTAATTAATAATGTAATATTAATTAATCCTTCACTTATTAATTCCTTCATCATTTAATTAATTAAATCACCACCCTTTCCCTTCTCATGCCACACAAGGCCTTCTACAAGTTCGTTGAATTCCTCCATATTTTCTTCTAAATTCAATTTAATATAATCGAATTACTTTTCTCATAACTCATTATAAACATTTATGTTTCAATAAATATCCGCTCTCTTATTGTATTAATAAATAAATAAAAAATTATTCAAGAAATTCACGGTTCTTACAGGAATTAGTGAACAATGAGAGAGAGCAAGTAGACCCGATCCAGTAGTTAGTGGATTTGTTAGGAGAGGCTCTTAGGGGAAGGAACAACGAACCAGTTCGCTCCAATCCTCAAGCAGCCTTAGTCACGAAAATCAAAGACTTTAGGAGCGTAGGATCTCCAGAGTTTGAAGGTACTATCGATCCAATCATTGCGCAGACCTGGATCAAGGAGGTTGAAAAGGCCTTCACTATCGCTCGTGTGGGTGAAGACTAAAAGACGCTATTCGCTATGTATATGATGAGGGGCGAAGCTAACTACTGGTGGGAGGCAAATCAACAAAGAGCACGAGAAGGGATAATAGCATGGTAGAGATTTAAGACGCTGTTTTGTTGGGAATTGCATATTCAATTTGATATTGAAATTAAATATAAATGCTTAAGTATACAGTCCTTAAGAGAATCATTGTACAAGGACTTAGATGATAGATCAAACATGTTAGGTTGATCTAAGCCTTAATGTTTGTCATTTATGTAAATGAATGTGTAGAAGAAAAGATCAAAGTTGTTAGGTTGATCTATTTGAGCTGTAAAAGTTAAAGTCTTGACAGAATCGTAGTCTGTCAAAGACAGCATTCAGAAGACAGGGCAGAATCATGGAGCTTAAGCAAAGATATCGGAATCGTAGTCTGCCAAAAGATTCAAGCCTACAGAAGTTAAGGTAGAAAACGTGGAGCTTAAGTGAAGATATACAAACTAGAAGTCTGCCGAAGAATCAAGTCTGCAGAGGCCAAGGCAAGAACTGTCGAGCTCAAGTGAAAGCATCAAAGAATCGTAGTTTGCCTTAAAAGCCACACTGAGAGTCATAAAGTTGAAAAGCATCTGCTAAGCCAAGTTGGGAATCGCAGAGTGCTATCAGAAGTATGAAGTCTGCGATAAGCAAGCAAGGAATCGTAGTCTACCAAGAGTTTAAAAGAAATCGTAGTGTGCTCTACGAAGAAGTTTGAATCACGCTGTGCAAAGTCAACACACAACGATTATGTCACAATGACCATAATCGTAGTGTTCCTCCAGTCAACATCAAAGATTGAAGATCTGATGAAGGGAGGAAGAGCAACAATGAAGAAAGTCTTATAGCCGTTGACAAAGTGATAGACCCAATACTTCCATGTTCATCCTTAGTCCAAATCTAAGAAGCGTATTGAAGAAGCTAAGGATAGGACTAAAGCAGCCTGCAGAAAACACCTTTTCAGGTGTTAGGTAAAAGAATATAGTCTGCTGTGTCAGTGAGCCAGGCGGCATAGTAGCAGAAAAGCAGGACGTCAACATCAGTGCACAGAAAATGTCTGAAGCATTAAATGAAGCAATGGGAGCATTCAAAATGGCTATTTTTGAATGGCTCTTTTATAAGGAAATCAGACAAGGATTCAGACTAAGTAAGCAAGACACAAAAAGAAAGAATACATTGAAAAAGCTCAGGAACACTCAACGAGCAACACTACGATACTGAAGAAAGCTTGCTTCGCTACTCAGTCCTTTGAAAGACAGAAGCTGAACTGCAACTGAGTAGCACACCTCAAACTATCAACTGCCTATCCAAGTGAGGTACCAAGTCAGAGGACTTGAAGAAGTTCAGAAGTGAACTAAGTGAAGATCCAAGTTAAAGGACTTGAAGAGTTCAGAAGTGAACTAAGAGCAGATCCAAGTCAAAGGACTTGAAGAGTTCAAAAGTGAACTAAGTGAAGTTCCAGGGCTGTTGGCCTTGAAAGGAATCTAAGTGATCCAGTTATATGAAGACATCCTTAGTGGATTTCCTACTCATGGAGTAGAAGAGTGGATTAGGAGTCACGTTGGCTCTGAACCATTTAAAACCCTGTGTCTTATTATCTCTCATTAACTGCTATAACTGCTATATCTGTTATAACTGCTATAACTGTTTATCTCGCCTTAACTGCATTATCTTGAAGGGGAACAAAACATATATTCTGCTGCAAATAGTATCACCAATACTGACTAAGTATTTTAAATAAAGAAATCTTAAAATATCTATTCAACCCCCCCCCTTCTAGATAACTAACGTGCTTTTGGGAACTAACAATTGGTATCAGGGCAGGTTCTCATATCTAAGCATACAAGCTTGAGAAGATCCTATGGCACAACTAATAAGCGAAACCAAGACAGGTGGAGGAAGCAAACCACCCATGTGCAACAAAGATAAATTCGCAAACTGGAAAGTTTGGATGAAGGCGTACATGGATTCAATAGATGATGATCTATTTGAAACTGTTCTGAATGGGCCCTATATTCCAAGAAGGCATGCACCAACTCCAGAAAATCAAGACAACATGGTGGTCAAGGTCAAATCTGAATGGACTGAAAATGAGAAGAAAGATGTTCAGCTTGAAAAGAAGGCTAAGAATATCTTGTTCCAGTCCTTAAAAGATAGTTTGTTCGAGAACGTGGTTAACTGGAAAACTGCAAAGGAAGTCTGGGAAGTATTACTCATCATGCATGAAGGAACTGAAGAAGTCAGAGAAAACAAGCAATCTCTACTGACTCAACAGTATGAGATGTTTGCTCATATCTCAGGAGAGAATGTCACTTCCACTTATGAAAGATTCACTACACTGCTCAACTCTCTCAGAGCCTATGGAAAGACCTATCCAAACAAAGATCTAGTCACCAAGTTCATGAGGTCTTTGCCAAGCAGATGGGAGGCTAAGACCACTGCAATTAGAGAGTCAAAGAATCTGCATGAAATAACAGTTCAACAGCTCTACGAAAACCTTCTCACATACGAGCTTGAACTGACTCAACGAGCAGAAACTCTATTAGAAGGAAGAAGGAAGGACAAAGGAGTTGCTCTCAAAGAAAAGGAAGAGATCTCCAGGGCACAGGTGGAAGATGAGTCTGACTCTGATGAAGAGGATGACATTGATGATGATGAAGCTGCAATGCTGGCCAGAAGATTCAAAAGACTTATGCTCAAAGGCAGAAGCAGCAAACCTAAGAAGTTCAACAACAGCAGCAGTCAGGAGCAGATCAATGACCTATGCTATAACTGCAAAAAGCCTGGGCATTTCATTCCCAATTACAACAGGCCTATCAGGGAAGAGCTGAAGAGAAAGTCAAATCAAAAGAAGGAGCTCAAAGGCTACAGAAAGAATAAGAAGAAAAACAAAGGGCTTGTAGCTGGAAGTTCATGGAATGATTCAGACAATGACACTAACACTGAATCTGAAGATGATGAAGCACCTCAGAAAGCCAACCTATGTCTGATGGCCAAAAATGCACTAAGCAAGAAAGATGCTGAAGTAGTCATAGACAAGGTATTTGACTTTAACTCTCCTGATATAGACATTGATGATTTAAGAACTGGCATTCGTGATATGTCAACTGATCTATATTAACATATGAAGTGGCTAAAAGTTCTATCTAAAGATTATACTGATCTTCAAAAGGAGAAAGAAAAGGTTCAGAAAGAGCTGGAAGTAGCTCTACTAAATTCTAACTCTCTCTCTAAACTTGAAGATGAGAATAAAATCTTAAGAGAGACAAATGAACTGACCATTCAGAGAGAGTCAGATCTAACCTCTAAGATTGAGGAGCTAGAAAAGACTATCTCTATATGGAATAGATCTTCTTCATCCATGGACTCCCTGATATCCAATCAGAGAAGTGTCTCTGATAGAACAGGCTTAAGGTTTGGGGAATCAACCTCAGAACCCTGTGTGGAAAAGACTAAAGAGATTAATGTAAGTAATGCTTCTAACTTAAATAGAAGTATTACATTCGTTAAGTCCACACAAAAGGATGAACCAGTGTAACCTTGCTCTTCTAAACCAAGACGTGTTCCTAAACACTACGGATCTCATACTGGCTTAGGGTTCAGAAAAGTGAAGAGTAATTCAGTCACCACTGTCCGACCTCGACGAATCGTAGAGTTGAGTAAAACTGACTCCACTGATCAACTTGGAAGGAATCGTGGTGTTGAGACTCACTCAGCACAGAACAAGAACTCCAGGGCTGCATGGAAAAGGAAGATGCAATTTAAGGGTAAAGTTAACAAATATCCACACAAATCCAATTGCAGAAAGCATCCACACACACACAAATATAAATTATGTTGGATGTTTTGCATGTGGAAGATTTGGTCATAAAATTGCATCATGCTTTCATAATATTGTGCATGGAAGACCCAAAGTCAAGCAGATTTGGGTCCCTAAGGGTACTAACATTGCAGGACCCATGCTAGTCTGGGTACCAAAATAAAGCCCAGACCTAAATGGTATCTGGACAGTGGTTGCTCAAGGCATATGACCGAAAATAAAGCCCTCCTGTCAAATTACATAGAGAAGGAGGGACCAACAATTATCTTTGGAGATAACAGCTCTGGCAAGACAAGAGGCTATGGTTCAGTTGGAAATGGTGCAGTGTCCTTCAGCAAAGTGTCTTATGTTGATGGTCTAAAGCACAATCTTTTTAGCATCAGCCAACTTTGTGATAAAGGCCATCTAGTTACCTTCCTCAACAATCAATGTCAAGTCAGAGATCTGGAGACATCCTCTATCAAGCTAACAGGAACAACAGAAGGAAATGTATACATTGTCAATCTTGTTCAGCTCAGTTTTGATGAGACATATTGCTTCCTTGCTAAAGCCACTGAAGAAATAAGTTGGCTTTGGCATAGAAGATTATCTCATCTCAACTTCAAGAGTATGTCTAAACTGGCCTCCAAAGATCTGGTAGCAGGATTACCCAAGTTCAACTTCATCAAAGAAAGACCATGCAATGCATGTCAGCTTGGAAAGCAAACAAGGAGCTCATTCAAAGGCAAAGCAGTCAACTCAATTGACAAGCCCTTACAGTTACTTCACATGGATCTCTTTGGGCCAATTCCGATTGTGAGCTTAGGAAGGAAGAGATACTCACTGGTCGTGGTGGATGACTACACCAGATACACATGGGTGTTCTTTCTTAACTCAAAAGATGAGACAAGCTCCCAACTGATAAAGATGTTCAAGCTGGTGATGAATGAAAAAGGAGAAACTATCAAGGAAATAAGGAGTGATCATGGCAGAGAGTTTGACTTCTCAGAAATGGACCAGTTTTGTGCAGACAATGGCATCAGTCATAACTTCTTAGCACCACGAACTCCTCAGCAAAATGGAGTAGCTGAAAGGAAGAACAAAACACTTATAGAAGTCGGAAGAACTCTACTTGCAGCAGCTCATCTGCCTGAATACTTTTGGGCAGAAACCATCAACACTGCGTGCTACACATAGAACAGATCTCTTGTACACTCCACGCTAAAGAAGACTCCCTATGAGCTGTGGAAAGGAAGAAAGCCAAATGTTAGTTACTTCCATGTGTTCGGCTGTTCATGCTACATTCTCAACAATGGAAAGCAATATCTGACTAAGTACCAACCTAAGTCAGATGAAGGAATCTTCCTTGGTTATGCCACAGACAGCAAAGCCTATAGAATGTTCAACAAGAAGACATTAAGTGTTGAAGTCTCAATCCACATGTTCTTTGATGAAACAGACTCGGATAAGTCTGCACCACCAGACACTACGATTGACGATACTGACACTACGAATGTAGTGGTCGAGCCCAACACTACGACAGTAGTTCCTGAAGAAAGAATCGTAGTGTCCGAAGAAGAAATCGTAGAGAGAGCTGAACCAAACGACGATTCTGAACAACAAGAACCAGAAGTCAATCCTGAGGAGTTCAGACAGGAACCAGAACTGATGTTCCAACAGGGAACAGGTGGGCAAGAGATCACACTCAAGATTTAATTATTGGTGATCCAACTGCCAGAATAAGAACAAGATCTGCAACTCAGAATGAATGCTTTTATTTGAGTTTTCTATCTCAAATAGAACCCAAGAAGATTGAAGATGCCATGCTAGACGCAAGTTGGATTGAAGCCATGCAAGAGGAACTTAATCAATTTGAAAGAAGCAAAGTTTGGAGATTAGTTCAAAGACCAAAGAGTCACCTAGTCATCGGCACCAAATGGGTCTTCAGAAACAAAATGGATGAAGATGGGGTGATTACTAGAAACAATGCAAGACTGGTGGCCAAAGGTTATTCTCAAGAAGAAGGCATAGACTACGATGAGACCTTTGCACCAGTGGCCAAACTTGAAGCTATCAGAATGTTCCTTGCATTTGCTGCACACATGAAGTTCAAAGTATTCCAAATGGATGTCAAGAGTGCATTCCTAAATGGTGAACTTCAAGAAGAAGTCTACGTGGAGCAACACCCAGGTTTTGTCAATCCAACCCTCTCTGATTATGTTTATAGATTAGATAAAGCCTTATATGGACTTAAACAAGCACCTAGAGCATGGTATAAAACACTAACAAACTTTCTTATTGAAAAAGGATTCACTAGAGGCAGAGTAGACACTACACTATTCCTTAGGAAAGACAAAGATAAAGTCTTACTAGTTCAAATATATGTAGATGATATTATCTTTGGTTCTACTTATGAAAATCTATGCAAGAGATTTGCCAAGCGTATGCAGAGCAAGTTTGAAATGAGCATGATGGGTGAGCTGAACTTCTTCCTTGGACTACAAGTAAAACAAACTGATGAAGGAATTTTCATAAGCCAAGCCAAGTACATTAAAGACTTACTCAAGAAATATGGCATGGAATCAGCTACTCCCATGAAAACACCAATTGCTCCAGCAACTAAGCTTGACAAAGATGAGAAAGGCAAAGGTATTGATATTACTCAATACAGAGGTATGATAGGCTCCCTTCTCTACTTAACTGCCAGTAGACTAGATATAATGGTTGCAACATGTATATGTGCTAGATTTTAAGCTAATCCTAAGGAATCACACTTAACTGCTGTAAAAAGGATTTTCAGGTATCTTAAAGGTACACCCTATTTGGGTCTATAGTATCACAAAGAGTCCTCATTTGAACTGACAGGATATTCAGATGCTGACTTTGCAGGATGCAAAATAGATAGAAAAGGTACCAGTGGCACTTGTCAATTACTAGGCAATAGACTAGTGTCCTGGTTCAGCAAGAAGCAAAACTCAGTATCAACTTCAACAGCAGAAGTTGAATATATTGCTACTGGTAGCTGTTGTGCTCAAATCCTATGGATGAAGAATCAGCTAGCAGATTATGGGTTTGATTTCAAATCTATACCCATACACTGTGATAACACAAGTTCTATAGCAATAACAAATAATTCTGTCATGCATTCTAGGACCAAGCATATAGAAATAAGATATCATTTTATTAGGGAACATGTTCAAAATGGGACAATATCCTTGCAATACATTCCTACTGAAAATCAACTTGCTGATATGTTTACAAAACCCTTAGATGAATCCAGATTTAATAAACTAATAAGTGAGTTAGGTATGTTAAACTTGCAACCATAAATTCTATGCTCTAGATGTGCTAACCTTGCAGATGTAAAGGCTAAGTCAAAATCGTAGAGATAACTAAGAGGAACCACGATCGTGGAGTGATCCCGTTAAGACATAAAGGCTCACTGTGATAGCAACAACAAGCCAAGCAACCCTTTTGATAAGCGTCTCAGGGACAAACCTGATCCTTAGTGTCAAGCTAAGAGGTTGGCCCTTCCTAACAACCTTAACCTAGAAGGCTTGCCATTTCAGAAGGCATCACAGAAAGCCGTAGAGTCAATGATCAAGAATCGAGCAAAAGATTGAACTCAACAATCGTGGAGTGGATCTAGACATTCGTAGTCTTCTCACAAGGGCACACCAGCTCAGGGGGAGCTAAGGGCAGAATAGAGATTTCCACATAGATTAAAATTATGGAGTTCTACAGAATCCGACATGTGTCCCACGATGCTGAACATATGGAGGGAAGTGTTTAAAACTATTTTAAACTATCATATGTCAGTTCATCTTTGAATTTCAAAAGACTATCTTTCTCTCTCTCTCTCAAACGAAACCCTAAGTTTCAGAAAGCTAAGCCAAGTTCATTCATTTCAGGAAAATCAATCTAAATCAATGGCTGCTTCTAGAATTATCTCGGGTTTTCAGCTATGCTTTGACAAATTTGAAGATGCTGGTCCAGAAATGCACAAAGTTCTTTCCCTGCTAAATAAAGCTGGACTCAAGGATGCCCTAAGTACCGACACACTTGTCTTCACAAAGCTGGTGAAAGCATTCTACACAAATGGAATTGTTGAAGGAAACTCCATCCTCACCAAAGTCAAGGGTGAGCAGATTCGACTCAACTTAGAAAGCATAAACCTTGCCCTAGGGTTCATCAATGAAGGTCTTCCATCACTGGACCGAATCAATTTTTATGAAGGCCTAAAGAAGATGAAACACAACAAAACTGAAGGAAAGAGTGGCTACATGAAGAAAGAGTTTCCCCAAGAATATGAGGTTCTTTCTGAAATTGTTGGAAAATGCATATGCTGCAAGGGCTCTGGCCTTGATACTGTCAATGAAAAACAACTAAAGCTCATGACAGCTATCAGGTACAGAGTTCAACTCAACTATGGAACTCTACTAATGGAATGGTTTGGAAAATGGATGGAAGGCTCCAAGAGGACCATGAGTACTGCAAAAATGCCTTATGGGATATTTATCAGCATGATACTAAAAGCTACACTGGGCGACAAGATTAAAGATGAAGAAGGTGTCTCCATTGTCCCCAACCAGAATATAACCCAGCAATTATTTCAACACTGGAAGAAAAACCCGGTAGAAAATGTAAAGATAAAATCTGTAATTCTATCTGCTGTAAGGGAGGAAGCCTGGGAGGTAGAAGAAGAAGGAGTAATTGAAGAAAATGCTGAAGCCTTGATCAGAAGGAGGAAAGGAAAGAAGAAGATAAATGAAGATGTATCAATGGCTGAGGAACCCCAAGACCCAACCACTGATGCACTTCAAGCATGCCTTGATGTTGAAATAGAGTTTAGTGGCTTAATGACTGAAAGAGCTATTACTCCTGAGGCAGCTCAGGCATCAGAGGAGACTCTGAAAGAGAAGGAGAAGAAGAAGAAGAGGGAAATAAGTGAGGACATGGCTGAAAGAAGTGCTGAGGCTCAAAAGAAGAAGAAACGCAGTCACAGACCAAGGAAGCCTACGCTTACCACGATTTAGGAGTCTTCACCAATCGTAGAATCAATGTGGGCTGCTAATATGGAAGAAGATGCTGCAACAGCCTCTCAGCCCGAACAGACAAACAGGGCTGAAGCTGAAGAAGGTTCTGAAGATGCAGTCAAGCCCAAGAGGAAGAGGACATTGGTCAAGAAATACATTCTTATCAATGAGGAAGTACTGAGGGAAGAGGACAGAAAAAGAGCTGATGAGAAGGATAAATAGATTACTGAGCTGCAGGAAGAAGACACTCTGGAAGCTCAATATCAAGAGAATGCTACAGCTGAGGGGGAGCCAGAGAATGCAGAAATTGAGGGGGAGCTACCAGTTATCAAAAAAAAATGTAGTCTCCCCAATCCATGAAGAAACTATAATATCTGCTGATGCTATAATGAAGGATGTTGAAAGTGATGTGGTAAAGAATCTGGATGAAGTAATGCTAAATCAGTTTCCAGTCACAGAGTCCCAAAACTCTGTGACTGATGAACCAAATAACCAACTCATCTTCGTCGAGCGACCCGTTAACAATCCAATAATGATTGAGCACATCACCCAAGTTGTCAAAGAAATGCTTGTAAACTCAATCAGTGAAACACCAACCCTAGATGACACACTACGATTCGGGCATGCTGATCAATTCGAAGAAGAAATCATAGAGTGTCCAGAATAGCTCAAAGAGACACAAACACATACGTCTGAGCTAAACACTACGCCTATCCAGCAAACTCCTAACCCTCTAACCCAAGCAGACATTCCATCATCCTCCAATAATGAATACTTTGACATGACTCTTGCTCTCGCAAGTTTGTCAAGGAGAGATGTACACACTACAACTACTACTCTTTCTCCAGAAACACAACAAATTCTAGATTAATTGGCTCTCATGCCAACCAAGGAGGAGCTGTCTGCAACATTGAATCAAATAGGGTCAGAGTCTGAAAAGATCCTTGAAGAACACTCCCTTGCACTTCACTACAGATTCGATAACATCCTCGACTCGGTCCAAACTCTGCCAGGACAATTGGGAACTGAACTGTCCAAATCGTTGAGGGAGATTTTCAAAGAAATGGCTGCAAGTCTCAAGATAAGGGATGCTATTCATTTTGACGAAGCAAAGAAGCAGAAAGAAGCCATGTTACTGACGCAGAAGAATCAGCAAACTCAAAATGAGCTGATGGCAGAACAAATTTCAGCACTGCGTATCGCTTTGAACCAATTCCAAGAATGCAGTGCTGCTCAAATCTCCCAGAACAACGATGCCGTGAAAATGCTTCAGCAACAAAGATGGGTCACTGAGGCTTTAGTTGCTAACAAACCAGTGATATTTTTCAACAAAGAACTCAAATGCATGCCCTGGTAGACGGAGTCAGATGACTCTCAGACAATATTCGAACCCTTGATGATAACATAAAGGGGGAGAAGATTGGGTAAGGAGATAAAGGAAGAGGTGGAAGACCGAGGCAGATGCACATTCAACCACCACCTCTGCAGCAAGAAAGGCAAAGGCAAACTCGCACTGGTCAATCGTCGGGTGGCAACTCCAGGAGTCCAAATGTTCAAACTCCACGATCTGATCAGTATCTGCAACAGCCTCTAGTGGGAATACCTCTTCAAAGACATCAAGGTCAAGCTTCTGGCTCACAAGGCATGACTTCTGCATAATCCAGATATGAGCTAGAAGACATTGAATGGAGAGATGAGCAAACCAGAAGGATTAGAGCTGCTGAGTCTTCGAGGAGCAAGAGACAAAGAAAATAGAGATAAGCCTAAACTCAATTCTGTATTGATGTTTTTATTCTTGAATGTAATATCTCTTCAAACATCAATAAATTCATGCTTATTCTCTAGTAATTTTAGTTGCTCACTAAAACACTAAGCCATATTTACTTTCTAGCATTTTGCATTTAGAAAATGATGCTATGATCTAAATCTCCTTGATTATGTCAACATAAAATAGGGGTATAGTGGTAAGTATTCCCGCCTGTCACGCGGGTGACCCGGGTTCAATCCCTGGCAATGGCGCCATCAAAAACTTAGTTGGGCCGTTTGCGTATTAACAAAAACGAACATAAAAACACGTGCAAGTGTACACGATCGACAAGTAATAACTCGGTAAGTCAAGATCGTCCCACGGAGAAAGGAGTCAGGCCTAATATATTATGCAACAGTCCATTGGTTATCTTTGTCTGCTTAAACGGTTGTCACAGTGTTCTTTAATTTATAATACTGAATTTAAACTATAATTAACCGATTAACAAGAGAAGGGTTCAAATTAGAGGGATATGGGATCCTAACTTCATCTAAAGCATCATCTAGGTTAACCACACCTCAAATCATACATGGATAATCACATAGGAATGCTAGCCGGGAGCACGAATGTGAGACTTGGCTATTTGTCAATACACCAAGTCCAAATGATATAATGTCCACAATTGAGATAGAAATCACATGAACATTGGTAAAGCCTAAACCACTATATTTCTATGCGCTTTACAAGTTAAACCAATTTAAGCATAAGCTCCCATTAGACTACATACGGCCATACGATATATTTCTATCCGGCTAGCGAATCACAAAACTCATCCAATGCAAGTTTCACAAACATATGCTAATATGGAAAAATCTCAGTTTACACTTCATTTTTCAAGTCCATATAAACTATTAGAGTAGATGTTGATCAGGCATCTAGGCATATAAAGCAACCATATTATGCAAACCATACATTTTCATCCATATATAGCGAGGAGGCATAACCCTAGAATTAGCAAATAGAATCCATTAGAATCCCATAATGGAAGTTAGTTCATCACTGAACTACCCACCATTATGGGATTCAAACCAAGCATTTCAACAATCTAAGTAAGAGAGAGAGAAAAGAGAATGGAAATGCAAAGCTTGATGGGTCTCTTCCAATAGAATGCTTTAAGCTTGAGTTTAGATCACCAACAAGATCTTCAATGAACCCTAGAAATGTAAATACTACTAGAGCAAGAAGGAAGAAGAAGAGAAGCCTCTAAAACCTTCACACTCTCTAACCCTAAAAAAAATAGGAACCAACTTGGGAGAGAAAATATAATGTCTGATATGTACTAAGTGATATCTCGTCCTTACAAAACATAAGCCTTTAAATTAATTAAACTCGGCCAAACAAAATCACCATCTTTGATTTTTAACCTGCGCGGCCGCGCCAGGTAAAGGCCATGCAGCCGCGCAGCCGCGCGGCCGCGCGAGCCTGCTACTTTGGCTGGTCACTTTCAATTTCTGTGTTGGCTTCTTTGCTCCATCTTTTGCTGCTTCTTGCTCCTTCATATAAGCTGCATTGAGGCACCTTTCTTGTGCCCTTTTTCCAAACCAAGTCCTTCTTCCCTTAGCCTCAAGCCAAGCCCACATTTGCTTTCTCTTGATCACTCCATCCTCATGCCATGCTCTCATGCCTTCCATGCTAGCTTTATGCCATTTTGCTCAATTTCATGCCATTCCATGCCTTTATCATGCCATTTCCTGCTCTTTGGAGTTCCTGATTAAAATATGCAAAACAAAGATAAAATGCATTACAAGACACTAAAGTGCCTGAGTTTAAGCCATAATCATAGTAAGTTGGCATCCAATAAGTAGGTATAAAACCTACTTATCAAATACCCCCAAACTTGAACTATTGCTTGTCCTCAAGCAAAGACACAAATGCAACTACATGATATGCAACTAACTACATGAAAAGGAATCCCCCAGTAATAGCCGATAATATGAATTCCAATCAGATGCCTCAGAGAGATAACAAGAACACTGAACAATGAATCGGTCCAAGCAATAGTTATATAGACATACAATCTGCAAATCACAACCTGCTACTCAGATGTAATGTGTGTGTGCAATGTTATTAACAAGCTTGATAAAGGCAAAGATTTCATATGCTATACTTCTAAGGAAGGAAAAATTGAGGTTTTAAAATAAAAATTTTCACGAAGACTGTAACGATTGAGAATTTTATATGTTAATTATAAATATTTATTGAATTAAATAAATATTTTATTGAGTTTAATTGTGAAGATAAATAAATAAAGTGTGCGAGTATTGTGGATAATTTAATTAAGTGCAATATGATTAATTAAATTGATATGTTAGCAATGGTGTAGCATCATTTTAATTTAATTGGGAATAATTTAATTAGAATTAATGTTATGTGCTAAGTGATAATAATTTGTTAGACGAATTATGTTTAATAAAGGAAATTCAATTGTGTGACAATTTGGTATTATGTGAATGTTAGTTTATTTAATTGAATTAGAGTGTTGTAATTTAATTAAATAAGTGTAATATTTAATCTATGGATTTAAAGAATTATTAAAATACTAGAAAAGGATTTTAAAGTGTTTTACCAAACAAGGCCCTTGTACTTGTTTAATCTTATTTCTTCCAAACAATGCCTTAAGCTCAATAAGTTAGTTTTTAAAAAAATAATGTAGTTTTGCCAAACGTGGCCTTACTCTTTTCAAATTCTATAACCTATGTAATTAATAATACTTATTATGGTTATAAATATTATACTTATTATTTATAAGTTACATATATGTATATGATTATATGTATAATATTATATATGTCAGTTAAAAAAACAAAGTTACGTTAGTTTTACAAAACAAAGAAAGAAAAGAAGAAGAGGGTTAGAGAGAATTCTCAGAGAAGAAGAAGAAGAAGAAGAAGAAGGCAAAGCAAGCCCAAGTTCATCTCTCTCTTAACCTAAAACTAGTAAGGTTATAATCTTAACCCTAGAACTAATTCTTATGTGTTGTGTTTTCTTCTTTGCCAAATTAGGTTTTTTTTTCAATCATGAAATTATATGTGTTATATGATGTTATATGTTTTCATATGAAATTATATGCCATGAAAGGGTTTTCAAAATACAATTGTTGTAAAACAAGTTTTCAAAGCATATTCTTTTATGTTTTCATGGTTTTAGAACTCTATGTGAAAGTCTCTTTGTGAAAGCTATTTATTTTGATATGTGAATGGGATATGTATGTATATATATATATATATATATATGTTTACATGAGAGTTTCATAGTTGTTTAAGAATTTCAATTCACAAGTATATGATGAACACTATGAAATTCATGTTCATAGTGTTAGATTATGAAGTTATGTTGAAAATTTCCTTAAATTCTTGAGGTGAGCATGAATTATGTGTAATATGTGATATAACATGATTATATATGAGTTATATGGTGATTCTAGCAATTCAATCCATGAATTTTTGATAAACAATAAGAAGCATGTTCATAGTGATTTTTGGTGAAACTATTTCTGAAAACGGCTTTTGAAACTATCAAATTGATGTTTGATTTTGACTTATTGTTAAAATTGATCATGTATTATGTTAATGTGTTAAGTATATGAGTTAACACAATTGGAATCACTTGAATTGGATGAAAAACGAATTCGTAGTAGCAATTTTCGTCAAGAACGCTTAAAATTATATTTTTCTTTGAAAATCATGAAATCTTGTTTTGGATTATGTGTTTTATGGATTATATATGTTATGAGCATGATAATAAGTTTAAAATATTGTTAGTATCAAGTTTTATGTTTATCATGTTGGGAAAAATTGAATTCGGTGTGAAGGAATAAGCCAAATTGGCTTAATTCTCCACCAATTCGCGAGCCGGGCGCTGTGGCAGGGGGAACACCCGCCCCAGCGGGTGTTTTGCACTGGGAGGACCCGCCCCAGCGGGTGGGGCTGCTGCCAAGAAAATCTAAAATTTTCTTTTTGAGTTTTTATGCCCCGTTTGTTAAGCTAATTTGTTTCTAAGACTTGAAAAGTGAAATGTATAATAAGATAACATGTTTTTGATGTGTTTAAGTTAGATTGAAGTATATTATGAATATGTTACATGTGTGTGTTTGTGTGTTGCTTTCACGAGGCACACAACACGATTCATTGAAGTATAGGCTTATTAATGCATGCCGTGAGTATAGACTCACGTACTTGACTAATTAGTAACCAATGTGGTAAATTATACTATGAGTTGGACTTGGATATGAAGTTCAATGGTTTAAATGTTGTAATTGGATACTAATAGATGGTTTGAATGTAATATAAATGTGTAGGGTGTTTGTGAAGTGCGTATAGTTGTTAAAGTGTAGCTTGCGCTTAAGGCAAGTTCTCTTACCCTTATTCTCTTATGTTAAACAAGTTTCTAAACTTGTTATTTATATTGTGCAAGTTCTTTAATCTACTCTTGAATGCTATACAAGCCTATTCATTGTATATTTTTATTGTGCAAGTTTCTTAACCCTTGCTCAAGAAATCACAAAAGTTCATTTACGTTCTTTAAATTGTTATGTGTGGTACAAGTTATACCATACTCATAAAGCGTAAGTATTAAAGCGTTATTTTAGTAATATGATCTTGACTTAGTTGTTCAAGTAAGATCTACTTAGTCTATCGAATGCTTTAAGTTGTTTCTAAAGGCATGCCTATCTATTATGAAGTTTATTGTCATATTTTGCAATTTGTTCATGATTGAACTGTAAAGGACTGTAAGTCGATTCAACTACTCCTAGTTGATGATAGTTGAACTCTAAAGTTTCCTTATCTATCCAAACCAAACTTTCTTTGGTGCGGACTTGTATTCAATTTCTGAGAAGGAACAACCCTATTAATTAGGGGAAATTTATGCGAAAGCGTTAAATGGTTGTGCACAATTCATGGTACAAAGGGTTGATCCCCCTGAGTACGAGTTAAGGGTCCATAGTCTTATTGACTGTTAAAGGTTTAAATAGAATATTTATAACCTAGGACAATGGTTCAAGGTCTTATGACCCTCAGATGATTTCATATTCGAATCCTATATATTGATGAAAGAATTATATTTCAATTCTTTATATTGATGAAAGTAAAGTTATTCAAACTCTTTTGAAACGATTCACTTATGTCATATCACTGTTGTATATCCAAGTGAGCTTTTGTTTGCTCACTCTTGCCTGCTTTACCACCATTTGCAGTTGAGACCAAGAATGTTGACATACCATCAACAAGTAAAGGAAAAGGAAAGATGAATAAGTGAAGGCTTGTGACGTCAAGTTGCTTTTGTAATAAGACTTAGTTGGTTATGTTTATATTTCCGCATTTACGTTATTTGAATGATGTTAAGGTTTAGATAACCCTGGGATTTTTGTTGATCAAGTTGCCATTCTTTCTAGAGGAAGATTTTATTAAGGTTTTATGAAGGTTGTAATTAGTTTGAAATTTTATTTGGGTAGATGTATGTTTTAATTAGAAAGTGAACACCAAATCATGTGGAAACGAAGTACCTGGATTTGGGGGTGTCACAAAGACCAAACAGTGACCAAACCAACACAAAGATACAAGCTGAAGCGTAACAAGGGCTTATTATGCTTTTATTCACCCGACTGTGCAATGCTAGGCCTTCTTAGGCTTTTCAATGATATCCATTTAACTAGCTTTCGACCAACGACTCCCAGACCAGAAGGCCTTAGGGCGCTGGGTGTAGAGACAATCCCCTAGGGAGAACTTACTCGAGTATCAAAGGCCACAAGACTTCGCTAGCCAAGGCGTTTATTCTATTTTTGTATTCTTTTTCTCAATTTATTTTCTTTTCTTTTTCTTTTTAAAAAGAGAGTGCGTCTTACGCTCCATCTCTCCTTATAGCATGCATACCCAAAGTTTTTCATCAGACTTGTATTCCAGTGTTGCTAAGATCATTATTGCTTTTATTACACCATTCAATGAATTAAAAACAAAAATTTTCCTCTTAGAAGGCAAGCATGTACTAATCTAGCCAACAAGTAGCAAAAGACACACTGTGCTATCCGGTAACATCCAAGCAACAGATTTAGATTACATCATGTATAAAAATATAACTAAGCTTAAGCTACTAATAGAGTTCAATAATCTATTATACCTCGATGTCATCATTGGCCAGATCGAAATTTAATAGGCTAAAAACAAGGGATTATGCAATGCAATGCAATTAAACACTTGCTAATTCAACAAAAATGCAATGAAAGCAAAAAAAATTTATGCAAAATTTTAAACTAACAACTAGAATGCTAACCCGAATTAAAATGCAACTACTATATACAACCTAGCATGCAATATGCAATTAACTAAATGCAACTACTATGCAATTGAAACTAGATGCAAACATTTAATAAAACTTAAACTAAATGCAACTAAATGCAAAAACTACTAACTAAATCCCAATACCCCCAAACTTAACATATTCAATGTCCCCATTGAAGGTAAAGGCTAGGAAACTTCCCTACTGCTCGGCATGGCCACCCTCCTCGGGTGGTGTATCTGGTGGAGGATACGGCAAGTCTGAAACAAACATAGGCCACTCCAGTATTGTGCCCTGCTGTGCAAAGGCCTCAGCTAGCGCTCTTGTCAACCCGTCGGCGAATACAGCAAAGCTCTTGTGCAGGGAATCTATCTTTCGTTCTACCTGACGAATCTGGCCACCTAGCGGTATGTCACCTGCTAGAGGAGGGGCGCAGCCCTCTGCTGCCTCTGGTTGTGTCGGTGGAACTGGCGGAGGAGCTGCCACAATAAAACCTTTCCCTCTCAGGTCTTCCTGGCCTCCAGCCCAATCCACAAACTTCTTGATAGTAGCGTGATTGACATCCCCAGTTGGCATTTATATCTTCTCATCGGGCCATTCGAGCCTTGCCTCGGCACAGAGATGGGCAATGATGGAAGCATGAGGAATGGAGCCTGTGGTACTGCCGCGCATAAACCTCAGCATACTCTGATGAACTAGGTGGCCGACATCAATATACTTGCCCGTAATGATACCCCACAGAATGATGGCTCTCTCAACTGTGACCTCGTGTTGGTGTTGGGAGGGCATAATGCTGCCACAGAGGAACAAATTCCATGCCCTAGCATATCGGTTCATCCCGGAGGCAAGGAATGTGGTGTACTCATTCACGGTATCTTTCTTGATCTTCCAAACTGTGCACGGCTCACACAAATCATATAGCAATTGATTTAAGTCAGTCCCAAACCTTTCTGCCATGACCCAATTCACCTGTCCAGCCGGCACTGATGGTAAATTCAGAATCTCACGAATTACAGCGGGGCGATAATCAATGATTTGGCCCTTCACAAATGACCGGCCGCTTTGCGTTATTGAGGCGTTGGCATAAAATTCACGGACCAAAGCCAACGGCACCGGTGGCGGTATTGCACAGATACCTTGCCAGTTCATCTCACGGATCATTGCACGCAAATCCCCGTCCTCTTTGGTCGGCATGAACCCCCGCTCCCTAAAAATAGATTTTACCACGATCCGATAGTATATGCGCTGAGCCTCGATATTAATGAATTTGGTCAAGTCAACGGGGATGTCATCGTCTCAATCATCACCGTCACGGCAAGCAGACGAAGCAGATGCAGAAGCGACGAACCTTGATCTCTTAGGACCCATTGCTGATATTTAGACGAAATTGCTTGCCACAAACTCTAGATTGCTAAATTCTGAGGAAGAACAAACCCCCAAACGTATTCTCTACCGCTTGTGAAAACAAACCCTAACTTCAACAAAAATTTCTCCCAAACTTGCTTCTCTGAAATCCAAAGCACAAACCCTAGCTCTGATGATGAAGGGAAGGAAGAAAATGTGTAGGAGATGGGGAGGATTGTACGAAAGAATGATAAAAGGGATAGGATTTGATGAGATATAGAATGGGTAGAAGAGGAGATTAGGAATTGGCACTTATGTAATGGAGAAGAGGTAGGGGTCGGTTATAAGAAGTATAGGTTATGAGGGCTGGAAATTGTGTTTTAACAAATCAAGTCTGCGTCTGGCTGGGGCATGGCGCGGGCATGCCAAATTAAGCCTGGTGTGCAGCGCGACCTGAAAATCTGGCCAGAAAAATGAAGGCTTGTAGCAAAAATGAAGGCTTAAGAAGCAATTTGAAATCTTTAACTCACCTGCGCATAAAGCAACAAAAATTAAACGTAGCGTGATTCTATAACCAAAAACATGTGTATGTAAAATGTATCAACTGCTAAAGTCATATCAATGCTATGCAAGTGAATATTTTCTAAGTGAATTCCCAAAAAAAAAATTATCCTATGCCTATGTGTAATATGCATTCATGTCCAAAATATGTTCAACGAGCTTCCACCTCCAAAAATCTGTGCAACTATGCCTAAACACCAAAAATGTAGGCAATAAATCATTTAAATCACAACTCTATATACAATGACTATCTGACCCCCAAAATTATCATGCTACATGTCTAATGTTCAAAAATGTAGGCGATGAGCACTTTAACACCACGATATTCAAAAATAGGTAACTTTGTCCAAATGATCAGAATTAAACGGGGGAAAGGAAATGTAGAGAGTAGTAGCTAGAATTAAATATGGGAGAGGAATATAGAAAAATGCGAATGCAAGAATTAAACAAGAGGAAGCGATAGAGATAGAGATGATGGGGGTGGCTCCCATCTAGCGCTTGTTTACAGTCCATAAACTAGACTCTGTCTGATTCGATCAAGTTGTCGAAAGGATTGAGGTGACCTCCTGTCTGTCAACCTCGCCACCATAATAATGCTTCAACCTCTGTCCATTGACTTTGAAGGGGTTATCTGGGTCCTTATTAAAAATCTCTATTGCACCGTGTGGATATACAGTCTTGACAGTGAAAGGCCCTGATCACCTTGACTTGAGCTTTCCTGGGAAGTGTCTAAGTCTGGAATTGAATAATAGCACTGCTTGCCCGGCTCGAATGTCCTTTCCATAATTTGCGATCATGCCACCTTTTCACCTTTTCCTTGTACAATTTGGAATTTTCATAAGCTTGCAATCGAAATTCGTCCAATTCATTGAGTTGGAGTAGACGTTTCTCCCCTGCAGCCTTTAGGTCAAAGTTCAAGTTATGGATTGCCCAATAGGCTTTATGTTCAAGCTCCAGAGGAAGGTGACACGCCTTTCCATACACAAGCTGAAATGATGACATTCCCAGCGGTGTTTTATAGGCAGTCCTGTAAGCCCATACTACATTATCCAACTTCAGCGACCAATCTTTCCTTGTGGGGTTCACAATCTTTTCCACTATTCTTTTTACCTCACGATTTGACACTTCGGCTTGGCCATTGGTTTGGGGGTGATAAGCTGTAGCTACTCGATGATTTATCCCATACTTAGCCAACAAAGCTGTAAACTGGCGATTGCAAAAGTGGGTGCCCTCATCGCTAATGATAGCCTGAGGAGTTCCAAACCTCGTGAAAATGCTCTTTTGTAGAAACCTCAGAACCACCCTAGCATCATTTGTCGATAGAGCTGCCACTTGCACCCATTTAGATACGTAATCGACTACCAGAAGGACGTACAAGTTCCCACATGATGAAACGAATAGCACCATAAAGTCTATCCCCCAGACATCAAAGATCTCCACCTCGAGGATTGTATTCAGGGGCATTTCAGTTCTCTTCGATATATTTCCTACCCTCTGACATCTATCACATCTTTGAACAAAGCTGTAAGCATCCTTAAAGATAGTAGGCCAATAAAAACCTGCTTGCAAAACCTTGGCCGCTGTCCTTTCACCTCCGTAATGACCTCCATACATTGATGCGTGGCAATCCTGCAGCACACTCTCTGTCTCGCTAAATGGAATGCACCTTCTAATCATCTGATCAGCACACTGCTTAAACAAGTACGATTCATCCCAAATAAACCATTTCACCTCATGTAGAAACTTCTTCTTTTGATGCTTAGTTAAGTCAGAAGGAATGATATTGCCTACTAAGAAGTTTGCAAAATCTGCGAACCATGGCACTTCGCCTTTCACCACAAATAATTGCTCATCTAGGAAGGATTCATTGATCATAACTTTGTCATTTGCATCCCTTCCCGAATTTTCCAATCGCAACAAGTGGTCAGCCACTTGGTTCTTAGTCCCTTGTCTATCCTTGATTTCTAGGTTAAATTCTTGCAAAAGAAGGATCCACATGATCAGACGGGGATTTGGCATCTTTCTTTGCTATCAAATATCGGATCGCTGCATGGTCGGTGTACACAATCACTCTAGTCCCAATCAAATAAGCACAAAATTTGTCGAATGCGTACACCACAGCCAAAAGCTCTTTTTCTGTAGTAGTGTAGTTCAGCTGGGCATCAGTAAGGGTCTTGCTAGCATAGTATATAACAAGAAAGACCTTGTCCCTCCACTGGCCCAATACAGCTCCCACAGTAAAATCGCTGGCATCACACATCAGCTCAACAGGAAGGTCCCAATTCGGAGATGTGATCACTGGTGCTATAGTTAACTTCTTCTTCAAGTGCTCGAATGCAGTCAGGCATTCTTCATCAAATTTAAAAAGGACATCTTTTTCTAACAAACTGCAAAGTGGCTTTGTAATCTTCGAGAAGTCCTTTATAAATCGACGGTAGAAGCCTGCATGTCCCAAGAAGCTACGAACATCTTTTACAAAAATAAGCGGAGGCAAGTACTCAATAGTTTCCAACTTAGCCCAGTCCACCTCTAATCCTTTCTTCGAAACCTTATGTCCCAAAATGATACCTTCTTGTACCATAAAATGGCACTTCTCCCAATTCAGTACAAGATTCATCTTGACACACCGTTTTAACACCATCACCAAATTCTCCAAACATAGGTCAAAGGAGTCTCCAAAAATAGAAAAATCATCCATGAAGACTTCAACATTATGCTCAACCATATCGGAGAAAATGGCCATCATACACCTCTGAAAGGTAGCCGGGGCATTGCACAAATCGAAAGACATCCTTCTAAACGTAAATGTACCATACAGACAAGTAAAGGTAGTCTTTTCTTGATCTTCTGGGCTATCACTATTTGATTGTATCCTGAGTACCCATTCAGAAGGCAGTAATATTCATGACCGGCCAGCCTGTCTAGCATCTGATCAATGAACGGGAGGGGAAATGATCTTCTGGTAGCCTTATTTAGTCTGCGGTAGTCCATGCAGACTCTCCACCCCGTCACTGTTCTGGTAGGAATTAGTTCGTTGTGTTCATTGGATACCACGGTCATACCCCCTTTCTTCGGTACACACTGCACCGGGCTCACCCAAGAGCTGTCTGATATTGGATAGATAATCCCTGCATCTAACCACTTTAAAATCTCCTTCTTAACCACTTCCTACATGATAGGATTCAATCTGCGCTATTGCTCCACTGATGGCGTACTATCATCTTCCAGCAAGATTTTATGCATACAAAATGCTGGGCTGATCCCCTTTATGTCTGCTATAGTTCATCCAATGGCAGATTTAAACTCTCTCAGAACTTGTAGATGTTTTTCTTCCTGACAAGATGTTAGTGCAGCAGAAATAATAACAGGCAACTTTGAAAACTCACTTAAAAATGCATATCCTTAAATGATCTGGAAGAGGTTTGAGTTCAAGATTTGGAGGCATCTCAAGAGAAGGCTTGAGTCGTTCTGATGTCTCCCCAGAAAGCTTTAGTGGCTCGATAGGCATCTTAAACTTTCGCATCCTTGGCGCTTTGTCAAGAATTTGCACATATTCAGCAACTTCAGTACCTTCAATATCTGAATCTCCCAATATAGCATTCTCCAAAGGCTCAATATCAACCACATTTCTGACTCCTTCATTCAACACTTTATCGATCAATTCAATCCGGAATCACTCTTCCTCGTCGGTGGGAAACTTCATAGCTTTAAAAATGTTGAAAGTGACTTCTTGATCATGCATTCTCATTGTTAACTCTCCCTTCTGGACATTTATAAGAGTGCGCCCCGTGGCAAGGAAAGGTCTCCCAAGGATGATTGGTATATTTCTATTCTTCTTCGTAATCAAGAATAATGAAGTCAGCTGGAAAGATAAACTTATCAACTTTGACCAAAACATCTTCAACAATACCCCTAGGATAAGTGATGGATCTGTCATCAAGTTGTAGTGATACATTTGTCGGCTTGGGAGCCGGCAATCCCAATTGATTGAAAACGGACAAAGGCATCAAATTTATGCTAGCTCCTAAGTCACAGAGGCATTTGCTGAATGACAACTTTCCAATGGAGCAAGGTATTGTGAAACTGCCCGGGTCCTTAAGCTTTGGAGGTAGTTTACAGTTGTTGGTATATGCTAGATCGTAGGACGATGTTCCGCATTATGGAGGAAGAACGCAATAAAGCTGTTCGACACCTTAGTAGGCAGTGATAAGAACAATTTGACTATATGAATACTTCTCTGAGTAGTTAATAATATAAATTTCGATGTGATTATAAAAAAAGGAATATTTCGATGATTTAAATCCTGAAGATTCTTTATCTCGGGATAGTTGATGTAAATAGCAGTGATGCTATCTCCTTATGTTTAAAACTTTTGATTAAATAAAATATCAGAGTTTATTTGAGATGTTATGTGTTAAATGTTATCTTAAAGTATTTAAGTTCAACCTTAAATATTTAAAGAATTGAATAAAGATCTAATAAACGTATATCTTAACAGAAATATGCCGCCGAGAAGAAGACCCAACCGTCAACCGGCCCCAGAAGGGTCAACGAATAACAACAACGACGCTAATGCTAACGCTAACCCCGTTCAATATTTAGTGAATTTATTGGCTGAAGCGATTAACAACCAACCTCAAGCTCCACTGAATACCTCGTTCAAGGACTTCAAGGCGGTGGGACCTCTAGAGTTTAAAGGATCCATGAGTCCGATAGACGCTCAGACATAGGTCATGGAAATAGAAAAAGTTTTTGACGTTGCTAAGGTCTGTGAGGAACAAAAGATCGTTTATGCTACATTTATGTTGAAGTTAGAAGCCAGCTATTGGTGGCAGGCAAACAAAGTCCGAGGAGGAGAAGGCCTCATAACCTGGGAAAGGTTCAAAGAAATGTTCTTTGAGATGTATTTCCCGACAAGCTCACAAAATTAGATGGAAGTGCAGTTTATGGAGCTCAAGCAGGGGAATATGTCCGTACTAGATTATGCTGCAAAGTTTAATGAGCTGGCTAGGTTCGCCACATATCAAGTACACACGAACGAGAAAAAAGTAAGGAGGTTTGAACAGGGACTGAAGCCCTGGTTATATAGCAAGGTGTCGATGTTCCAGCTGAACACCTTTGCTGGAGTGTTAGAGAAGGCCATCCTCGCTGATGGTGGGAGTGTTGCTGTAACCAAGTATAACCAGGATCAGAAGAAGAAGAAGAGTGAAGGAAAAAGTGTTAAGGCTAGTGGTAGCAGCGCGGGAGGAAGCAACAGTCAGAAGTGATGGTGGAATGACAGCCCATCGACCGGCAATCAGCAGGGAAACCAGAAAAAAAGGGTTAAAGCGTGCCTGACCTGCGGGAAAACCACCTGGGGGTCTGTATGAAGGGTAAACGAGTTTGCTACAATTGTGGTCGGGTAGGCCACATAGCACCAAACTGCCCTAACCCTAAGAAGGGCTCATGATTCACGTGTGGTTCGAAGGATCATTTCGCAAGAGATTGTCCCAAGAAGGCATCTGGAGGGGCAGGAAGCAGGAGGGAATAGGGGAGGCAAGCGGTGGAAATGCTCTGACTATCATGGAACCAACCGCAACTAATCGACCGACCGCCAGGACATTCAACATGATAGTGCAGGATGCTGTGCAGTCTCGCGATGTGGTGTCAAGTACCATTACGATCAATAAAGTTAATACATATGTATTATTTGATACAAGTGCTACTTTCTCATTCATATCCGATGATTTTGCTAAGAAATTAGGATTGCTCAAGGACGAGTTAGAATACTCTATGAACATAGAGATTGCAAATAGGGAAGTGATTCATGTTAAGTACGTACATAAAAACTATAGGGTGGATATTAAGGGTAACGTTATGAACGTGGATCTTATCCCGATTAGACTTGGGTAATTCGATGTTATTTTGTGAATGGATTGGCTATTCAATTATGGGGCTGTAATCGATTGCTAGAGGAAATATATTAACCTTATGACTCCGTCAAAGGTTATATTTTATGGCAGCAAGTCACCTAGACAAGCGAGTTATCTGACGATGATGCAGGCCAGGAAGTTATTGAGACAAGGCTGTGTAGGATATTTAGCCTATATAGTCGATAGTCGTAAAGAGAGTCCAAAGCTAGAAGAGATACCAGTCGTGAGGGACTTCATGGACGTATTTTAGAATGATTTGCCAGGACTACTGCCTGATGGAGAGGTAGAATTCGTGATCGATTTGGCGCCATGAACTGCTCCAATTTTGAAGGCACCATACCGGATGGCTCCGGTAGAGATGAAAGAATTGATGATTCAGCTGCGAGAGCTACTAGACAAGAAGTACATTCAATCGAGCGTATCGCCATGGGGAGCGTCGGTGTTATTTGTGAAAAAGAAGGATGGGACGATGCAGCTCTACATCGACTACAGAGAGTTGAACAAGGCCACGATTAAGAACAAGTACCCATTGCCGAGGATTGACGACCTGCTTGATCAGTTGAAGGGTGTAAGGTATTTCTCTAAGACTAGACTTGAGAAGTGGTTATCATCAATTGAAGGTGAGGCCAGAGGATGTTCCGAAGACAGCGTTCAGAACTCGATATGGTCACTACGAATTCCTGGTGATGTCATTTGGCTTAACGAATGCTCCTGCATTTTTATGGGCCTAATGAACGGAGTGTTCAAATCGTTTTTGGACAAATTCGTGGTGGTATTTATCGACGACATTTTGGTGCATTCAAAGACTAAAGAGAAACCCGTAGAGCATCTGAAGGTAACTTTGGAGGCGTTGAGAATAGAGAAGTTGTATGCCAAGTTTTTAAAATGCAAATTTTGGATTGAGCGGGTATAACTTCTCAGACATGTGATTGATAAGGACGGAATTTTGGTAGATCCCTCCAAAGTTAAAGCTGTGATGAACTGGGATCAGCCAAAGATGCCGTCGGAAGGTGAGAAGTTTTCTTGGATTGGCAGGTTATTACAGAAGATTTATTCAGTACTTTTCCAAGATCGCAACTCCGCTGATGAATTTGACTAGGAAAGCGGTGAAATTCATTTGGACAGAGAAGTGTGAGGAAAGCTTCCAAGAGCTTAAGAAAAAGTTGAGTACAACACCTGTGTTATCTCTTCCGGATGACACAGGAAATTTTGTGGTTTGTAGTGATGTATCGCATAAAGGACTTGGCTATGTGCTTATGTAAAACGGCAAGGTTATTGCGTATGCATCATGACAGTTGAAGGATTACGAGAAGGTGTATCCTACCCACGACTTGGAATTGGCTGCAGTGGTATTTGCTTTGAAGATCTGGAGATACTATCTCTATGGGGAGAAGTGTGAGATATATACAAACCACAAGAGTCTTAAATATATTTTTACACAGAAGGACTTGAATATACGCTAGAGAAGATGGTTGGAGTTAATTAAGGATTATGACTGCGAGATTTTATACCATCCGGGTAAAGCAAATGTGGTTGCCTACGCCTTGAGCAGAAAGGGTCGGGAGAAATTGATGATGTTGACCACTTAGGAGGAGCTAATTTTAGCAATGGAGAAGCTGGAATTAGAGGTGAGGTATCCTATGGAGGTTGATAAAAAGCTGTTCCAGATACAAGCTAGACAACTCTATTGGATAAAGTTAAAGAAGCTCACCTTTAGGATGAAGAATGTGAGAAGATAAGGAAGAAGATATTTGAAGAAACCGAACCGAGATTCAAGATGGACATTGAGGGACTATTAAGATTCGAAAGTATAGTTTTGGTACCGCCGGTGCCAAAGATTAAGGAGGAAATTTTGAGCAAGGCTCATAGCTCACGGTATTCAATTCACCCCGATAGTACCAAGATGTACCAGGATCTCTGACAGCATTTTTGGTGTCCAAATTTGAAACGAGATGTTGCCGATTGTGTTATAAAGTGTCTGACATGTCAGAAAGTGAAAGCAGAACATCAGAGGCCGAGTGGTTGCTACAACCATTAGAAATCCCAGATTGGAAATGGGAACATATTACAATGGATTTCATGGTTGGCCTCACGATAACTCAGAAAGGCTACGACGCAGTATGGGTTATCGTTGACCGATTGGTGAAATCAGCACACTTCCTTCCGATCAGAATCAGATTCAACTTGGATCAGTTAGCGAAGCTGTATATGAAAGAGATTATTCCGAGGCACGGAGTTCCAGTGTCGATTGTTTCCGATCGAGATTCGCGTTTCACATCAAATTTTTGGAAGCGACTTCAGGAATGCATGGGGACGCAATTAAGAATGAGTATGGCATATCACCCTCAGACAGACGGGCAGAGCGAAAGAATGATCCAGACTTTAGAAGATATGCTTAGAGAATACATCATGGATTTCAAAGGAAATTGGGATGATCACTTACCGCTTATGGAATTCGGTTACAATAACAGCTACCACGCTAGTATTGGCATGCCGCCTTACGAAGCGTTGTACGACTAGAAAGTGTAAAACTCCACTATACTAGGATAAAGTTGGCGAGAGACAATTGCTAGGTCCAGAACTGGTACAACAAACAGTAGAGATAGTCAAAGTAATCCGGACAAGATTGGTAGCGACCTAAGATAGGCAGAAGAAATACGCAGATTCACACCGTAAAAATGTTGAATTTGAATCGGGTAGCTTCGTGTTTCTAAAAGTTTCTCCCTGGAAGGGAAAGATCAGATTCGAAAAGAAGGAAAAATTGAGCCCGAGGTTCATTGGACCCTTTGAGGTGCTGCGAAGGATTGAAGAAGTCGCATATGAGGTAGATTTACCTCCGCCACTAGAGCATGTCCACAACGTCTTCCATGTTTCAGTGTTACGACCATACAAACTAGATTACAAACATGTTATTGAATATGAACTCCTACAATTTGAGAAAGACTTATCCTATGAAGAAGTTCCTGTTCAGATTGTTGACAGGAAACTGCAAGTTCTCAGAAATAAAGTAATACCTTCTGTTAAGGTAATTTGGAGGAACCACAACGCTAAAGAAGCTACGTGAGAACTCGAAGAACATATGATGAAGACTTACCCGCATTTATTTGCTTAATTTATGTGTAAGCGATTCTGGGGACAGAATCTTTATAAGGGGGGAGAATGTAACGGGACAAATTTAATTGAACCGTGATTCTGGGGACAGAATCCTTTTAAGGGGAGAAAGATGTGACGAACGAGAATTTTGTAATTTAATTTGAATATTTATTAAATAAAATAAATATTTTTCGACAATTTAATTATGGAGTTAAATAATTATTTGATGGAATTGTGATAGATTAATTTAATTATATGTGTTACATTGATTAAATTAATGTGTAGTAATTTTTTGAGTTCAACCAAGTATTTAATTGAGCTTATTTGATTAAATGAATTATTTAATAATCATAATTTTATTCTAATTAATTTAATAATTAATTAGAGATTTAATGATTCAACATAATTAATAAATGAGAATTTTAATTATGTGACTATGTGATTTAATAAGGAATTATTCTATTTTATTTAATTGATTTAAATAAGGTTATTTGATTAATAAAGGTGTGACATTATTAAACTATATAATAAGAAGTTCATTAAGTTAAATGAGGAAGGACGAATATAAGGGGCAAACAAACAAGGCCTTAATGGGGGTTGGGGGCAGTTAACCCGTTATGGGATTAACTGACGACCCATGATTCATCAGTTATTAACTATACGTATAATATATTAGCTTATAGCTATATCAGTTCATATATTATATACAAACTTCAGAGAAAAACAAAGAGAGAAAATTAAGAGTTTAAAGAAGAAAGATTGAAGAAGAATTGAAGAGGTTTTGTCATCATCATCATCATCTCTGAATCATATAAACAAGTTATGACACTCCCGAATTCGGGTCCTCTGACCCCGGTCCGGTCGCCACGAAACAATACTAACATCCACCTTTAAGTAACATATAATAACTAAAATGCGAATATAATAAACGTACGTCGTTCATTCAAAAGGTGTTACTAGTCCCAAGATTCGATAACCTTAATACATCAATACAAATATACCCTAGAATAATCATTAGGGTTCATATTACATTAACAGTAATTAACAAATCATAAAGACAAAGTCTGCTCTTTGCAAACCATCCTATATCTTTCCTTTACCCTTGTCCTTCCCCGAGGGCTCGGGCTTATCTGCAATATAAGTCATGATATAGCAAGAATGAGCAACAAGTTTGCTCAGCAAGTTTAAATACAACAATAAAGGATATATCACGATGAATGAAAAATATCTGACAATGAATTCAACAATATGAATATCTGAAGGATTCAACACTATGAATATTAAAGCGATTCAATAATATGAATATCTGAACGAATCAATACGAATAATAGAATGATTCAATAATATGAATATTTGTAAGATTCAACAACCTGCATGATTCAACACTATGAACATCTGAACAATTCAACAATATGAATATTAAAAGCAAAGATAATAATTGCCTTTAGAATGACTGATAGTCGAGTAGACTCTGAACTATAACTTTCCAATGGGTTCAATAGCTAATTGACCCTTTTAGAATTACTGGCTTCTGGCAACAGAAACTCAGTATCTCGAGGAGATCAGCCTCGGGCACAACGTGAATATGCATAACACTTATATCTGCTTAATCGTATCATATATTAGTTACCTGGGCACACTCCTACATATGAGGGGTGTTCTGTTCCGTCTAAGAATCCTTACCATCAATTGATTTGGATAGCTTTAAAGAAAACTTCATACACTAGTCTGATCGAGCAAAGGTTCAGACTCTTACTGACATAGTTCAAGAAATTTAGAACCTTGAATAATGTACAAGTCCAAGACTGTACGAGCTCAAATGCACTAGGTGCGGACATCAATAATATCAATGTGGAATAATTGATAAGTAATTAAACCACTAACTAACATGCTTGGAAATAAAGTTCAAGCAATTAAGTAAACAACTTTCGATTCAACAATAACCTAATCAATACAATATGAGAAGGATAGAGAACTTGCACAAAGTGAAGTTTAGAATTTGCACAATATACAAATTTGTGTAAGTTCGGGGAACTTGCACAATACTCAACGTGTGAAGTTCGGGGAACTTGCACAATATTCAACGTGTGAAGTTCGGGAAACTTGCACGATAATAGATTCCTTGCATAAAATAAATGCATAGGCTTAGACACTTACAACATCAAAGAGTGAAATTCTGGGAATTTCACCGTAATAGATCCCTTGCATAAAGTAAATGCATAGGCTTAGACACTTACAACATCAAAGAGTAAAATTTGGGAAATTTCACCATAATAGATCTCTTGCATAAAGTAAATGCATAGGTTAGGACATTTGCTTACAACGTTCTTTGAGTAAAGTAAACACAAAGATAAGATACTTGCACAATATACGAGTTTGTATAAGTTTAGAGAACTTGCATAATAAAGAAATGAAGTTCGGAGACTTGCAAAATAACCAAAGTATGAAGTTCGGAGAACTTTCACAATACTCAAAGTGTGAAGTTTGGGAAACTTTCACAATACAATAATAACCTGCTCAATACAATATGAGAAGGATAGGAAACTTTCACCAAAAACAAGTAAAGTTTAGAAACTCGCTTACACGGTTCATTGAATAAGGTAGTACAAGAATTTAGAATACTTGCACAATAGGGTCCGGATACTTGTGCAATAAATAAGTATAAGTCAAGAATTTAGGAACGTGCATTAGTTAGGTTCACATGTTCATATCATGTCACGGAATCTATATATATAAGCTAACACACATTTCATGTGTTTCTAGGTCATACTAATATGCATCAAAAGTTAGAACGTTAAAACGGATATAATAAGTCAATGTTCATTTTGAAACTCTAAGTTTATTGTGAAATCTATAACCTCACCATTCAAGCATGCGATCCTAATATAACATGCTCACATTAGTTCAATGTACTCATATAAGTGTGCTAATCTAGTTTACATGCTTGCTCTAACAAGTTACTACATGATAGCACAGAACAACAGCTTGAACAGAAATTAAAATGAAATCTGCAGGGGCACGCGGCCGCGCCAAATTTGTACTAAGGAGATGCGCGACCGCGCGGCTCCGTTTCCAGGCCAAGAACAGGCTGCTTCGGCAGTTTGCTAACCCATCTCAGAAGTTTTCCAACAAAAACTTATCTAAACATGATATAGTATAAATCTAACATGTTTATAATCACATATAATACTTATCAACATATCCCAATCCATTAATTAATCAACCCATGATCAATTCAATAATCAAGAACTAGAAATTATACAGAAATGAAGAAATTGAATGCAATGATTATACCTCTATTATGGAATGCACCTAGCTGCAATATTTCTCTCCCTCAACTCAATTGAAATCTCAGAATATAAGCTCAATTCTAAACTTAGAGAAAAATCTCAGCAATGAATTTGTGAAGAAGAGAAGAACTCTTATATAGCCAATTTCTTACCCGGTTCTTGACATTGTTCCTCAAATCAAACTAATGGGAGATGCAATTAGCTAATGGTTATCAAATAGTGGGTGAGGAGTTGGTATATCTCATCATAATCTCCACTCCGTTGCTCATTATTGCTACAAGGCTATCCTAGCTTTGCTGAGTTTGAGGAGTGTAGGCACGTGAATGAGAAATGAGGGTGGGACTCTCATTTAGGGACAATGTAAACTCAGCCTTTGCAATTGTATATATATTATGTATGCTCAACACTTAGCATAATATATACATACTTAGATTATATAATGTATATGCACATAGATATACTTAAGTTATATGTATTTATTCCATATACATTTAAATGGGAGCTACAATGTTATTTCTAATGAACAAATAATGATATAATGCATCAAGTAAGGTATATACATATAATCCATGTACATTTTCTATTAACACCGAATATAAAGCAATTGGGTAATATCATTGTTTATTATCATAATAATTATTATTACAATTATAATAACTTTATAGAATTCAATATTAATTAACAATTGCACTTACTATATGTCAATAGGGTATATATTAAGGTCACGCCATGCTACATAAGCAAAATATTATGTAACTTACACAATGAAATTAATCTTACTATATAGTCTATATGTATAATAATAGCCACATTAATGTGCCCATTGCACTTTATATAGTAGCTAACTTATACCAAAGGTTTAATATAACATATACTTGCATATAACAATTAATCAAGTAAATATAATATTATTATATTTATCAATCTCTTACTCATTAATTAGAATTTATTCATAATAATAATTAATCAACACATAATCAATTAATTACTCCTAATTCATTAATTATTATTCATAATAATTATAAATCAACAACAATAATAATTTCATACGTTATCGATTAATTACACCAACATCAATTAATCAATCACGATTAACTCTCTACATTATATTTGAATATATAATTTACTAACACTTTTATCAATATTCTGATATAAAAGTCTCAGGGTTAATCTACTAATTTAAATAACCATTAGTGATTCCCTTCAATAAAAATCCTAGCATTTATTCGCACAGGTTAAATCACATAAGCACATAACCATATAAGGTTTTAAATAAGTTTGAAAAATTAACATCTTAAAAATTTAAAATCACATATAAAATTAATAAGGAGCTTAAAATTTCTGATCGTTACACAAGTAGCAAGGGTAATCCCTCATTCTAAGTCTCCAATTCGTGTTTTCATGTTTTCTCCAATGAAAAGTATATGTAAGTTCTCTGTGAATGCAAAGGTTGATGATTTGATGGTTATATGACTATATGTATGTTAGTATATGTTCTTAATATATTTTATACCATGTATTCATGTTTTAAAACAATCAATGTTATGTAAGCATGCTTTAATCGAAGTTTCATGAATTACAGAGTATAAAAGTTGTATATATGGCCCTTACGTACAAATTAAATGCTTTAAATCATTTATTTAAATTTAAATTGATGATTGAATGTGATTATACATGTTTAAAAAAAGAAAACAAACTTTGAACGGACGAATTCGGAGTTATAACGAATCCGTAAAGTTGAATTTCATGTTTTTCTTCAAAACTTTCAAAACTACTAAGAACAGTGAAATTATGTGATTTAATTTGAGTAATTATGTGATATTAAGTATTAATAAAATGCTAGAATCATGGTATGACGTTTCTATGAAGTTTATACTTCATGAGAATCACTGTGGTAGTTTAATTTATAATTTACTGGGCTACGAACTGCAAAGTTCGCGAAATTTCTGAACCACGTCGAGGCCATCCGCCCCAACGGGTCAAATTCCTGGCCCAGCGGGCCCCCAGCAGAACTTAAGCCCGCCTCAGGGGGTGTGGTGAAGAAAATTATTTTTTTTGAAACCTCTGTGATGTGTTTTAAGCCTAACATGATATTCTAACTGAATGTAATGAACCTAATGACATGTTAGATGTATGAAACAATGATATTACATGTTGATTGATATATATTATATAATTTGAAGTTCACGTTAACAAACTAAATTGTTGACATGTATTATATAATGTGAAGTTCCATGTTAACAAACTAAGTGTGAACTTGAATATTGTGATTATAAAACTTGATTACAATTGTTTAAAGGATTATACATGTGTGATATGGATGTTGTGAGTTCATATTCATGTTATGTGGTTAGTCAACGAGTTATCACTATGAACCAAGTTAGTAAGTGAACTTAAGTGAGAAGTTCAATAGTTAAATATAGTAGTTATGAAAACTAATCGATGTCATATACATAATGTAATGTGTAGGATGTTGAGAAAGTGAATTGTATTGTTAATTGTAGCTTGTGCAAGAGGCAGGTTTCCTTACCCTAACTCTATTACGATTACACAAGTGTTCTATCCCTAACTTATTTTTGTTAAGCAAGTTACTTAAATTCTAAATTATTCATTGAGCAAGTCATAGACTTATATTCTATATCGAGCAAGTTCTTGTTCTTAATTATTCAAGTTCAAGATTTCATATGAGGTAATATGATTCTTTTGAAGTATTACTTTAGTTATACAATACTTATTCAATTGTATACTTTTGAGAAATTATTATTCAAATTGAATATCAATGTTATTGTTGAACCTTATAAGACTAGCGAACCCTTATTAATTCGACTAGTCCATAGTTGATGAATATTCTAAATTCTAGAACTATTAGCGAGCTTATCCAAACCAAACTTTCTTTGGTGTGAACTCTGATGTCAAACTAAGATGAACAACCCTGTAAAGGTGATTATTTACGCTTTAGCGTTGAGATATTGTGCATAGTATGGTACTAAGGGCTGATCCCCCTAAGTACGAGAAGTAGAGTTCATAGTCTTATGACTGTTAAAGGTTTAAAGTATAAACACTTGACAACCTAGGACATAGTTCAAGGTCTTCTGGCCCTCAGAAGTTCTTTTGATTCTTACTATTCATTCTTGATTCAAAAGCCGAGTTTTTCTTATTCAGAAGTCTTTGATTCACTCGCATGTTATTATATTATTATATTGTTATGCTTGTGGGCAATCGTGCTCACTCTTGCATAATAACATTGCAGTTAAGAACGAAAGGTCCGACGAGCCTTCCACTAGCAAAAGCAAGGGCAAAGTCAACAAGTGATGAAGACTTTTTGTTTATTTGATAATGATGTTTAAGACTTATGTGTAATGATTAAGACTTATTTGTTTACGTTTTCGCATTTGAGATTTAACGTCAAGTATGACCTGAGATTATTTATGCATTTCATTTCAGATGTTGTAACCCCATAAGGGGAGATGATGGCATTTTTTAATCTATTTCATGGTTTGGTTTTATTATGGGTAGATAGATATATGATATTTGTACAGTGAACACTAAATCCTGTGAAAATTGAAGTACCCGAATTTGGGGATGTCACACCCATGTCTTGCCATGTCTTGCCCATGATCCCTTATCGGTTTGCGGAGGCTGGTGAATCTGCGCTTCTTACGCTTTGAACTGGATAAGAAAGAAGGTATTTCAAAGAAGTTGGTTCTGACTTGAAGGACGAAAAGAAGATTTCGGCGCAGGCAGTGAAAATGCAAAAGAGAAGAACAAAAATTCTCGACCCAGAGCATGTTATTGACTCAAACACAAATCTGTTAAATGAAGGTAACTTGCTTACTCTCAGGCACTAGTTAGAAGAACATCCCTTGACTTCGCTTATCCCTTATGCAGTAAAGAAAGTAAGTGAGGCGGGCTAAGATTCCATTCGAAGTAACATAACAAGATTCGATGTTGTACCATCTTCAACTCTTCTCAGGATCTGGAGTTTTTCGAGAAAAGGTCCCATTCTTTAATATCATGATTAGGTAGACCAGGCCAGATCATGAGTGAAATATCATGATCGGGTCGACCAGGTCATATTATGAGTTAATAGAAAATAGAAAATGTACATAGCTGTAAGGCAGCGCCGCAAGGAACCCAGAGCCTGTTAGTTAGGTACTATCCCCAAAACAAAAGTCAAAAACAGCAGAAGAGCCCTGCTCCGGAGAACCAAAAACACGGAGCAAGCAAAGCTCTTTCCCGTTCAAATAAAGCAAGCGGTTAGGAACAAAAAATAGCCAAGCAAGCAAGTCATGCCCCTATCTATCACGGCGCTCCGCCGCTATTCTCTATAGAAAAGTAGGGACTACGAGCAACTCGCACTAGCCATAACAGCAACAGAAGTGTGATTCCTCATCCGCTTCCTAGCCGGAAAAGAAGGACTTTCTTCAAGCCAGGAAGAGCAAGAGTACCGCCCGATAAGAACGGAAAAAGAAAGAAGGATTGAAATCATGAACTCCTTTCCCTTTATTATTATTAGTAGGAAAACTTGACTTCTTTCAGAGCGGGAGAGGAAAAGAAAGATGAGACCGGCTACAGGAGTTGCAGAGGCTCTCGAACTTTCTGTGATCACTATACGGTGATTGTGAAATTGGTCTCTTTCCCCTTTGCCAGGTTACGCGACATGGATTCATCGATTGACGAATCGGATCTTGGCTCGCTGTCCCGCCGGCGAACCAGTCTTGAAGTAAAAAAAGAAGCCAATAGAAAGAGGTCTCCCTTCCTCCCTCTGTTTGTATTCTTCTCGCCGCTTTTCTCGTCCATCATACCCTGCGCCGCTTACAGATTCAGTTGCAGGAATTATTTGTTCCATGCATATATATGTTCTATTCCCCGCTTACTTATGTCTAGTATATAGTCGAATTTAATTCTATTAGAATAGAAAACACTAATAATGCATTTTATGAAATTAAAATGTGACAATAGTAACATAGCCACACCACCCCAATTTGGATTAAAAAACAAACAAAGACAAAGAAGGGGTAAAGTCAAACAGTCTTCTTCATAATCTACATACTATAACTAGGAATGAGATACAAGGAATTCCTGACATCTCGTGGAAAAATAGTATAAATAAGCAAAAGGCTTTTCATAATGTAATTTTTTTATCATAGATAATCACCAAAAATCATTTTTCTTTTAGTGTTATGAACTCAATGTCGATAAATTCGTGAGTGTAGAAATTTATTTCGGACAATTGAACCTTCTCGAACTGTTTCTTTTTAAGAACCAAAAAAATTTGTGCCAAAATAACAGATGCCAAGAAGAACAAAAGGCATTGGACACGTAATGGATCTTGAAGTACTAAGCATCATTCTGTCAATTCGTAAATCTACACTAGCAAAAACGTTCTTCTAATACACTATAGCAGCAGTCGACACTCAGTTGTTTATGTGAAATCAAGGAGCAACAAGTTCCACTTTTACACTTTCCCGAAGAGAGCTCAAAGCAATAAGATGAAATATGGAATGAGATACTAGCCTTAGCGCAGAAGATCTTCACAGTACATTCTAGCTCTTCTACATACCTCTCTAATAGCCTCACCTTCTTCTCTTTCTCATCAGCATAGAGCTTTCTACTTTCAACAACTTAATTTTGACACAACATAATAAAACATCCAAAACATTTAATATTATAGGTAGCTACTGACTTATAAATAACAAAAACAACAAAAAAATGTATAAACATTAAACTTCAAAAGAAAATAGAACATACCATAACAGGCCTTAATAGTACCTTAATATAGTCTTCAGGCCTTCAACCTGCAAGGCATCAAATTCAAATCTGTTATATACTTCAATTCTTGAAATAAAACAAGAAACAATAGTCAATATCACAATTTTAAATATACAAGAGAATAAACATTTGGATTCTTAGTTCCTTGCCTCAAGTCTTCAATAGTAAGTAATCTTCTAATAATTATTAAAAGAAATAATAAGTTAAGTAATTTACAAATCTAATACCAAATTTCAAACACAACCCATTCAAACAAAACTAAAATAGTAGTACAAATTTTGCAGTTCAACACAACCCGTTCTGCAGTCAAACACAACCAATTCTGCAGTTCAATAAAACCCAAATAACAGTACCAACAACAATTCAATTTTAATAAATATTGCAACCCATAAAATAAGTTCAAAATCCTTACTTCCACTCAATTTCATTAAGCAAAAAAATAGAAAAATAGTAGCACTGTAGAAAGCAGCAATCCAGTATTGTAAATTCATTCCAAACCTATGAATTCATTAACACCATCTTCGTTAGCAACACAGCATGCAACAACACAATAGCAGCACAGCAACAACACGGTAGCAACACAACATCAATTCACTCCAAATTAATGTCATTAACACCATCTTCATCAACATGTTAAGTGTTAAACCAATTTGTTACATACAAAAACAACAACAATAAAAAATTAAACTAAAAGCTCATAAGAAATAAATCATACCATAGCAACACTCATTTTATTTAGCCTATAATCACACCTTAGCCAATCAGAAGTACATATAAGAGCTTGAACAGTTTCAGGCTAGAGAGAGCTCCTGTATTGATCTAGTACCCTTCCACCAGCACTAAAAGTACTCTCAGATGCCACAGTGCTAACAGGAATTGATAGTATATCCCTTGCCATTTTTGAAAGAATTCTAAACTTTATGGTGTTTGCTTTCCACCAAAGTAAAGCATCAAAGGACTCATCATTATTACATATATACCTACCCTCTTCAAGATATACATCCAGATCAGATTTAATAGGAGTAACAATGTCCATACCTTGAGCCCAAGAATCAAACTCATCTCTACTCTTTGTTTTACTTTTCTCATTGCAACTACCACTAGCATTAGCAGAACTTCCTTCCATACTAGGCACACTAGTAAGTATTAAACAGTGAACATCAACATAGTCCTCATAGAGCTCATAAAGTGCTCTTTTAACAAGCCCAATATTTCTATCAGCTTCAAACTCAGTTGTACAAATTTTTGGAAAACAAAATATGACCAATTGCATCTTATACCGTGGGTCAAAGATAGATGCAATTGCCATCAGAATGTTACACTCTCCCGAATACTTATTAAATTTTTCTTTCATTTTGAAAGCCATGTCTCTCAACAAGTGAAAATCATCATTTGAGGTCTTAAGCAACAACTCTTTAATTTTTCATATTTCAGGAAGAAATAGATTTGCTGTAGGATATTCAAAGCTTGAGAAAACATGTGTGGCTTCATTGAACACCTCTAGCAACTCCATTACCTTTGCAGCTTTCTCCCAATCCTCAAAAGATGGACAAGACTGATAATGTGGATCCCTTTCTTGATACTTGTAATACCTGAGAATTTTATAAATCATATTAGTAATGAAAATAAAAGTGTTTGAAATTTTTTGAGTACATGTATATATATATATATATATATATATATATATTTGTCATGTAACTTAATAATTCAAATTGAATTGAATTAAGCATTTGATGATATAGAAGTATAGTGATGAGCTTGGTTATAATTAATTAAGCTTAAGTGATAAACCTTGTGTGGCATAATTAATTACTTAATTAGATTAATTAAGGCATGATTTAATAATGTATTGGACTATAGAATATAATTAGGCCCAATGTGAATAAATTGATGTGCCTACAAATGTTAGGAAATATAGCCCAAGTATTATGTGCTAGGGAGTAATTAAGCTCAATGAGAATAATGGGACATGCCTAATGTGTTTGGAATTATAAACTAAGTAGTTAGGATAGCTAGAATTAAAATTGAGCCCAATGTGTATATTTTCCATGACCCAAGTTGAATTATGTTAGGAGCCCAAAAAATATTAATTGGTCAAGCACAATGTGTAATGGAAATGAATAAGGTGTAAGTATATTTATATATATGTGGGTGTATATATAGGTATAGATATATAAGTGTATGTATAGGTGTAATGTGTCCATACGCTAACATAATGTACAAAAGGTAAAATAAAAATGCAACTGTTAGGTTTGTAAGATCAAAGTAGCATGTAACAATTACATACATAGCAACGGAAGGGTAAAATAGAGTTTTAAAAATTTTATAAACCATGAACCCAGATCGTCCTTTATGCGTAATTATTAATTTAATCTAAAGAGATGAAGAACGAATCATACTCTTGAATATTCGTGCTTCCTCAGGTACGAGATCAACTCCAATCCTTTCCTTGTTCAACTTGAATCTACCGGGTGTGATTCCTTCCTTTGATCAATGTCAGTCACCCAAGTGTTTGGCTTCTAGAGGTGATCCACCAAGGATGAACAAATATTAAGAAGGTGGGTTATTGGTAAAACTCTAGTTTTCTCTCTCTCTCTAGAAAAAGTGTGCCCTCCCAACAATTGGAATTGCATTCGCCCTTAATCAAAATAAGACTCCTCTTATTTATATATGTAGGCAACCCTCCTAACCATTTTAGGATTTGAGTTTCATATTAATTAATTAAACTCCTTTAATTAATTTACCTCCTAATCTTATTAGGAATATGGGAGAGTACTTTTATTAATTAATTCTCAAACTCCTTTAGGAATTCAAATGAATAATAATAGTAATAATAATAATAATAATAATAATAAGACTCCTCTTATTAATTCATATTTAATATTTTTAAAATATTAAATAATAAATATTAAGCTAATTAATTTATTCTATCACCATATATTAAATTAAATAGACTTAACTTATCATTACAATTATACCATTTGCTTCTTAAACAAATATTCATCCTTTTATGGTGTGACCCTTTAGGTTCTCCATATAAAAGTGATTGTGAATAAATTAATTAGAATAATTTTAATGTTATTTAAATAAATAAATTAACTATTAATTCATTTAAATAAATATTTATTCTACAATAAGGGCAAGCCCCCTTAGCGCTCAACGACTTTCCAAATAATATAGATTTCAACATTAATCATAAAAGAACCTTTTAGTAAATAGTTACTGTACAATTCATTCCTTCTACAATACAATGTTTTAATTAAATATAAGACATGGATTTACTATTATGTCTTATTTTATTTAATTATATGTATTCCGATCCTAAATGCACAAACTCCGATAATGCAAATTAGAAACTACTTTCTAATTTCATTCTGCCTTGGCCAAGGACTACTAAGTTGTCATTTATCGAATTACATAGGGCATTCACTTCTTTTACTAGAAGTGGTAGATCCTTTATTGATCATTCATTATCTTCATGTATAATTAATTATACTCAAGCATACCCTTTGATATACCCTCAATGTCTTAAGGGATATGTCAAAGTATAACTCATCATACATAAGATACTATGATGATCTCAAGTCTAAGTATTACTTGTACTACTATCACTAAAGGAATTCCTATTGATAGGCGAGTAAAACTCCATTAGGTATTCCTTAGCGAGACACGTTCAGTGTACTTATTCTCCAATAAGCACCTACATACTTGATTTAGAGTCTCCACACAAATGATTATGAGATATCATCCTCATCCAAAGAGCAAGCAATATATGTACCAATCTATCCGAATTCACTAATCTCTTATTTAGTAATCCATCGATTGGGAACTATTTTAGTTTTAAGCTATTTAAGAATTTAGATCTCATTAGCATGATCATCATCATGATTCTAAAAGCATTGCATAAAACTATGGGTTTATCACATTTAAATATAACAGCATGATGTAGATAATATAAAAGCCTTTAAATAAATAATTCTTTTATTATTAAATGAATAAGATTGTTACAAAGTATATGCTTTATCATCATACATGATTGGCTTGTGTGCATACTACTTTCAATCTCCCACTTGCACTAAAGCCAATCGTCATGGTATCTAATACCCATATTCTCTAAGTGACGATCAAACTGCTGCTATGTTAAATCTTTAGTAAATGGATCTGCAATGTTATTTTGAGTGTCCACTCGCTCTAGGTTGACATCTCCTCTTTCAATGATCTATCTAATCAAATGAAACCGCCGTAACACGTGTTTAGATTTCTGATGAGACTTGGGTTCCTTGGCCTGTGCAACAGCTCTGGTGTTCTCACAGAATAAAGGTACTACTCCTCTAATTATAGGAACCACGCCAAGTTCAGATATGAACTTTTTCATCCAAACAGCCTCCTTTGCATCTTCACTTGCAGTTATGTACTCTGCCTCTGTTACTAAATCAACAACTGTTTGCTGCTTGGAACTTTTCCAACTCACTGCGCCACCGTTTAAGGTAAACACATACCCCGAATCGAATTTACTGTCATCTTGATCCGTTTGGAAACTTGAGTCTATATAGCCCTCTACTTTTAATTCAGATCCACCGTAGATAAGAAATACATCCTTAGTTCTTCTTAAGTACTTTAGGATATTTTTCACTGCCTTCTAGTGCTCTTCTCCTGGATTCGACTGGTATCTGCTCATTACACTAAGTGCGTGAGCGACATCTGGTCTAGTACATATTATACCGTATATGATAGATCTTATTACTGAAGCATAAGGTATCTTACTCATACGGTCTCTCTCCTCAGGTGTCTTTAGGGCCTGTTTCTTAGAGAGATGTATTCCATGGCTCATCGGCATGAGACCTCTCTTGGAATCAGTGGTAGAGCGGTCGACTGTTAATTGACTGGTCGTAGGTTCGAATCCTACCTGGGGAGATTTGATTCATTCTGAATTAAAGAATTCAGAATAAAAGGGCTCGCTTTGACCGTTAAGAGTAGGTAACCCATTCCCCGTCTTTGTTTCTATTGCATTCTATCTCATCATATCACATCCTGTTCTGCGAGATTTTAAAATCACCGCCAATACCTCGGTGTAGGTCCGGGATAATCCTTTGTTCCATAGCCCTGGGGCTATTTACAACAATCTAATTAAGAATTCTCAGATGTACTAGTACTAGCAGTGCATCAAAGATGCAGTCATCGATTCTCCCGAGAGGCCACAATTGCCATGAGCAAACATATTAATGACGAGGAACGCATTTTTGTTATGCTACTAATACTTGTACTTGCTCTGCTATTCTGCCCCAGCCTGGCTGAGGAAGAGTTACGGGGCGTAAAACAAAAAATACACTGAGGGGGGTCCATATTGTTACAAACATACGATTCATGGGGAGATAAAGAAATAGATCAAATCGAGCGCCTGTATGTGTAACGATTGAGATTTTATATTTAATTTTAAATATTTATTGAATTAAATAAATATTTATGTGAATTATTTATTGAGTAAATAAATAGATTAAGTAAATTATGGTAATGATTTAATTAGGTGTTACATATTAAATTAATGAATGTTATTTAATTGATATGTATATATATTAATGTTATATTATAGTTCTAATTTAATTGAGATAATTGAATTAGATGAATTATGTGATGAAGTGTTACATGAATTATAATTAGCGAGTAATTATAATTATGTGGCAAATTTTATGTGATTAATGGATGTTAAATTTTAATTGATTAAATTAGATGATTAATATTTAATTGATTAAAATATGACATTAAAGTATATGTCAAAATGATTTATTAAAATAAAAGGAAAAGAATTTTTAAATGATTTTTACCAAACAAGACCCTTGTATTTATTTTAAACCTATTTCTACCAAACAGGGCCCTAACTATCAAAAAGCTGATTTTAAATAAACTGTTTACCAAACATGGCCTTAGCATTAATAATCAATTTTTGAAAATAACCTTGTTTTTCCAAACAAGGCATTGTGGTTTTTGAATTTTGTAACTTATATAATAAATGTATTTATTATATATATTAAGTAATTAGCAGTTACATATATATTATTAGTATATGTATATTATATCAGTTATAATATATCTATACTACGTTAGATTAGAAGTTAGTTTGTAAAGCTAAGAACAAAAAGAGAAAAGAAGAGCAGAGAAGTTAGAGAAGAGAAGGAAGAAGAAACTTGTGAAGGCTAGAATTAGTCATTGTATTCTTCTCCAATCATCAAAAAGGTAATTAATATCTTATAGTTTTAAAGAATTGTGATCAGTTGTTCTTCATTGTTTTGAGTTTCTGTAAATTTAGTTTTCTGTGAATTTCATGAAATTATGTAATCATGAATTTTATATATATGTATTGTATCCATGTGTTGATTGTGATAATTGTATGACATAAGAGGATTTTAAAAAAATTAAATTACTGTAGAAATATATTTTTAACAGAAAATTCATGTTTATATGAGTTCATATAGAATTTCATGAGTGTGGTTAATGTTAATTGAGAAATTCATGCAATTGGTATGTGTTAATATGCTTATTAAGTAATTTCTGGATGCTATCTTCAACTTAGTATGTAATGCATGTATATAAGTTCGAATTGATGGAGAAAAATAGTTACAGTAGATTATTTTTGAGAAAATATGATTTTTCATGAAAATGGCCAAATTGGATTTTTAAAACTTGTGATTATCATTGTTTAAATGATTTTGTGTTTGGAAGCATGCTTTATATATGTGTAATAGCGTATATATGTTTTACAAAGTCTATAGTACTGTATTTTTGGCGTTGTTGGCTTGTATGGGTTAATCGGTGAAGCAGAGTAACGTGGCTGTCTGCGTCTGGCCGAGTTGCTGTGCAGCTGCGCCGGCAGCAAGGCCAGGATCAGCGCAGCTGCGCCGCTTGTCTTTTCCAGATTCTTACCCTACGCAGCTGCGCCGGTTTCAAGGCAGCTGGCTGCGCAGCTGTGCCAGGCTCTGTTCAGAGGCAGTGAATGCTAGTCATTTGTGCAGTGTTGTTTCTAACCTAGTTTAATTATGCTATGACAGTGAGCATGTATCTAGTTGCTATAATATGTTGGTAACATAAATTTGACAAATTTATATTTAGAAAAGAAAAGAGGTTTGAAAACCTTAATGTATGATTTGAATTATTATTTAAATGTGATATATGATTTAAATAATTATAATCAAAAGTAAATGTTTATTTTAAATTATAATTTGGTTAAATTATAATGAATAAAGGTTGATTTATTAAATGTTAATTTAAATTATAATTTATGTAATTATAATTTAATAAATGCATGTTTAATTGTGGATTAAATTGATAATTACATGATTAATTATAAATTGTGTAATTATAATGCATGTTATAGTTTAATTAATTATTGATTATAATTGATAAATACATGATTAATTATAAATTGTGTAATTATAAATGCATGAATGTGGTTTAATTGATTTTAAATTATAAATTGTTTATAATTTAAAAGGTAATGACAATTTAAGTAATTATAATTTGATTAAGTGTTTGAATTATAATTGTTTAATTATAATTGAGTTAAATACATAATTAATTTAATTATGTGAGTATATGTGTGATGTGATTAACTATGTGATAGTTAATTATTATTGTTTATTTAATCAGAATGTGAGTTAACCATGAGGGTTAACCACTTATATGAATTAGTTACGTGTTAACTAATTTAGGTTATTGTGATTGAATATATGTGTAGGAAGTATTAAAGTACGTGAATTGAATTAAGTAACTTGCGCTTGAGGCAAGTCTTCTAAACCCTAAACTCGTTAATTTTACGCAAGTTTTCTAAACCCTAATCTTGTATTGATTTTATATGATCTCTTGAATTCATATATTCATTGTTGAGAATGTCCTTTCCATTTCAGTATTGGACAATTGTTTATTTAATTGAAATGGTCTTAACTTATTGTTCAAGTAAGATCCAATTATTATTTTAAATGCTTTAAGTTGATTCTAAAGCATATGTTAATTCATAATTCTTTTAATTTGAATTATTGGAAGTCGATTCAACTAATCCTTAGTTGATGAACGTGAATTCTAAATTACCCTTGTAAGCTTATCCAAACCAAACTTTCTTTGGTGCGGACTTGAATTCAAATTACTGAGTTGAACAACCCTATTTATTAGGGGAGGTTACTACGCATAGCGTTAAGATGTTGGTGCACAATACATGGTACGAAGGGCTGATCCCCCTAAGTACGAGTTAAGGTCCATAGTCTTATTGACTGTTAAAGGTTTAAATAGAAATATTTATAACCTAGGACAAGAGTTACAAAGGTCTTATGACCCTCAGATAAATTCTATATCCAAATTTTAATATTGATAGAGAATTATTATTCAATTCTTTATTATTGAAGCAAGCTAAGTTGTTCAGATTTTCTTAAAGATATTCTTTCATGTCTATATTATTGTTAAACTCCAGTGAGCTGTGGTTTGCTCACTCTTGCATTAAATAACAATTTCAGTTAAGGTTGATAACGCTGATGCTCCGTCTACAAGTAAGGGCAAGGGAAAGCAAAGCAAGTGAAGACTTGTTTTTTTTATTTAATTGAGAATGATTGTAATAATTAAATGTTATGTTTTATTTTCGTACTTTATTATATTCATGTCAAGGTTAGAGTAACCATGGGATTGATTTTGAGAAGGTTGTAACCCTTGTTTTAGGGGAGATTTAGTTATTTTAATTTAAGTTGTAGTTTATTGTGCATTATTCATTGGGTAGATATATGTTATATTAGAAAGTGAACACCAAATCATGTGGAAACGAAGTACCTGGATTTGGGAGTGTCACATGTTGGTATCAAAGCTGTAGGTTATGAAACCTTAGGTGGAAAAAAAACCTTAGGTAGTAGCCTTATGGTAAGATCGAAAAGATAGATGTGATAGGTAAAAGATAATAAACTACCTTATGTGTCTATGTGTTTACAGTTTAGTATTCGAAAGAGTGATGATTCGTTATCACGTAATAATGAACTTTAAAATTCTTTTGTCAGGATGTCGAACGTTAGAGAACCTAGTCAGATGTACCTCAGGTGCCTAGAGAGGAAGAGCCCCGTGACATACATATTGTCTGGGAGCAGCTGGTTAGGAGAGAGCCATCTCCAATGATCACCGTAGCTGGTCGGGAGCGTGAGATGACACCTATTCTAGAGGATGAGGACGAGGACGAGTCTGAAGAGGAGGAAGAGGAGGAAGAGGATCCCGAGGAGGAATTCCCACCTCACTCTACTAGTGCTGAGATGTACGAGGCAGTCTACAATAGCAATGTGGAACTTCAGGGACGAGTAGGAGATCTCGAGGAGATTATTCAGCAGCGGGACCAGACTATCAAAGAGATGGATAGTGAACTAGGAGATGCACAATGGAACCTGATACATATGGAGGTCGAGAGAGATGCTGCTCGATTTGAACTGGCAAAGCTGAAGCAAGACATCCAGGAGGAGTCGAGGAAGCGTGCCAGAGCTGAAGAGTCAAGGCTTGAGGGCTAATCAACGAGCCTGATCGAGCTGAAGGTGAAGCTGAAGCCAAGAGGGCCAAGCTGAGGGAAACGGAATATGCTTTTCATACGGTGATAGAGAGAGCTCAGGATCGTATTTTCTACTACCCAGCTCAGTTCCAAGGTTTACCGTGGTATGTGGTGGACCAAAGAATAGCATTTCGGGTAATGGAAGAGGAACGCAGAGAGGCTGTGAGACGCATTAATATGCCAAGGCAGTGGTAGTAGTGGTAGTAGTAACAGTAGTGGTAGAGTTTGTTATGTATTGCATGTTTTGTAATAAGTAACGAAAATCCCATAATTTGAGATAAGAATGGGATGAGTTAATAATGTAATCCTGCAACTTTTCCAGTTCAGGAAGGATGATGTAAATGGCAGAAATGCTATCTGTTTGATGTTTTTAAAACTACGACTGATGGATAAAAGAAGTTTATGGACGTGCTTGGTGTTCTATGTGAATTGAATTATTTAAACGTTTAAGTATGAACTTGGATACTTAATAATTGAATAAAGGGTCTAATAATAATATTTTCTTAACAGAAAATGCCTCCTAGAAGAAGAGTAACGCGTCAAAATCCCTGAGGGTTCGACGAACAACAACAATAACGATGGGACGAATCCCAATTCGGTTCAGCAGTTGGTGAACCTGTTGACCGGAGCTCTTGCGAATCAACCGCAGATGCAGGGTACTACTTTCAAGGAATTCAAGGCAGTAGGACCGCTTGAGTTCAAAGGATCGACTAACCCTATCGAAGCTCAAACATGGGTTATGGAAATGGAGAAGGTATTTGACGTGGCTAGAGTAGAAGAAGACCAAAAGACAACGTTCGCGGCTTTCATGTTGAAGTCGGATGCAAGTTTTTGGTGGCAGGCTAACAAGACTCGAGAGGGAGAGGGAGTCATCACGTGGGAACGTTTCAAGGAAATGTTCTACGAGATGTATTTTCCAGTGAGTTCGCAGGACCAGATGGAGGTCCAGTTCCTAGAACTTAAGCAAGGAGGGATGACGGTGTCTGAGTATGCCGCTAAGTTTAACGAGTTGGCCAGGTTCGCTACATACCAGGTCAGCACTGACGCTAGGAAAGCGAGAAGGTTTGAGCGGGGACTAAAGCCTTGGCTCTACAGCAAGGTTTCCATGTTCCAGCTGAATACATTTGCAGCGGTGCTAGAGAAAACCATACTTGCTGAAGGAGGAAGCGAAGCGGTAACGAAGTTCAACTAAGATAAGAAGAAGAAGAATGAGGTAGAAACCAAGACTGGGGGTTTCACAAGCAGCGCTGTGAACCAGAAGAGGAAGTGGTCTGATAATATCTCTGCTGGGAGTCAGCAAGGAAGTCAGCAGAAGAGGAAGTTCGAAGCATGTGCTACATGCGGTAAGAATCACACTGGCGTGTGCATGAAGGGGAAGCGGGTGTGCTTCAACTGTGGTCAGCAAGGCCACATCGCGCCTAATTGCCCAAAATCGAAGAAGGGAGCTTGCTTTACATGTGGATCCAAAGATCACATGGCTCGCAACTGCCCGAAGAAGCTGACGGCAGGGTCAACAGGGAATGGAGGGAATGGAAGCGGTAGTACCATTACTATCGCTGCACCATTGCAAGCTGTTCGACCCACTGTACGGACATTCAATATGACGGTGCAGGATGCTGTGCAATCAAAAGACGTGGTATCAGGTATTATTCCGGTCAATAGTATAAATGCATATGTATTATTTGATTCAGGTGCTACTTGTTCATTCATATCTGATGATTTTGCTAAAACCTTAGACTTACCTGTAGAGGAATTAGGTTACCCTTTGAACATAGAGATTGCGAATAGGGAGGTTATTCCTGTTAGGAGCGTTTATAGGAACTGTAGATTGGACATTAAGGGTCAGGAACTTAGAGTAGATTTGATTCCGATTAAACTTGGGGAATTCGACGTTATACTGGGTATGGATTGGTTGTTCAACCATGGGGCGGTAATCGACTGTCAGAAGAAGTCGGTAAACCTTACGACTTCGTCGAAGTTGGTGTTCTATGGTAGCAAATCGCCTAGGCAAGCGAGTTTTCTGACGATTATGCAAGCCAAGAAACTTCTGACGCAAGGCTGTGTAGGATATCTAGCCTACATAGTAGATTCGCATAAGGAAAGCCCAAAGGTGGAGGAGATATCGGTAGTTAAGGAATTTACGTTTTTCCGAGCGATTTACCAGGACTTCCGCCAGATAGGGAGACAGAGTTTGTGATCGATTTAGCGCCGGGAACTGCTCCGATTTCGAAGGTTCCGTACCGAATGGCTCCAGTCGAGATGAAAGAACTGATGATTCAACTGCAAGAATTACTGGACAAGAAGTATATTCAACCAAGCGTTTCGCCGTGGGGAGCGCCTGTCTTATTCGTGAAGAAGAAGGATGGGTCGATGCGTCTTTGCATTGATTATAGAGAGTTGAATAAAGTTACGATCAAGAATAGGTATCCTTTACCTAGGATCGATGACTTGTTTGATCAACTGAAGGGTGCGAGGTACTTCTCAAAAATTGATTTGAGAAGCGGGTATCATCAATTGAAGGTGAGAAAGGAAGATATACCGAAAACGGCTTTTAGAACTCGGTATGGTCATTACGAGTTCTTGGTGATGTCATTTGGTCTCACGAATGCCCCAGCTGCATTTATGGACTTAATGAACAGGGTATTCAAGCCATTTCTGGACAAGTTCGTGGTAGTGTTCATTGATGACATCCTGGTTTATTCCAAGACCGAGGAGGAGCATGCTGAACACTTACGACTAACCTTAGAAGCCCTGAGACGAGAGAGGCTTTATGCTAAATTCTCGAAATGCAAATTTTAGTTGGAACGTGTGCAATTTCTTGGCCACGTGATCGACAAGGATGGTATTTCGGTAGATCCGTCGAAGGTTGAAGCTGTTATAAATTGGGAACAGCCGAAGATGCCGTCCGAAGTGAGGAGTTTCTTGGGATTGGCAGGTTATTACCAGGAGATTTATCCAAGACTTTTCTAGAATCGCAACTCCGTTGACGAATTTAACTCGTAAAACAGTTAAGTTTGTTTGGACGGAGAAGTGTGAGGAGAGTTTTCAAGAGTTGAAGAAGAGGCTGAGTACTGCGCCTGTATTGTCTTTACCAGATAGTTCTGGAAATTTCGTAGTATATAGCGATGCCTCACATAAAGGATTAGGCTGTGTATTGATGCAGAGCGGCAAAGTCATTGCCTATGCGTCACGCCAGCTGAAGGATTACGAGAAGGGGTATCCGACCCATGACCTAGAATTGGCGGCAGTAGTGTTTGCCCTGAAGATTTGGAGGCACTACTTATATGGCGAGAAGTGTGAAATATACACAGATCACAAGAGTCTGAAGTATATATTTACCCAGAAGGATTTGAACATGCGCCAAAGAAGATGGTTGGAGCTGATTAAAGACTACGATTGCGAGATACTTTACCATCCGGGTAAAGCTAATGTTGTCGCTGACGCTTTAAGCAGAAAAGGTCGGGAGAAGCTGAACATATTAACTGATCAGGATCGGTTGATAGAACAAATGGCTAGATTAGAATTGGAAGTGAAGTTTCCGAAGGAATCGAATGAGTTGTTGTTTCAAGTAACCAATGGTTCTACTCTAGTAGATAAGGTGAAAGAAGCACAATTCAATGATGAAGAATGTGAAAAGATTCGGAAGAGGATAACCGAAGGTGAAGAGTTCAAATTCAAGATCGGTAACGAAGGACTGTTGCGGTTTGAAGGTAGAATATGGGTACCGCCAGTACCAGAGGTCAAAGAGGAGATTCTAAGCGAAGCTCATAGTTCTAGATATTCTATTCACCCTGGGAGTACGAAGATGTACCAGGATCTCAGGCATCATTTCTGGTGGCCGAATATGAAGAGGGACGTTGCGGAATGCGTTGCGAAGTGCTTAACGTGCCAGAAAGTCAAAGCAGAACACCAGAGACCAAGTGGACTGCTGCAACCGTTAGAAATTCCAGAGTGGAAGTGGGAGCATATCACGATGGATTTCGTGGTAGGTCTTCCAATGACTCAGAAAGGATTTGATGCGATATGGGTTATAGTGGATCGACTGACGAAGTCAGCCCACTTTTTGCCAATCAGGGTTAAGTACAACCTGGATAAGCTAGCGAAGCTATACGTGAAGGAAATTATTTCTCGACATGGTGTTCCGGTGTCGATTGTGTCCGACAGAGATCCGCGTTTTACGTCGAATTTCTGGAAGCGCTTGCAAGAAGGTATGGGAACGCAATTGCGAATGAGTACAGCGTATCATCCTCAGACTGATGGACAAAGCGAAAGAACAATTCAGACACTTGAGGATATGCTGAGAGCTTGTGTGATGGACTTCAAAGGAAGCTGGGAGGATCATCTACCATTGGTGGAGTTTGCCTACAACAATAGTTATCATGCGAGTATTGACATGCCACCTTACGAAGCATTATACGGCAGAAAATGCAGAACACCTTTGTGCTGGGATGAAGTCGGGTGAACGTCAATTGTTGGGACCAGAATTGGTACAAAAAACCGCCGAAATTATGAAGCTGATCAGAACGAGATTAGTTGTTGCTCAAGATAGACAGAAGAAGTATGCCGATTTACATCGACAGAACCGAGAATTCTTACCAGGAAGTTTTGTGTTCCTAAAAGTATCTCCCTGGAAGGGGAAAATTCGATTCGGTAAGAAGGGGAAGCTGAGTCCCCGATTCATTGGACCTTTTGAGGTATTACGAAAGGTGGGCGAGGTTGCTTACGAGATTGCATTACCTCCGGAGCTTGAGAATATACATAATGTCTTCCATATTTCTGTGTTAAGACCTTACAAGCATGATTATAAACATGTAATAGAATATGAACCTTTGCTATTTGATAAAGACTTAACGTATGAAGAAGTGCCTGTTCAAATAATTGATAGAAAGGAACAAGTACTTAGGAATAAAGTGATACCTTCTGTTAAGGTAATCTGGAGAAACCACAGTGCTGAAGAAGCTACGTGGGAACTCGAAGATATTATGATGAAATCTTATCCGCTTTTATTTGCTTAGTTGTGTGTAACCCCTTATATACTGATTCTGGGGACAGAATCCTTTTAAGGAGGGAAGAATGTAATAGATGAGATTTTTTTTTATGTGTGATTCTGGGGACAGAATCCTTTTAAGGAGGGAAGATTGTAACGATTGAGATTTTATGTTTAATTTTAAATATTTATTGAATTAAATAAATATTTATGTGAATTATTTATTGAGTAAATAAATAGATTAAGTAAATTATGGTAATGATTTAATTGAGTGTTACATATTAAATTAATGAATGTTATTTAATTGATATGTATATATATTAATGTTATATTATAGTTCTAATTTAATTGAGATAATTGAATTAGATGAATTATGTGATGAAGTGTTACATGAATTATAATTAGCGAGTAATTATAATTATGTGGCAAATTTTATGTGATTAATGGATGTTAGATTTTAATTGATTAAATTAGATGATTAATATTTAATTGATTAAAATATGACATTAAAGTATGTGTCAAAATGATTTATTAAAATAAAAGAAAAAGAATTTTTAAATGATTTTTACCAAACAAGGCCCTTGTATTTGTTTTAAACCTATTTCTACCAAACAGGGCCCTAACTATCAAAAAGCTGTTTTTAAATAAACTGTTTACCAAACATGGCCTTAGCATTAATAATCAATTTTTGAAAATAACCTTGTTTTGCCAAACAAGGCATTGTGGTTTTTGAATTTTGTAACTTATATAATAAATGTATTTATTATTTATATTAAGTAATTAGCAGTTACATATATATTATTAGTATACGTATATTATATCAGTTATAATATATCTATACTACGTTAGATTAGAAGTTAGTTTGTAAAGCTAAGAACAAAAAGAGAAAAGAAGAGCAGAGAAGTTAGAGAAGAGAAGGAAGAAGAAACTTGTGAAGGCTAGAATTAGTCATTGTATTCTTCTCCAAATTCAAAAAGGTAATTAATATCTTATAGTTTTAAAGAATTGTGATCAGTTGTTCTTCATTGTTTTGAGTTTCTGTAAATTTAGTTTTCTGTGAATTTCATGAAATTATGTAATCATGAATTTATATATATGTATTGTATCCATGTGTTGATTGTGGATAATTGTATGACATAAGAGGATTTTAAAAAAATTAAATTACTGTAGAAATATATTTTTAATAGAAAATTCATGTTTATATGAGTTCATATAGAATTTCATGAGTGTGGTTAATGTTAATTGAGAAATTCATGCAATTGGTATGTGTTAATATGCTTATTAAGTAATTTCTGGATGCTATCTTCAACTTAGTATGTAATGCATGTATATAAGTTCGAATTGATGGAGAAAAATAGTTACAGTAGATTATTTTTGAGAAAATATGATTTTTCATGAAAATGGCCAAATTAGATTTTAAAACTTGTGATTATCATTGTTTAAATGATTTTGTGTTTGGAAGCATGCTTTATATATGTGTAATAGCGTATATATGTTTTATAGAGTCTATAGTACTGTATTTTTGGCGTTGTTGGCTTGTATGGGTTAATCGGTGAAGCAGAGTAACGTGGTTGTCTGCGTCTGGCCTAGTTGCTGCGCAACTGCGCCGGCAGCAAGGCCAGGATCAGCGCAGCTGCGCCGCTTGTCTTTTCCAGATTCTTACCCTACGCAGCTGCGCCGGTTTCAAGGCAGCTGGCTGCACAGCTGCGCCAGGCTCTGTTCAGAGGCAGTGAATGCTAGTCATTTGTGCAGTGTTGTTTCTAACCTAGTTTAATTATGCTATGACAGTGAGCATGTATCTAGTTGCTATAATATGTTGTTAACATAAATTTGACAAATTTATATTTAGAAAAGAAAAGAGGTTTGAAAACCTTAATGTATGATTTGAATTATTATTTAAATGTGATATATGATTTAAATAATTATAATCAAAAGTAAATGTTTATTTTAAATTATAATTTGGTTAAATTATAATGAATAAAGGTTGATTTATTAAATGTTAATTTAAATTATAATTTATGTAATTATAATTTAATAAATGCATGTTTAATTGTGGATTAAATTGATAATTACATGATTAATTATAAATTGTGTAATTATAATGCATGTTATAGTTTAATTAATTATTGATTATAATTGATAAGTACATGATTAATTATAAATTGTGTAATTATAAATGCATGAATGTGGTTTAATTGATTTTAAATTATAAATTGTTTATAATTTAAAAGGTAATGATAATTTAAGTAATTATAATTTGATTAAGTGTTTGAATTATAATTGTTTAATTATAATTGAGTTAAATACATAATTAATTTAATTATGTGAGTATATGTGTGATGTGATTAACTATGTGATAGTTAATTATTATTGTTTATTTAATCAGAATGTAAGTTAACCATGAGGGTTAACCACTTATGTGAATTAGTTACGTGTTAACTAATTTAGGTTATTGTGATTGAATATATATGTGTAGGAAGTATTAAAGTACGTGAATTGAATTAAGTAGCTTGCGCTTGAGGCAAGTCTTCTAAACCCTAAACTCGTTAATTTTACGCAAGTTTTCTAAACCCTAATCTTGTATTGATTTTATATGATCTCTTGAATTCATATATTCATTGTTGAGAATGTCCTTTCCATTTCAGTATTGGACAATTGTTTATTTAATTGAAATGGTCTTAACTTATTGTTCAAGTAAGATCCAATTATTATTTTAAACGCTTTACGTTGATTCTAAAGCATATGTTAATTCATAATTCTTTTATTTTGAATTATTGGAAGTCGATTTAACTAATCCTTAGTTGATGAACGTGAATTCTAAATTACCCTTGTAAGCTTATCCAAACCAAACTTTCTTTGGTGCGGACTTGAATTCAAATTACTGAGTTGAACAACCCTATTTATTAGGGGAGGTTACTACGCATAGCGTTAAGATGTTGGTGCATAATACATGGTACGAAGGGCTGATCCCCCTAAGTACGAGTTAAGGTCCATAGTCTTATTGACTGTTAAAGGTTTAAATAGAAATATTTATAACCTAGGACAAGAGTTCAAAGGTCTTATGACCCTCAGATAAATTCTATATCCAAATTTTAATATTGATAGAGAATTATTGTTCAATTCTTTATTATTGAAGCAAGCTAAGTTGTTCAGATTTTCTTAAAGATATTCTTTCATGTCTATATTATTGTTAAACTCTAGTGAGCTGTGGTTTGCTCACTCTTGCATTAAATAACAATTTCAGTTAAGGTTGATAACGCTGATGCTCCGTCTACAAGTAAGGGCAAGGGAAAGCAAAGCAAGTGAATACTTGTTTTTTTTATTTAATTGAGAATGATTGTAATAATTAAATGTTATATTTTATTTCCGCACTTTATTATATTCATGTCAAGGTTAGAGTAACCATGGGATTGATTTTGAGAAGGTTGTAACCCTTGTTTTAAGGGAGATTTAGTTATTTTAATTTAAGTTATAGTTTATTGTGCATTATTCATTGGGTAGATATATGTTTTATTAGAAAGTGAACACCAAATCATGTGGAAACGAAGTACCCAGATTTGGGGGTGTCACAGTATGTAACCCTTCCTTGGAAGGGGAAAAAATTACATTATATATATAACATATTTAAATATAAACAAACCAAATCCTCTTTATTTATTCTAATTCATTTTAGATCCGATTAAAATATACAAATACAATAGCGAATCCTCTATGCTAAACCTCTCTAGCATCGTGTCAATGTACGTTCCTTGGGACAAGCCAAGCATCCTTTTAGATCTATCTCTATCGATCTTAATCCTCAAAATATAGGATGCTTCTCCCAAGTCCTTCATGGAGAAATGTTTAGATAACCAGATTTTGATTCATTGTAGCATTGGAATATCATTCCCTATCAGTAATATATCATCAACATATAATACAAGGAATGATACAGCGCTCCCACTAACCTTTTTGTACACATATGGTTCATCCTCTTTTTTGATAAAATCAAACTCTTTGATTGCCTCATCAAAATAGATGTTCTACCTTCGAGAAGCTTGCTTCAATCCATAAATGGATCGTTGCAACTTACAAACTTGGTTTGTTCCAACCGTTGAAACAAAAGCCTCTGGCTGTGTCATATACACATCCTCCTCAAGTTTTTCATTGAGGAAGGCCGTTTTCACGTCCATTTGCCTGATCTTGTAGTCGTTATAAGCTTCAATCGCAAGCAAAATTCGAATGGACTTGAGTATAGCTACTGTTGAGAAGGTTTCATTATAGTCGATTCCTTGCCTTTATTTGAAACCTTTTGCAACCAGTCTGGCCTTATAGGTCTCTACCTTGCCATCTGCTCTAGTCTTTCTCTTAAAGACCCATTTGCACCCAATAGGCTTAATACCCTCAGGTGCTGAAACCAAAGTCCTATACTTGGGTTTTCATACATGGAGTCCATCTCAAATTTCATGGCTTCTTGCCATTTCTCTGAGTTTTTACTACTCATAGCTTGTTCGTAACTTAATGGATCATCATTCATGATGCGTACCTCATCGTCATCCTCTATGATGAATCCATACATTTCAGGTACCTTTGGTATCCTTCCAGATTTATGAATAGGGTGTTGTACAATAGGTTCTTCTAATTGGTCAGGTACCTGACTTTGATCTGTTGTAATTTGTGGGTCTTGAACTTCTTCAAGATATATCTTACTCTCACTGACCCCTTTAAGGATAAACTCTTTTTCTAAGAAGGCAAGCATATTTCACAACAAACACCTTTTGATCTGTAGAATGATAGAAGTAATACCCTGAAGTTTCTTTTAAGGTATCCCACAAATCTACATTTTTTAGATCTAGTCTTTAGCTTATCATTTTCAAACTTTTTGACATAAGTTGGACAACCCCAAGTTTTAACATGCTTAAGATTTGGTTTCCTCCCTGTCCATAACAAATATGGAGTCTTTGGGATGGATTTGGTACGTACCTTTTAAGTAGGTATGCAGCTGTTTCTAGGGCATAGCCTTAGAATGATACTATAAGATCGATAAAACTCATTATGGAACGAACCATGTCCAACAATGTTCGATTTCTCCTTTCAGATACACCATTCAACTGTGGTGTTCCTAGTGGAGTCCATTGTGAGATTATACCATTTTCTTTGAGATTATTGAGAAACTCACTGCTTAAGTATTCACCACCTCGATCCGATCAAAGAATCTTAATACTCTTGCCGGTTTATTTCTCTACTTCACTTTTGAATTCTTTGAACTTTTCAAATGATTCGGATTTGTATTTCATTAAATACACATATCCATATCTTGAATATCATCAGTGAAAGTAATGAAATAAGAATACCCTCCTCGTGCATTCGTTGTCATAGGTCCACATACATCTGTGTGTACCAACGCTAACAACTCTATGACTCTTTTTTCTTTTCCACTAAAAAGGAAATTAGTCATTTTACCCGTGAGACAAGATTTATAATTTGGATATGATTCATAATCAGACAGCTCTAAGAGCCCATCCTTATGCAACTTGGATAATCTTGTTTCATTAATATGACCGAGTCTACAGTGCCACATAAAAGTATTATTAACAGCTTCTTTTTTTCTTTTATTAGTTTGTTCAATTTAAAGTATATTTTCATTCAAGTTAATCACGTAAAGTCCATTCAATAAATTACCAACACAATATAAAACATTCTTATTATAAATGGAACAACTGTTGTTCTTAATTATAATAGCAAATCCTTCCATATTCAATACAGAAATTGAAATAATATTTCTAATAAGTGTTGGAACATAATAACAATTATTTAAATAAATGGACTTTCCCGAAGGCAGTGCTAAACAATAAGTTCCTATAGCTAATGCATCAACCTTTGCTCCATTTTCCATTCGTAGGACAACTTCATCCTTGTTCAGCTTTCTACTTCTGACCAGTCCATGCATAGTATTACATATGTGAGAACTACATCCGGTATCCAATACCCAAGTAGAATTTTGACTTTGAGAAAAATTAATTTCAATCATGAACAAACCTGAAGCTTCTCCGAGCTTCTTTTGCTTTTGTTCTGTAAGGTACTTATCACTTTTCATCATTTAGTGACCCGGCTTGTTGCAATGGAAGCATATTCCTTTGTTATCTGGATCAGGTTTCTTATTTTCCTTTTTCTTAGCCTTGCCCTTAGCCTTCTTGTTTTACTTCTTTTCAGAAGATACCTTGGGCCTCTTCCTTTTCTTGGAAGATTCATCTACCATTAAGACATGGTCCCGTTTGGATGGGAAGTGACCTTCAGCAGTTTTCAACATGTTAGTAACTTAGGCAAGCTGATGTTCAACTTATTCATGTGAAAATTCACAACAAATTATGAGAATGTGTCCGGGAGTGACTATAAGATCAAATCTTGACTTAACTCCCCATTCATGGTGAACCCCAATTATTTCAGTTGTTCAATCAGATTAATCAACTTTAGACAATGAGTCTCAACTGTAGTGCCCTCGGACATGCGAGATCGAAAGAGCTCTCTAGATATCTGATACCTAGCAGTCTTGCTTTGCTCACCATATACTTCTTTTAGGTGCAACAAAATAGAATAGGCATCCATTTTCTCGTGCTGGCGATGTAGCTCGTTACTCATGAATGCGAGAATGATGCATTGTCCATGGATGCATCATCTTGCCACTTTCTAAAAGTAGCAATCTCTTCCTCAGAGGCTGTTTCTGCAACCTTTGTAGGGACAGATGAATCTTGGATATAAGAAAGCTTTTCAGCAGTGAGAACAATTCTCAAATTTCTTAACCAGTCCGTGTAATTCGGTCTGGTCAACTTATTAACATCAAGTATGCTACGCAGTGATTGTGATTGTGACATTTTTTAAATTCTGCATGTGAAATAAAATAATATGTTAGTATACATTCATTTAATTAATTACCAAAATAAATTAGGTCTTATTTTAAAATTGTATCTCCCACTATTTTTATCAAACTATATTACCCTCATAATATATAGTTCGACAAATCTATTTAAAGATTTGCTAGTGAGATTTAGGATCCCATTTTTAATATATATAGCCTTGTGGTGACACAACAAACGATATATAAATAAATATGTAGATAACTATTCTCAATTATATCATCATGTAACTCCTTTTATGTCTCTTAGATTATTTTGATCAAGTGGTGACACATCCGAACCAAAATCATCTAAGTTAAGTCCAACCTAGCACTTTTATATATTCAAATAGAAAAATACCATCCTTGTGGTGACACAACAAAACAGTATTGTTCAATTTTGTTATAGGCATCAAATGTGATAAATTAACATCTTAAATATTTAATACTTGTCTTGTGGTGACACAACAAACTCATATTAAATATTTAATACTCTATTAAATTTATCATGCTAGAAGGCGACATTCGATATTCCAAATAATTTTGAACGCTTAGGACTTAATAAAAATTCTTTGAGGGGTTTGTTATTAATTGTCTCATCTTATTAAGCGCACATGCACACACACACACACACACATATATATATATATATATATATAAAGTACACGTCATATTAATTGACATGCGAAGCATGTTGCATAATATAATATAATATAATATAATATAATTAATATATATATATATATATATACACATATATATATATATATAGTATAAGCATGCATATAGAATATAATATTCTACCTAGATTGATTATGTCAAACCTAGGAGTGCAAGAATTAAATTTAAATTTAACTATTACATTTAAATCCCGAGCTCCATTACAAACGGATTTTCATGCACTCCTTGCTCCTTGGTCTCCAATTTTTCAAGATAATTCTAATTAATCCTATTACATAAACTATTTATATTAAATAGAAACCTTGATCAACAGTCAAGGGGAAGTACATAGGAGGGAGATAGAATTTACATCAAGAAAAATTAAAAAAGACGAGGTACGAAGACCCCTATTTAATAAAACACATACATTTAAGCATTCAACTAAAATAAAATCCAATCACATTGGTCAATAATCCATAATCAACCCCATTTATTATCATACATATCATCATATGCATCAATAAATAAAACATTCAATAGATGCATTAATATTGATTTAATGGGCAATACTAGTTAGTTTCGAAATCCAATTTCAACTCTAATTAGTTATCATGGAATCCATATCCAACTCTAATTAGTTAGCATGAAATTCAATTCTAATTAAAATAAACATCTTTATTTTAATCTAATAAACTCTTTTATTAATCTAAAATTATAGAAAAACATATAATTTTAATTTTAATTAAAATAAATCTTTTATCTTAATTAAAAATAAAATAAAATTATTATTTTTTAATTTTCTGGAGAGTGGCGCTGCGGCGCCAGTGAACTAGCACCCGGCGCTGCGGCGCCTCGTTTATATTGTGAACAGGGGCTGCAGTGCCTAGTCACCCGTTCCTTGACCCGGACCGGCGCTGCGGCGCGGCAGTTAAGCCTGTGACAGTCGCTGCCGCGACGCTAGGCAGAATCTATTTTTCTATTTTGCGAATTATGCAATTTTTCTCCAAAAACATGATTCCTATCTAATAATTATGCACAATTAAATTGTTCCAAACACATATCAACATATATATATCAAACTAAAATAATTAATAACACACATAAAGGTTTAACTCTGATGCCACTATTAGGTTTGTAAGATCAAAGTAGCATGTAACAATTACATACATAGCAACGGAAGCGTAAAATAGAGTTTTAAAAATTTTACAAACCATGAACCCGGATCGTCCTTATGTGTAATTATTAATTTAATCTAAAGAGATGAAGAACGAAACATACCCTTGAAGATTCGTGCTTTCTCAGGTACGAGATCAACTCCAATCCTTTCCTTGTTCAACTTGAATATACCGGGTGTGATTCCTTCCTTTGATCAAAGTCAACCACCCAAGTGTTTGGCCTTTAGAGGTGATCCACCAAGGATGAACAAATATTAAGAAGGTGGGTTATTGGCAAAACCCTAGTTTTCTCTCTCTCTAGAAAAAGTGTTCTCTCCCAACAATTGAAATTGCATTCGCCCTTAATCAAAATAAGACTCCTCTTATTTATAGATGTAGGCAACCCTCCTAAACATTTTAGAATTTGGGTTTCATATTAATTAATTAAACTTTTTAATTAATTAGGCTTCCTAATCTTATTAGGAGCAATTAATTAAACTCCTTTAATTAATTTACCTCCTAATCTTATTAGAAATATGGGAGAGTACTTTTATGAATTAATTCCTAAACTCCTTTAGGAATTCAAATGAATAATAATAGTAATAATAATAATAAGACTCATCTTATTAATTCATATTTAATATTTCTAAAATATTAAATAATAAATATTAACCAAATTAATTTATTCTATAACTATAGATTAAATTAAATACACTTAACTTATTATTACAACTATGTCATTTGCTTCTTAAATAAATATTCATCATTTTATTGTGTGACCCATTAGGTTCCCCATATTAAACCAGTTGTGAATAAATTAATTAGAACAAATCTAATTTTATTTAAATAAATAAATAAATTATTAATTTATTTAAATAAATATTTATTCTACAATAAGGGTAAGCCCCCTTAGCGTTCAACGACTTTCCAAATAATATAGATTTCAACATTAATCATAAAAGAACCTTTTAGTAAATAGTTACCGTACAATTCATTCCTTCTACCATACAATATTTCAATTAAATATAAGACATGGATTTACTATTATGTCTTATTTTATTTAATTATATGTATTCCGATCCTAAATGCACAAACTCCGATAATGCAAATTAGAAACTACTTTCTAATTTTATTCTGCCTTGGCCAAGGACTACTGAGTTTTCATTTATCGAATTACATAGGACATTCACTTCTTTTACTAGAAGTGGTAGATCCTTTATTGATCATTCATTATCTTCATGTATAATTAATTATACCCAAGCATACCCTTTGATATACCCTCAATGTCTTAAGGGATATGTCAAAGTATAACTCATCATACATAAAATACTATGATGATCTCAAGTATAAGTATTACTTATACTACTATCACTAAAGGAATTCCTATTGATAGGCGAGTAAAACTCCATTAGGTATTCCTTAGCGAGGCACGTTCAGTGTACTTATTCTCCAATAAGCACCTACATACTTGATTTAGTGTCTCCACACAAATGATTATGAGATCTATCATTCTCACCCAAAGAGCATGCAATATATGTACCAATCTATCCGGATTCACTAATCTCGTATTTAGTAATCCATCGATTGGAAACTATTTTAGTTTTAAGCTATTCAAGAATTTAGATCTCATTAGCATGATCATCATTATGATTCTAAAAGCATTGCATAAAACTATGGGTTTATCACATTTAAATATAACAGCATGATGTAGATAATATAAACGCCTTTAAATAAATAATTCTTTTATTAATAAATAAATAAGATTGTTACAAAGTATATGCTTTATCATCATGCATGATTGGCTTGTGTGCATACTAATTTCAGCAACATGTGGGTGCATAGACCCCATGGCCAAATTTTGTTCCCCTAAATACCAAAGTGCTGATTTTGTTTTTCTTCATTTAGGCTTACAAGAAATCCCATGTGGGCAAATGATGAAGGTGTACAAGAGTTAGTAAGGATTAGGTAGCTTTTTACCTAATAAGCTTTTACCATTGATTATTAACTAGTTGGGTGTATAAAATACAAGTATTGTACATGTATAGGTATAAGGATTGTATACATAAGTCTTGCCTATAAATAGATCCCTCCTAGCACATTCCTTCATTTGCTTGAAAATTTTAAGTGTTAGTAGTTAAAGAAAGCTAGAGAGAAATAGAGAGAAAAGGAGAATCATAAGAGAACTCTTGCACTTGGTGACTCAAGAGAAGCTTAAGAAGAAGGATCAAAGGTGGAAAGTTATTTAAGATTCTTAACTAAGAGGAAGAAAGCAACAAAGAGGTAATTTCATAACCTAGTTATAATTTTATAAGTTAATCTAGTATATATGATTCTAGGTAAAGATGCATGCTTGATTGTGGGAGATTTTGTGTTGTGGGATCATGATGGATCTGAAGTTATAAGGATGGATATTGAAAGGAGATTATATATGGCATATATGTCTTGTATGTGATTTTAGAACCAAAGGAAAAAAAAGAAAGCATGCAAGCATGAAACCTGGCTTAGAATACTTGAAATCATGATAATTGGTGCTATATGTCCTAGAATGTGTAAGCTATGTGCATAATTTAAAAATACTATGTTGAACATCTATGAAACATGATCATAACCCAAGTGGAATCATCGGATTCAGACGTAAAACGAACTCGTAGCAAAATAATTGGTAAAATATGTCCAAATCCGGGACCGCCACTTGGTCTCTCGAATTTGGTTCGTCACGTGCTCATGGTAATACATCACAATAATAATACGACTAAATGTCGCATCGCACAGTGGAATAATACACAACCAATACCGAATAAATTATATTTAAATAATATAATTATTCACGTCCCAAGGTCTCGTACCTTAAACAGTGATTACATAGCTTAGACATATCATTGATTGGGATTATACCTGACACCACGTCCTTCGCAGCCACTACGTCTTGGACGGTCATGTTAAAGGTTCTGGCGGTTGGGCGGTTGTATTGTGCCGGTCCACCGATCATCAATTTGTTGCCTCCTTGCTGATTGCTACCCCCGCCACTTCCCTTCTTTGGGCAGTCCTTAATTCGGTGCTCCGTCGAGCCACACGCAAAGCATCCTTGTATATTCTTTGGTTTCGAATAGTTGGGCGAGATGTGCCCTTCCTGTCCGCAGTTGTAGCAAGTGCCACGTCCCTTCCAGCACTCGCCCTGGTGATTCTTCCAACACTTTGGGCATCCTTCAGCCCTCTTCTTGAAACCTCAATGAAAATTCCCAGATTGATTATTGTTGTTTTTGTTGTTGTTGTTATTCTCCCATTTTCTCTTTCCCAAATTGCTTCCTCCACTACTGCTTCCTCCCGTATGGTTCTCTCCTCCTGTATTTTTTCCTTTCTTCTCCTTGTTATACAGACTTAAGGCCTCACTGCCACCTTTCGCAATGATTTCCTTCTCCAGTAATGTTGCAAAGGAATTAATTTGAAGAACTGATACCTTATTGAACAGCCACGGCTTCAACCCTTGTTCGAAGCGTCTAGCCTTCCTCTCTTCATCACCAACTTGGTGCTCCGCAAATCGCTCTAGTTCGTTAAACCTAGCCGCGTATTGCGCCACTGTCATCTCCCCTTGTTTTAACTCTAAGAATTTCACCTACATCCTATTCTTCATGCTTTTCGGGAAGTAATTCTCAAAAAACAACGTCTTAAACTTATCCCAAGCTATTATCCTTTCTCCAGCTCTTTGTTGATTAGCCTCCCACCAGTAGTTCGCTTTTCCCCTCATCATGTACGTGGAAAATACCGTTTTCTGATCTTCGCCTACGCGAGCTATAGTGAAAGCTTTTTTGATCTCCTTGATCCACGTTTGTGCGACGATTGGGTCGGTAGTTCCCTCGAACTCCGGGGGTCCTACACTCTTAAAATCTTTAAAGGTTGTTACTGGCATAGCCTGAGGGTTTGGAAGAACGGGTTCATTGTTCCTTCCCCTTAATGCCTCTCCTAACAAGTCTACCAGTTTCTGGATCGGGTCAACTTGTTCCCTCTCGTTATTAACAGATTCTTCAGGTGCAGTCAATCTACGTCTGGGCGGCATTATCTGCATCACAAATTTTCATTTTATTATTATTCAAGTATATTACTTAAGTATTTCTTTTAATACTAAAAGAATAAATTTATAACACATTTCTGAAATAAACTTCATTTATATTCATATGCCAAATCGTTTCCTTACATGATTTTCCTAGCATACTGTTATAAATGTTATCACATATATCCCCTAATATCACAAAAGACGGGGAATATACCAACCTACTACCATACTACCCCTCTAACAAAAGCTTACAAGGGTTTACATCATTATCCCACATCTTACACAAAAGATCGGATTACAACATAGTATATACAATACGTAAAGATAAATTCTACTAAACTACCACTAGACCATTTAAGGAAATCTCATCACATCATCCCACGCTCCACAGCGCTCTTATACTCCATCTGCGCTATATACGTAACCAGCTCTCGACTCAAGGTATGTAGAGTCTGTCCCTGCTCTGCCGGGTAGTGGTACACACCATCAATCACCCTCTCAAAAGCTGAACAAAACACATACCTCATCTTGTTCATCTTCCTCTTCTTGCACCTGACCTCGTCCTCTAGGTCGCCAGCTCTCTCATTAGGCCGCTTCTCACTTCTCCTCGAAGTGTATCCTATCCACCACCTCCAACTCTAGCTGAGTACGAAGTGCCTCTTTCTCAGTCTTCTCACTCAATTCTCTCTGTTTTACTTCTTCCAGCTTCCTTGCTATATCTACATTTCTCGCCACCGACCTGTGGAATAAGGTTCCCATCTGGATCACTGCCTCCCTACGATAAGCAATCTTTACCTCTAACTCCTACATGGCCAGCTTCCTCTGGTGGTCCTCGTCCCTCAGCTTCTGGAACTCAGACTCTCTTTCTTAGGCCTCTGCCTCCAACTCCTGGACTCTGCAGTCTAACTCTAGGATCCGTTCCTTATACTCTCCTAGCATCTGCTCCTCTACAGTAGCCTCATCAGAGTCCTCTACTGGCTCATCCTCCATCGACTCTTCCTCCATTGGCTCCTCCTCTAGATCAGACTCTATCTCAATCTTGTCCTCGTCGTCATACTCGAACGGTGCAACAGCCTGCACTGGTGTAGCCTCTAGAGGTGCCTCGTATACTACACGTATATCCCTGGGCTCCTCCTCTGCCACTCTACTAGGTACACCTGTGTTTGTCATCCTATAATCACAAACACAAGACAAACAAATAGCAACTCCATTAGAATGTTAAATAAAATATAAGTTCATTGTATAGAATGAAGTTACATTTCATAACACGCTAAGTCTCGCTCTAGGGAAAACTATATGTGGGTTTTATCTCCTTTCCAACTTCTAAGTTCGCCTAAGTTATAGTCTAAGGACACTCGTTCCTAAGGTTTATAACTACAGCTCTGATACCAACCTGTGATGCCCCCAAATTCGGGACCGCCACTTGGTCTCTCGAATTCGATTCGTCACGTGCTCATGGTAATACATCACAATAATAATACGACTAATTGTCGCATTGCCCAGCGGAATAATACACAACTAATACCGAATAAATTACATTTAAATAATATAATTATTCACGTCCCAAGGTCTCGTAACTTAAACAGTGATTACATAGCTTAGACATATCTTAAGCATAAATAATCTTAACTAGTACATAATATCATAAGTTCTTTATTACAATCATAAGTCCTACATAATTTAAGCTACTCAGTAGCCTTTCCCTTGCCCTTATCTGTGCCCGAAGGTCCGCACTGCTCTGCCTTAATTGAAATTTTTTAGATAAAGCAAGAATGAGCATAAATTGCTCAGCAAGTAATATACAATAAGGGTGAGTAATATAATTCTCAATTCTCGAAAAGGGTATAACAAGGTTTGATAGTTCAAGGATAATAAGAATATCAACAGTTCTCAATAATAGTCGCTAAGGACAGAATAATATCAATGTGATTCAATAATAAATCAATTCAAGATTTTAAGATAACTGAATACTGAGCGGTCACTAAGGACTATGAACTTCCACAAGAATTGACAGTAATAAACTGAAGATCCAACAAAAACAGGTACAACAGGTGATCAGCCTAAAGTACCATACGTTATGCATAACAATCAATCATACTCAAGTGCGCACGTCGGTTCTCCGATAATTATATTTTCCCTTCAAAGAAGGTTGTTCTTCTCAGTTAAATACAAGATCCCGCACCAATCAATTAGTTTGGGTCGCTTTTCAATAATATAAGTCTAGCCGAATCAAATGGCATAGACACTTTAACAATATTCAAGAACAATACCAAGTTCCACATGAATAATAGCTTTACTGAAATAAGAGTTCAAGTATGCTAATTCAATTTAAACGAGTAAGTAAAGAAACTAGCTCGCAATATACAAGGATAGAATACTTGCATAAAGTAAATGTGTCGGTTAGGATACTTGCATAATAAAAGTAGGGTTCGGATACTTGCCTTATGCGTAGTTTATCCCCGTAATTTAATCAACACTTTTCGAATCCTATCGTAATATAGTTACGTATATATGATATTCATTACTCATATAGTTTAACATTATATCTCATTTCATATATACGATTAACACATAAGCTAAGTCTTGACCTAGCTACACAGTTATATAGAATATAATTTCTATCCTTAACATTCCTCCTTTAGAGTTTAAACACATTCTCATATCATATAAGATCACAACAATTAGCAAATATGCCCTCATATTATTAATACCACATAAGACCACAATCACTACTAAATATATTTCATTTTAGCAAGTTATGGTATTCTCATAAGTTAACCGTCAAAATCGGGTTTAAGTAACATCATATAATATCACGTAGCATGTATTCATATTTAAAGGATACTTTCATGCTTGTATAACTTTTCCAAATCAAATCGTACATGGTATAGGTTCTTAAGTTAATACTTAAAGCCATTCAAGGACACGAACTCATATGGTCTAACATGCTCGCTTTTTAAACACATAAGATATTCATATAACTTGTATTAGGCATGCTCATGAGTACTCGTATCGCATATATGTAGCTAGCGTTGTTATTATCTTGAAAACATGTTTCGTTTACGCTAAACTTGAATCACGGCAACTAATCATGGTATATATACATGCATGACACATGAATGAGTCTAATAGTACTATCACATGTGTCCATAAATATCATAATTTAAATCTCCACGTATCGTGTCAATGCTCACGTGCAAAGCTTGTATTTTTTTTAGTAAATGTGACACCCCCAAATCCGGGTACTTCAATTTCCACGGGACTTGGTGTTCACTGTACAAATATCATCTATCTATCTACCCATAGTAAATGCAAACCATGAAATAAATAGAAATAATCCTCCCCTTATGGGGTTACAACATCTGAAAAGAAATACATCAATCCCAGGTCGTACTTAACCTTAAATATCAAATGCGGAAATATAACTAATTAAATAAGTTTTACACAACTTTAACATAAGTCTGAAACATAAACACATAAAATAAACAACAAGTCTTCATCACTTGTTGACTTTGCCCTTGCCTTTGCTAGTAGAAGGCTCGTCAGACCTTTCGTTCTTAACTGCAATGTTATTATTACGCAAGAGTGAGCACGGTTGCCCACAAGTATAATAATATGACAACAATATAATAACATGCGAGTGAATCAAGGACATCTGAATAAAGAAACTCAACTTTTGACTCGAGGATAAATAACAGGAATCAAAATATCATCTGAGGGTCATAAGACCTTGAACTATGTCCTAGGTTGTAAAGTGTTTATACTTAAAACCTTTAACAGTCATAAGACTATGGACTCTACTTCTCGTACTTAGGGGGATCAGCCCTTAGTACCATATTGTGCACAATATCTCAACGCTAAAGCGTAAATAATCCCCTTTTACAGGGTTGTTCATCTCAGTTTTGACATCAGAGTCCGCACCAAAGGAAGTTTGGTTTGGATAAGCTCAATAAGTATTTTGGAATTTAGAACGTTCATCAACTATGGACTAGTCGAATCAATAAGGGTTCACTAGTCCTATAAGGTTCAACAATAACATCGATATTCAACTTGAATAATAAATCTCAAGAGTATACAATCGAATAAGTATTGTATCACTGAATCATGCTTTTAAAAGAGTTACAATATGTAATATGAATTTCGAACTTGAACAATTAAAAACACGAGCTTACTCGATATAGAAACACAAGTCTAAGGCTTAATAAATGAATAAATTAGAATTTAGGGAACTTGCTAAATCAATAAATTAGGGATAGGATACTTGCCTCTTGCACAAGCTACAATTATAATTCACGTTCTTTATTAAACCCTACACATCAATACGTTCACAATACAAATTAATCAATAACTCGATATACGTATCGAATCACACACATCGGTCTTGAGCACGTTATTGGACTATACAATTAACGATTCAAGTCATGTAATTAACTTATTAATTACTCACGTAATATAAGTTATTAACCTCTTATTATATGTTTAGCATATCTTTATGTTCATTACATTAGGTTTTAAACCACCTCTTAGAACACACGAACACTTAGCAAAAAAATTTCAAATTTCTGCAAGGGGCGCGGCCGCGCGCCAGTTACCCTTGGGACCAGCGCGGCCGCGCGTCAACGCAGACCCAGATTTCCAGTTCGCGAATGACACACAGAGCAACCCAAATAAATCCAAATTAAACTAACGAAATGAATTTAAGGCTACCCATGAGATATAGAATTTACAGAAACATCATACCATGTTCTAAGCATGCTTTTAACACTTTAAATCACGGAATTACACAAATCACAACATTTAATTTCACTATTTTCAATATTTTATAAAGTTTTGAAAGAAAACAAGAATTCAACGTTACGGATTCGTTATAACACCGAATCCGTTCGTTTAACTTCCATTTTGTTCGTTTAAATGTACACAATCACATTCAAGTGTTAATTTAAGTTAAATAAACGCATAAGGTGTGTAAATTTTGTACGTAAGGGCCATATGGGCCATATGTACAATTTTTACACTTTGTAACTTTTGAAAAATCAAATTAAGCATAACTACATGGATTTAATCGCACTAAATCATGCATACATGATATACAACATGTTATGATCATACAATAACACATATAAAATCATATCATACATTAATTATCAAATTAGTTATTCACAGAGAATCTAACATACGTTAATGGAAAACTTTAAGAACTTGAATTTAAAAACTTAGGAGAAGGAATTACCCTTGCTAGTTTGTGAAGATGATTCAAGGATGATGATATAAACTTTTCAAATTCTTCTTCTTCAATCTTTTCTCTCAAAATTCTCTCTGATATGAATATATGAATTGATATAGTATATATGTATATAAGTATAATACGTATAATATATAATGGGTGAGTGGTTGTCAGTTGGTCCCTTAGTGGGTTAACTGACCAACTCCCCTTAAGGCCTTGTTTGGCTAGCTTAAGGAATCCTTTCTCATTTATTTTAATTAACTTACTATAATATAGTTTAATAATGTCACACTTTTAATTAATCAATAATCCTATTTAAATCAATTAAATAAAATAGCATAAATCTACATTAAATCACATAGTCACATAATTAAAATTCTTATTTATTAATTATGTCTAATCATAAATCTCTAATTAATTATTAAATTAATTAGAATAACATTATGCTTATTAATTAATATATTAATCAAATAAGCTCAATTAAATACATACTTTGAATATAAAAATTCACCACATTAATTTAACTAATGTGACACATATAATTAAATTAATCTACCACAAATTCATCAATTAATTATTTAACTCAATAATTAAATCATCAAAAATATTTATTTAATTCAATAAATATTCAAAATAAATTACAAAAATCTTGTTTGTCACAGTAAATCTTACTAATAGGGCCTATCATGTTCATACTTCCTTACGAACCATATAAACACAAGTTAAGGGTTCATTCATGCATTTCAAAGTCATCTAAACATGCACATAACATCAGAATGTATATATAGCATTTATATGATCATATCCACCTTCAAACTTACATTTTTGTTAGGAATGAGCACTAGTTAGGTTCACATGTTCATATTTTATTACAGAACCAATATAGATAAGCTAACATGCACTTCATGTGTCTCTAGGTCATACTAACGTGTCTCAAAAGTCAGAACATAGTCATGGTTCACACATGTTAAAGTTCGCTTAGGAAACTTTAAGTTTATTTCAACGCTATACGTCGCTTCATTAATCTTGCATGAAATCATAGTAAAACATGTTTGCGTTAACTCTATGTACTCCTATAGGCATGCTACTTATGTTTTCAAACTTGTTCCAAAGTGTTATCTTAAATTCGCACGTAACAGCCTAGATCAGAAGCAGAATCTGGAACCAGTGACTGGCGCAGCTGCACAAGGCCTTGGCCAGCAAAACACAAGTCAAGCACTGGCGCAGCTGCGCAGCACCCTAGTATAACCAGGGCGCAGCTGCGCCGTTACCTTGCACAGAGCTGGAAGCTCCTGCTTCGGCAGACAGCAACCCAATTCATAAAATTCATTCACAAAAACAACCACATTGTATTCCAACATGCTTATAAGTTTATTATAATAACTAAACAAGTGTTCAAAAACCCAATTATCATCAAATTTGGAATAATCAAGATTTAAAACTTTGACAGTGAACAAGAATGAAGAATATGGAATTTAGAATTATACCTTTTGAAACTTAGTTTGCTTAGCTTCTAACTTTCTGAGATTGTTAGACTCTTCTTTGAACAACAAATACTCAAACTTCAATTCTCAGAGTTTTATCAGACAAAACACAGCAACGTAAACTTAGTAACATTGCTGCCAATTTATAGAGGAATGGTGGACTGGCTAAAGGTTTTACATGGAAGTTGAAACCAAAGTGTAGAAGAAGAACACATTGGTTTACAGTGGGTTGCTCAACCACCCACCATCAGCCATTCCCATAGCCAATGATCACAGCTTGGAAGTTACGTAATTTAGCCTTAGGCTACTGTGAGTGTAACTGATGAGCTTAGATTTCTAGCAATGTGATTAATTAGTTCAATTTAGTTACTATACTTTCCAAAAATGATGTACAATTATTACTATATTTGGAAAAATTAGGGATTACCTATTTACTAACATCATATAATCCATGTACATTCTTATCACTACCAACATAGTCTTTTCAGATATTATCACACTATATTGTCTTTTTTATTATTAAATTCTACAATCAACAAGTGATTACAATATATTCATGATATATCATTTTAATGTATACTTACATACATATTGTCACATAGGTATCATGATGTATTCATAACATATAGTTTCAATATGTACAATCATACAATATGGTTTAAATATACTTGCATGGTCACACATAAGTGTTTTTCTACATTATATACTATGGTTGTATTCCATATATTTTATATTATTAATTATTGCATGCTTGTACATAACAATCAATATAATCTTATTATATTAATAACTTACTTATTTGCTTTATTACTCATAATGTCAAATAAATAAATTATTCATCTTATCGATTAATTATCATTAATATTAATTAATCCATTTCTCATAATTATTAATAACACTTAATTAATAATCATAGGATTAATTATCACATGAATATAGATCTTATTATATTTATAAACACGTTGCGTATTATTATTATATTATTTGCAATAATAATAATTCACACATCATTAATTATTTTTAATATTTTATAACAATTAATTAATATTCTACTATAACAATTAACAATTAATATAGATTAATTGTTCACTTAATAAATCTTTCGTTAATTAATATCATTATTAATATATCTCATCGCGGTGCCACACAAGGCTTCCCGAGTTTATTATAAACTCCACATTTTTCTCAATTATTATAATTATTCAATTTAATAGAATTGAGTTAATCCTTCTTATAACACAAAATCATTTATATTAAATAAATTCTCATTCCCATTAATATATTTATTTAATAATATTAGGAAATTCTCAGGTATTACAGCATATATGTCTTGTATGTGATTTTAGAACCAAAGGAAAAAGAAGAAAGCATGTAAGCATGAAACCTTGCTTAGAATACTTGAAATCATGATAATTGGTGCTACATGTCGTAGAATGTGTAAGCTATGTGCATGATTTAAAAATACTATGTTGAACATCTATGAAACATGATCATAACCCAAGTGGAATCATCAGATTCGGACGTAAAACGAACTCGTAGCAAAATAATTGGTAAAATATGTCCAAGTGTGAACCCTAGCTTGAAAAAATCAATAATTTGATTAAATAATTCTTTTAGAAAATTGTTCAAGATATCAAATATTAAAGATATGTAAGTTTATGAGATAACGGAAGTGGTATGAACTCATTTGGATGTAAAATGAACAAGTTATGGAAGATTGAATCAAAAAGGGTCAAAAATCAAAATGTTGAAAAATCAGATTTTCCATATTTTGCTGGGGAGCGCTTAGGCGCTCAACCTAGGCTTATTTCAAGCGCCTAGGCTCTAGGCCATTTTTTGAGTTGGGTCGGTCCGGTTCGGGTCGGGTCAAACGGGTCAACACTTATTTTTTTTATAGATAAAATGAGATAAAATAAGATTAATAACAAGATAAAATAAAATAATAATTGATATTAATTGTGAGTTACTAATAAATAATTAAAATGAGATTTTAATTATACATTAGTAATTACTTTGTCTTAGATTAATCAATTAAAATAATAGTGAGGATTATTTTAAATATGGTTTAATAAATTGTAAACAATTAAAGTAATATTAAAGAATTATTTTAATTGTAATTTAATTGTAAAGATTATTTTAAATTAAAAGATAATTGTGAATTAATTATGGATTAATAAAAAATTTAATAATATTAAAACTTATTTAATTGTGAACTAATAACTCTAATTATAGATTAAAAAAATAAAATAGTAACTCGATTATTTTATTTGTGGGCTAATAAAATACGAATAATTATTAAGAAAATTTTTTAAAGAGTGATTAAATAATACTAAGTAAAGTAAGAATACTTTATTTATGTGATGAGACATGGATAAATAAAATAAAGTGAACAATTGATTAAATAAATAAAAGAATAAAAGAATTATTTTATTTGTGACAAATGAAGAAATTGTGTATTGTGAAGGTTAATGAATAGTAGTTAAGGAAAATTACTTAAAGAGTAATTAAATGATAACAAATAAAGTAAGAATCATTTATTTGTATATGAATAAATAAATTAAATTGTGAACCATTAATTAAACAAGTAAAATATTAGAAGATTATTTTATTTGTAGTAAATAAAGTAAAGACTAACAAATAGAATAAAGAGAGTGATGAATAAAGGAGTAATTAATTAAATAGATTGATTTGTGAGTCTTAATTATATGAGGTTTATGTGATAGATCAATTGGATTTATATGTGAAAAAATTATAGAGATTAACCGTTAGAATGACTATGATAAAAATAGGTTATTTAAAGGATAAGAAGTCAAGGTCGGATATAGTCGACTACCAATGCAAGTATCATAACCTATGCATTTACTTTATGCAAATGAATCTATGATTCGAACCTTACTCTTTATTGAGCAAGTTCTCTAACTTACAGGACTTTGTGCATTGTGCAAGTTCCCTCATTTCGAGTAAACGAATCATTGTTATACCCACTGTTATATATTTTGCAAGCCCCTAACTTCATTAATTTTCAAATCGAATGCAAGTTTCTAATTGTTGTTATATCAACCCTATATATTGAGCAAATATCTGGGCTTGTATAGTTATTGATCGTATAAGAAAATTGTTCTACAAAATAATTCTTGTGATATCTAAATTCTTGGAAATTATTATTCATACTCTGAAGCTTGATTGAAATCATACTTACATATTTGAAAATGATTCTTTGAATCTTGTTACGAACGTTAAGCGTATTAATTGCTTCTAAGTGTGTTAAAGAGCGTCTATGTCATTTGATTCGGCTAGACCAATATCTATGAATTAGAAAGAAATCAAAACTGATTGCTTGGTGCGGACTTTTATAATTTGCTGAGACGAACAACCCTCATAGAAGGGGAAACTATACAATCGGGATGCCGACATTGCATGAACAGCAGGGTATGTTATGCATAACACCATGTACGGTAGGCTAATCACCTATTGTACTTGCTTATTTTGGATTATTAGTGTAATACTGTTAATTCTAACAGGATTTCATGGTCGATAGTGACTACTCAGTATTCAATATTTATTAACTTGGAATTTGTTGAAATCTTTTAATTCTTTAATAACTTTTGGTCCATAGTGACACTCAGTGATATCTATTCATTCACTTAAAATTGTTAAAACCTTGAATGCTTTCATAATCTTTCGGTCCATAGTGGCTCTTTATTGACTTCAAATGATAGATTGGGAACCACTGATAATTGCTTTGTTCACAACTTTCTTATTTACATTCCTGAGCTATTATTTAACATTTTACCCTTTGAGATTTTGAACCTTATATACGCCTTGTAGACACTCAAAAATTTCCTTGCCACAATACTAACCCGGTAGGAGGGCAAAACCGTCAATTAATCCAAATCCAGCCACTAACCCCTGGTCCTTCTACCTAAATTTGATTCCCCATATCGGTAATCAAGTTTCGACAGTCAATCGAACCATCAATCAAGTTTCGACAGTCAATCGGATAATCAATCAAGTTTCGACAATCAATCGGACCATCAATCAAGTTCCGACAGTCAATCGGACCATCAATCAAGTTTCGACAGTCAATCGGACCAGCAATCAAGCTCCGACAGTCAATCGGACCATCAATCAAGTTCCGACAGTCTATTGGACCATCAATCAAGTTTCGACAGTCAATCGGACCATCAATCAAGTTCCGACAGTCAGTCGGATCATCAAGCTCAACCCCGGTCTCAACCCGGGAAGTCAAAATCAACCCTAGGCTCAACTCGGAAAGTCAATTCAACCCCGGCAGCAACCCAGGAGGTACCAATCAACCCCGACATCAATATCGGGCCGTAAAGTCAACCCTGGTCTCAATTCGAGAAGTTAAGGCAACCTCAACATCAACCAAGGACATCTCAAGCCATCTCTGATCTCAATCCGGGAAACACAGCTCATCCTCGGCAGCAACCCGGGAAGTTAAACTCAACCCCGGTCTCAACCCGAAAAGTGCAGGTCAACCCCGGTCTTAACCTGGGACGTCAGGTCAACTTCAGACATCAACCTGAAGCATCACAACAACTCCAGAGCCAAACTCGAAATGACCACGTCAGCCTCAGAGACAACGCTGAGGTCAAAAGACTTGACTAGGATCCAAGTCTTGGAATCAGCTCCCGGAAGTCAACCTAGCGACCATGCTGACACTACAGGCAGTCTCAGGAGGGGTACAACAGTCATTTCATTAACTCTCAACCGACTTGGTCAAACTCAAGCCAAATCGATCCCGCCAAAGTTAAAATGAACCCTAACGACGATCCCGAGTGGCAACTACGCAAGACAGCTCAACGGATAAACTATGGGAATCGAAGACCTGGTTATGAACTCGTCTTCCTAGACCCGAAAAATGTTTTTTCCTATGTGATTGTGACACTCTCGGTGAGAGCTTTTCGGAAAGGTATCGCACGCCTCAAAGGGATGCTCCGATCAAAAGTTAGAAAGTTTCCGACCGGACATCGCATTGCTTGAAGTGCACGTACTTCGAGATGACCAAGCCGGGCACATGAGCCCCACCTAAGGGAGCCGTAGCTCTACCTGCGACTGCCGCAGGTAGAGTGGAGGCTCCCTAGCCTATAAATAAACGTGCCCCCCGTTCATTTAAAAAAATTCGAAAACACAGCGAAGCCCTACCAGTTTAATTTTTTGACTTTTACACCTCTTCCAAACCCAAATATTTTCACTCCAACACGTAGATATACCCATATACTACCACATATCAAAAAACCACCAGTATATTTGGACGTTTAAAGCCTACGATTCGGCAAAAACCCTGTAGTGCAGCCCTTTGTAAGTATTTTTATGATCAGCAAGTCAGTACTACTACTTTGCACTACTTTACACTTGCACACAAAGTTTTCATCTTCTAAATATGCACGGAACTTAGTTCCGTGGCCGCTTTTGTCAAAAATTAATACATTTTTGTACATAAAATCCGTTTTCAACATTTCTACAACTCGAATTGACGATCCGTCAACTCCAGTAGCATCAATGCACTAGCACCCACATTCTGGAAACTTCGCCGGACTGGGTTATCTTCCCAGTCCAGGTTTGGCCCTTTTTTGTAAATATTTAACTGCAAATGTACTAACATTTCAATTATGTCAAGCTCGGATGTCAAATTCGAGGTAGTTTACCACTTTTATATATATTTACGCATATATAAGCGACATTCACCATCACTGGTACTCATATCAGTCTTGGTTGACTACATTTCTGTAACTATATATATATTTATATATTTTCAGTCCGGCTTGGATTACTTCACGGCCATTTTACTGCTTTTGCACACTTTCCCATACTGGGTGCTCTCCCCAATCACTGGGTGACTACTTTCTGTCAATTTTAATTCTAGCACGGGCACCGGCGTGAAAACCCATCGCCCTTATTACTGTTTATATATATATATTTCATTTCTGTCACAACCTGGATTATTTCGTGGCTATTTATAGCTTTTATATATATAATTATATATATTTCTTTGCTCAATTTATTCAACTGTTGCATTTAACATTCATTTGTATATAAATCTGCATTGACATATCTGCGGGCGGACTAGATTTATCCAAATCTCGCCACTTCTAGCTTTCAACGGTTCAAACAGGTCCCGACAGAACCTGGAAGCTATAATGGCTGAGATTTCTCTAAATCTAGTTATTTTTATAGTTTTAGTTTCAAAAGCAACCTCGCGTCCCTTAGATCGCTATCTAGTGGGAACGAGACGCTTCGGCCGTGCGGACCGGGATTTACTGAATGAATCCCTGATTCTGGCTATTTTGGGATATTTATCTATTTCTTGACAAATTCGAACTGTGCAGGTTTTCTAGTCACTCATATGTGAGCCTAGGAATCGTGGGATTCATGATCAAACTGATCAGAATCTGATTCCCACGATGGACAAACTCCAATTTACAGATGTACCCTGCCAATTTTTTTCTGTAAAATGTACATGCACAGATCATAAAACGGTTATCCGAATTTAAGGTCTCAATATAGTGAAAATATGGATTGTCATGTCAGCGTCCCTCCGATGGTTTTTATACCCATGAGGAGACCGACACTTTATATTTATGTGGTCGAGGATGCTTCGCAGCCCGACAAATCACCATTTGCATGCAGCCTTAAGTTTATAAAGATAAAATTGAGAATAGCAATATGCTTCAATTCCTATATCAGCGTAAGGGTTTGATAAAACCAGCTTTCAAAACATCACTATCAATTCAATTCAACAGCTTTTGCAAATCAAATTAAATGATGCTTTTTGCAAATCAAATCAAAGACTGATTTTCAAAATCAAATTAAACCCTTTGTATATAGGCTCAACGAAGCCTGTCAAAGCTTTCAATGAATCCAAAGGCCTAATTTTCAAACAGCATTCACACACGCATTACAATTTTAAGGAAAATATTGAAAAGATGTGGTACCGTGTTTAAACGGGAGTCGTGGGGTGCCTAACACCTTTCCCACACTTAACCAAGCCCTCGAGCTCAAAACTCCCGTTTCAAAGATCAAGTTTCGACAGTGTCCAGCAATTAGGCCTCTTTTCAAATCAAATTCGGTTGAGTTGGTACAACCATTTTCAGAACTACCAACTAGCGACTCTGTTTAAATCAAATCGTCGACATATATACATGTTGGCCTTTTTCCTAAAAAACACTTCAAAACCTTTTTTGCAATAAAAAGAATAAGGGTAGAGATAACTTAGGAAGATCGATTTGAGGAAAACCGGGTTATAAACTGACTCGCGGGATTCTTAAATTTTCCAACGTCGACAGGTGGCGACTCTGCTGGGACAGTAGAGGGCTTAAGGCCGCTTCCAATCTTTTCAAACATTTCCCTTTCAAACCTATTGAATGCACTGAAATCATGCATCTCCACAGTCAATGGATGAGTGAATGTTGCGTCTTTCATTGATTGTATGAATGCTATGCCTTTACATTGAATGAATGCTTTAGTGCTTCGCACCCATATTAGTGCTTCGCACGAACTGTCATTGCATGCATAAGCGGTGAGGCTGATGTATGTGAATGTATGTTGTGTGTCCCTCCACCAGGAGGATAACCCGATCGGTGATAAGTAAGGACTCTGGGGTCGACTAAGTCTTCGGGACTGCCTCCTGAAAATGCACCACCTAGATTCGCTCCAGTTAAACGATCGGATTAACTTCCCTTCTAGTAGATTGCAATGATCTGGGAACCTTCATGCCGAAACAAAAGCAGCCAGAGTAACCTAGGATAGGTCAGCTTCTGATCAACCGAATTTGACGGGATGCTTCTTCATGCCTTCCTTTTTCAATTCCATGTCAAGTCTCCAATTACTGAGGAGCACAATGTAAATGACAATAATGAAAGATCTACTTTCCTGTCAAATATCCTATCATCCTGCCATCAAAACAACTAACCTCGATTTTGCAGGATAAACTTAAAAAACACACATCATGAATACATCCAGTCATTACCTACCACAGGATACTGACACGCCAACGTTTTGGTGTATGTAGCAAAAAATTGGTACTATCACTAGATCAAAGCCCAGAAAAGCACCCAGTCCATCTACGGACATGGCTTCAAGTGCTCCATAAGAATCCACCCCTGTGTCTAGGGAAGAATTTGAAGGATTGAAAAATCAGATAGCCGAGCTAGCCGGTTTCCTTCGAGAGCAAAGTAAGGCCTTCAAAGAGAAACAATCTCAAACTCATCCATAACCAGGAGCATCTGATACTGGTACTAGCAGTCAAGATACATAAAAGGCCAAAACTCAGATCCCTGGACCCCAGAACCAGGATACAATCAACAAAAGTCCACAAATCACCATCCTAAGCAAAGAACAGGAAGCTGGTGACATTCTCAAGAAAATGTAACAAATGGAAGAAACCCTTCGGTCCATCAAAGGAACTGGGGCATTTAGCAATGTCAACTACTCAGATCTCTGTATATTTCCCGGGACTCGTTATCCCGAAAAATTCCAAGTTCTTGATTTTGAGAAATATGACGGATTAGGGGATCCTTATACACACCTGAAAGTTTTCATCGGAGAACTTGAATCCTATGATGAGGACGAGAAACTTCGAATACAGCTATTTTAGAAGAGTTTAACTGGAGAAGCCAGAGCCTGGTATGCTCGTCTAGACAACTCCAAAATCTACAGTTGGAAAGAATTGGCCCATGCCTTCCTCAGCCAGTACAGTTTTCAATCTCAACTGGCTCCAGAACGGTATCAAATTACCAAAATCAAAAAGAATAACACTGAATCATTCAGAGAATATGCCCAGCGATGGAGACAGGTCGCAGCACAGGTCACCCCTGCCATGACTGAATCTGAAATAGTCATGACTTTTATCGATATTCAAGAAGCTCCTTATTATGAAAGGGTCCTGGCAGGCATAGGAAAACCTTTCTCTGAAATGATCAAACACGGCGAAATTGCCGAAATGGGACTCAAGTTCGAAAAAATGAAAGATCTAACGGCACTTGAAACCGTTGCTGAGCATATCCAATCTGGAAATTACGGGAGTAATCCCCAGAGGGTCCACAAAAAGAAAGATGAAGAAGTTTCCTTGGTGTTATAAGGACAAAATTCAAGCAGTAATTCGAATAATACGCCTATTCAAAGGAGGAACTATACCCCTTTCCAGGCTACAACACAGCCTTCAAATCCTTCATTCCAGAAAAATATGGAGGTCAGGCGCAGAAGGACTATCACCCCGCTAGGGGATTCACTCGAGAACATCTTCAAACTTCTGACAGCTCAGAAGAAGATTGGCCAAATCCTTCTGCCAACTAACACTAATACAAGAAACTTTGAGCCCTAACAAGAAATGTGCTTATCATTCTAGATCACTTGGGCCATAACACTCAAGACTGTTGGTCCCTTAAGCATAAAATCTAAGATTTGCTTGATAGCAGGGAAATTATGGTCACAAAGCCCGATCAACTGCATGTCCAAGATAACCCTCTCCCACAGCACAAGGAGGAGAGTGTCAACATGATCAACACTTCAAGTGGAGAAGGATCCAAATACCTCTGCTATGTCGAAGAATCCACTCAATCCAACAACATCAGCCCAATGAGTTGGGAAGCTTTTGAAAAATAATTCCTGATAGAGCAAGAAATAAAGTCTATCAAGGAACAAATTGAGCAGTTGGCGGAACTGGTCGTTTACTAACATCAACTCACCAGAAAGATGTTGAAGCAAATCCATCAATCTATTGGCAGTCGCTCTCCTCCAGCGGAAGTCAATTCCAATCAAGATCATAGCCGGACTTGTGAGCTTACACCCTAGACTGACAAGGGGATCGAAGAAGCAAGTGTCTAAGCAGGTAGGAAGTTCCTATTTTAAAGGAAGTTCACCAATTTGAACCGGTCAATGGAAGAAATCCTACAAATAATGATCAACGAGGGAATGGTTGAAAACTTACTACCTCCGCTGAACCCTCAATCCAAAAAATTCAAACCTGACCAAATATGTCAAGTACCATTCCAACTCTCCCGGCCATGATACAGAAGAATGTTGGACACTTCATAACCTAATTCAAGACCTGATTGAGAAAGGTGACCTAATCAGAGGAGATCAAATCCTTGACATGACAGATAAAGATAGCCTCTGGATCCCCGATGCATGGTATCAGGACATAGTAGCTGTCATATCCTGCGATAAAGAATCAATCATCACACTCCTGCTACTGACAGGTAAAGGGGTCCAAGACAAACAAAATCCTATGAAGGTGGCTGCACCTCAGCGTCTAATTTTGCCCTTCAGACCCCAGTATCCAATCCTCAGTCTGAACAAGGTCCCATGGAACTACGGGGACCTTGAAAGCTCTACTTCAAACAACATTTCCATCCTGTCAAAGGATAATCCTTTGTACTTGCCTCAGCGGGTGATTAAACCAGTTACCAAAGCAAAAGAAAGGGTGGCTGAAGAAAAGATAAAAGAGTTCCTCAAAAAGATGGGACACAATGAAATCAAGATAGTGCAAAGCTTGAAAGATGCACCCAAGCAAATCTCCATCCTTGACTTGGTCCTATCATCAAAGGATCATTGTAACATCCTAGTGAAGGTACTAGAAGAAGCCCATCTGCCACACACGGTAGACACAGAGAAATTCTGTCACCTGATAGAACACATTTTTAATAACAATGTGATTTCCTTCACAGACGATGATATCCCGGCTGAGGGAAGGGGCCACCACAAGTCCCTGTATATAGCTGTTATGTCCTCCGGATATGCGATCGGAGGAGTGCTTATTGATGGAGGATCTTCCCTCAATATTTGTCCATATAAGACGTTGAAAAGATTGAAGATCAATCCAAATCGGATCAAAGCCAATCACATGGTTATCCGGGTTTTCGATGGATCTCGCAGCCATGCTATCGGGGGAAATCAAGGTTCCTCTAGAAATTGGTCCACACACCTTCTATGTATCTTTCCAAGTGCTCAACATAGCCACCGGATATAACTTGTTATTGGGAAGGCCATGGATCCATATGGTCGGGGCTGTTCCATCCACCCTCCATCAGCAACTCAAGTACATTATCAACGGCAGCCTTATCATAGTGAATGCTAAACCGGAATACCCTACTCACATACATGGGGACATGCCAGTGATTAGCCTGGATGCCGGGGTTAAGCCTGTAAGTTTTCAAGCTCTTGAGGTGTGTGATATTCAATATCTACCGATTGGGGCACCAGTCCTGAAGCCTATAATTTCCACTGAAGTAATGACAGTGGGCCAAAAAATGGTAGCTGCGAGTTTCCAGCATGGAGAAGGGTTAGAAAAAAACAAGCACGACCTTAAGATGCCAATCCAAATCCCAAGTCAGATGGGAAGAGCAGGATTGGGATTTTCATCCAGGTCAAACCACCGGAATCCACACAAACATCCCAATGCTCATGCCTCCACAATTCTGCTCCTAAACCTCACAAATGTCGGATGGGTGAAACCTACGAGGAAGATCCCTACGGGGCATCAGCCATGCTATTTCCTTCAATCATACCTGTCCATGAAAGGTAAGCCCTCAAGCCTAAGGCAGATAGCGAAAAGGGAAAAGAAAAGATCCTGTACAGAGGACGAGACCCATTCGCTAACATGAAAGTCATTATCAATTACGAGGGGATGAATGATGAACTCCCAGATAGTGACGACGAAGATCGCTCTCACTTTCCTCACTGCAAACAAAGGAACAATCCCCAGAAAATCCTCGGCCATATCCTAAAGGATGTCTCAGTTGTCATTCAAGATGAGATGGACGAGCACACTTCCAGCATCATCCTTATCCATGAGGATCTAACACTGGACAATGGGAGCAGTGTCCCTTTCCTCAGTTAAAAAGGGTAAAGGGGCAGACAGTCAATCTGCCCTTAATCAAGCTTTCATTTACTGCTTACTTTTAATTGCACAGCTGGAGCAGTTACTTTTGTCATGCTTTACAAATGCTATTTGTATTTAAGCAGTTGTATATATAATGAAAGCATTTTTGTTTTCAGGAACCAAGCATTGGATATGTGTCTCTGCTGATGACATGCCAACCTGTCAACATAACTCCAACCATGATGCAAGATTGAGCTTCGACTTGACGGATCTTGATCAAGAGGAGGAAGATGACTATGAGGTGCCAGAGAAGATCAAGGAATGGGTCAAAGACAAACCTAAACCAAACCTCAGCCAAACCTCCACCATCAACATAGGAACCTCCGAAACTATCAATGAAATTCAAATAGGTTTAGACCTCACCTCAGATTAAAAGCCGACCTGATCGAACTCCTAACACAGTACCAGAATGTAATTGCATGGTCGCATGAAGACATGATCGGTCTCTCCACAAACATTGTCATCCATCGAATGCTCATCAAAGAAGGGTTCAAACCAGTTGAACAAAAGCTCAGACGATTGAAACCTGAGTGGAGTCTCAAAGTCAAAGAAGAAATCATTAAGCAATTCAAAGCCGGGATCATCATGGTATCAACATATCCCGAATGGGTATCAAACATAGTCCCCGTACCTAAATCAGGGGGGAAGGTACGAGTCTGCGTGGATTACCAGGATCTAAACAAATCCTGCCTCAAGGCCAATTTCCTGGTACCTTTTATCCACATAACCTCCAAGTCTAGTCGTTCGAAATCTATCGCTAACTCTTCTTGAACGGTTAATTTCAATAACTTCTCTCTACCTTTTCTGCTCAAGGCATCTGCCACCACATTTGCTTTGCCTTGATGATACAAAATCTCACAATCATAATCTTTGATCAATTCTAGCCATCGGCGCTGCCTCATGTTTAATTCTTTCTGCGTGAAGATATACTTCAGACTCTTGTGGTCCGTATATATCTCACACTTCTCACCATACAAATAATGATCCTTCCGTGTTGCATTAGTACAAAGCCAAGACCCTTGTGTGATGCATCGCTATACACTAAAAACCCTCCCGTGTTATCCGATAAAGCTAACGCAGGTGCTTGACTAAGCCTCTTCTTCAATTCTAGGAAACTCTCTTCACACTTCTCCGTCCAAATGAACTTAACTGTCTTTCTAGTAAGATTGGTCAACGGCGATGCTAATTTCAAAAAATCCTGGATGAATCTCCGATAGTATCCCGCTAATCCTAAGAAACTCCTGATTTCTGTTGGCGTCATCGGCTGCTCCCAATTGATAACCTCTTCTACCTTTGCTGGATCCACCGAAACACCATTTTTGTCGATAACGTGCCCCAAAAACTGCACTCTCTGCAACCAAAACTCACACTTGGAGAATTTTGCATACAACTTCTCTCTCCTTAATGTCTCCAACACTATTCAAAGATGCTCGGCGTGCTCTTCCTCCGTCTTCGAATACACCAGAATGTCATCGATGAATACGACAACGAACTTATCCAAATACTATTTGAACACTCTGTTCATCAAGTCCATAAATGTTGCCGGTGCGTTCGTCAATCCGAATGACATTACCAAAAACTCAAAGTGTCCATACCGAGTTCTGAATGCCATCTTTGGAATATCCTCCGGCCTCACCTTCAGTTGATGATAATCGGTCCTCAAGTCAATCTTTGAAAAGTACTTTGCCCCCTACAACTAATCAAACAAATCGTCGATCCTAGGCAATGGGTATTTGTTCTTAATAGTGACCTTGTTCAACTCTCGGTAGTCGATACAAAGTCTGAGCGATCCATCTTTCTTCTTCACGAATAAGACTGGCACTCCCCACGGTGATACGCTCGGTCGAATGTATCCCTTATCCAACAACTATTGTAGTTGAGCCATCAGTTCCTTCATCTCTACTGGTGCCATACAATACGGCGCTTTGTATACCGATGCTGTCCCTGGTGCCAAATCAATGACAAACTCAATTTCTCTATCCGGTGGTAATCCCGGAATCTCGTCTGGGAAGACATCGGCGAATTCCCTTACAATAGGTATCTGACCCAGTTCACCCTCGACTCGTCGAGTATCAACCACGTGAGCCAAATAACCTACACAACCCTTCCTAAGCAATCTTTGTGCTTGCATCATCGTCGAACAATGAGATTGTCATAGCTATTTACTACCATAAAATACCACCTTTGACTTATTCAGAGTCTTAAGGTGTACGCACTTCTTCTTACAGTCGATAACTGCTCCGTGATTCGATAACCAATCCATTCCAAGGATTACATCGAACTCCCCCAAACGAATCGGTATTAAATCCACTCTGAGCTGAAATCCTCACAATTCGATATAACAGTTCCTATGAATGTATTCTACGAGAATAATTTCCTTGTTCGCTACTTCTACGTTCATAGGGTGTTCTAATCTTTCTCGGGGTAAATCTAATCGTTTAGCAAATTCTTCAGAAAAAAAAGAGCAGGTAGCACCTGAATTAAATAACACATAAGCATCAATATCATTGATCGGGATGATACCTGACACCATGTCCTTAGACTCCACCACATCCTGAACAGTCATGTTGAACGTGCGTGCCGTTGGTCTGTTGGCTTGACTGGTTGGTCCTCCGATGCTCAGTCCGTTGTTGTTGTTGTTGTTGCGATTGCCGCTAGCTGCATCACCCTTTCTCTTCGGGCAGTCCTTAATTTGATGGTCTAGGGCTCTACACGAGAAACACCCTCTTTTCTGCTTATTCGGACACTGAGGAGCCATGTGCCCCGGTTGTCCACAACGGTAACAAACACTCTTTCCCTTCATGCACTCCCCCGAGTGATTCCTCCCACAGTTGTTGCACTTTACACTTTTCTTAGCCTCTCCCCCGGACTTATTACCCCCAGAGGATTGGCTCTACGTCCATGTACGCTTGTTGGGGTTGCTGCCTCCGCTACTTCCCCCTTTCAGTCCTTCATGTCCGATCTTCTTTTCATGTTTAATTCGAGTAATGGCTTCATTGCCTCCTTCGGCAATGATAGCCCTTTCCAGTAGATCTGAGTAAGTCTTAATCTTCAATACCGCAACTACTTTTTGCACCCATGGTTTTAGTCCTAATTCGAACCTTCCTGGCTTCCGTGTCCACTTGATGTGAAGCGAATCGGGCCAACACGTTAAATCTTGCCGCGTACTCTGCGACAGACATACTACCTTGCTTCAACTCCAGAAACTTAACTTCCATATCCTGTTGCGTATTCTCCGAGAAGTAATTCTCAAGAAATAGCTCCTTAGATTTATCCCAAGGAATAACTCCTTCGCCTGCTCGTCCCTTATTGGCTTCCACCAATAGTTAGCCTCGCCCTTCATCATGAAAGTGGCAAAACTCGTCTTCTGTGCTTCGGCCACTCGTGCGACCTCAAACGCTTTCTCTATCTCTTCTATCTAGGTTTGGGCTTCAATTGGGTCTAACATTCCCCGGAACTCTGGTGGTCCTACCAATTTAAAATCTTTGAAACTAGCCAAGTGATGTCCTGGCTGCCCTACTGCTGGTTGGGGTCTATTCTGCATTGCCTCAGTTAACAAGTTAACGAAGTTTTGCATAGGGTCGATATTTTCCCCTCCGTCATTATTAACGGATCCTTCCTCCCTCTGGTTCCGCGGTAGTCTCCTAGGCGGCATAATCCTGAGGAAAGGAAGAAATCATTAGGCTTTACGTGATATGCTATTAATGTTAGCATTAAGAAGTTTAAGACGTCTATCAATCATATGTGATTCAAATAAACAACTTCAGTATCACAATAAAATCCGATGGATATCCTCAACCCATCACTTACATACTCTATTTGAGTTTCTACTAAGGTTATAACCTAGGTTTCGCATTCCTAATGTTTATAACCTAAGGCTTTGATACCAACCTGTGACACCCCCAAATCCGGGTCCTCTAACCCCGGTCCGGTCATCACGATACAATACAAACATCCACCCCTAAATAACATACGATAACTAAATGCGAAATATAATAAACGTACGTCGTTCATTCAAAAGGTGTTACTAATCCCAAGATTCGATAACCTTAAAACAGTCATACAAACATACCCTAAAATAGTTATTAGGGTTCATATTACATAACAGAAATTTAATTAACCATAAAGATAAAGTCTGCTCCTTGCAAACTAATCCTACATCTTCCCTTTACCCTTGTCCTTCCCTGAAGTCTTGGGCTTAACTGCAATATAAGTCATAATATAGCAAGAATGAGCAACAAGTTTGCTCAGCAAGTTTAAATACAACAATAAAGGATATATTATGATGAATAGAAAATATCTGACAATGAATTCAATAATATGAATATCGGAAGCAAGAATAATGGTTTCTTTTAGAATAACTGATAGTCAAGTAGACTTTGAACTATAAAACTCCAACGGATTCAATAGCTGATTGACCTTTTGGTTACTGGCTACAGAATAAGTACTTGAGGGGATCAACCTCGCGCATACCATGTATATGCATAACATTCAACTCTGCGATTTGTATCTTTATACTAGATACCTGGGGTACTCCCCTTTATATATAAGGGGTGTTCTTTCAGTCGAAGAATCCTTACCATCAATTGGTTTGGATAGCTTTTATAAAATTTTATACAATTGTCTGACCGAACAAGGGTTCAGACTCTATCTGACACAGTTCAAGAATTGTAGAACTTTAAATAATGTACAAGTCCAAGACTGTACGAACTCAAGTGCACCAAGTGCGAATAAAAATAATATCGATGTGGAATAATTGTAAAGTAATTAAAACACCTAATAGCATGCTTGGAAATTAAGTTCAAGCTTTAAATAATTAATTGTCAATACGATAGTAACCTGCTCAATACAAAATGAGAAGGATAGGAACTTGCACAATAAGAATTAAAGAACTTGTACAACCAAAGAGTGAAGTTCAAAGACTTTCCTGATTGCTCAGCTGCAATTAAGTTCTAGCTTTAATTAACTTGCGTTGAAACGACCTAATATTAATAAGTCAGCCTTTCAATTAGCATGTGTAAACCAATATAAGTCTATACTTACAAGCATCTACTTATCATATAAGTTTATCACGTAATTCATGTAAGTCAATAACTATGACTGAGTCTATAAACAATTAACTCTGTCCTTGATTTAATAGTTTTAGAACACCTAGTTTCTATACATCAACATAGGTTTGAATATTTAGCATTTCAAATTAATCATGCTTCAAGAATATACTTCCAAATTTGAATCCTAGCATGCTCACCCTGTTCAATTCAAAATCATATGTCTTTATGCCGACCATTCACATACTTTAAGCAATACACGTTCATGCTTCAAAATCGGTTACTAAAGTCATGTTATCACATAACAAGGCTAAACAATATTTAATATGCATGCTTGAGTACACTACACGCATATACTTTAATCACGTAGTTCATGCTTCAGAAACTCATTTCTTATAAATACGTGCATATGCAAAATTCACGCTTTGACCAAACGAGGTCTTTGTTAATATGCTTATAGGTATAATGAACTTTAATACACATGTTCACATGATCATAATATCATTTTCATGGTAATCGACGTTATTTAGTTTTCTCATTCGAAGTTTTCACATCGAAAATCACATTAAGTCAACAAGATATCATAACACATGTTAAGTGCATTGTAGTCATGACTCACATGTATTAGAATGCATATCTAAACCATATGAAAGTTCTCATATGGTCAGAAATCACAAGATAAAGTCCTTGGTCAAGTTTTCTTTTCAAAGTTCATAAGTTTCTTATTTCAAAATGGTCCGAATCTTGCAATCATGTATGCTAGTGTGTGAACACACTTTAGACTCGCATTTTATGTCAATATAAACTATACTATCATGTTCATAAAATCAGAATGTTCATGTGATACGTTCATGACAAGTTTCCCTTTTGAAATTACAAGTTTCCCTTTTTAAAACATATGGTCTTGGCAAATACATGTAGCATCAACGATAACATACTTATATCATGTCATTGTACTAATATCTACATTTAAATCATGTTTACAAGATTGTTTCAATGGTATATCACATGTTAGTATGTCACAACACTAAACAAAAAACAGAATCTGGAAGCTGGTATTGGCGCAGCTGCGCCGCTGGCCAGTACATAACTGGCGCAGCTGCGCAGGCTGTTGGCCAGTGACAGTAGCTGCCCAGCAACGGCAGAACTTAGCCCAACTCAGAAATTTTTCTACGAAAATTGATTCTAACATAACACATTGCAATTCGAAAATGCTTAACATATTGTATAACACTAAACAACATATTCCAAATCAATTATCAACAATTACATGCTTAATTCCAAGAATCAAAGATTAAGAATTTTATAGAAATTGAAATGGAGTTATACCTTTGTAATTGAACTTGCTGCTAAACAAAATCTATAATGTTACTATGATACTCACATTGTTACTATAATACTCCTTCCTAACTCAATTGAAATCCTCAGCAAATGAAATAAGGAGAAGGGGAGCTATATTTATAGATAAATATTTACACAGACTTTGCAATTCTCCATTAGATTAAACCAAAGGAATGAGTGTTTGTGCAATGGTTAAGGATTGGTGGTTGCGTAGTTGGTGAGTTCATCATGAACTCCACACCTCTTGAAATCATTAGCTAGCATTGATGAATTTGAGAAAAAGAGAGGCTAGTGTAACAAAGCATGTGGTCATACACGTGAAGAGGAAATGGACTCTTATTTAGGGACAATGTAACTCAGCATTTGCTAATACACTAAGTTGTATACTATATATATACACATAGTATATACTTAAGTTATATGTATTTACTCCATATACATTTAAATGGGTGATACTATGTTATCTCAAATAGCCATTAATAATGAATAGGTACACAACATATAATCCATGCACATTTTCCTTAATACCGAATATAAAGCAATTGGGTATTATTATTACTCGTTATTATAATCATTATAATATAATTATAATAACTCAATAAAATCATTATAAATTAATAATTGATCTTATTATATGACAATAGGGTATACATAAATGTCCACATAGTATCACATACCTTCAATTTATCTCATCTTACTATATAGTCCATACATGCAATATTCACCACTTTAATATGTTACATTGCATTATGTATAATATAGATAGATACCATATAGTAGAGGTTTAGTATCGCATGCTTGTGTATAACAATAAATCAAGTAAACATAATTACATATTATATTCATTGTTTCTTTGTTCATTAATATATTATTTCCAACAATAATAATTTCATACGTTATCGATTAATTACTCAATATTGAAATTAATCACTATTTTCAATTTATGCCACTATATTCAAATAAGTTGAATATTTAATTATTAATAATCTCATCAATTCTCTGATATTAAATCCTTAAGGTCAGTCCACTAATTTAAATAACTCATTAGTGACTTCCTTTAATCATTTCATAAATTCTCACCACCACATAAGGTTTAAATAAACTCACAAAACTAACTCATTAAAAATTAAATCACATATTTAATAGATAAGGAGTTTAAAATTCATGGTCGTTACATCCCTCCCCCCTTATAAAAATTCCGTCCTCGGAATTGTAAAAATAAGGTTACTCAAATAAAAATGGATAATTCGCTCTCATTTTCTCTTCTAGCTCCCATGTAGCCTCCTCGATTGCATGATTTCTCCAGAGAACCTTGACGGAATGAATGATCTTACACCTCAGCTTCTGTTCCTTCCTATCGAGTATCTGGACAGGAACTTCTTCGTATGATAAGTCTTTCTCGACTTGGATCGGTTCATAGGAGATAACGTACTTGTAGTCTGGTTTATACGGCCGCAACACTGACACATGAAACACGTTGTGAATGTGCTCAAGTTCAAGAGGTAACGCCACCTCGTACGCCACTTCACCGACTCGCCTCAAAATCTCAAACGGTCCTATGAACCTAGGGCTCAACTTGCCCTTCTTCCCAAAATGAATCTTCCCCTTCCAAGGAGATACTTTCAAAAAAGCATAGCTTCCTAATTCAAATTCTTTCTTCTTGCAATGTAAGTTCGCAAACTTCTTCTGGCGATCTTGAGCTACTACCAGTCGGGCTCTTATCACCTTGATAATCTCTACAGTCTGCTGTACCAATTCTGGTTCCAATAGTCAACGTTCACCAACTTCATCCCAACACAACGGTGTTCGACATTTTCTCCCATATAGCGCTTCGTACGGTGGCATTCCGCTACTAGCGTCATAACTATTGTTGTACTCAAACTCTACTAATGGAAGGTGATCCTCCCAGCTACCCTTGAAGTCCATTACACAAGCTCAGAGCATGTCTTCAAGTGTTTGAATTATTCTTTCGCTTTGCCCATCGGTCTGCGGATGATACGCGGTACTCATTCGTAACTGTGTCCCCAATCTCTCTTGAAGACTCTTCCAAAAATTCGACGTGAATTGCGGATCTCTATCAGATACAATAGATACCGGCACCCCATGTCTCGAGATAATTTCCTTGACATATAATCTGGCTAGCAGGTCCAAACTATACTTAATCTTAAAAGGCAAAAAGTGAGCTGACTTCGTAAGACGATCTACAATTACCCATATGGCGTCGTGCCCTTTCTGCATTGCCGGAAGTCCCACCACAAAGTCCATTGTAATGTGCTCCCACTTCCATTCTGGAATCTCTAACGGTTGTAGTAACCCGCTTGGTCGTTGGTGCTCTGCGTTGACTCTCTAACAAGTTAAACACCTACTTACGCATTCTGCAACCTCTCTCTTCATGTTTGGCCACCAAAAGTTGTGACGCAAGTCTTGGTACATCTTCGTGCTTCCTGGGTGTATCGAGTATCTCATACTATGCGCTTCTTGCAAAATTTCTTCTCTCAGTTCTGGTACTAACGGTACCCAAATTAGTCCTTCAAACCTTAGCAGTCCAGTGCTATCAATCTTGAATTTCAAATCATCACCTTTAACAATCCGCTTCTTGATAATATTACAATCTTCGTCCTTCTCTTGTGCCTCTTTAACCTTATCTAATAAAGTCGGGCTCGCTGTCACTGTAAAAATTTTCTCGTTAGTCTCCATCGGATACATAACCTCCAAGTCTAGTCGTTCGAAATCTTTCACTAACTCTTCTTGAACGGTTAACTTCGATAACTTCTCTCTGCCTTTTCTGCTCAAGGCATCTGCCACCACATTTGCTTTACCTGGATGATTCAGAATCTCACAATCATAATCTTTGATCAATTCTAGCCATCAGCGCTGCCTCATGTTTAATTCTTTTTGCGTGAAGATATACTTCAAACTCTTGTGGTCCGTATATATCTCACACTTCTCAACATACAAATAATGCCTCCAAATCTTCTAGGCAAAAACTACTGCTGCTAATTCCAGGTCATGAGTCGGATAACCGTTCTCTTAATCCTTCAGCTGACGTGAAGCGTACGCAATGACCCTGCCGTGTTGCAGTAGTACATAGCCAAGACCCTTGTGTGACGCATCGCTATACACTAAAAACCCTCCCGTGTTATCCGGTAAAGCTAACACATGTGCTTGACTAAGCCTCTTCTTCAATTTTAGGAAACTCTCTTCACACTTCTTCGTCCAAACGAACTTAACTGTCTTTCTAGTAAGATTGGTCAACGGCGATGCTAATTTTAAAAAATCCTGGATGAATCTCCGATAGTATCCCGCTAATCCTAAGAAACTCCTAATTTCTGTTGGCGTCTTCGGCTGCTCCCAATTGATAACTGCTTCTACCTTTGTTGGATCCACCGAAACACCATTCTTGTCGATAACGTAGCCCAAAAACTGCACTCTCTGCAACCAAAACTCACACTTGGAGAATTTTGCATACAGCTTCTCTCTCCTTAATGTCTCCAACACTATTTAAAGATGCTCGGCGTGCTCTTCCTCCGTCTCCGAATACACCAGAATGTCATCGATGAATACGACAACGAACTTATCCAAATACTATTTGAACACTCTATTCATCAAGTCCATAAATGCTGCCGGTGCGTTCGTCAATCTGAATAACATTACCAAAAACTCAAAGTGTCCATACCGAGTTCTGAATGTCGTCTTTGGAATATCCTCCGGCCTCACCTTCAGTTGATGATAACCGGTCCTCAAGTCAATCTTTGAAAATTACTTTGCCCCCTTCAACTGATCAAATAAATCGTCGATCCTAGGCAATGGGTACTTGTTCTTAATGGTGACCTTGTTCAACTCTCGGTAGTCGATACAAAGTCTGAGCGATCCATCTTTCTTCTTCACGAATAAGACTGGCGCTCCCCACGGTGATATGCTCGGTCGAATGTATCCCTTATCCAACAACTCTTGTAATTGAGCCATCAGTTCCTTCATCTCTAAAGGTGCCATACGATACGGCGCTTTGTATACCGGTGCTGTCCCCGGTGCCAAATCAATGACAAACTCAATTTCTCTATCCGGTGGCAATCCCAGAATCTCGTCTGGGAAGACATCGGCGAATTCCCTTACAATAGGTATCTGACCCAGTTCACCCTTAACTCATCGAGTATCAACCACGTGAGACAAATAACCTACACAACCCTTCCTAAGCAATCTCTGTGCTTGCATCATCGTCAAACAATGAGATTGTCTCAGCGATTTACTATCATAAAATACCACCTTTGACTTATTCGGAGTCTTAAGGTGTACGCACTTCTTCTTACAGTTGATAACTTCTCCATAATTCGATAACCAATCCATTCCAAGGATTACATCGAACTCCCCCAAATGAATCGGTATCAAATCCACTCTGAGCTTAAATCCTTGCAATTCGGTATAACAATTCCTATGAATGTATTCTACGGGAATAATTTCCTTGTTTGCTACTACTACGTTCATAGGGTGTTCTAATCTTTCTCGGGGTAAATCTAATCGTTTAGCAAATTCTTCAGAAACAAAAGAGCAGGTAGCACCTGAATTAAATAACACATAAGCATCAATATCATTGATCGGGATGATACCTGACACCACGTCGTTAGACTCCACCGCATCCTAAACAGTCATGTTGAACGTGCATGTCGTTGGTCTGTTGGCTTGGCTGGTTGGCCCTTCGATGCTCAGTCCGTTGTTGTTGTTGTTGTTACGATTTTCACTAGCTGCATCGCCCTTTCTCTTTAGGCAGTCCTTAATTTGATGGTCTAGGGCTCCACACGAGAAACACCCTCCTTTTTGCTTATTCGGACACTGAGGAGCCATGTGCCCCGGTTGTCCACAACGGTAACAAACACTCTTTCCCTTCATGCACTCCCCCGAGTGATTCCTCCCACAGTTGTTGCACTTTACACTTTTCTTGGCCTCTCCCCCGGACTTGTTACCCCAGAGGATTGTCTCTCCGTCCATTTACGCTTGTTGGGGTTGCTGCCTCCGCTACTTCCCCCTTTCAGTCCTTCATGTTCGATCTTCTTTTCTTGTTTAATTCGAGCAATGGCTTCATTGCCTCCTTTGGCAATGATAGCCCTTTCCAATAGATCTGAGTAAGTCTTAATCTTCAATAACGCGATTGCTTTCTGCACCCATTGTTTTAGTCCTAATTCGAACCTTCTTGCCTTCCTGGCTTCCGTGTCCACTTGATGTGAAGCGAATCGGGCCAACTCGTTAAATCTTGCCGCGTACTCTGCGACAGACATACTACCTTGCTTCAACTCCAGAAACTTAACTTCCATATCCTGTTGCGTATTCTCCGAGAAGTAATTCTCGAGAAATAGCTCCTTAGATTTATCCCAAGGAATAACTCCTTCGCCTGCTCGTCCCTTATTGGCTTCCACCAATAGTTAGCCTCACCCTTCATCATGAAAGTGGCAAAACTCGTCTTCTGTGCTTCGGCCACTCGTGCGACCTCAAACGCTTTCTCTATCTCTTCTATCCAGGTTTGGGCTTCGATTGGGTCTAACATTCCCCGTAACTCTGGTGGTCCTACCAATTTAAAATCTTTGAAACTAGCCAAGTGATGTCCTGGCTGCCCTACTGCTGGTTGGGGTCTATTCTGCATTGCCTCAGTTAACAAGTTAACGAAGTTTTGCATAGGGTCGATATTTTCCCCTCCGTCATTATTAACGGATCCTTCCTCCCTCTGGTTCCGCGGTAGTCTCCTAGGCGGCATAATCCTGAGGAAAGGAAGAAATCATTAGGCTTTACGTGATATGCTATTAATGTTAGCATTAAGAAGCTTAAGACGTTTATCAATCATATGTGATTCAAATAAACAACTTCAGTATCACAATAAAATCCGATGGATATCCTCAACCCATCACTTACATACTCTATTTGAGTTTCTACTAAGGTTATAACCTAGGTTTCGCATTCCTAATGTTTATAACCTAAGGCTTTGATACCAACCTGTGACACCCCCAAATCCGGGTCCTCTAACCCCGGTCCGGTCGTCACGATACAATACAAACATCCACCCCTAAATAACATACGATAACTAAATGCGGAATATAATAAACGTACGTCGTTCATTCAAAAGGTGTTACTAATCCCAAGATTCGATAACCTTAAAACAGTCATACAAACATACCCTAAAATAGTTATTAGGGTTCATATTACATAACAGAAATTTAATTAACCATAAAGATAAAGTCTGCTCCTTGCAAACTAATCCTACATCTTCCCTTTACCCTCGTCCTTCCCTGAAGTCTTGGGCTTAACTGCAATATAAGTCATAATATAGCAAGAATGAGCAACAAGTTTGCTCAGCAAGTTTAAATACAACAATAAAGGATATATCATAATGAATAGAAAATATCTGACAATGAATTCAACAATATGAATATCGGAAGCAAGAATAATGATTTCTTTTAGAATAACTGATAGTCAAGTAGACTTTGAACTATAAAACTCCAACGGATTCAATAGCTGATTGACCTTTTGGTTACTGGCTACAGAATAAGTACTTGAGGGGATCAACCTCGCGCATGCCATGTATATGCATAACATTCAACTCTGCGATTTGTATCTTTATACTAGATACCTGGGGTACTCCCCTTTATATATAAGGGGTGTTCTTTCAGTCGAAGAATCCTTACCATCAATTGGTTTGGATAGCTTTTATAAAATTTTATACAATTGTCTGACCGAACAAGGGTTCAGACTCTATCTGACACAGTTCAAGAATTGTAGAACTTTAAATAATGTACAAGTCCAAGACTGTACGAACTCAAGTGCACCAAGTGCGTATAACAATAATATCGATGTGGAATAATTGTAAAGTAATTAAACCACCTAATAGCATGCTTGGAAATTAAGTTCAAGCTTTAAATAATTAATTGTCAATACGATAGTAACCTGCTCAATACAAAATGAGAAGGATAGGAACTTGCACAATAAGAATTAAAGAACTTGCACAACCAAAGAGTGAAGTTCGAAGACTTTCCTGATTGCTCAGCTGCAATTAAGTTCTAGCTTTAATTAACTTGCGTTGAAACGACCTAATATTAATAAGTCGGCCTTTCAATTAGCATGTGTAAACCAATATAAGTCTATACTTACAAGCATCTACTTATCATATAAGTTTATCACGTAATTCATGTAAGTCAATCACTATGACTGAGTCTATAAACAATTAACTCTGTCCTTGATTTAATAGTTTTAGAACACCTAGTTTCTATACATCAACATAGGTTTGAATATTTAGCATTTCAAATTAATCATGCTTCAAGAATATACTTTTAAATTTGAATCCTAGCATGCTCACCCTGTTCAATTCAAAATCATATGTCTTTATGCCGACCATTCACATACTTTAAGCAATACGCGTTCATGCTTCAAAATCGGTTACTAAAGTCATGTTATCACATAACAAGGCTAAACAATATTTAATATACATGCTAGAGTATACTACACGCATATACTTTAATCACGTAGTTCATGCTTCAGAAATTCATTTCTTATGAATACGTGCATATGCGAAATTCACGCTTTGACCAAACGAGGTCTATGTTAGTATGCTTATAGGTATAATGAACTTTAATACACATGCTCGCATGATCATAATATCATTTTCATGGTAATTGACGTTATTTAGTTTTCTCATTTAAAGTTTTCACATCGAAAATCACATTAAGTCAACAAAATATCATAACACATGTTAAGTGTATTGTAGTCATGACTCAAATGTATTAGAATGCTTATCTAAACCACATGAAAGTTCTCATATGGTCAGAAATCACAAGACAAAGTCCTTGGTCAAGTTTTCTTTTCAAAGTTCATAAGTTTCTTATTTCAAAATGGTCCGAATCTTGCAATCACGTATGCTAGTGTGTGAACACACTTTAGACTCGCATTTCATGTCCATATAAACTATACTATCATGTTCATAAAATCAGAATGTTAATGTGATACATTCATGACAAGGTTCACTTTTGAAATTACAAGTTTCCCTTTTTAAAACATATGGTCTTGGCAAATACATGTAGCATCAACGATTACATACTTATATCATGTCATTGTACTAATATCTACATTTAAATCATGTTCACAAGATTGTTTCAATGGTATATCACATGTTAGTATGTCACAGCACTTAACAGAAAACAGAATCTGGAAGCTGGTATTGGGGCAGCTGCGCCGCTGGCCAGTACATAACTGGCGCAGCTGCGCAGGCTGTTGGCCAGTGACAGTAGCTGCCCAGCAACGGCAAAACTTAGCCAAACTCAGAAATTTTTCTACGAAAATTGATTCTAACATAACACATTGTAATTCGAACATGCTTAACATCTTCTATAACACTAAACAACATATTCCAAATCAATTATCAACAATTACATGCTTAATTCCAAGAATCAAAGATTAAGAATTTTATAGAAATTGAAATGGAGTTATACCTCTGTAATTGAACTTGCTGCTAAACAAAATCTATAATGTTACTATGATACGCACAATGTTACTATAATACTCCTTCCTAACTCAATTGAAATCCTCAGCAAATGAAATGAGGAGAAGGGGAGCTATATTTATAGATAAATATTTACACAGACTTTGCAATTCTCCATTAGATTGAACCAAAGGAATGAGTGTTTGTGCAATGGTTAAGGATTGGTGGTTGAGTAGTTGGTGAGTTCATCATGAACTCCACACCTCTTGAAATCATTAGCTAGCATTGATGAATTTGAGAAGAAGAGAGGCTAGTGTAACAAAGCATGTGGGTATACACGTGAAGAGGAAATGGACTCTTATTTAGGGACAATGTAACTCAGCATTTGCTAATACACTAAGTTGTATACTATATATATACACATAGTATATACTTAAGTTATATGTATTTACTTCATATACATTTAAATGGGTGATACTATGTTATCTCAAATAGCAATTAATAATGAATAGGTACACAACATATAATCCATGCACATGTTCCTTAATACCGAATATAAAGCAATTGGGTATTATTATTACTCGTTATTATAATCATTATAATATAATTATAATAACTCAATAAAATCATTATAAATTAATAATTGATCTTATTATATGACAATAGGGTATACATAAATGTCCACATAGTGTCACATACCTTCAATTTATCTCATCTTACTATATAGTCCATACATGCAATATTCACCACATTAATATGTTACATTGCATTATGTATAATATAGATAGCTACCATATAGTAGAGGTTTAGTATCGCATACTTGTGTATAACAGTAAATCAAGTAAAAATAATTACATATTATATTCATTGTTTCTTTGTTCATTAATATATTATTTCCAACAATAATAATTTCATACGTTATCGATTAATTACTCAATATTGAAATTAATAACTATGTTCAATTCATGCCACTATATTCAAATAAGTTAAATATTTAATTATTAATAATCTCATGAATTCTCTGATATTAAATCCTTAAGGTCAGTCCCCTAATTTAAATAACACATTAGTGACTTCCTTTAATCATTTCATAAATTCTCACAACCACATAAGGTTTAAATAAACTCACAAAACTAACTCATTAACAATTAAATCACATATTTAATAGATAAGGAGTTCAAAATTCATGGTCGTTACATCCCTCCCCCCCTTATAAAAATTCCGTCCTCGGAATTGTAAAAATAAGGTTACTCAAATAAAAATGGATAATTCGCTCTCATTTTCTCTTCTAGCTCCCATGTAGCCTCCTCGATTGCATGATTTCTCCAGAGAACCTTGACGGAATGAATGATCTTATTCCTCAGCTTCTGTTCCTTCCTATCGAGTATCTGGACAGGAACTTCTTCGTATGATAAGTCTTTCTCGACTTGGATCGGTTCATAGGAGATAACGTACTTGTAGTCTGGTTTATACGGCCGCAACACTGACACATGAAACACGTTGTGAATGTGCTCAAGTTCAAGAGGTAACGCCACCTCGTACGCCACTTCACCGACTCGCCTCAAAATCTCAAACGGTCCTATGAACCTAGGGCTCAACTTTCCCGTCTTCCCACAATGAATCTTCCCCTTCCAAGGAGATACTTTCAAAAAAGCATAGCTTCCTAATTCAAATTCTTTCTTCTTGCGATGTAAGTTCGCAAACTTCTTCTGGCGATCTTGAGCTACTACCTGTCGGGCTCTTATCACCTTGATAATCTCTACAGTCTGCTATACCAATTCTGGTTCCAATAGTCGACGTTCACCAACTTCATCCCAACACAACGGTGTTCGACATTTTCTCCCATATATTGCTTCGTACGGTGGCATTCTGCTACTAGCGTCATAACTATTGTTGTACTCGAACTCTACTAATGGAAGGTGATCCTCCCAGCTACCCTTGAAGTCCATTACACAAGCTCAGAGCATGTCTTCAAGTGTTTGAATTGTTCTTTCGCTTTGCCCATCGGTCTGCGGATGATACGCGGTACTCATTCGTAACTGTGTCCCCAATCTCTCTTGAAGACTCTTCCAAAAATTCGACGTGAATTGCGGATCTCTATCAGATACAATAGATACCGGCACCCCATGTCTCGAGATAATTTCCTTGACATATAATCTGGCTAGCAGGTCCAAACTATACTTAATCTTAAAAGGCAAAAAGTGAGCTGACTTCGTAAGACGATCTACAATTACCCATATGGCGTCGTGCCCTTTCTGCATTGCCGGAAGTCCCACCACAAAGTCCATTGTAATGTGCTCCCACTTCCATTCTGGAATCTCTAACGGTTGTAGTAACCCGCTTGGTCGTTGGTGCTCTGCGTTGACTCTCTAACAAGTTAAACACCTACTTACGCATTCTGCAACCTCTCTCTTCATGTTTGGCCACCAAAAGTTGTGACGCAAGTCTTGGTACATCTTCGTGCTTCCTGGGTGTATCGAGTATCTCGTACTATGCACTTCTTGCAAAATTTCTTCTCTCAGTTCTGGTACTAACGGTACCCAAAGTAGTCCTTCAAACCTTAGCAGTCCAGTGCTATCAATCTTGAATTTCAAATCATCACCTTTAACAATCCGCTTCTTGATAATATTACAATCTTCGTCCTTCTCTTGTGCCTCTTTAACCTTATCTAATAAAGTCGGGCTCGCTGTCACTGTAAAAATTTTCTCGTTGGTCTCCATCGGATACATAACCTCCAAGTCTAGTCGTTCGAAATCTTTCACTAACTCTTCTTGAACGGTTAACTTCGATAACTTCTCTCTGCCTTTTCCGCTCAAGGCATCTGCCACCACATTTGCTTTACCTGGATGATTCAGAATCTCACAATCATAATCTTTGATCAATTCTAGCCATCAGTGCTGCCTCATGTTTAATTCTTTTTGCATGAAGATATACTTCAAACTCTTGTGGTCCGTATATATCTCACACTTCTCAACATACAAATAATGCCTCCAAATCTTCTAGGCAAAAACTACTGCTGCTAATTCCAGGTCATGAGTCGGATAACCCTTCTCTTAATCCTTCAGCTGACGTGAAGCGTACGCAATGACCCTGCCGTGTTGCAGTAGTACATAGCCAAGACCCTTGTGTGACGCATCGCTATACACTAAAAACCCTCCCGTGTTATCCGGTAAAGCTAACACATGTGCTTGACTAAGCCTCTTCTTCAATTTTAGGAAACTCTCTTCACACTTCTTCGTCCAAACGAACTTAACTGTCTTTCTAGTAAGATTGGTCAACGGCGATGCTAATTTTAAAAAATCCTGGATGAATCTCCGATAGTATCCCGCTAATCCTAAGAAACTCCTAATTTCTGTTGGCGTCTTCGGCTGCTCCCAATTGATAACCGCTTCTACCTTTGCTGGATCCACCGAAACACCATTCTTGTCGATAACGTAGCCCAAAAACTGCACTCTCTGCAACCAAAACTCACACTTGGAGAATTTTGCATACAGCTTCTCTCTCCTTAATGTCTCCAACACTATTCAAAGATGCTCGACGTGCTCTTCCTCCGTCTCCGAATACACCAGAATGTCATCGATGAATACGACAACGAACTTATCCAAATACTATTTGAACACTCTGTTCATCAAGTCCATAAATGCTGCCGGTGCGTTCGTCAATCTGAATAACATTACCAAAAACTCAAAGTGTCCATACCCAACCTTCAGTTGATGATAACCGGTCCTCAAGTCAATCTTTGAAAATTACTTTGCCCCCTTCAACTGATCAAATAAATCGTCGATCCTAGGCAATGGGTACTTGTTCTTAATGGTGACCTTGTTCAACTCTCGGTAGTCGATACAAAGTCTGAGCGATCCATCTTTCTTCTTCACGAATAAGACTGGCGCTCCCCACGGTGATATGCTCGGTCGAATGTATCCCTTATCCAACAACTCTTGTAATTGAGCCATCAGTTCCTTCATCTCTACAGGTGCCATACGATACGGCGCTTTGTATACCGGTGCTGTCCCCGGTGCCAAATCAATGACAAACTCAATTTCTCTATCCGGTGGCAATCCCAGAATCTCGTCTGGGAAGACATCGGCGAATTCCCTTACAATAGGTATCTGACCCAGTTCACCCTTAACTCATCGAGTATCAACCACGTGAGACAATTAACCTACACAACCCTTCCTAAGCAATCTCTGTGCTTGCATCATCGTCAAACAATGAGATTGTCTCAGCGATTTACTATCATAAAATACCACCTTTGACTTATTCGGAGTCTTAAGGTGTACGCACTTCTTCTTACAGTTGATAACTGCTCCATAATTCGATAACCAATCCATTCCAAGGATTACATCGAACTCCCCCAAATGAATCGGTATCAAATCCACTCTGAGCTTAAATCCTTGCAATTCGGTATAACAATTCCTATGAATGTATTCTACGGGAATAATTTCCTTGTTTGCTACTACTACGTTCATAGGGTGTTCTAATCTTTCTCGGGGTAAATCTAATCGTTTAGCAAATTCTTCAGAAACAAAAGAGCAGGTAGCACCTGAATTAAATAACACATAAGCATCAATATCATTGATCGGGATGATACCTAACACCACGTCGTTAGACTCCACCGCATCCTAAACAGTCATGTTGAACGTGCGTGCCGTTGGTCTGTTGGCTTGGCTGGTTGGCCCTTCGATGCTCAGTCCGTTGTTGTTGTTGTTGTTACGATTTTCGCTAGCTGCATCGCCCTTTCTCTTTAGGCAGTCCTTAATTTGATGGTCTAGGGCTCCACACGAGAAACACCCTCCTTTTTGCTTATTCGGACACTGAGGAGCCATGTGCCCCGGTTGTCCACAATGGTAACAAACACTCTTTCCCTTCATGCACTCCCCCGAGTGATTCCTCCCACAGTTGTTGCACTTTACACTTTTCTTGGCCTCTCCCCCGGACTTGTTACCCCAGAGGATTGTCTCTCCGTCCATTTACGCTTGTTGGGGTTGCTGCCTCCGCTACTTCCCCCTTTCAGTCCTTCATGTTCGATCTTCTTTTCTTGTTTAATTCGAGCAATGGCTTCATTGCTTCCTTTGGCAATGATAGCCCTTTCCAATAGATCTGAGTAAGTCTTAATCTTCAATAACGCGATTGCTTTCTGCACCCATGGTTTTAGTCCTAATTCGAACCTTCTTGCCTTCCTGGCTTCCGTGTCCACTTGATGTGAAGCGAATCGGGCCAACTCGTTAAATCTTGTCGCGTACTCTGCGACAGACATACTACCTTGCTTCAACTCCAGAAACTTAACTTCCATATCCTGTTGCGTATTCTCCGAGAAGTAATTCTCGAGAAATAGCTCCTTAGATTTATCCCAAGGAATAACTCCTTCACCTGCTCGTCCCTTATTGGCTTCCACCAATAGTTAGCCTCGCCCTTCATCATGAAAGTGGCAAAACTCGTCTTCTGTGCTTCGGCCACTCGTGCGACCTCAAACGCTTTCTCTATCTCTTCTATCCAGGTTTGGGCTTCGATTGGGTCTAACATTCCCCGTAACTCTGGTGGTCCTACCAATTTAAAATCTTTGAAACTAGCCAAGTGATGTCCTGGCTGCCCTACTGCTGGTTGGGGTCTATTCTGCATTGCCTCAGTTAACAAGTTAACGAAGTTTTGCATAGGGTCGATATTTTCCCCTCCGTCATTATTAACGGATCCTTCCTCCCTCTGGTTCCGCGGTAGTCTCCTAGGCGGCATAATCCTGAGGAAAGGAAGAAATCATTAGGCTTTACGTGATATGCTATTAATGTTAGCATTAAGAAGCTTAAGACGTCTATCAATCATATGTGATTCAAATAAACAACTTCAGTATCACAATAAAATCCGATGGATATCCTCAACCCATCACTTACATACTCTATTTGAGTTTCTACTAAGGTTATAACCTAGGTTTCGCATTCCTAATGTTTATAACCTAAGGCTTTGATACCAACCTGTGACACCCCCAAATCCGGGTCCTCTAACCCCGGTCCGGTCGTCACGATACAATACAAACATCCACCCCTAAATAACATACGATAACTAAATGCGGAATATAATAAACGTACGTCGTTCATTCAAAAGGTATTACTAATCCCAAGATTCGATAACCTTAAAACAGTCATACAAACATACCCTAAAATAGTTATTAGGGTTCATATTACATAACAGAAATTTAATTAACCATAAAGATAAAGTCTGCTCCTTGCAAACTAATCCTACATCTTCCCTTTACCCTTGTCCTTCCCTGAAGTCTTGGGCTTAACTGCAATATAAGTCATAATATAGCAAGAATGAGCAACAAGTTTGCTCAGCAAGTTTAAATACAACAATAAAGGATATATCATGATGAATAGAAAATATCTGACAATGAATTCAACAATATGAATATCGGAAGCAAGAATAATGATTTCTTTTAGAATAACTGATAGTCAAGTAGACTTTGAACTATAAAACTCCAACGAATTCAATAGCTGATTGACCTTTTGGTTACTGGCTACAGAATAAGTACTTGAGGGGATCAACCTCGCGCATGCCATGTATATGCATAACATTCAACTCTGCAATTTGTATCTTTATACTAGATACCTGGGGTACTCCCCTTTATATATAAGGGGTGTTCTTTCAATCGAAGAATCCTTACCATCAATTGGTTTGGATAACTTTTATAAAATTTTATACAATTGTCTGACCGAACAAGGGTTCAGACTCTATCTGACACAGTTCAAGAATTGTAGAACTTTAAATAATGTACAAGTCCAAGACTGTACGAACTCAAGTGCACCAAGTGCGTATAACAATAATATCGATGTGGAATAATTGTAAAGTAATTAAACCACCTAATAGCATGCTTGGAAATTAAGTTCAAGCTTTAAATAATTAATTGTCAATACGATAGTAACCTGCTCAATACAAAATGAGAAGGATAGGAACTTGCACAATAAGAATTAAAGAACTTGCACAACCAAAGAGTGAAGTTCGAAGACTTTCCTGATTGCTCAGCTGCAATTAAGTTCTAGCTTTAATTAACTTGCGTTGAAACGACCTAATATTAATAAGTCGGCCTTTCAATTAGCATGTGTAAACCAATATAAGTCTATACTTACAAGCATCTACTTATCATATAAGTTTATCACGTAATTCATGTAAGTCAATCACTATGACTGAGTCTATAAACAATTAACTCTGTCCTTGATTTAATAGTTTTAGAACACCTAGTTTCTATACATCAACATAGGTTTGAATATTTAGCATTTCAAATTAATCATGCTTCAAGAATATACTTTTAAATTTGAATCCTAGCATGCTCACCCTGTTCAATTCAAAATCATATGTCTTTATGCCGACCATTCACATACTTTAAGCAATACGCGTTCATGCTTCAAAATCGGTTACTAAAGTCATGTTATCACATAACAAGGCTAAACAATATTTAATATGCATGCTAGAGTATACTACACGCATATACTTTAATCACGTAGTTCATGCTTCAGAAATTCATTTCTTATGAATACGTGCATATGCGAAATTCACGCTTTGACCAAACGAGGTCTATGTTAGTATGCTTATAGGTATAATGAACTTTAATACACATGCTCGCATGATCATAATATCATTTTCATGGTAATTGACGTTATTTAGTTTTCTCATTTAAAGTTTTCACATCGAAAATCACATTAAGTCAACAAAATATCATAACACATGTTAAGTGTATTGTAGTCATGACTCAAATGTATTAGAATGCTTATCTAAACCACATGAAAGTTCTCATATGGTCAGAAATCACAAGACAAAGTCCTTGGTCAAGTTTTCTTTTCAAAGTTCATAAGTTTCTTATTTCAAAATGGTCCGAATCTTGCAATCATATATGCTAGTGTGTGAACACACTTTAGACTCGCATTTCATGTCAATATAAACTATACTATCATGTTCATAAAATCAGAATGTTAATGTGATACATTCATGACAAGGTTCACTTTTGAAATTACAAGTTTCCCTTTTTAAAACATATGGTCTTGGCAAATACATGTAGCATCAACGATTACATACTTATATCATGTCATTGTACTAATATCTACATTTAAATCATGTTCACAAGATTGTTTCAATGGTATATCACATGTTAGTATGTCACAGCACTTAACAGAAAATAGAATCTGGAAGCTGGTATTGGGGCAGCTGCGCCGCTGGCCAGTACATAACTGGCGCAGCTGCGCAGGCTGTTGGCCAGTGACAGTAGCTGCCCAGCAACGGCAAAACTTAGCCAAACTCAGAAATTTTTCTACGAAAATTGATTCTAACATAACACATTGTAATTCGAACATGCTTAACATCTTCTATAACACTAAACAACATATTCCAAATCAATTATCAACAATTACATGCTTAATTCCAAGAATCAAAGATTAAGAATTTTATAAAATTGAAATGGAGTTATACCTCTGTAATTGAACTTGCTGCTAAACAAAATCTATAATGTTACTATGATACGCACAATGTTACTATAATACTCCTTCCTAACTCAATTGAAATCCTCAGCAAATGAAATGAGGAGAAGGGGAGCTATATTTATAGATAAATATTTACACAGACTTTGCAATTCTCCATTAGATTGAACCAAAGGAATGAGTGTTTGTGCAATGGTTAAGGATTGGTGGTTGAGTAGTTGGTGAGTTCATCATGAACTCCACACCTCTTGAAATCATTAGCTAGCATTGATGAATTTGAGAAGAAGAGAGGCTAGTGTAACAAAGCACGTGGGCATACACGTGAAGAGGAAATGGACTCTTATTTAGGGACAATGTAACTCAGCATTTGCTAATACACTAAGTTGTATACTATATATATACACATAGTATATACTTAAGTTATATGTATTTACTTCATATACATTTAAATGGGTGATACTATGTTATCTCAAATAGCAATTAATAATGAATAGGTACACAACATATAATCCATGCACATGTTCCTTAATACCGAATATAAAGCAATTGGGTATTATTATTACTCGTTATTATAATCATTATAATATAATTATAATAACTCAATAAAATCATTATAAATTAATAATTGATCTTATTATATGACAATAGGGTATACATAAATGTCCACATAGTGTCACATACCTTCAATTTATCTCATCTTACTATATAGTCCATACATGCAATATTCACCACATTAATATGTTACATTGCATTATGTATAATATAGATAGCTACCATATAGTAGAGGTTTAGTATCGCATACTTGTGTATAACAGTAAATCAAGTAAAAATAATTACATATTATATTCATTGTTTCTTTGTTCATTAATATATTATTTCCAACAATAATAATTTCATACGTTATCGATTAATTACTCAATATTGAAATTAATAACTATGTTCAATTCATGCCACTATATTCAAATAAGTTAAATATTTAATTATTAATAATCTCATGAATTCTCTGATATTAAATCCTTAAGGTCAGTCCCCTAATTTAAATAACACATTAGTGACTTCCTTTAGTCATTTCATAAATTCTCACAACCACATAAGGTTTAAATAAACTCACAAAACTAACTCATTAACAATTAAATCACATATTTAATAGATAAGGAGTTCAAAATTCATGGTCATTACAGATTCCGAGTTGGTCATCAGACAAACCACCAGCAAGTATCTCATAAAAGAACTGCATCTGTTGCCTTATCATAGATAAGTCCTCAAAATGTCCCAGGAATTCGAAGCAATAACCTTCGTCCACATTCCTCGGGGTCAAAATGACTTTGCCGATGCACTGGCAACGTTGGCTTCATTAATTCGCATATCCAACAGGAGCGGGTTTCCCAACATCTAGTTCACAAATCAAAAAGCCCCAACGTACAGGAATTACATTGGAGAAGTATCAGACGAAATATATCCTGTCAAGCAACCTTGGTTTCAAGACATCAAGGAATATCTCCGTGATGGATCTACACCCGCTGGTGCAAGCCAATCAGAGCGAAAACGGATTCTCAGAATGGCCATGAAGTTCTATCTGAGCGGAGATGCACTTTATAAAAGGGATGCTGGAATAGGCCTGTTAAGATGCCTCGACAAGGAGCAAGCCCAAAGACTAATGGATGAAGTCCATGGCGGAGTCTGTGGTCCACACATGAGCGGCCATCTGCTGGCCAAGAAGATAATCAGAACAGGACATTACTGGATCTCGCTCAAAGCTGATTGCGATGATCTCGTCAAGAGATGGTTTCAATGCCAAACATATGGAAATGCCATCCACGCTCCTCCAAATGAGCTACACAACATGAGTTCACCATGGCCTTTTTTTATGTAGGGAATGGACGTGATAGGTCCAGTCGAACCCAAAAACAATAACGGTCATCGGTTCATCTTCACCATGATCGACTACTTCACTAAATGGGTTGAAGCAGCCTCTTTTCCTAAAGTCACAAAAGAGGTCATCATCAGTTTTATCAGAAATAATGTCGTCTGTCGATATGGACAACCGGAGGTGATCGTATCAGACAATGCCAAAAACCTGAACAATCAAATGATGGTAGAATTGTGCGGCAAGTTCCACATCAAGCATCTCAACTCCGTCATCTATCGGCCCAAGATGAACGGTGCTGTCGAAGGGGCCAATAAAAACATCAAGAAAATCATGCAAAAAATGTCCGCCAATTACAAAGACTGGTCTGACCTACTACCTCTCACCCTGTTAGCCTACAGGATGTCAATGCGCACCTCTACTGGGGCTACCCCTTATTCACTGGTCTATGGCATGGAAGCAGTCCTCCATATAGAAGTAGAGATGGAGTCTTTACGAGTATTAATAGATGCTCAGATGGACGAAGATCAATGGTAGCAAGACCGATACCATCAACTGTCCCTGATAGATGAAAAAAGGGCCACAGCCATTTTCTATGGACGGTTATACCAGCAAAGGATCGCCAGGTCCTACAACAAGAAAGTCCGAACCCGACAATTTAAAGAAAATGATTTGGTGCTAAAGAAAGTCCTGGCCAATTAGGATGAAGCCAAAGGAAAATTTTCCCCAAACTGGGAAGGCCATTTTATTGTCAAGGAAGTGCTGACAGGGGGAGCTATCAGGCTACCAAAAATGGACGGGAACGAATTTCCCCAACTCATCAATTCAGATATTGTGAAAAAGTACTATGTCTAAATCACATGCATACCCGTATCCGGGTCCTACAAATCGAATCAGGTTCGGCTTTTCACTAGAGAAACCAGAACTATGAATGACCTGATCTCCCTCAACCCGGGAGTACGTAGGCAACCATCTATGGTGCGGTTAAACTAAGCAAAAATCCAAAGAACTTGCGAATCCCAACATCAAATTCCAAAGCTCATCAAACCAAATTCAAACCCCAGATAAACTCTTGGCAAACCTCTTCAACCAGAACTACGAATGACCTGATCTCCCTCAACCCGGGAGTACGTAGGCAGCCCTCTACGGCGCGGTTTGACCTTTAAGAAAAACAAAAAAATGGAAGACCAGTTCCAAGACACCAAAGACAAATAAAATCTAAATGTTGTCAAGCTGTCTGGTTACCAGACCCATTTGAGGAACTCCCTTGACACCTCAACTATCAGTCCATCAAGGAGAAGTTCAAAATGCATCAATAACTGCGAGTCATGATGGAAGTGGTAATCACTCAGAGATGACAATACATGTCTAAGCAGGGAAGTATCTCAAAAATATATTTCTCTGATATATAAACTGCTTTATATACGTAGTGCCCTGTACATGACAAAAATGGTTGATCTAGTCTGTGCAGGAAAAATAAAGCTAGTCTATGGACCCAAAAACAAGCGGGTCAGCAATGCAAGCATGGAATCACTCTCTAAAGATGGAGGAGCATCTGTAAGAGTAGTCCACTCAGCCTCCATACGGCTAAGAACATCCACAGTCATCTGCAAGGTGGCACTGTGGTCATCAATGTAAGCACTCATCTCGGTAACCAAACCATGGGTGTAAGATCGGAGAGCAGTACTATCAGCAATGTGGAAATCATGAGAAGCTATAGCCTCATCCCTCTCTATAAAAGCTGCGTCCTGAGAAATCAAAGTCTCCTCAATCTCAACATATGCTGCATCTCTGGCTAAGCGAACCTCGTCTCGCTCCACAATGGCAGTATCTAAAGCAGAGCGAAGCTCCTTCCGCTCAATCAATCCAGTATCCAAAGAGGTCCTGAGACCATCCCTCTCAGTAAAAGCTAAATCCCTACCAGACAGGTCAGCCAACATCTGCGCTCTAGCTGAATCTCCTCTCAAAGGTCATCCTGAATAGAGAATCTGACAAAGCTGGATCTGTCCCTGTGGGAATAACTGGCGGATCACTAATCAATGCTACCACCAAATCTGCGAATAGCTCATCCTCAGTAGGAAAATCGGAATCCTCCATGGGCTCCTCCTCGTCAGAATCCGCAAGCGGAGGTAAATGAAGCTCTACTACTGCGACTACTGTCTCTGCCTCTAACCATGCAGAATATTCTGGAGAACGACCCGGATGTCTACTGGAGAACTCAGCCCTCTACCTGTGAGTCCAACACTCATAAACTCTAACCAAGTCGGCCGGTGACATAGATGAAGTCGATATCCTCTGATCAGCAGAATCCTCAAAATAGGTGTATACTCTGCCACTAGTCAAACTGCTCCATAACTGCCAAGGATTGATAAGTAGTAACACCCCTCAATCCTTCCAAAAGGCAAATAATCCATGCCAGATGCATGAGTAATGAAGCTAAACGGGGTCGCCATCCCTGAGCATAACAAAACTATAAACGGATGCTCAATATCAGACAAAAATGCTAACCAGGACTCTGAGTCGCCGTAATCAGGCGGACGAAAGGAGTAAACTAAGGATATCTCGTGGCTAAAACAATAGGCATGAGGTATAAATGATCCAATCGGTCGTATGTGTGACATCAACCACATATACAGCACGACCGAGCTACCCAAAAAAAACCCCGCTGGATGGGTATTGCAATAGGTGACCGACCTCAGTGTCTCAGCCAAGATCATAGGGATAATGGTATTACCCTACCTAAGGGCTCTGACTACAACAACCAATCCCACATCAAGGTGATCTAAACGCAATGGCATGTAAACATACACCACAATGCACATCAACAACATGTCTATCCTGGCTGTATGCCACTTCTCTGCGAAAATGACGAAATCTCCGACATGACGGTCGTAGATGTCAAGCTCACCATAACGCTCTATTAAGAAGTCAAGGGAGATCACATCTCCTAAAACGATCTCATCCATGACTATACTCTGCCGAAGACAGGACAGCCGAGTAAACGGTCTCCGCATATCACTGATAGCCGTCCGAGCACACGGCGACTCTAAATCTAAGCCAGTAAATCTCTGGTACTCTTCCAGAGTAGGCAAAATCTCACACCGCCCAATGCAGAATACATGTCTCTCCAGTACCCATAAGGGTCGGACGCCATCAATAAAGCCGTCTGGAACCTTGAAATCTACAAGGGCCATCGAATGCCCCAGCATCTGGTCAACTGTCCCCCTAGCTGGAAAGGGCAAACTATCATACCATGACCGCAACGATGCCGCCACCTCTGACAGTGGTAAATGCTCTATACGGCTAACTGCAGACATCGCCATCTGTAGCACCGTATCATAAGAGCGTCCAGAGGTCAAGTCAAATTGCAACTATTTGAATGCATACACATGAAACATGCATGATGACAATGATATAAACATGATGCAGCAGATAAAGATGATAGAAATATCTACAAAAAGCTTACTACTGCATACATCATCCCTATATCCTGGTACAAAGTAAAAGGAAGAATACAGGGAAATGGGGCACCACCACCTAGCTAATATAATGGTCTATTAAAATGATGGAATAGACACCGAATAGCCAAAATAGTGGCTGACCAAAAATATAGCTGCCATAGCTATCACAAAAAGTAAAAGACCTCGGTATCAAACCGATCAACCTGCTCCAGATCCTCTGTATGCATAAAGCTGCTGGGATCAGGTATATCTGGGTGGTATAAGGGAGGATCTGCCCCTGTATAACTGCTACTAAATGGACCTGAAGAGGGGCCTGCTCCAGAGCTAGATGGGTCAAATGAAAATGCCTCTGATGGATCTCGGCCAAGGTGCCTGATAAAGAAACGAGCCTGGTCCAACTCCCTGGTCAGATGTGCTATCTGGTCTGCATGAGTAGGCTCTCTAATACAAGCTATTCAATCTGTCATCATCACGAACCCCGGCACCATGTCTGCCATAATATGGGTGGCACGAGTCTGAGTCCCAATAATGCAAGGACTCCACCAACTATAGAAGGCTTCCTGGCTGTATGGGCCCTCTAATAGATCAAAGCCGTCTATACCCTCCAAATGGATGTCTATCAAAGGCACGGACAATGGCCAATGATGCCAAGCAGGAGGAGCAATGGGAATACGGATCTCCCCTGTGACACTCTGAATGGCACGCTTTCCAAGATAGAGCTCCCAGCCTCCCTCCGTCAACATAGGGACTCTGCGGCTCGATAAATTAAACTCCCGGCCAGTGGGGAAACCTCCATCAAATTCGACGGTCAAGTGCTCGAATGTGTACGACGTCCAGGTGATCGAGCCTGTCGTCAAAAGCTCTAACTGCAGACGGGCATGAGTGAATCCCTCAGCAATAGGGACCTCCGTCAAAATGGAGTAATGCCATCTCCACCCACGTGGATAGGTCTCCAGACCTAATGCTAAAATGGGCCGTAGGCAAGGAAGCCTCTCAAATGCCCAAAGCTATCCATGCAAATATCAAAAGTCCTCAGTGACCAAGACTGCCAAAAATAAGTGCAGGAATCAAAAAGGTACAGAAAGATGTACTCACCAGCAAAAACTGATGGAATCCTAACCAAGCCTCCGTCACACCCTCCGAAAGCAGGAGCATGCCCCGGAGAAAATAAGCAAAGGTATAGGAGCCCAAATCAAAGTCACTGAGGCCAGATACTGAGTGGCGCTGATCAAAGCAAAGAACACCGTCAATGAGTTATCCGCCACAAAACAACCCCTGATGATCGGCAAAAATAATCGCCTCAAAATGCAATCTCTAGCCCTCCGATCATCAGGCGGAGGCAACTGCAAAGTCCCATCCTGGGCGTCTATAGTCAAGGGACCAGATCGACAGCCCGACCCTTGAATGCCGACTGAGGGACTCTCAATAGGGATCTAACTGTGGTGGGCAAAATGTCAGACACGACAGGCACTGTCTCGCCCTCAAACTCAATGCCGGTGATAAATCTCCAATCCATAGGAGTCATCATCACCTCCCAATCAAGCATATGAAGGGACTGAGTCTGGTGGAACAAGAGCTCAGACAAAGCCCTCATATACCCCCAAAGGCAACAGCGCGGCAGGATCGAGAAGAAGGCCTGAAATCCCCAGCCATCCACGATCTCCCTGTAATCCTCGTGCAGAGTCTGATAGAGGGAGTGCACATTAAACCAGTTCCCTCGAGGCTGTGTCAAGCAAGGGACCTACATCAAAAATCAACCCATGTCAAAAAAACCTGAGCCTCGAGAATGGCCAGAAGATGTAAAAAGAATCTAGAGGGAAGAAAGACTTCAAGTCACCTCATTGGCCTAAAGATATCTTAAAGGATGGCGACTCAAGTCGCCCAGCAACTCCTTTGTCTGCACAGTAATGCCCGAGACCTCCGCACATGGAACCTGAGCTGGAATAGGAGCAACAAAAGCAGCCTCCTCGTCATCAATGTCAATGGGCTGCTCGTCCTGTGCTGGACGTATCCTGATCTCTACCAATCTGCGAAGCGTCCTAGCTGGACGGGCCTGTGGGACGGCATAAGCCGTTCTCCGTCTAACGCTTGATGAAACCCCGGTAGAGCTACCGGGTCTATCGCAATCCATCGTATACACCAGTACTCGAAATCACCTCAGACAGGTAAGCCTAAAAATAGTGGCTTATTAATCAATCAATCCAGCATACATATCCAAGTCCTAAAACATGTATGGGTCCATCAAAAATACCCCGTATAGTCAAAATTGCATGTTTTCAAAATCCCAGAAGCTCAAAACCTGCATTGGGTCAGTAAAAAACTCCCCCACAGAGTCAAAAATGCATGCTTTTCAAAATCTAAGATTTTGGAAAAATTTCTCCAGAGTCTCCTTTGTAAAATGGATTGTCCACATGCACACAGGCATGTCTGGGTGGCCATTCAGTAGCACACCTACCCAAAAAATAGAAACAGTTTATATATATCCAAAAAAATTAAAAACCAACCTCATATGGTCTCCAAAATACCATAGGCATTTTTAGTTGAAAGTCCAGGCTCACTAGGCCTCAAAAAGGATAACTAAACTGATCAAAAAGTGGAAAAATTAACTGTCTCAGAACCTGAATTTCCTTACATCCAAACGTGCATTACAGTAAGATATGCATACATGTGTAGACAGAAAATTTTTCATAGATCATATAGACATACATTTTTCATACATTGCATTTGAAAGCACCCTAGGTGGTTCGCATGCTTTTAACGGTCAAAAACTGTGAAAGAGGAATGGAAAACGTTACCTGCGCCGCGCTGAACGCGTAGGAATTGACGGATTTAGAATCTAACTGCCAGAACTCCGTAGATCTGAAAAAGAAGATCGAAAATCCTTTCCCTGCTCAAACGGGAAACTTGCAAAATAAAATCCCGCAGCACATTAAGTAGCCCGGGCAGCCGCACGTCCACCTGCGGCTACCGTACCTCCACATGCGTCAGCTCAGGTGGGTCCCACCTACCCCGGGCCCAATTCGGTTCAAGTCGAAATGGAGTTTAAATGGGCCGCCGAATCAAATCTGAAGAGAAATCGCTACGCGATTGAGCAGTTTGTCCTTAAATCCTGCATTCAAGCAGTGCAATCCTGACAAAAAGGGAAACTCCACAGAGACCTTTGAGATTCAGCCCGGAGCCATGTCCGGGGGTCAACAGATCAAACTACAAAAAAGCTGCGCAAAAATTGCGGAAAACTACCATTTTCGAAGCATCAGGTATTGACCGGTGATAACTCAGCTGTTGGTTCCAGTCTAGTGAAGCAACGGGTATTGACCGGTGACAACTCAGTCGTTGGTTCCAGTTCAGCAAAGCATCGGGTACTGACCGGTGACAACTCAGCCGTTGGTTCCAGTACAGCGAAGCATCGGGTACTGGCCGGTGATAACTCAGTCGTTAGTTCCAGTCCAGCGAAGCATCGGGTACTGGCCGATGACAACTTAGTCGTTGGTTCCAATCCAGCGAAGCATCGGGTACTGGCCGATGAAAACTCAGCCGCTGATTCCACCCCAGCGAAGTTCGGGTGCAGACTGCAGACAATTTCAACCTTCAGAATAGTCCCATGAGATATCGGGAGACGATCTACAATTGAGAGTCATATCATAATCCATCTTCACAAAGGACAGATGATGGAATCTGTTATACACATCCTCAAAGAAGATCATTGAGGTAGTATCAATCCTGGCCACTTCCTCAATACCTACAAAGCTATCGCAGAGGACTTCATCCCCAGCAGATTAAGACGGGAAAATTTGTGATAACTCACTCCCTCAGAATCTACAAAGCTATTGCAGAGGATGTCATCCCCAGCAGGTCAAGACGGGAAAATTTGTGATAAATCATCTTTAACTAACTCATCAGAGTCAAATAAATTATCGTGAATGATGTCATCCACCGCCGAGAATGACAAAACTGGCTCGCGATAACTTCCTCATACCATCAATGGCTATACCGGATAGCGTCATCCCCAGCAAAGTGATAACGTACACAGCCAAAAGTAGCCCCATTCTACTCCAAGACGCCCAGCTTCAAAATGGCTTTGGCACTCTCTATTTCCAGTGTCTACTAATCTTTATCCTGTCCATTCCATAACGTTACATAGACATGATAAAGAGGGGCATCTGTAGACACTCGAAAATTTTCTTACCCCAATACTAACCCGGTAGGAGGGTAAATCCATCAATCAATCCAAATTCGGCCACCAACGCCGGTCCTTCAACCTAAATCTGATTCCCCATATCGATAATCAAGTTTCAACAGTCAATCGGACCATCAATCAAGTTCTGACAGTTAATCAGACAATTAAATAAGTTTTGACAGTCAATCGGACCATCAATCAAGTTCCGACAGTCAATCGGACCATCAATCAAGTTTTGACAGTCAATCGGACCAGCAATTAAGCTTCGACAGTCAATCAGACCATCAATCAAGTTCCGACAGTCTATCAGACCATCAATCAAGTTTTGACAGTCAATCGGACCATCAATCAAGTTCTGACAGTCAGTCGGATCATCAAGCTCAACCCCGGTCTCAACCCGGGAAGTTAAAATCAACCCCGGGCTCAACTCAGGAAGTCAATTCAACCCCGGCAGCAACCCGGGAGGTACCAATCAACCCCGACCTCAATATCGGGTCGTAAAGTCAACCCTGGTCTTAATTCGGGAAGTCAAGGCAACCTCAACATCAACCGAGGACATGTCAAGCCATCTCTGATCTCAATCCAGGAAACACAGTTTATCCTCGGCAGCAACCCGGGAAGTCAAACTCAACCCCGATCTCAATCCGGGAAGTACAGGTCAACCCCGGTCTTAACCCGGGACGTCAGGTCAACTTCAGACATCAGCCTGAAGCATCACAACAACTCCAGAGCAAAACCCAGAATGACCACGTCAGCCTCAAAGACAACCTTGAGGTCAAAAGACTCGACTAGGATCCAAATCTTGGAATCAACTCCCAGAAGTCAACCAGCGATCATGCCGACACTACAGGGAGCCCCGGGAGGGGTACAACGATCATTTTATCCACTCTCAACCGACTTGGTCAAACTCAAGCCAAATCGATGCCGCCGAAGTCATAATGAACCCTAACGACGATCCCGAGTGGCAACTACGCAAGACTGCTCAACGGACAAACTACGGGGAATCAAAGACCTGGTTATGAACCTGTCTTCCTGGACCCAAAAAATGTTTTTTCCCATGTCATTACGACACTCTCGGCGAGAGCTTTCCGGAAAGGTATCGTACGCCTCAAACGGACGCTCCGATCAAAAGTTAGAAAGTTTCTGACCAGACATCGCATTGCTCGAAGTGCACGTACTTCGAGACAATCAAGCCGGGCACATGGGCCCCACCTAGGGGAGCAAAATCTCTACCTGTGACTACCGCAGGTAGAGTGGAGGCTCCCTGGCCTATAAATAAACGTGCCCCCCGTTCATTTAAAAAAATTCAAAAACGCAGCAAAGCCCTGCCAGTTTGATTTTCTGACTTTTACACCTCTTCCAAACCCAAATATTTTTACTCCAACAGGTAGATATACCCATATACTACCACATATCAAAAAACCACCGGTAGATTTGGATGTTTAAAGCCTATGATTCGGCAAAAAGCCCGTAGTGCAGCCCATTGTAAGTATTTTTACGATCAGCAAGTCAGTACTACTACTTTGCACTACTTTACACTTGCACACAAAGTTTCATCTTCTAAATATGCCCGAAACTAAGTTCTGTGGCCGTTTTCATCAAAAATTAATACATTTCTGTACATAAACTCCGTTTTCAACATTTTTACAACTCGAATTGACTATCCGTCAGCTCCAGTAGCATCAATGCACTAGCACGCACATTCTGGCAACTTCGCCAGACTGGGTTATCTTCCCAGTCTGGGTTTGTCTTTTTTGTATATATTTAACTACAAATGTACTAACATTTCAATTCTGTCAAGCCCGGATGTCAAATTCGAGGTAGCTTACCGCTTTTATATATATTTACGCATATATAAACGACATTCACCATCACTGGTACTCATATCAGTTCTGGTTGACTACATTTCTATAACTATATACATATTTATATATTTTTAGTCCGGCCTGAATTACTTCATGGCCATTTTACTACTTTTGCACACTTTTCCATACTGGGTGCTCTCCCCAGTCACTAGGTGACTACTTTCTGTCAATTTCAATTCTAGCACCGGCGTGAAAACACATCGCCCTTATTACTGTTTATATATATATATATATATATATATATATATATATATTTTATTTCTGTCACAACCTGGATTATTTCGTGGCTATTTACAATTTATATATATATATATATATATATATATATATAAGTAAATGTAATTACTTTAACTTTAGTTAAATGTTTTTAACTTTAGTTAAATGTTTTTACTTTACCTTTAGTAAATGTAAAAGTAATTTACTTTTAACCTAAGTTAAATGTTTTTAACTTAAGTTAAATGTTTCTTACTTTAGTTAAATATTTTTACTTTTAACCTTAAGTAAATGTAAAAGTTACTTCGGTACATATAAACCGGTAACTTTAGTTCTATTTAATGGAACTCAAGTGTTAGAGTTTCCTTAGGCTTAGAAATGTAAACCATTTAGCCTCATCAGAGGTTCTCTCTCCTTCTCTCCCCCTTCTCTCTACCTTCTCTCTAGTTAGAAGAAGAAGAAGTTCCTGTACTTCTTCTTCCCTTTGTAAATAGATCCAGATACGATGTAATCCTTTCCCAAATGTTTATAATACAAGAAAGAGATTACTTTACCGATTCACCGGTCATCTACTTTAAGTTTCAAAATTGTTTTAAGTTTAAAGTTTTGTTTAAACTTTTCGTCCGCTGTTAAATGGTATCAGAGCCATGCGGTGTTGTCTCTTGGTGTCACTGTTTGTTCTCCGGTCAAACACAGAGGTCTGAGTTTAAAACCTTGTTTTTACTTCTTCTTTAGACTTCTGTTGCTCCGTCCTTAGAGCACCTAGTTTAAGTCACCTAGTCTCTTTGTATAAACCACCCTGTTTCGCCATAGGTCCCGTCGAGCCGTTGTAAGTCTCAAGAGTGTGAGCAGTTAAGGCAAAAAGGGAATCACTAGATTCTAGGGTATGTGTTTATGTTAAGCAAAGAAAGGGGTATGTACTTAAGCGACTTTGGTATGTCTTTAAGTGGAATGTCAACAGATCTAGAGATTAGGTTTGAACAAAGTTAAAACGAAGTAGACTGTTTAGATCGAGTTCATCAGTTAGTCAAGAGTCAGCCGTATAGGGGATGGTGATCTCTCTGAGAAGAAGATCAACAGCACCCACCGGCGAGGAAGGAGCCGGACCTCAACAGTCAACAGTCAGAAGACGCTGGCCCCCCAGGGTCCCACGGTCATCGGATGCTCCAGATGCAATCAGTGCGTCCGACAAAGTCAAAAAGTAAAGGACATATAGGGGATGGTGATCTCTCTGAGAAGAAGATCAACAGCACCCACCGGCGAGGAAGGAGCCGGACCTCAACAGGGAATCACTAGATTCTAGGGTATGTGTTTATGTTAAGCAAAGAAAGGGGTATGTACTTAAGCGACTTTGGTATGTCTTTAAGTGGAATATCAACAGATCTAGAGATTAGGTTTGAACAAAGTTAAAACGAAGTAGACTGTTTAGATCGAGTTCATCAGTTAGTCAAGAGTCAGCCGTGTGATCCTTGTATCAGACACAGTCTGATCAGTTTTTCTAAAAATTTTTACATAAAATTTTTGAAATCTACAGTAGGTGACCAAAAAATTTCAGTGAAAATTTTTCTCCTTTCTTAAAATTAAACATAATTTTTGGGGGAAAAAGGATTGAATCCCTGGATTTTTTTTTTGGGGTCGAAGTATAGGGGATGGTGATCTCTCTGAGAAGAAGATCAACAGCACCCACCGGCGAGGAAGGAGCCGGACCTCAACAGTCAACAGTCAGAAGACGCTGGCCCCCCAGGGTCCCACAGTCATCGGATGCTCCAGATGCAATCAGTGCGTCCGACAAAGTCAAAAAGTAAAGGACACCTTTACTTTAGTAAAAGTTATTTACTTAAGTAAAAGTAAATGTAATTACTTTAACTTTAGTTAAATGTTTTTAACTTTAGTTAAATGTTTTTACTTTACCTTTAGTAAATGTAAAAGTAATTTACTTTTAACCTAAGTTAAATGTTTTTAACTTAAGTTAAATGTTTCTTACTTTAGTTAAATGTTTTTACTTTTAACCTTAAGTAAATGTAAAAGTTACTTCGGTAAATATAAACCGGTAACTTTAGTTCTATTTAAAGGAACTCAAGTGTTAGAGTTTCCTTAGGCTTAGAAATGTAAACCATTTAGCCTCATCAGAGGTTCTCTCTCCTTCTCTCCCCCTTCTCTCTACCTTCTCTCTAGTTAGAAGAAGAAGAAGTTCCTGTACTTCTTCTTCCCTTTGTAAATAGATCCAGATACGATGTAATCCTTTCCCAAATGTTTATAATACAAGAAAGAGATTACTTTACCGATTCACCGGTCATCTACTTTAAGTTTCAAAATTGTTTTAAGTTTAAAGTTTTGTTTAAACTTTTCGTCCGCTGTTAAATGGTATCAGAGCCATGCGGTGTTGTCTCTTGGTGTCACTGTTTGTTCTCCGGTCAAACACAGAGGTCTGAGTTTAAAACCTTGTTTTTACTTCTTCTTTAGACTTCTGTTGCTCCGTCCTTAGAGCACCTAGTTTAAGTCACCTAGTCTCTTTGTATAAACCACCCTGTTTCGCCATAGGTCCCGTCGAGCCGTTGTAAGTCTCAAGAGTGTGAGCAGTTAAGGCAAAAAGGGAATCACTAGATTCAAGGGTATGTGTTTATGTTAAGCAAAGAAAGGGGTATGTACTTAAGCGACTTTGGTATGTCTTTAAGTGGAATGTCAACAGATCTAGAGATTAGGTTTGAACAAAGTTAAAACGAAGTAGACTGTTTAGATCGAGTTCATCAGTTAGTCAAGAGTCAGCCGTGTGATCCTAGTATCAGACACAGTCTGATTAGTTTTTCTAAAAATTTTTACATAAAATTTTTTTTTTGAAAGCAACAGTCGGTGACCAAAATTTCGGTGAAATTTTTCTCCTTTCTTAAAATTAAACATAATTTTTGGGGGAAAAAGGATTGAATCCCTGGATTTTTTTTTGGGGTCGAAGTATAGGGGATGGTGATCTCTCTGAGAAGAAGATCAACAGCACCCACCGGCGAGGAAGGAGCCGGACCTCAACAGTCAACAGTCAGAAGACGCTGGCCCCCCAGGGTCCCACAGTCATCGGATGCTCCAGATGCAATCAGTGCGTCCGACAAAGTCAAAAAGTAAAGGACACCTTTACTTTAGTAAAAGTTATTTACTTAAGTAAAAGTAAATGTAATTACTTTAACTTTAGTTAAATGTTTTTAACTTTAGTTAAATGTTTTTACTTTACCTTTAGTAAATGTAAAAGTAATTTACTTTTAACCTAAGTTAAATGTTTTTAACTTAAGTTAAATGTTTCTTACTTTAGTTAAATGTTTTTACTTTTAACCTTAAGTAAATGTAAAAGTTACTTCGGTAAATATAAACCGGTAACTTTAGTTCTATTTAAAGGAACTCAAGTGTTAGAGTTTCCTTAGGCTTAGAAATGTAAACCATTTAGCCTCATCTGAGGTTCTCTCCTCCTTCTCTCCCCCTTCTCTCTACCTTCTCTCTAGTTAGAAGAAGAAGAAGTTCCTGTACTTCTTCTTCCCTTTGTAAATAGATCCAGATACGATGTAATCCTTTCCCAAATGTTTATAATACAAGAAAGAGATTACTTTACCGATTCACCGGTCATCTACTTTAAGTTTCAAAATTGTTTTAAGTTTAAAGTTTTGTTTAAACTTTTCGTCCGCTGTTAAATGGCCACCCTGTTTCGCCATAGGTCCCGTCGAGCCGTTGTAAGTCTCAAGAGTGTGAGCAGTTAAGGCAAAAAGGGAATCACTAGATTCTAGGGTATGTGTTTATGTTAAGCAAAGAAAGGGGTATGTACTTAAGCGACTTTGGTATGTCTTTAAGTGGAATATCAACAGATCTAGAGATTAGGTTTGAACAAAGTTAAAACGAAGTAGACTGTTTAGATCGAGTTCATCAGTTAGTCAAGAGTCAGCCGTGTGATCCTTGTATCAGACACAGTCTGATCAGTTTTTCTAAAAAATTTTACATAAAATTTTTGAAATCTACAGTTGGTGACCAAAAATTTCGGTGATATTTTTTCTCCTTTCTTAAAATTAAACATAATTTTGGGGGGAAAAAGGATTGAATCCCTGGATTTTTTTTTTTGGGGTCGAAGTATAGGGGATGGTGATCTCTCTGAGAAGAAGATCAACAGCACCCACCGGCGAGGAAGGAGCCGGACCTCAACAGTCAACAGTCAGAAGACGCTGGCCCCCCAGGGTCCCACAGTCATCGGATGCTCCAGATGCAATCAGTGCGTCCGACAAAGTCAAAAAGTAAAGGACACCTTTACTTTAGTAAAAGTTATTTACTTAAGTAAAAGTAAATGTAATTACTTTAACTTTAGTTAAATGTTTTTAACTTTAGTTAAATGTTTTTACTTTACCTTTAGTAAATGTAAAAGTAATTTACTTTTAACCTAAGTTAAATGTTTTTAACTTAAGTTAAATGTTTCTTACTTTAGTTAAATGTTTTTACTTTTAACCTTAAGTAAATGTAAAAGTTACTTCGGTAAATATAAACCGGTAACTTTATTTCTATTTAAAGGAACTCAAGTGTTAGAGTTTCCTTAGGCTTAGAAATGTAAACCATTTAGCCTCATCTGAGGTTCTCTCCTCCTTCTCTCCCCCTTCTCTCTACCTTCTCTCTAGTTAGAAGAAGAAGAAGTTCCTGTACTTCTTCTTCCCTTTGTAAATAGATCCAGATACGATGTAATCCTTTCCCAAATGTTTATAATACAAGAAAGAGATTACTTTACCGATTCACCGGTCATCTACTTTAAGTTTCAAAATTGTTTTAAGTTTAAAGTTTTTTTTAAACTTTTCGTCCGCTGTTAAATGGTATCAGAGCCATGCGGTGTTGTCTCTTGGTGTCACTGTTTGTTCTCCGGTCAAACACAGAGGTCTGAGTTTAAAACCTTGTTTTTACTTCTTCTTTAGACTTCTGTTGCTCCGTCCTTAGAGCACCTAGTTTAAGTCACCTAGTCTCTTTGTATAAACCACCCTGTTTCGCCATAGGTCCCGTCGAGCCGTTGTAAGTCTCAAGAGTGTGAGCAGTTAAGGCAAAAAGGGAATCACTAGATTCTAGGGTATGTGTTTATGTTAAGCAAAGAAAGGGGTATGTACTTAAGCGACTTTGGTATGTCTTTAAGTGGAATGTCAACAGATCTAGAGATTAGGTTTGAACAAAGTTAAAACGAAGTAGACTGTTTAGATCGAGTTCATCAGTTAGTCAAGAATCAGACGTGTGATCCTAGTATCAGACACAGTCTGATTAGTTTTTCTAAAAATTTTTACATAAAATTTTTTTTTTGAAAGCAACAGTCGGTGACCAAAATTTCGGTGAAATTTTTCTCCTTTCTTAAAATTAAACATAATTTTTGGGGGAAAAAGGATTGAATCCCTGGATTTTTTTTTGGGGTCGAAGTATAGGGGATGGTGATCTCTCTGAGAAGAAGATCAACAGCACCCACCGGCGAGGAAGGAGCCGGACCTCAACAGTCAACAGTCAGAAGACGCTGGCCCCCCAGGGTCCCACAGTCATCGGATGCTCCAGATGCAATCAGTGCGTCCGACAAAGTCAAAAAGTAAAGGACACCTTTACTTTAGTAAAAGTTATTTACTTAAGTAAAAGTAAATGTAATTACTTTAACTTTAGTTAAATGTTTTTAACTTTAGTTAAATGTTTTTACTTTACCTTTAGTAAATGTAAAAGTAATTTACTTTTAACCTAAGTTAAATGTTTTTAACTTAAGTTAAATGTTTCTTACTTTAGTTAAATGTTTTTACTTTTAACCTTAAGTAAATGTAAAAGTTACTTCGGTAAATATAAACCGGTAACTTTAGTTCTATTTAAAGGAACTCAAGTGTTAGAGTTTCCTTAGGCTTAGAAATGTAAACCATTTAGCCTCATCTGAGGTTCTCTCCTCCTTCTCTCCCCCTTCTCTCTACCTTCTCTCTAGTTAGAAGAAGAAGAAGTTCCTGTACTTCTTCTTCCCTTTGTAAATAGATCCAGATACGATGTAATCCTTTCCCAAATGTTTATAATACAAGAAAGAGATTACTTTACCGATTCACCGGTCATCTACTTTAAGTTTCAAAATTGTTTTAAGTTTAAAGTTTTGTTTAAACTTTTCGTCCGCTGTTAAATGGCCACCCTGTTTCGCCATAGGTCCCGTCGAGCCGTTGTAAGTCTCAAGAGTGTGAGCAGTTAAGGCAAAAAGGGAATCACTAGATTCTAGGGTATGTGTTTATGTTAAGCAAAGAAAGGGGTATGTACTTAAGCGACTTTGGTATGTCTTTAAGTGGAATATCAACAGATCTAGAGATTAGGTTTGAACAAAGTTAAAACGAAGTAGACTGTTTAGATCGAGTTCATCAGTTAGTCAAGAGTCAGCCGTGTGATCCTTGTATCAGACACAGTCTGATCAGTTTTTCTAAAAAATTTTACATAAAATTTTTGAAATCTACAGTTGGTGACCAAAAATTTCGGTGATATTTTTTCTCCTTTCTTAAAATTAAACATAATTTTGGGGGGAAAAAGGATTGAATCCCTGGATTTTTTTTTTTTGGGGTCGAAGTATAGGGGATGGTGATCTCTCTGAGAAGAAGATCAACAGCACCCACCGGCGAGGAAGGAGCCGGACCTCAACAGTCAACAGTCAGAAGACGCTGGCCCCCCAGGGTCCCACAGTCATCGGATGCTCCAGATGCAATCAGTGCGTCCGACAAAGTCAAAAAGTAAAGGACACCTTTACTTTAGTAAAAGTTATTTACTTAAGTAAAAGTAAATGTAATTACTTTAACTTTAGTTAAATGTTTTTAACTTTAGTTAAATGTTTTTACTTTACCTTTAGTAAATGTAAAAGTAATTTACTTTTAACCTAAGTTAAATGTTTTTAACTTAAGTTAAATGCTTCTTACTTTAGTTAAATGTTTTTACTTTTAACCTTAAGTAAATGTAAAAGTTACTTCGGTAAATATAAACCGGTAACTTTATTTCTATTTAAAGGAACTCAAGTGTTAGAGTTTCCTTAGGCTTAGAAATGTAAACCATTTAGCCTCATCTGAGGTTCTCTCCTCCTTCTCTCCCCCTTCTCTCTACCTTCTCTCTAGTTAGAAGAAGAAGAAGTTCATGTACTTCTTCTTCCCTTTGTAAATAGATCCAGATACGATGTAATCCTTTCCCAAATGTTTATAATACAAGAAAGAGATTACTTTACCGATTCACCGGTCATCTACTTTAAGTTTCAAAATTGTTTTAAGTTTAAAGTTTTGTTTAAACTTTTCGTCCGCTGTTAAATGGTATCAGAGCCATGCGGTGTTGTCTCTTGGTGTCACTGTTTGTTCTCCGGTCAAACACAGAGGTCTGAGTTTAAAACCTTGTTTTTACTTCTTCTTTAGACTTCTGTTGCTCCGTCCTTAGAGCACCTAGTTTAAGTCACCTAGTCTCTTTGTATAAACCACCCTGTTTCGCCATAGGTCCCGTCGAGCCGTTGTAAGTCTCAAGAGTGTGAGCAGTTAAGGCAAAAAGGGAATCACTAGATTCTAGGGTATGTGTTTATGTTAAGCAAAGAAAGGGGTATGTACTTAAGCGACTTTGGTATGTCTTTAAGTGGAATGTCAACAGATCTAGAGATTACGTTTGAACAAAGTTAAAACGAAGTAGACTGTTTAGATCGAGTTCATCAGTTAGTCAAGAATCAGACGTGTGATCCTAGTATCAGACACAGTCTGATTAGTTTTTCTAAAAATTTTTACATAAAATTTTTTTTTTGAAAGCAACAGTCGGTGACCAAAATTTCGGTGAAATTTTTCTCCTTTCTTAAAATTAAACATAATTTTTGGGGGAAAAAGGATTGAATCCCTGGATTTTTTTTTGGGGTCGAAGTATAGGGGATGGTGATCTCTCTGAGAAGAAGATCAACAGCACCCACCGGCGAGGAAGGAGCCGGACCTCAACAGTCAACAGTCAGAAGACGCTGGCCCCCCAGGGTCCCACAGTCATCGGATGCTCCAGATGCAATCAGTGCGTCCGACAAAGTCAAAAAGTAAAGGACACCTTTACTTTAGTAAAAGTTATTTACTTAAGTAAAAGTAAATGTAATTACTTTAACTTTAGTTAAATGTTTTTAACTTTAGTTAAATATTTTTACTTTACCTTTAGTAAATGTAAAAGTAATTTACTTTTAACCTAAGTTAAATGTTTTTAACTTAAGTTAAATGTTTCTTACTTTAGTTAAATGTTTTTACTTTTAACCTTAAGTAAATGTAAAAGTTACTTCGGTAAATATAAACCGGTAACTTTAGTTCTATTTAAAGGAACTCAAGTGTTAGAGTTTCCTTAGGCTTAGAAATGTAAACCATTTAGCCTCATCTGAGGTTCTCTCCTCCTTCTCTCCCCCTTCTCTCTACCTTCTCTCTAGTTAGAAGAAGAAGAAGTTCCTGTACTTCTTCTTCCCTTTGTAAATAGATCCAGATACGATGTAATCCTTTCCCAAATGTTTATAATACAAGAAAGAGATTACTTTACCGATTCACCGGTCATCTACTTTAAGTTTCAAAATTGTTTTAAGTTTAAAGTTTTGTTTAAACTTTTCGTCCGCTGTTAAATGGCCACCCTGTTTCGCCATAGGTCCCGTCGAGCCGTTGTAAGTCTCAAGAGTGTGAGCAGTTAAGGCAAAAAGGGAATCACTAGATTCTAGGGTATGTGTTTATGTTAAGCAAAGAAAGGGGTATGTACTTAAGCGACTTTGGTATGTCTTTAAGTGGAATATCAACAGATCTAGAGATTAGGTTTGAACAAAGTTAAAACGAAGTAGACTGTTTAGATCGAGTTCATCAGTTAGTCAAGAGTCAGCCGTGTGATCCTTGTATCAGACACAGTCTGATCAGTTTTTCTAAAAAAATTTACATAAAATTTTTGAAATCTACAGTTGGTGACCAAAAATTTCGGTGATATTTTTTCTCCTTTCTTAAAATTAAACATAATTTTGGGGGGAAAAAGGATTGAATCCCTGGATTTTTTTTTTTGGGGTCGAAGTATAGGGGATGGTGATCTCTCTGAGAAGAAGATCAACAGCACCCACCGGCGAGGAAGGAGCCGGACCTCAACAGTCAACAGTCAGAAGACGCTGGCCCCCCAGGGTCCCACAGTCATCGGATGCTCCAGATGCAATCAGTGCGTCCGACAAAGTCAAAAAGTAAAGGACACCTTTACTTTAGTAAAAGTTATTTACTTAAGTAAAAGTAAATGTAATTACTTTAACTTTAGTTAAATGTTTTTAACTTTAGTTAAATGTTTTTACTTTACCTTTAGTAAATGTAAAAGTAATTTACTTTTAACCTAAGTTAAATGTTTTTAACTTAAGTTAAATGTTTCTTACTTTAGTTAAATGTTTTTACTTTTAACCTTAAGTAAATGTAAAAGTTACTTCGGTAAATATAAACCGGTAACTTTATTTCTATTTAAAGGAACTCAAGTGTTAGAGTTTCCTTAGGCTTAGAAATGTAAACCATTTAGCCTCATCTGAGGTTCTCTCCTCCTTCTCTCCCCCTTCTCTCTACCTTCTCTCTAGTTAGAAGAAGAAGAAGTTCCTGTACTTCTTCTTCCCTTTGTAAATAGATCCAGATACGATGTAATCCTTTCCCAAATGTTTATAATACAAGAAAGAGATTACTTTACCGATTCACCGGTCATCTACTTTAAGTTTCAAAATTGTTTAAGTTTAAAGTTTTGTTTAAACTTTTCGTCCGCTGTTAAATGGCCACCCTGTTTCGCCATAGGTCCCGTCGAGCCGTTGTAAGTCTCAAGAGTGTGAGCAGTTAAGGCAAAAAGGGAATCACTAGATTCTAGGGTATGTGTTTATGTTAAGCAAAGAAAGGGGTATGTACTTAAGCGACTTTGGTATGTCTTTAAGTGGAATATCAACAGATCTAGAGATTAGGTTTGAACAAAGTTAAAACGAAGTAGACTGTTTAGATCGAGTTCATCAGTTAGTCAAGAGTCAGCCGTGTGATCCTTGTATCAGACACAGTCTGATCAGTTTTTCTAAAAAATTTTACATAAAATTTTTGAAATCTACAGTTGGTGACCAAAAATTTCGGTGATATTTTTTCTCCTTTCTTAAAATTAAACATAATTTTGGGGGGAAAAAGGATTGAATCCCTGGATTTTTTTTTTTTGGGGTCGAAGTATAGGGGATGGTGATCTCTCTGAGAAGAAGATCAACAGCACCCACCGGCGAGGAAGGAGCCGGACCTCAACAGTCAACAGTCAGAAGACGCTGGCCCCCCAGGGTCCCACAGTCATCGGATGCTCCAGATGCAATCAGTGCGTCCGACAAAGTCAAAAAGTAAAGGACACCTTTACTTTAGTAAAAGTTATTTACTTAAGTAAAAGTAAATGTAATTACTTTAACTTTAGTTAAATGTTTTTAACTTTAGTTAAATGTTTTTACTTTACCTTTAGTAAATGTAAAAGTAATTTACTTTTAACCTAAGTTAAATGTTTTTAACTTAAGTTAAATGCTTCTTACTTTAGTTAAATGTTTTTACTTTTAACCTTAAGTAAATGTAAAAGTTACTTCGGTAAATATAAACCGGTAACTTTATTTCTATTTAAAGGAACTCAAGTGTTAGAGTTTCCTTAGGCTTAGAAATGTAAACCATTTAGCCTCATCTGAGGTTCTCTCCTCCTTCTCTCCCCCTTCTCTCTACCTTCTCTCTAGTTAGAAGAAGAAGAAGTTCATGTACTTCTTCTTCCCTTTGTAAATAGATCCAGATACGATGTAATCCTTTCCCAAATGTTTATAATACAAGAAAGAGATTACTTTACCGATTCACCGGTCATCTACTTTAAGTTTCAAAATTGTTTTAAGTTTAAAGTTTTGTTTAAACTTTTCGTCCGCTGTTAAATGGTATCAGAGCCATGCGGTGTTGTCTCTTGGTGTCACTGTTTGTTCTCCGGTCAAACACAGAGGTCTGAGTTTAAAACCTTGTTTTTACTTCTTCTTTAGACTTCTGTTGCTCCGTCCTTAGAGCACCTAGTTTAAGTCACCTAGTCTCTTTGTATAAACCACCCTGTTTCGCCATAGGTCCCGTCGAGCCGTTGTAAGTCTCAAGAGTGTGAGCAGTTAAGGCAAAAAGGGAATCACTAGATTCTAGGGTATGTGTTTATGTTAAGCAAAGAAAGGGGTATGTACTTAAGCGACTTTGGTATGTCTTTAAGTGGAATGTCAACAGATCTAGAGATTACGTTTGAACAAAGTTAAAACGAAGTAGACTGTTTAGATCGAGTTCATCAGTTAGTCAAGAATCAGACGTGTGATCCTAGTATCAGACACAGTCTGATTAGTTTTTCTAAAAATTTTTACATAAAAATTTTTTTTTGAAAGCAACAGTCGGTGACCAAAATTTCGGTGAAATTTTTCTCCTTTCTTAAAATTAAACATAATTTTTGGGGGAAAAAGGATTGAATCCCTGGATTTTTTTTTTGGGGTCGAAGTATAGGGGATGGTGATCTCTCTGAGAAGAAGATCAACAGCACCCACCGGCGAGGAAGGAGCCGGACCTCAACAGTCAACAGTCAGAAGACGCTGGCCCCCCAGGGTCCCACAGTCATCGGATGCTCCAGATGCAATCAGTGCGTCCGACAAAGTCAAAAAGTAAAGGACACCTTTACTTTAGTAAAAGTTATTTACTTAAGTAAAAGTAAATGTAATTACTTTAACTTTAGTTAAATGTTTTTAACTTTAGTTAAATATTTTTACTTTACCTTTAGTAAATGTAAAAGTAATTTACTTTTAACCTAAGTTAAATGTTTTTAACTTAAGTTAAATGTTTCTTACTTTAGTTAAATGTTTTTACTTTTAACCTTAAGTAAATGTAAAAGTTACTTCGGTAAATATAAACCGGTAACTTTAGTTCTATTTAAAGGAACTCAAGTGTTAGAGTTTCCTTAGGCTTAGAAATGTAAACCATTTAGCCTCATCTGAGGTTCTCTCCTCCTTCTCTCCCCCTTCTCTCTACCTTCTCTCTAGTTAGAAGAAGAAGAAGTTCCTGTACTTCTTCTTCCCTTTGTAAATAGATCCAGATACGATGTAATCCTTTCCCAAATGTTTATAATACAAGAAAGAGATTACTTTACCGATTCACCGGTCATCTACTTTAAGTTTCAAAATTGTTTTAAGTTTAAAGTTTTGTTTAAACTTTTCGTCCGCTGTTAAATGGCCACCCTGTTTCGCCATAGGTCCCGTCGAGCCGTTGTAAGTCTCAAGAGTGTGAGCAGTTAAGGCAAAAAGGGAATCACTAGATTCTAGGGTATGTGTTTATGTTAAGCAAAGAAAGGGGTATGTACTTAAGCGACTTTGGTATGTCTTTAAGTGGAATATCAACAGATCTAGAGATTAGGTTTGAACAAAGTTAAAACGAAGTAGACTGTTTAGATCGAGTTCATCAGTTAGTCAAGAGTCAGCCGTGTGATCCTTGTATCAGACACAGTCTGATCAGTTTTTCTAAAAAATTTACATAAAATTTTTGAAATCTACAGTTGGTGACCAAAAATTTCGGTGATATTTTTTCTCCTTTCTTAAAATTAAACATAATTTTGGGGGGAAAAAGGATTGAATCCCTGGATTTTTTTTTTTGGGGTCGAAGTATAGGGGATGGTGATCTCTCTGAGAAGAAGATCAACAGCACCCACCGGCGAGGAAGGAGCCGGACCTCAACAGTCAACAGTCAGAAGACGCTGGCCCCCCAGGGTCCCACAGTCATCGGATGCTCCAGATGCAATCAGTGCGTCCGACAAAGTCAAAAAGTAAAGGACACCTTTACTTTAGTAAAAGTTATTTACTTAAGTAAAAGTAAATGTAATTACTTTAACTTTAGTTAAATGTTTTTAACTTTAGTTAAATGTTTTTACTTTACCTTTAGTAATGTAAAAGTAATTTACTTTTAACCTAAGTTAAATGTTTTTAACTTAAGTTAAATGTTTCTTACTTTAGTTAAATGTTTTTACTTTTAACCTTAAGTAAATGTAAAAGTTACTTCGGTAAATATAAACCGGTAACTTTATTTCTATTTAAAGGAACTCAAGTGTTAGAGTTTCCTTAGGCTTAGAAATGTAAACCATTTAGCCTCATCTGAGGTTCTCTCCTCCTTCTCTCCCCCTTCTCTCTACCTTCTCTCTAGTTAGAAGAAGAAGAAGTTCCTGTACTTCTTCTTCCCTTTGTAAATAGATCCAGATACGATGTAATCCTTTCCCAAATGTTTATAATACAAGAAAGAGATTACTTTACCGATTCACCGGTCATCTACTTTAAGTTTCAAAATTGTTTTAAGTTTAAGTTTGTTTAAACTTTTCGTCCGCTGTTAAATGGTATCAGAGCCATGCGGTGTGTCTCTTGGTGTCACTGTTTGTTCTCCGGTCAAACACAGAGGTCTGAGTTTAAAACCTTGTTTTTACTTCTTCTTTAGACTTCTGTTGCTCCGTCCTTAGAGCACCTAGTTTAAGTCACCTAGTCTCTTTGTATAAACCACCCTGTTTCGCCATAGGTCCCGTCGAGCCGTTGTAAGTCTCAAGAGTGTGAGCAGTTAAGGCAAAAAGGGAATCACTAGATTCTAGGGTATGTGTTTATGTTAAGCAAAGAAAGGGGTATGTACTTAAGCGACTTTGGTATGTCTTTAAGTGGAATGTCAACAGATCTAGAGATTACGTTTGAACAAAGTTAAAACGAAGTAGACTATTTAGATCGAGTTCATCAGTTAGTCAAGAATCAGACGTGTGATCCTAGTATCAGACACAGTCTGATTAGTTTTTCTAAAAAATTTTACATAAATTTTTTTTTTTCAAAGCAACAGTCGGTGACCAAAATTTCGGTGAAATTTTTCTCCTTTCTTAAAATTAAACATAATTTTGGGGGAAAAAGGATTGAATCCCTGGATTTTTTTTTTGGGGTCGAAGTATAGGGGATGGTGATCTCTCTGAGAAGAAGATCAACAGCACCCACCGGCGAGGAAGGAGCCGGACCTCAACAGTCAACAGTCAGAAGACGCTGGCCCCCCAGGGTCCCACAGTCATCGGATGCTCCAGATGCAATCAGTGCGTCCGACAAAGTCAAAAAGTAAAGGACACCTTCACTTTAGTAAAAGTTATTTACTTAAGTAAAAGTAAATGTAATTACTTTAACTTTAGTTAAATGTTTTTAACTTTAGTTAAATGTTTTTACTTTACCTTTAGTAAATGTAAAAGTAATTTACTTTTAACCTAAGTTAAATGTTTTTAACTTAAGTTAAATGTTTCTTACTTTAGTTAAATGTTTTTACTTTTAACCTTAAGTAAATGTAAAAGTTACTTCGGTAAATATAAACCGGTAACTTTAGTTCTATTTAAAGGAACTCAAGTGTTAGAGTTTCCTTAGGCTTAGAAATGTAAACCATTTAGCCTCATCTGAGGTTCTCTCCTCCTTCTCTCCCCCTTCTCTCTACCTTCTCTCTAGTTAGAAGAAGAAGAAGTTCCTGTACTTCTTCTTCCCTTTGTAAATAGATCCAGATACGATGTAATCCTTTCCCAAATGTTTATAATACAAGAAAGAGATTACTTTACCGATTCACCGGTCATCTACTTTAAGTTTCAAAATTGTTTTAAGTTTAAAGTTTTGTTTAAACTTTTCGTCCGCTGTTAAATGGCCACCCTGTTTCGCCATAGGTCCCGTCGAGCCGTTGTAAGTCTCAAGAGTGTGAGCAGTTAAGGCAAAAAGGGAATCACTAGATTCTAGGGTATGTGTTTATGTTAAGCAAAGAAGGGGTATGTACTTAAGCGACTTTGGTATGTCTTTAAGTGGAATATCAACAGATCTAGAGATTAGGTTTGAACAAAGTTAAAACGAAGTAGACTGTTTAGATCGAGTTCATCAGTTAGTCAAGAGTCAGCCGTGTGATCCTTGTATCAGACACAGTCTGATCAGTTTTTCTAAAAAATTTTACATAAAATTTTTGAAATCTACAGTTGGTGACCAAAAATTCGGTGATATTTTTTCTCCTTTCTTAAAATTAAACATAATTTTGGGGGGGAAAAAGGATTGAATCCCTGGATTTTTTTTTTGGGGTCGAAGTATAGGGGATGGTGATCTCTCTGAGAAGAAGATCAACAGCACCCACCGGCGAGGAAGGAGCCGGACCTCAACAGTCAACAGTCAGAAGACGCTGGCCCCCCAGGGTCCCACAGTCATCGGATGCTCCAGATGCAATCAGTGCGTCCGACAAAGTCAAAAAGTAAAGGACACCTTTACTTTAGTAAAAGTTATTTACTTAAGTAAAAGTAAATGTAATTACTTTAACTTTAGTTAAATGTTTTTAACTTTAGTTAAATGTTTTTACTTTACCTTTAGTAAATGTAAAAGTAATTTACTTTTAACCTAAGTTAAATGTTTTTAACTTAAGTTAAATGTTTCTTACTTTAGTTAAATGTTTTTACTTTTAACCTTAAGTAAATGTAAAAGTTACTTCGGTAAATATAAACCGGTAACTTTATTTCTATTTAAAGGAACTCAAGTGTTAGAGTTTCCTTAGGCTTAGAAATGTAAACCATTTAGCCTCATCTGAGGTTCTCTCCTCCTTCTCTCGCCCCTTCTCTCTACCTTCTCTCTAGTTAGAAGAAGAAGAAGTTCCTGTACTTCTTCTTCCCTTTGTAAATAGATCCAGATACGATGTAATCCTTTCCAAAATGTTTATAATACAAGAAAGAGATTACTTTACCGATTCACCGGTCATCTACTTTAAGTTTCAAATTGTTTTAAGTTTAAAGTTTTGTTTAAACTTTTCGTCCGCTGTTAAATGGTATCAGAGCCATGCGGTGTTGTCTCTTGGTGTCACTGTTTGTTCCTCCGGTCAAACACAGAGGTCTGAGTTTAAAACCTTGTTTTTACTTCTTCTTTAGACTTCTGTTGCTCCGTCCTTAGAGCACCTAGTTTAAGTCACCTAGTCTCTTTGTATAAACCACCCTGTTTCGCCATAGGTCCCGTCGAGCCGTTGTAAGTCTCAAGAGTGTGAGCAGTTAAGGCAAAAAGGGAATCACTAGATTCTAGGGTATGTGTTTATGTTAAGCAAAGAAAGGGGTATGTACTTAAGCGACTTTGGTATGTCTTTAAGTGGAATGTCAACAGATCTAGAGATTAGGTTTGAACAAAGTTAAACGAAGTAGACTGTTTAGATCGAGTTCATCAGTTAATCAGAGTCAGCCGTGTGATCCTTGTATCAGACACAGTCTGATCAGTTTTTCTAAAAAATTTTACATAAAATTTTTGAAATCTACAGTTGGTGACCAAAAATTTCGGGTGAAATTTTTTTCTCCTTTCTTAAATTAAACATAATTTTGGGGGGAAAAAGGATTGAATCCCTGGATTTTTTTTTTTTTGGGGTCGAAGTATAGGGGATGGTGATCTCTCTGAGAAGAAGATCAACAGCACCCACCGGCGAGGAAGGAGCCGGACCTCAACAGTCAACAGTCAGAAGACGCTGGCCCCCCAGGGTCCCACAGTCATCGGATGCTCCAGATGCAATCAGTGCGTCCGACAAAGTCAAAAAGTAAAGGACACCTTTACTTTAGTAAAAGTTATTTACTTAAGTAAAAGTAAATGTAATTACTTTAACTTTAGTTAAATGTTTTTAACTTTAGTTAAATGTTTTTACTTTACCTTTAGTAAATGTAAAAGTAATTTACTTTTAACCTAAGTTAAATGTTTTTAACTTAAGTTAAATGTTTCTTACTTTAGTTAAATGTTTTTACTTTTAACCTTAAGTAAATGTAAAAGTTACTTCGGTAAATATAAACCGGTAACTTTAGTTCTATTTAAAGGAACTCAAGTGTTAGAGTTTCCTTAGGCTTAGAAATGTAAACCATTTAGCCTCATCTGAGGTTCTCTCCTCCTTCTCTCCCCCTTCTCTCTACCTTCTCTCTAGTTAGAAGAAGAAGAAGTTCCTGTACTTCTTCTTCCCTTTGTAAATAGATCCAGATACGATGTAATCCTTTCCCAAATGTTTATAATACAAGAAAGAGATTACTTTACCGATTCACCGGTCATCTACTTTAAGTTTCAAAATTGTTTTAAGTTTAAAGTTTTGTTTAAACTTTTCGTCCGCTGTTAAATGGCCACCCTGTTTCGCCATAGGTCCCGTCGAGCCGTTGTAAGTCTCAAGAGTGTGAGCAGTTAAGGCAAAAAGGGAATCACTAGATTCTAGGGTATGTGTTTATGTTAAGCAAAGAAAGGGGTATGTACTTAAGCGACTTTGGTATGTCTTTAAGTGGAATATCAACAGATCTAGAGATTAGGTTTGAACAAAGTTAAAACGAAGTAGACTGTTTAGATCGAGTTCATCAGTTAGTCAAGAGTCAGCCGTGTGATCCTTGTATCAGACACAGTCTGATCAGTTTTTCTAAAAAATTTACATAAAATTTTTGAAATCTACAGTTGGTGACCAAAAATTTCGGTGATATTTTTTCTCCTTTCTTAAAATTAAACATAATTTTGGGGGGAAAAAGGATTGAATCCCTGGATTTTTTTTTTTTGGGGTCGAAGTATAGGGGATGGTGATCTCTCTGAGAAGAAGATCAACAGCACCCACCGGCGAGGAAGGAGCCGGACCTCAACAGTCAACAGTCAGAAGACGCTGGCCCCCCAGGGTCCCACAGTCATCGGATGCTCCAGATGCAATCAGTGCGTCCGACAAAGTCAAAAAGTAAAGGACACCTTTACTTTAGTAAAAGTTATTTACTTAAGTAAAAGTAAATGTAATTACTTTAACTTTAGTTAAATGTTTTTAACTTTAGTTAAATGTTTTTACTTTACCTTTAGTAAATGTAAAAGTAATTTACTTTTAACCTAAGTTAAATGTTTTTAACTTAAGTTAAATGTTTCTTACTTTAGTTAAATGTTTTTACTTTTAACCTTAAGTAAATGTAAAAGTTACTTCGGTAAATATAAACCGGTAACTTTATTTCTATTTAAAGGAACTCAAGTGTTAGAGTTTCCTTAGGCTTAGAAATGTAAACCATTTAGCCTCATCTGAGGTTCTCTCCTCCTTCTCTCCCCCTTCTCTCTACCTTCTCTCTAGTTAGAAGAAGAAGAAGTTCCTGTACTTCTTCTTCCCTTTGTAAATAGATCCAGATACGATGTAATCCTTTCCCAAATGTTTATAATACAAGAAAGAGATTACTTTACCGATTCACCGGTCATCTACTTTAAGTTTCAAAATTGTTTTAAGTTTAAAGTTTTTTTTAAACTTTTCGTCCGCTGTTAAATGGTATCAGAGCCATGCGGTGTTGTCTCTTGGTGTCACTGTTTGTTCTCCGGTCAAACACAGAGGTCTGAGTTTAAAACCTTGTTTTTACTTCTTCTTTAGACTTCTGTTGCTCCGTCCTTAGAGCACCTAGTTTAAGTCACCTAGTCTCTTTGTATAAACAACCCTGTTTCGCCATAGGTCCCGTCGAGCCGTTGTAAGTCTCAAGAGTGTGAGCAGTTAAGGCAAAAAGGGAATCACTAGATTCTAGGGTATGTGTTTATGTTAAGCAAAGAAAGGGGTATGTACTTAAGCGACTTTGGTATGTCTTTAAGTGGAATGTCAACAGATCTAGAGATTAGGTTTGAACAAAGTTAAAACGAAGTAGACTGTTTAGATCGAGTTCATCAGTTAGTCAAGAATCAGACGTGTGATCCTAGTATCAGACACAGTCTGATTAGTTTTTCTAAAAATTTTTACATAAAATTTTTTTTTTGAAAGCAACAGTCGGTGACCAAAATTTCGGTGAAATTTTTCTCCTTTCTTAAAATTAAACATAATTTTTGGGGGAAAAAGGATTGAATCCCTGGATTTTTTTTTGGGGTCGAAGTATAGGGGATGGTGATCTCTCTGAGAAGAAGATCAACAGCACCCACCGGCGAGGAAGGAGCCGGACCTCAACAGTCAACAGTCAGAAGACGCTGGCCCCCCAGGGTCCCACAGTCATCGGATGCTCCAGATGCAATCAGTGCGTCCGACAAAGTCAAAAAGTAAAGGACACCTTTACTTTAGTAAAAGTTATTTACTTAAGTAAAAGTAAATGTAATTACTTTAACTTTAGTTAAATGTTTTTAACTTTAGTTAAATGTTTTTACTTTACCTTTAGTAAATGTAAAAGTAATTTACTGTTAACCTAAGTTAAATGTTTTTAACTTAAGTTAAATGTTTCTTACTTTAGTTAAATGTTTTTACTTTTAACCTTAAGTAAATGTAAAAGTTACTTCGGTAAATATAAACCGGTAACTTTAGTTCTATTTAAAGGAACTCAAGTGTTAGAGTTTCCTTAGGCTTAGAAATGTAAACCATTTAGCCTCATCTGAGGTTCTCTCCTCCTTCTCTCCCCCTTCTCTCTACCTTCTCTCTAGTTAGAAGAAGAAGAAGTTCCTGTACTTCTTCTTCCCTTTGTAAATAGATCCAGATACGATGTAATCCTTTCCCAAATGTTTATAATACAAGAAAGAGATTACTTTACCGATTCACCGGTCATCTACTTTAAGTTTCAAAATTATTTTAAGTTTAAAGTTTTGTTTAAACTTTTCGTCCGCTGTTAAATGGCCACCCTGTTTCGCCATAGGTCCCGTCGAGCCGTTGTAAGTCTCAAGAGTGTGAGCAGTTAAGGCAAAAAGGGAATCACTAGATTCTAGGGTATGTGTTTATGTTAAGCAAAGAAAGGGGTATGTACTTAAGCGACTTTGGTATGTCTTTAAGTGGAATATCAACAGATCTAGAGATTAGGTTTGAACAAAGTTAAAACGAAGTAGACTGTTTAGATCGAGTTCATCAGTTAGTCAAGAGTCAGCCGTGTGATCCTTGTATCAGACACAGTCTGATTAGTTTTTCTAAAAAATTTTACATAAAATTTTTGAAATCTACAGTTGGTGACCAAAAATTTCGGTGATATTTTTTCTCCTTTCTTAAAATTAAACATAATTTTGGGGGGAAAAAGGATTGAATCCCTGGATTTTTTTTTTTGGGGTCGAAGTATAGGGGATGGTGATCTCTCTGAGAAGAAGATCAACAGCACCCACCGGCGAGGAAGGAGCCGGACCTCAACAGTCAACAGTCAGAAGACGCTGGCCCCCCAGGGTCCCACAGTCATCGGATGCTCCAGATGCAATCAGTGCGTCCGACAAAGTCAAAAAGTAAAGGACACCTTTACTTTAGTAAAAGTTATTTACTTAAGTAAAAGTAAATGTAATTACTTTAACTTTAGTTAAATGTTTTTAACTTTAGTTAAATGTTTTTACTTTACCTTTAGTAAATGTAAAAGTAATTTACTTTTAACCTAAGTTAAATGTTTTTAACTTAAGTTAAATGTTTCTTACTTTAGTTAAATGTTTTTACTTTTAACCTTAAGTAAATGTAAAAGTTACTTCGGTAAATATAAACCGGTAACTTTATTTCTATTTAAAGGAACTCAAGTGTTAGAGTTTCCTTAGGCTTAGAAATGTAAACCATTTAGCCTCATCTGAGGTTCTCTCCTCCTTCTCTCCCCCTTCTCTCTACCTTCTCTCTAGTTAGAAGAAGAAGAAGTTCCTGTACTTCTTCTTCCCTTTGTAAATAGATCCAGATACGATGTAATCCTTTCCCAAATGTTTATAATACAAGAAAGAGATTACTTTACCGATTCACCGGTCATCTACTTTAAGTTTCAAAATTGTTTTAAGTTTAAAGTTTTGTTTAAACTTTTCGTCCGCTGTTAAATGGTATCAGAGCCATGCGGTGTTGTCTCTTGGTGTCACTGTTTGTTCTCCGGTCAAACACAGAGGTCTGAGTTTAAAACCTTGTTTTTACTTCTTCTTTAGACTTCTGTTGCTCCGTCCTTAGAGCACCTAGTTTAAGTCACCTAGTCTCTTTGTATAAACCACCCTGTTTCGCCATAGGTCCCGTCGAGCCGTTGTAAGTCTCAAGAGTGTGAGCAGTTAAGGCAAAAAGGGAATCACTAGATTCTAGGGTATGTGTTTATGTTAAGCAAAGAAAGGGGTATGTACTTAAGCGACTTTGGTATGTCTTTAAGTGGAATGTCAACAGATCTAGAGATTAGGTTTGAACAAAGTTAAAACGATGTAGACTGTTTAGATCGAGTTCATCAGTTAGTCAAGAGTCAGCCGTGTGATCCTTGTATCAGACACAGTCTGATCAGTTTTTCTAAAAAATTTTACATAAAATTTTTGAAATCTACAGTTGGTGACCAAAAATTTCGGTGAAATTTTTTCTCCTTTCTTAAAATTAAACATAATTTTGGGGGGAAAAAGGATTGAATCCCTGGATATTTTTTTTTTGGGGTCGAAGTATAGGGGATGGTGATCTCTCTGAGAAGAAGATCAACAGCACCCACCGGCGAGGAAGGAGCCGGACCTCAACAGTCAACAGTCAGAAGACGCTGGCCCCCCAGGGTCCCACAGTCATCGGATGCTCCAGATGCAATCAGTGCGTCCGACAAAGTCAAAAAGTAAAGGACACCTTTACTTTAGTAAAAGTTATTTACTTAAGTAAAAGTAAATGTAATTACTTTAACTTTAGTTAAATGTTTTTAACTTTAGTTAAATGTTTTTACTTTACCTTTAGTAAATGTAAAAGTAATTTACTTTTAACCTAAGTTAAATGTTTTTAACTTAAGTTAAATGTTTCTTACTTTAGTTAAATGTTTTTACTTTTAACCTTAAGTAAATGTAAAAGTTACTTCGGTAAATATAAACCGGTAACTTTAGTTCTATTTAAAGGAACTCAAGTGTTAGAGTTTCCTTAGGCTTAGAAATGTAAACCATTTAGCCTCATCTGAGGTTCTCTCCTCCTTCTCTCCCCCTTCTCTCTACCTTCTCTCTAGTTAGAAGAAGAAGAAGTTCCTGTACTTCTTCTTCCCTTTGTAAATAGATCCAGATACGATGTAATCCTTTCCCAAATGTTTATAATACAAGAAAGAGATTACTTTACCGATTCACCGGTCATCTACTTTAAGTTTCAAAATTTTTTTAAGTTTAAAGTTTTGTTTAAACTTTTCGTCCGCTGTTAAATGGTATCAGAGCCATGCGGTGTTGTCTCTTGGTGTCACTGTTTGTTCTCCGGTCAAACACAGAGGTCTGAGTTTAAAACCTTGTTTTTACTTCTTCTTTAGACTTCTGTTGCTCCGTCCTTAGAGCACCTAGTTTAAGTCACCTAGTCTCTTTGTATAAACCACCCTGTTTCGCCATAGGTCCCGTCGAGCCGTTGTAAGTCTCAAGAGTGTGAGCAGTTAAGGCAAAAAGGGAATCACTAGATTCTAGGGTATGTGTTATGTTAAGCAAAGAAAGGGGTATGTACTTAAGCGACTTTGGTATGTCTTTAAGTGGAATGTCAACAGATCTAGAGATTAGGTTTGAACAAAGTTAAAACGAAGTAGACTGTTTAGATCGAATTCATCAGTTAGTCAAGAGTCAGCCGTGTGATCCTTGTATCAGACACAGTCTGATCAGTTTTTCTAAAAATTTTTACATAAAATTTTTGAAATCTACAGTAGGTGACCAAAAAATTTCAGTGAAAATTTTTCTCCTTTCTCAAAATTAAACATAATTTTTGGGGGAAAAAGGATTGAATCCCTGGATTTTTTTTGGGGTCGAAGTATAGGGGATGGTGATCTCTCTGAGAAGAAGATCAACAGCACCCACCGGCGAGGAAGGAGCCGGACCTCAACAGTCAACAGTCAGAAGACGCTGGCCCCCCAGGGTCCCACAGTCATCGGATGCTCCAGATGCAATCAGTGTGTCCGACAAAGTCAAAAAGTAAAGGACACCTTTACTTTAGTAAAAGTTATTTACTTAAGTAAAAGTAAATGTAATTACTTTAACTTTAGTTAAATGTTTTTAACTTTAGTTAAATAACGTCCTTATAATACATGAGAGATTTATAAGGAGCGGAAGGAATAAAATGCCAACCAGTCGGGAAGAACTGGGTAGCTAATTTGACTGGATCATCAATAAATTTCATATGTCTTTCGATATGAAATAAATTGGTGCTGAAAACAGGGATATATTCAGTTTGAATACGCTGACCAGCAGGAGGATTACTGGGGGAGGCATAAGGATCAACCATTAAAGGGGGTTGAACCAGAGCTGAACTATAGGGTTTCGAGCTAGAAACCAAAGGGGTGAACCTATTAACTACAGTAAGGGGAGTAACTGGATGAGGGATTATAGCTCCCACGGGCTTCTGACTAGGAGGGCTTGGGCAGACAAAATACAATAACAACTTTTTGACTAACAAGGATACAGACAACAGACTAAATGACAATTGACTCAGCAACTGCTTTCGGCTACTTTGGACAAAGGAGCACGGGCTGCGCGGGCAGGGGCATCTAGCAACAAAGCTGACCAAGGTGACTGTAGGAACCCAAGGTGAATGGAAACCGGGTCCTAAGCAAATGGATCCTGGGCATCTTGAAGAGAGATGCTTCCGTACGGATCAATAGGACTAGAGTGATGACTGGAGCGAGAAGAAGAAGATGAACAAACAGAAGGAACTGAGTCCTCACTGAGTTTATCCATTCTTTTCTGAATTAAACGAGATAACTGTTTAGGCTCATTATTGGTACAATGATCAATATCCGCGAAATCTAACTTAGAACTGGAAGATTTCTTGGATTTAGATTTACTGGAGGATGATTCCTTTGGAGGAGGAATCGTTTGAATGGGTGAAGGATTGGGGAATTCCTTCTGAACTTGGCCCACGATGCGATAAGGATCAAACTTATCCCACCATTTAACAGAAAACTCACGAGTAACATGAGTAATTTGGTTGAGGTGATTACTAGAGGCACCTTTTTCAGGAGCGACTAAGGAAGAAAGAGCAACATTGACTGTTGGAGAAACATGTGGTTCATTTTGGTAAGAACTTGATGTTCACTGAAGCCATCAATATTCCATTCATAAATTTTATTAGAGGAAACAGAAAACTGATTGTCAAGATTCTTTTCCTCGAACTGAAGATCAGGGGGAGTGGGTCTAGTATACCAATTTTTTGTAATACTAGCGTTATTAAATGTTAACCTTTTCAATTGTTCAGTAAGGTCGGGAACAGAAGCGACCTCAGATACCTCATCTGAGTCACTATTGTAATCATTGCCAAATTCTTGAATCTGATCAATGATGGCAACGGTTCCACTGGCTTCGCCAGGGCTAGAACCAATCTTTTTAAGAAGTTTATCAATACTTTTAACAAGATCAGAATCTTTACTAGGCAATCCCTTGCCATCTCTATTATCAGGAAGAGTTAACAAAGGCTGATCAAGTTTCTTATCAGGGGTTTTAATAAGTGTATTATCAAACTTTTCTTCAATTTTATCAAGCTGTTTTCCTATCGTGGCCAAATACTGATTAGTAAAATTATTTTGTTCAATAATCTTTTTATCATCTGTTTTACCATCAGCAACTTTAAAGGGACTAGCAACAACTGAGTTATTTTTGACTTGCAAAAGAACAGTTTCAAGAGGAGGATGAGAAGCTAAAGTTTTAGACTTATCTTCTTTTATAGGGGATGGTGATCTCTCTGAGAAGAAGATCAACAGCACCCACCGGCGAGGAAGGAGCCGGACCTCAACAGTCAACAGTCAGAAGACGCTGGCCCCCCAGGGTCCCACAGTCATCGGATGCTCCAGATGCAATCAGTGCGTCCGACAAAGTCAAAAAGTAAAGGACACCTTTACTTTAGTAAAAGTTATATATATATATATATTGATTCCAGTCCGGGCTTGCGAGTGAAAATCCATCACCCTTTTACATCTTATATATATAATTATATATATTATTTTGCTCAATTTATTCAACTGTTGCATTTAACATTCATTTGTATATGAATCTGCACTGACATATCTGCGGGCGGACTAGATTTATCCAAATCTCGCCACTTCTAGCTTTCAACAGTTCAAACAGGTCCCAACAGAACCTGAAAGCTATGATGGCTGAGATTTCTCTAAATCTATTTATTTTTATAGTATCAATTTCAAAAGCAACCTCGCGTGCCTTAGATCGCTATCTAGTGGGAACGAGACGATTCGGCCGTGCGGACCGGGATTTACTGAATGAATCCCTAGTTCTGGCTATTTTGGGATATTTATCTATTTTTGTACAAATTCGAACTATGCATGTTTTCTAGTCACTCATATGTGAGCCTATGAATCGTGGGATTCATGATCAAACTGATCAGAATCTGATTCCCACGATGGACAAACTATAATTTACAGATGTGCCCTGCCAGATTTTTTCTGTAAAATGTACATGCACAGACCTTAAAATGATTATCCGGATTTAAGGTCTCAATATAGTGAAAATATAGATTGTCGTGTCAACGTCCCTCCGATGGTTTTCATACCCATGAGGAGACCGACACTTTATATTTCTGTGGTCGAGGATGCTTCGCAGCCCGACAAATCACCATTTGCATACAGCCTTAAGGCTATAAAGATAAAATTAAGAGTAGCGATATGCTTCAATACCTATGTCAGCGTAAGGGTTTGATAAAACCAGCTTTCAAAACATCACTATCAATTCAATTCAAAAGCTTTTGCAAATCAAATTAAATGATGCTTTTTGTAAATCAAATCAAAGACTAATTTTCAAAATCAAATCAAACCCTTCGTATATAGGCTCAACGAAGCCTGTCAAAGCTTTCAATCAATCCAAAGGCCCAATTTTCAAACAGCATTCACTCACGCATTCCAATTTTAAGGGAAATATTGAAAAGATGCGGTACCGTGTTTACATCAGAGTCGTGGGGTGCCTAACACCTTCCCCACACTTAACCAAGCCCCCGAGCTCAAAACTCTGATTTCAAAGATCGAGTTTCGACAGTGTCCAGCAATTGGGCCTCTTTTCAAATCAAATTCAGTTGAGTTGGTACAACCATTTTTAGAACTATCAACTGGCGACTCTGTTTAAGTCAAATCGTTGACATGTATACTTGTTGGCCTTTTTCCTAAAAAAACCCTTCAAAACCTTTTTTGCAATAAAAAGAATAACAGTAGAGATAACTTAAGAAGATCAATTTGAGGAAAACCAGGTTATAGATTCTTAAATTTTCTAACGTCGACACACTTGTTCACATTTATTGTTATATTACTTGTTGGGAAAATTTGTTGCTCACTATTGCTTCCCTGAAACATTTCAATTAGGACAGAGCAAGGTGGAACCTCAAGAAAGCACAAGGGCAAAGGCAAGGCTACGGTGTAGCTTTGTTCTTCTATGATAGGATGTTATCCTTATGTTGTATTAAGACTTAATTAATGTTATGTATTAAGTTATGTTTGGATTAAGTTATGAAGCGTATTAGTAATAGTTTCAAAACTTGGGACGAGAATATTTATGTTACATCAATGTAAATAATTCTACTATTCCGCTGGATGTGTTATTAGTATGTTGTATAAGTTAGATCGTGGAGCGCCAGATTCATGGTACAAGTATCTAAATTTGGGGGGGTCACAGATTGGTATCAAAGCTGTAGGTTATAAACCATAGGAGCCAGAGTCCTTAGTCTATAACCTTAGAAAAGATTTAGGAAAAAGAAGGATTTAAAGTTTTCTTAGAAAGTTAGTAGCGTTATGAAATATATTTTCATTCCATACAATGAAATTATATTTTATTTGAAGATACTAAAAAAGTTTATTAGTTTTGTGATTATGGACGTCAGAGATAGGTAAACCTAGTAGAATCATAGAGAAGGAACCACATGACATACATGTGGTGTCCGAAACACCCCTTGTAATTGAGCCTATTATGACAGTAGCCCTAACCTAGGAGGAGATGGAGTCAGAGGTGGAGTCAGAATCCAAGAAGGAATCCACGGTAGAAGTTTTCTTTCGGGATTGAGGCATGTGTGAGAAACTTAGTAACTCAGAACTCAGAAATGAAGATATACAATAGTTGGAGATGAAAATTCAAGAGCTTCAGATTAGTAACTAGTTAATGCAGACATAGTGAAAGGAAGGGTAGTTAGGTAGCTTGTTGGAATAAGTGTCGCGAATGATATAATAGATATCTATAGACGTGGAACATTTGTAGTAAATCCCAATCTTGGGGATAATGTGGGAAGTATATTTATAACCATAACTTTAATAATACCCGAGAGGGGTATGTAATGAAACTAGCTAAATGTTATATGATATAATATGTTTTAATATAATTAAATGTGCTCGTAATGACCAGATTTTTGAATAGTAATAAGAGAGGGTATAGTAATATAACTTATACGTCTTAAGAAGGATTAGATGTTTAACAAAGAAATGATAATTGATAATAGTGTGCATACAAGTCAATCATATATAATGATAAAACACATACTTTGTAAACAATCTTATTTATTTATTAATAAAAATATTCATTGATTAAAGGCATTTAATTATCTACATGATGCTGTTTTTATAATATGTAAATAACTCATAGTTTTAAGCAATGCTTTTAGAATCATGATGTTGATCATGCTCATGAGATTTAAATTCTTAGAAAGCTTAAAACTAAAATTGTTCCCAATCGTGGGATTACTAAAAAGGGGATTAGTAAATCCGGATAGATTGGTACATATGTTGCTTGCTCATTGGATGAGGATGATCGATCTCATGATCATTTGTGTGGAGACACTAAAGCAAGTGTATAGGTGCTTATTGGAGAATAAGTTTACTGAACGTGACTCGCTATGGAATACCTAATAGAGTTTTACTCGCCTGTCAATAGGAATTCCTAATGTGATAGTAGTACATGTGATCCTTGGACTTGAAGATCATCATAGTATCTTGTATGTAACAAATTATACTTTGACTAATTCCTTAAGGCCTTTTAAGGCATATATAGGGTATGCTTGGGTATAATGAGTTACATATGGAGATAATGAATGATCAATAAAGAATCTACCACCTCTAGTAAAAGAGGAGATATGTCCTATGTGATTCGTTAAATGACAACCTAGGAATCCTTGGCCAAGGTAGAATGAAATTAGAAAGAGGTTTCTAATTTGCATTATTTGGAGTTGTGCATTTTCTAATCGAAATACATATGATTAAATAAAATAAGACTTGACAGTAAATCCATGTCTTATATTTAATTGGGACATTGTATGGTGGAAGGATTGAATTGTACAGTAACTATTTACTCACAGGTTCTATTATGATTAATGTTGAAATCTATATTATCTGAAAAGTCGTTGATCGCTAGGGAGGCTTATCCCTATTGTAGAATAAATGTTATTTATTTAAATAGATTATTAGTTTTATTTATTTATTTAAATAAGATTAGAATTGTTCTAATTGATTTATTCACAACCGGTTTAATATGGAGAACCTAAAGGGTCACACCATAAAAGGAAAAAGAATTATTTAAGAAGATAATGGCATAATCGTAATAATGTATTAAGTGTAATTAATTTAATCTATGGTTATAAAATAAATTAAATAGCTTAATATTTATTATTTAATATTTTAAAAATATTAAATATAAATTAATAAGAGGAGTCTTATTAATATTATTATTATTATTATTTTAATTCTAAAGGAGTTTAGTAATTAATTTAATATAAGTACTCTCGCTCATTCCTAATGAGATTCGGAGGTAAATTAATTAAAAAGTTTAATTAATTTATCCCAATATGTTGGGAAACCCAATTAATTAAAAGAGTTTAATTAAATAAATAAATAAATGAAACCCTATTCTAATTAGATTAGTAGGGTTAACCTAATATCTATATATAAGATAGTCTTATATCAGATATATGATACACGTGAATTCCAAGAGTTGGAGAGTACAATACAATTTTACAGAGGATAGGAAAAGGGTTTAGCCAATCACCCATATTCTTGAGTAATTCCTCTTCCTTGGTGGATCACCTCTAGAGGCCAAATACTTGGGTGGCTAACGTTGATCAAAGGAAGGAGCCACTACAGGATATTCAAAGAGATCAAGCAGAGCAAGGAGTAGAACTCGTACCTGTGGAAGCTAGATTCTACAAGGGTATGATTTTGATCTTCCTACTTTTCTATTATTGATAATTGAGCACAAAGTATGATCATGGTATGGGTTTGTATAAAAATTTTAAAAACCTATGTTTCGCGCTTCCGCCCTTTAATTGTGTAATTTGATTGCATGTATGCGTTACGTACAAACCCAACAATCATATCAGAGCCTAACTTTGTGCTAATTATCAATTTTATGATTCCATGTATGAATTGTTGTAAGATTGTATCAAATTTTCTGGACAAAAATTAATTCTGCAGATTCTGCGACGAACAGTGCAGTTGCGCCCCTTCCCAGTTCATTCTGGGCGCAGCTACGCCGTTAAGCAAAATTGTTCTATTCAGAAAGGCAGCGCAGCTTCGCCACGCCCCAGTTCATTCTGGGAGTAGCTGCGCCAGCCCCTGGACAGAAACTGAAATTCTATTTTTCATTCAATTAAAATAAATAGTTTATTAAATTGATAAAAGTTTAAAATAAATAAGTTTATTTTATTTGAAATATGGTTTCAGATTGCTAAAATTAAAGAGTTTAATTTGGATTTGTTTTTGATTAAAATAAAAGAGTTTATTTTGTTTTAAAATAAAATTTAGCAAAACTTTTGTCCATTAAATGATATCGATTTATATCTGGAATGGTTTTATTATTCATGAGATGAATGGTTATTTATTGATGCATATGTTAATGTGTATGATAATAAATGGTGTTGATTATGGACTATTGACCAATGTGATTGGATTTTATTTTAGTTGAATGCATGAATGAATGGGTTTTATTAAATGGGGTTTGCGTACCTCGTCTTCTCTGATTTTTCTCGATGTAATTCTATCTCCCTCCTATGTACTTCCTCTTGACTGCTGATCAAAGTTTCTATTTAATTTAAATAGTTTATGTAATAGAGATAGTTAGAATTATCTTGAAGAAATTGAAGACTAAGGAGCAAGGAGCGCGTGAAGACCAGTTTGTATGGAGCCCGGGTTTAAATGTAATAGTTACGTTTAAATTTAAATTCTTGCACTCCTAAGTTTTACCTTTTGGTTCACTTGGTGGCTCCTAGTGAACCAAACTAGAATAAAAGTCCATAATCAATCCAGGTAGAATATAGTATTCTATATGTGCATGCTATATAAGACCCCAACTTTTATGAATAAAGATTTAATTTTTTATATATATTATATTGAAATAGTAAGGTGTTGATTTGACAAATGTGATAAGTTATGGGTGAAATGCGCAAAGATTTCAAAATAAGCAAGTGGTTATAAAATATTCATTGTTGTTGGAGAATATTCGTTTGGTCGTGGAATATTCTTGTTGTCGGAGAATATTCGTACGACGGCGCAGTCATTTGTGGGCCCCATAACGGAATAACTGTCGGATATAGAAAGCGACAGAAACAACCTTTTTATAAAATAACGGCGTAGTTATTACCGTTAGTACTGTTGAAATACCTGGTGGTTAAAATACAGTAATACGAGGTATTGCACAGTAGCACACGGTATTGCACAGTATTTTTAATTATTGATTCTTACGTAGGAAGGCACTTACTCAATTATTATTACAGTAATTACTTTTTAATATTTTATATTATTGATTCAATAATTGAATAATATTTTATTAGCTCAATAATTGCTACGTATATATTTTATATCAATAATTGCTACTTTGCTATTTTATATTAGGAATTCAATAATTGTCATTGCACAGTATTTCAAATTATTAAATCAATAATTCATATTATTTGAATAATATTATTAGATATCATTATTGGCAATGTCTAAGAAAGTTCTTTCTAGGAGAGGTTATTTGATTGCACGCCAGTAATGAGAAATTCTTATCGAAAGGCCACCTCTTTCTTGGGAACAACCTAGTTGTCAATATTATAGTTCTGTAATATTATTTGTGAATAATTAATTATTGATTTATATGATAAGAAAATATTTATTTGTGGATATAAAAGAAGGAATTAGTGCTGAGGTATTTTTATCAGTATTTTTGGTGTGGAAAATCATCCGTTTGTGGATTTCGATCATTTTTGGTTGAGAATTTGGGAAAACTTCCTTCTACAAAGTTGTAGAGAATTAAATTTCCTACGGAAAGAACATAAAATTCGTATTTTTCTGATAGAAGGGCTATTTGTTATGAATTATTGAAGTTTTAGAAATAAATATTTTTATTAAAACCAAGGGTAGGCCCCACTTTTGTTTTTTGTTGAAAAATTCTGATTTTTGACTTTGAAAGCAGTCAGGCAAAATTTTTCAAAAAGTCGTGCTAAAGAAATTTCCTCCGTTTGCAAATTTGTCAATCCTGGCATCCTAAGCTTTTTCCTATAAATAGGGTTCTTAGTTAGAAATGAAAATCACACCAGAATCAGAAAATTTTCTCTCTATAATATCGAGCGTACTTCTTGTGAGTATAAGGATAATTTGCGTGTAGATTACGGTGAAAGTTTTCGTCCACATAATATCCGATATTTCAGTCAAAACTACTCTCCTGTTAAGGTAAGGGATATTATTTTTCGAGTAAATGATGTTATTATCTTTCAATATTCATAAAAAATATTATTTTCTTTCATATACCATATTATGGAAGTAATAATATTTCATTTTATATTCCTAAATCTGAACTTACTACGGTAAGTATTGCTTCTATAATTCCTGAAATGATCAAAAATTTCTTGAGTTTTGCGCTTCATTTAGTATCATTTCACTAGAATAATTTTCTGAACTTTCTCGTGAAGTTCTTATCTTTTTATTCACGAGTTACTATTCACGATAAAAAATTTATTTTTTTTATTTTTGATTGGATCTAAGTTTTGATCTTCATTCTTGAATTTTGCTCCACAATTAATTATTACGGAGTATTATTGAACTTGGATAAACTAAATTATAAATCCCTAATCTTTGTCCTTTATCTCACTGGATTCGTTCTTTAAAATATTTTTCATCATCATCAGTCCTAAATGGTGATATAACTGAATATCTTTGGCCTGTAGAGCAAAGATGAATGATTACTTGATGAATATCTTTGGCCCGTAATGCAAAGATGAACAGGTGTTGAGATGAACATAACCAACTGATGATACAAATGAATATCTTTGGCCCGTAGTGCAAAGATGAATACTTGATTCGAGATGTATATTGATTGATGTTACAAGGATAAAATATTGATGATTGACTTTTAAATCATAGAAGATAGTAGACTTCATTCTCTACTTAACTCTTCTAATGAATTGTTATTTTCGCTGCGAATATTGATCTAAAACTTGTTGTCAAGAATATTTTATTTGAATTGTTGAAGACTAACGATAATTTATTTTCCATTATCTTAGTCATAATATTTTTTAGTGGGCTAGTTGAGCTCATCCTTTTCATCTATTGTCCTCTTCAAGGAATGAGAATGTTGCGGGGACTAGTCGGGGAACAGTGTGATGATCGGAGTTAGATCTGTAGAAGTCCTCACTATTCTATAAAATAGTGGGATAATGATTGTAATTAAAAGGAGTGAATTTAAATGTTTATATTTCGTATTATATACGATTTGTATTGAAATTCACAGTTTGTGTGGTCGTAGTTTACACGACCGTATATTATAAAAGATTGTATTTGAATTCTGTACCATATATTTAGCAACTCAGAATGGGTTGGTATTGAACCTATTTTGGGGGCGTCACAGTTGGTATCAGAGCTTAGGGATATGATCTCTGGCGGAGATCTGGGAATAGAACTAGGAGGGGAGAGATGAGTAAAATTTTCGCTAGTGTGTCCTACCTAAGCTTATTCGTTATTTAATTGGTCGGTTGAAACATAGGGTTCATATATGATATGTTAAATTGTTTGATTAACCCTTGTTTTGTGACAGTATTTGAGAATGGCAACTAAAAATCTAAACAATGGAGTGAATGAGACCGTTGAGACACCTTTAATCACCAACCAAGAGAACGTGCAACAGGAAGACAACAATTCTACTGTAAACAACCCTACCGAAGAAATGATAAATGACGGGATGTTTAGAAGCTTTTCGCAGTTTATGCAAAACCAGTGGAGGGAGACTCGTGTTCATAATACAGGTGAAAATAACAACTCGCGGCTTGTCACTGCCAAACAGTTTAAAGAGTTGGGACCACCAGAGTTTCAGGGAAAGCCAGATCCAATCAAGATGGAAAATTGGATTAAGCAAATTACCAAGATATTTGATATCTTGGGATGCACGGAGGAACAGAAGGTTCCATTTACCACCTTTATGTTCCGTGGAGAGGCAGATTACTGGTGGGAATCTGTGAAGCGTACCCAGCCTGCCGCACTCAAGATGTCTTGGGGGGTGTTCCAAAAATTATTTAGTGACAAGTACTTTCCAGAAAGTATTCGTCACATGAAAGAGGTAGAGTTTATCAGACTTGAACAGAACAACATGACTGTGTCCCAGTACGAGGCTAAGTTCGCGGACTTATCCCGGTTTGCACCTCATTTGGTAGAGAATGAGGAACGTATGATGCGGACGTTTCTGAGAAGTTTGAAACCCGAGATTCGTCAATACCTCATTTCTCACAAATTTTCTCTATATTCGGATGTAGTGAACAGGGCCCAGTTATTAGAACGAGATAATGATTATGTTCAACCAAGGGACGACAACCAAGGTCGTATCGGTGGTAGCAATCATCGGAACAATGACAACCAGCAGGGAGGAAAGTATCATGCCAGAAGCAGTAACCACTCCGGTGGTAATCGTGGCCATGATAATAGAAGAAGTGAGTCGGGGGGAGATTTCAAGAAGAGAAGGTAAAACAATGAGAACGTGAAAACATCGACAGCAAGCACCAACATCAACTGATTCTAAGGGAGGAGAACGACCGCCGGTCGTATGCTATAAATGCTGGCAAGAGGGACACATCAGCCCCAACTGCACACAACAATCTAAGTGTGTTATAACTATGGAAAGGAAGGGCACATAGCTCTAGTGTGTCCTGTAGCAAAACCAAGTCCAGCAGGGATGGTGACTCCAAAGGCTATCCCTGACATGTCAAAGTCAGTGGTTCCTGGAAGAGCTTTTGTCGTGACTGCCCAACAAGCAAGGAACCCGAACGAGGTTATTACAGGTAAGCTGATAATAAACTCTTACGAAGTTTACACTTTATTAGATACAGGTGCTACCCATTCTTTTATTTCACCTGCTTGTGCTCAACGTTTGAACTTGACACCTAAGAAATTAGACTTTGACTTATCTGTTGAAACTCCATTGGGAGAAACCTTCGTTACATCTACAGTTTACAAATCTTGCTCGATTCAAATTGGTACCCTCACCCTACCTGTTGATCTTATATCTTTGAAAATACTTGCATTTGATGTAATTTTAGAAATTGACTGGTTGACCACTTATCTTGCCAAAATTGATTGTTTTCGAAAGGTTGTTAGTTTTTATATTCCTAACCAACCTATTGTGCGAATTCAAACAACCAAACCACTAAAATCAATCAATGTTATTTTAAGTCATAAAGCTATTCGTTTATTGAAAAACGGAATAATTTCACCGGAATAATTTTCTGAACTTTCTCGTGAAATTCTTATCTTTTCATGTCGAGTTACTTTTCACGAGTTACTATTCACGATAAAAAAAATATTTTTTTTTATCTTTGATTGGATCCAAGTTTTGATCTTCATTCTTGAATTTTGCTCCACAATTAATTATTACGGAGTATTATTGAACTTGGATAAACTAAATTATGAATCCCTAATATTTGTCCTTTATCTCACTGGATTCGTTCTTTAAAATGTTTTTCATCATCCTCAGTCCTAAATGGTGATATAACTGAATATCTTTGGCCTGTAGAGCAAAGATGAATGATTACCTGATGAATATCTTTGGCCCGTAGTGCAAAGATGAACAGGTGTTGAGATGAACATGACCAACTGATGATACAAATGAATATCTTTGGCCCGTAGTGCAAAGATGAATGCTTGATTCGAGATGTATATTGATTGATGTTACAGGGATAAAATATTGATGATGAACTTTTAAATCATAGAAGATAGTAGACTTCATTCTCTACTTAACTCTTCTAATGAATTGTTATTTTTGCTGCGAATATTGATCTAAAACTTGTTGTCAATAATATTTTATTTGAATTGTTAAAAACTAACGATAATTTATTTTCCATTATCTTAGTCATAATATTCTTTACTGGGCTAGTTGAGCTCACCCTTTTCATCTATTGTCCTCTTCAGGGAATGAGAATATTGCGGGGACTAGTCGGGGAACAGTGTGATGATCAGAGTTAGATCTGTAGAAGTCCTCACTATTCTATAAAATAGTGAGATAATGATTGTAATTAATAAGGAGTGAATTTGAATGTTTATATTTCGTATTATATACGATTTGTATTGAAATTCATAGTTTTTGTGGTCGTAATTTGCACGACCGTATGTTATAAAAGATTGTATTTGAATTCTGTACCATATATTTGGCGACTCAGAATGGGTTGGTATTGAACCTATTTTTTGGACGTCACATGCTAAGTATTATATATTATATTTTATGCAAACAAGCTTCGCATGTTTAATAAAATAACGCGTATTTTATATATATATATATATATATATATATGTGTGTGTGTGTGTGTGTGTGTGTGTGTGTGTGTGTGTGTTTGCATGCACGCTAAACAAGATGAGACAAATAATAACAAACCCCTCAAAAAAATTAATTAAGTCTGAAACATTCAATGATATTTGGAATATCGAACGTCGCCTTCTAGCATGATAAATTAATAGAGTATTAAATATAAAATATGTGCTTGTTATGCTATCCACAAGGTGAGTATTGGGTATTTAAGATATTAATTTAATCACATTTGATGCTTATCAAGAAAATTGAACAATATTATTTTGTTGTGCTATCCACAAGGAAAAATATTTTTCTTTTTTGAATTTATGAAAGTTCTAGGTTTGACTTAACTTAAATCATTTTAGTTCAGATGTGCACACACCTAACCATTATGATTTAAGAGGCAAAATAAAAGAAGTTACATGTTGATGTAATTGACAAAGTGTTGTCTACCTATTTATTTATATATCGTTTGTTGTGCTATCCACAAGTCTATATATATTTAAAATGGGATCCTTATTCTCACTAGCAAATCTATAATTAGATGTTGCCGAACTATATAAGTGAGGGTAATATAGTCTGATGAAAATAGTGGGAGATACCAATTTAAAATAAAGACCTAAATTTATTTTGGTATGTAAAATTAATTAAATGAATGTTTGCTAAAATATTATCTTTTCACATGCAGAATTTTAAAAATGTCAAAATCACTTACTTCACTGCGTAGCATACTTGATGCTAATAAACTTACCGGGCTGAATTACACGGACTGGTTAAGAAATCTGAGAATAGTTCTCACTGCTGAAAAGATTTCTTATGTCCTAAATTCACATGTCCCTGGAACTGTTCCAGAATCAGCCTCTGAGGAAAAGATTGCCACCATTATAAATTGGCAAGATGATGCATATGTGGCTCAATGCATCATGCTCGCATCCATGAATAACGAGATTCAGCGTCAGCACGAAAATATGGATGCTCCTACTATGTTGCTTCACCTCAAGGAGTTGTATGGTGAACAAAGTAGGACTACTAGATGTGAGATATCTAAGGAACTCTTCCGATCTCGGATGACCGAGGGCACAACCATTGAGACTCATGTCCTAAGGGCGATCAATCTGATTGAATGCCTTGGACAGCTTGGGTTCTTTATGGATGGGGAGTTAAGTCATGACTTGATCTTACAGTCACTCCCTGAGACCTTCTCGCAGTTTGTTGTTAATTTTCACATGAATAAGTTAGATGTTAGCTTGCCTGAATTACTTAATATGTTGAAAACTGCAGAAGGTCGCTTCCCATCCAAGAAGAACCATGTCTTGATGGTGGATTCTTCCAATAAAAGGAAGAGGCCCAAGGTGTCTTCTGAAAAGAAGAAATCTAAGAAGGCTAAGGGAAAGGTGAACTTAAAGGAACAAAAAAAATCTGATCCAGCTGGCAAAGAAATGTGCTTCCATTGCAACGAGCTGGGATACTGGAAAAGGAATTACAAGAAGTTTCTAGCAGAGAAGAAGCTTGGAGAAGTTTCGACTTCCAATCAAGGTTTGTTCATGATTGAAATTAATTTTTTTGAAAGTCATAATTCTACTTGGGTATTGGATACCGGCTGTGGTTCTCACATATGTAATACTGTGCAAAGACTGGTCAGAACTAGAGTGCTGAGCAATGATGAGGTCATCGTACGACTGGGAAATGGAGTAAAGGTTGATGCATTAGCTGTAGAGACATATTGTTTAGCAATGCCTTTGGGCAAATCCATTTATTTAAATAATTGTTATTTTGTTCTGAATATCATTAGAAACATTATTTCTATTTCTGTATTAGATATGGAAGGATTTGACATTATAATAAAGAACAACATTTATTCTATTTATAAAGACAATATTTTATATGGTGTTGGTAATTTGCGAAATGGACTTTATATACTTAACTTGCATGAAAATATACTTCAAATAGAACAAACTAAGAAAAGGAAAAGAGATGATGTTAATTATACCTATATGTGGCACTGTAGACTCGGTCATATCAATAAAACAAGATTATCCAAGTTGCATAAGGATGGCTCTTAGAGCTATCTGATTTTGAATCATATCAAACTTGTGAATCTTATCTCATGGGTAAAATGACTAAATCTCCCATTAGTGGAAAAGGAGAAAGAGTTACAGAGTTGTTAGCGTTGGTTCACACAGAAGTTTGTGGACCTATGACAACGAATGCACGGGGTAGGTATTCTTATTTTATTACTTTCACTGATGATCACTCAAGATTTGGATATGTGTATTTAATGAAATACAAATCAGAATCATTTAAAAAGTTCAAAGAGTTCAGAAGTGAAGTAGAGAAACAAACGGGCAAGAGTATTAATATTCTTTGATCAGATCGAGGTGGAGAATACTTAAGCGGTGAATTTTTCAATTGTCTCAAAGATAATGGTATAATCTCACAATGGACTCCTCCAGGTACACCACAGTTGAATGGAGTATCTGAAAGGAGAAATCAAATATTGTTGGACATGGTTCGATCCATGATGAGTTTTACCGATCTTCCAATTTCATTCTGGGTTATGCCCAAGAAATGCCTGCATACCCGCTAAACAAGGTACCTACCAAATCTATCCCAAAGACTCCATATGAGATGTGTAAAGGGAGAAAACCAAATCTTAAGCTTGTTAAGACTTGGGGTTGTCCAGCTTATGTCAAAAAGTTTGAAAATGATAAGCTACAGACTAAATTTGACAAGTGTAGATTTGTGGGATACCCTAAAGAAATCGTAGGGTATTATTTCTATCATCCAACTGATCAAAAGGTGTTTGTTGCAAAACATACTGCCTTCTTGAAAAAGGGGTTTAGCCATGAAGGGGTCAGTGGGAGTAAGATATATCTTGAAGAAGTTCACGAACCATAAATCACTACGGGTCAAAGTCAGGTACCTGACCAAGTGGAAGAACCTACTATACCACACCCTATTCGTAAATATAGAAGAGTACCAAATATACCTGAGAGGTATGGATTCGTCATAGAGGATGACGATGAGTTACACGTCATGAATGATGATGATCCATTGAATTACGAACAGGCTATGAGTAATAAAGACTTAGGGAAATAGCTTGAAGCCATGAAATCCGAAATGGAATCCATGGAAGAAAACCAAGTATGGAATTTGGTTTCACCACCTGAAGGCATTAAGACTATTGGGTGTAAATGGGTCTTTAAAAGAAAAACTGGAGCGGAAGTCAAGGTAGAGACCTATAAAGCCCGATTGGTTGCAAAAGGTTTCAAACAAAGACAAGGAGTTGACTATGCTGAAACCTTCTCACCAGTAGCTATGCTCAAGTCCATTCGGATTTTTCTTGCGATTACAGATTATAACGACTATGAGATCTAGGCAGATGGACGTGAAAACGGCCTTCCTTAATGGGAAACTTGAGGAAGATGTGTATATGACACAGCCAGAGAGATTTGTTTCAAAAGTTGGAACAAATCAAGTCTGTAAACTACAACAATCCATTTATGGATTGAAGCAAGCTTCTCTTAGATGGAACATTCATTTTGATGAGACAATCAAAGAGTTTGATTTTATAAAAAACGAGGATGAACTATGTGTGTACAAGAAGGTTAGTGGGAGCGCAGTTTCATTCCTTGTATTATATGTTGATGATATATTACTGATAGGGAATGACATTCCTATGCTTCAATCGATTAAAATCTGGTTATCTAAACACTTCTCCATGAAGAACTTGGGAGAAACATCCTATATTTTGGGCATAAAGATCTATAGAGATAGATCTAAAAGGATGTTTGGCTTTTCCCAAGAAACGTACATTGATACGATGTTAAAGAGGTTTAGCATGGAAGATTCCAAAAGAGGTCTCATGCCGATGAGCCATGGAATACATTTGTCAAAGAAATAGGCCCCAATGACACCTGAGGAGAGAAACCATATGAGTAAAATCCCTTATGCTTATACAATAGGATCCATCATGTACTGTATGATATGTACTAGACCGAATGTCGCTCATGCACTTAGTGTAACGAGCAGATATCAGTCGAATCTAGAAGAACGGCACTAGAACGTAGTGAAGAATATCCGAAAGTACTTACGAAGGACTAAGGATATATTTCTTGTCTATAATGGGTCTGAATTAAAACTCGAGGGCATCATGGACTCAAATTTTCAAACGGACCAAGATGACAGTAAATCCGTTTCAGGGTATGTGTTTACCTTGAACTGAGGTGCAGTGAGTTGGAAGAGTTCAAAGCAGCAAACAGTTGCTGATTCAGTGACAGAGGCAGAGTATATAGCTGCAAGTGAAGCTACAAAGGAAGTTGTTTGGATGAAAAAGTTCATAACAAAACTTGGTGTGGTTCCTAGCATTGGAGAAGCAGTCCCCATATACTGTGACAACACCGGAGCAGTTGCACAGGCTAAGGAACTCAGGTTTCATCAGAAATCCAAACACGAATTGCGGCGATTTCATTTGATCAGGGAGATCATTGAAAGAAGAGACGTCACCTTGGAGCTTGTGGACTCTCAAAACAACATTGCAGATCCATTTACTAAAGCTTTAACACAACAGCAGTTTGATCGTCACTTAGAGAAGATAGGTATGAGATACCATAGCGATTGGCTTTAGTGCAAGTGGGAGACTAATAGTAGTGTGCATACAAGCCAATCATATATGATAATAAAGCACATACTTTGTAAACAATCTTATTTATTTATTAATAAAAATATTCATTGATTAAAGGCATTTAATTATCTATATGATGCTGTTTTTATAATATGTAAATAACTCATAGTTTTAAGCAATGCTTTTAGAATCATGATGTTGATCATTCTAATGAGATTTAAATTCTTAGAAAGCTTAAAACTAAAATTGTTCCCAATCATGGGATTACTAAAAAGGGGATTAGTAAATCCGGATAGATTGGTACATATGTTGCTTGCTTATTGGATGAGGATGATCGATCTCATATCATTTGTGTTGAGACACTAAAGCAAGTATATAGGTGCTTATTAGAGAATAAGTTCACTGAACGTGACCCGCTATGGAATACCTAATGGAGTTGTACTCGTCTGTCAATAGGAATTTCTAATTTAATAGTAGTACAAGTGATCCTTGGACATGAGATCATCATAGTATCTTGTATGTAATGAATTATACTTTGACTTATTTATTAAGGCCCTTTATAGTATATAAAAGGGTATGCTTGGTATAATGAGTTACATATGGAGATAATGAATGATCAATAAAGAATCTACCACCTCTAGTAAAAGAAGAGATATGTCATATGTGATTCAGTTAAACTGACAACCCAGGAATCCTTGGCCAAGGTGGAATGAAATTAGAAAGGAGTTTCTAATTTGCATTATATGAAGTTGTGCATTTTCTAATCGAAATACATATGATTAAATAAAATAAGACTTGACAGTAAATCCATGTCTTATATTTAATTGGGACATTGTATGGTGGAAGGATTGAATTGTACGGTAACTATTTCCTCACAGGTTCTTTTATGATTAATGTTGAAATCTATATTATCTGAAAAGTCGTTGATCACTAGGGAGGCTTATCCCTATTGTAGAATAAATGTTATTTATTTAAATAAATTATTAGTTTAATTTATTTATTTAAATAAGATTAGAATTGTTTTAATTGATTTATTCACAACCGGTTTAATATGGAGAACCTAAAGGGTCACACCATAAAAGGAAAAAGAATTATTTAAGAAGATAATGGCATAATCGTAATAATACATTAAGTGTAATTAATTTATTCTATGATGATAGAATAAATTAAATAGCTTAATGTTTATTATTTAATATTTTAAAAATATTAAATATAAATTAATAAGAGGAGTCTTATTAATATTGTTATTATTATTATTTTAATTCTAAAGGAGTTTAGAAATTAATTTAATAGAAGTACTCTCGCTCATTCCTAATGAGATTAGGAGGCAAATTAATTAAAAAGTTTAATTAATTTATCCCAATATGTTGGGAAACCCAATTAATTACAAGAGTTTAATTAATTAAATAAATAAATAAAACCCTATTCTAATTAAATTAATAGGGTTAACCTAATATCTATATATAAGAGAGTCTTATATCAAATATATGATACACGTGAATTCCAAGAGTTGGAAAGTACAATACAATTTCTACAAAGAATAGAAAAAGGGTTTAGCCAACCACCCATCTTCTTAAGTAATTCCTCTTCCTTGGTGGATCACCTCTAGAGGCCAAACACTTGGGTGGCTAACGTTGATCAAAGGAAGGAGCTACTACAGGATATTCAATGAGATCAAGGAGAGCAAGGAGTAAAACTCGTACCTGTGGAAGTTAGATTCTACAAGGGTATGATTCTGATCTTCCTACTTTTCTGTTATTGATAATTGAGCACAAAGTATGATCATTGTATGGGTTTGTATAAAAATTTAAAAAACCTATGCTTCGCGCTTCTGCCCTTTAATTGTGTAATTTGATTGCATGTATGCGTTACGTACAAACCCAACAATAATACGTTTTGTTTCTATACAGAAATTTCGATACCCCAAAGAGGAGGGACTCGTCAAACAACAGAAGATGAAAATAGGGAACTGAATCAAAATCACTTACAACAATTGTTAAATCTTATAGTAGGTGCTTTTGAAGAATGAATCAATCATTTTATAAAGAGACAGATGAAAATTACAAAGGTAGGAAAAGAAATTACCTCAACTAAAGGAGGAGAGGTTAATGTTTCAAAGAAAACGAAAGAATGTTGGGTGGAAGAGAGTAGTGGTGGTAGCAATAAGAATTTTAAGATGAAATGGAATAAGGTTAAATATGTAGGAGAAGAAGGACAACCTGGAAGAAGAAGGTAGAAGCCTGTAAGAAATGTAGAAAGAACAACGTTGGAGCATGTTTGAAAGGAAAATATGTGCTATGAGTGCGAGGAAAAGTGACATATATCTCAAAATTGTCCTAAATAGAAAAAGATCAAAAATTGTTTTACGTATGGGTCTATAGGACGTCATTTATGTAATCGTCAGAAGGAAGCAAGCAAGGAGGGAAACAGAAACAAGAGAAAGTGAGACAACAACAACAATAACGATCAATCGAGAAGTGAAAAAGGAGGATTCAAAAAGAGAGATAAGAAGTGCGAAAAGTGTGGGAATGATCACGTAGGAGAGTGTTGGAAGGGACGAGGCGTTTGTTATAACTGCAGCCAGAAGGGGCACATTTCTCCAAATTGCCAAAACCCGAGGAAAATTCGAGGATGCATCACTTGTGGATCGACCAATCATCAGATCAAAGACTGCCCAAAGAAAGGAAGGAAAGAAAAAGTCGGCAACAAAGGAAGTTATAGCGGGAAGTTGATGATAATCGGACTATCTCAATGGAATGAACCAATACCACGTACGACTAACATTATGGTGCAGGATATAGTGGCGTTCCAAGACGGATTGTCAGGTACTGTCCTAATAGTAATATAAATGCGTATATATTATCTGATTCGGATGCTACCTGTTCCTTTATATCTGAAGAATTTGCTAAGCGACTAAATTTACCCCAAGAATGACTAGAAAATCCTTTGAACATAGAAGTTGCGAATAAAGAAATAATCCCTGTAGAGTTTATACACCGTAATTGTTGTGCAGAGATTAAGGGATATAAGCTAAGCGTATATTTGATTCCGATAAGATTGGGAGAGTTTGATTTAATATTAGGACTAGATTGGTTATATAATCATACGACGATAATTGATTGCTAAAAGAAAAGTGTGAACCTTCAGACTCCAAATGTCCAAGGTATTGTTTATGGTAGCTCATCGCTTGGACAATCGTGTTGCCTTACGATGATGCAGGCCAAAAAATTGTTAAGGAAGGAATGTGTAATTTATTTTGCCTATATCATAGATACTCAGAAAAAGGGATTAGAAATAAAGAATATTCCAATAGTGAGAGAATTTCAAGATGTATTCCCAGACGATATGCCTGGACTTCTGCCCGACAAAGAAATTGAATTCGTAATAGATTTAGTACCTGGAACTACACCAATTTTGAAAGCCCCATATCGTATGGCACCGATAAAAATAAAGGAATTGATGATACAACTACAAGAATTTATAGAGAAGGGATATATTCAGCTAAGTGTGTCTTCCTGGGGAGTACCAGTGTTGTTTGTCAAGAAGAAGGATGGATCGATGAGGCTCTATATCGACTATCGAGAGTTGAACAGAGTGACGATTAAGAATAGGTATCCATTATCGAGAATAGACGACCTTTTCGATCAACTAAAGGGAGCGAAGTGTTTTCAAAGATAGATCTACAAGCGGGTTATCAACAGTTAAAGGTGCAGAGAGAAGAAATACCGAAGGACGGCATTCCGAACCCAATTCAATGAAGAACGCGTTGAACATCTGAAGATGGTATTGGAGACGCTGAGAAGGGAGAAGATGTACACGAAAATTTTCAAAATGCAAATTTTGGATGGAGAAGGTTAGTTTTAGGGCACGTCAGATTAGGCAAAGGTGAAGGCGGTAAGTAATTCAGGAGCAGCCGAAGACGCCGACGAAAATACAAAGTTTCTTAAGGTTAGTCGGGTACTATCGAAGATTTATTCTCAAATTTCTCTAAGATAATGACCCCGTTGATCAATCTAACAAGGAAGATGGTGAAGTTTATTTGGACGGAGAAGTGCAAAAAAAGTTTCAAGGAGTTGAAGAAGAGGTTGAGCGAGCCGCTTGTATTATCCTTACCAAATGATATGGGAGGTTTTGTGAAGTCTAGTGATGTGTCGCATAAAGGTCTTGGCTGTGTGCTAATGCAACATAGCAAGGTCAATTACGTATGTGTCACAACAATTGAAGGATTACGAGAAGCGATACCTTACCCATGAATTGGAGTTGGCGGCGGTAGTTTTTGCATTGACGATTTTAAGACATTATTAGTATGAAGAGAAATGTGAGATATATATACGGACCATAAGAGTCTGAATTATATCTTCACACAAAAGAAGTTAAATGTGCGACAAAGGAAGTGGTTGGAATTAATCAAGGACTACGACTGTGAAATTCTTTATCACCCAAGGAAGGCAAATGTAGTGGCCGACACGTTGAGTAGGAAAGGAATGGAGAAATTATTCAAGTTGATAGCTCAAGAGGAGCTAATCAGAAAGATGGAGAGATTTGAAATAAAAGTGAAGGAACCTAGAGAGTTTGAAGGGAAGTTATTTGTAATGGAGGCTTGTCCGACATTGTTGGATAGAGTAAGGAATCACAAGAGAAAGATGAAGAGTGCGAGAAGGTAAAGAGAAGGATAGCAGAAAAAAAAGAGGAAAAGTTCATGATAGATAATGATAGTATCTTGAGATTAGAAGATCGAGTATGTGACACCCCTAAATTCGGGTACTTCAATTCCACAGGATTTGGTGTTCACTGTCCAATAATAACACATCTATCTACCATAATAAATGAAACTCATAATTAAAAATAGAAATCCTCCCTTAAAGGGTTACAACATCTTAAACAAATCAATCCCAGGTCAACTAACCTTAATACATCAAGTGCGAAAACATAAATAAAAACATTTAAGTCTTAAATATAACATAGTGAGTCTTAACATCAACATTCACAAATAATAATAACAAGCTTCATCTCTTGTTCATCTTTCCCTTGCCTTTACTAGTGGAAGGCTCGTCAGTTCTTTCAACCTTAGCTGCAATGTTATTATGCAAGAGTGAATAATAATTGCCCACAAGTATAACAATATAATAATAATAATAATAATAATAATAATAATAATAATAATAATAATAACATGCGAGAAATTAACGAGTTCTGAATAATAGAAAGCTCGGCTTTTGAATCAAGATTAGGAAACAAGAATCAAAAATATATCTAAGGGTCACAAGACCAAGAACTATGTCCCAGGTTATCAAGTATTTCTACTTTAAACCTTTAACAGTCGTAAGACTATATGGACCTTACTTCTCCTACTTAGGGGGATCAGCCCTTAGTACCATGTATGTGCACAACATCTTAACGCTAACGCGTAAATAATCCCCTATAAAGGGTTGTTCATCTCAGTTTGACATCAGAGTCCGCACCAAAGAAAGTTTGGTTTGGATAAGCCTCAATAATAGTTCTAGAATTTAGAACGCTCATCAACTATGGACTAGTCGAATCAAGAAGGGTTCGCTAGTCATTCAAGGTTCAATAATAATTGATACTTAAATCAAATAATGAATCTCAAAGGTATACAATTGAATAAGCATTGTATAACCGAAGTATTACTTTAAAAGAATTAGAATATCTTATTTAGAATCATGAACTTGAATAAACAAAAGTAAGAACTTGCTCAATATAAGAATAGGATTTATAAACTTGCGTAACGATAACAAGTAGGGTTAGGAAGCTTGCGTAATGTAAAAGTAAGGTTTAGAAACTTGCCTCGTGTGTAAGCTACAATTTATAATTCATGTTCTCCAATTAATCCTACATACCATTTCAATTCACAATACTAATTAATTATAACATAACTAGCATCTCGAGTATGCTATCTTAACTCTGAATATGATTATATTAATCGGATCCACAAATGTTAACTCTTAAACACATTATTAGACTTCATGAACAACAAGTTTAAAACATGTATTCGACTAATCAATTAATCACGTAAAATATCATTAATATGTTAATAATCTATTTTAACATCTCAATATATGATTAACACATTTTCATGTTCATTACATTAGATTTTAAATTGCATTTCTGGACTTAAACACTTAAAATAAACTTTTTTGGGCATTTTGCTAACCGACGCTGCGGTGCCGAGCCACGTCAGCAGGTCACTAGCCTGGCGCTGCAGCACTCTGTTCCTTCACAGAACCGGCGTTGCGGCACCACGACACAGTGAGGCGCAGACAAAGCTCGCGAAGAACACAGAAAAAGCCAATTTATGCCAAAACTTTGCTCAAACAACAAATTTAATGCTACCCATAAGTTCTAAACTTAACAAAAACATTTTATAATATCCTTAGTATGATTTTAATAACTTAAATTACATAAACAACTAAATTAGAAAACATACTTTTCATGTTCTTGCTATTTTTCTAAGTTTTGTTAATTTATATGAAATCACACATTACAGATTCGTTATAATACCAAATCAGTCTGTTTAAGTTTTGTTTTTTTCGTTTTTACATGTATAAACATAATCAATCATCAATTTACCTATTATCATGCAATCTAAGTATAAATTTTTGTACATATAAGCCATATTCAAATATTATTTCTCTGTAAGTTTTAAAACTCCAATTTGAACATAATTTCATGGATTTGATTACTCTAAATCACATATAAATCATATACAATTGGATTATGCATGCTAATAAACATCTAACACCAAGTTCTTAACACTTTGGCCATAAAAATCAATTTACAAAGAACATCAAATTGACTTTCATGGAGAAAACTTAATAACGTAAAATTAAAACTTGGGATGAAGAATTACTCTTTGCTTCTTCTTTTTTGATTATGCAAGATGATAGGAATCTTCTTTTAATTCTCCAAATCTCTTTCTTCAATTCACAAAATCTCTCAAGCTCTCTCTTTTCTCTCTATATTTCTCTGACTTGTGTTTTTCAAATGACTGACATAACTCTGATATAGCTATACGTATAATATAAACTGGCGCAACATGGGTAACGGTTAAGTTCAACATGGTCTTAACTGCTCTCATGTTCTTAAGGCCATGTTTAGTTTGGTCCAAAATAACTCCTTTTTAGTTTAATTTAATTAACTTGTTTATTATATAGTTTATTTGTCACACTTTAATTAATCAAATAATATTATTTAAATTCAATTAAATAAAAGCCAATATTACACATTAAATTAAATCATCACATAGATAAAATTCTTATTTATTAATTATGACAAATAATTAAATCTCTAATTAATTATTAAATTAATTAGAATAATATTATAATTATTAAACAATTCATTTAATTTAATAATCTCAATTAAATTCACACTTTGAACTATAAAATTATTTGTCATTAATTTAATCAATGTAACACATTTAATTAAATTAAACTACCATAATTCTATCAAATATTTATTTAACTCAATAAATAAATCAACAAAAATATTTATTTAATTCAATAAATATTTAAAATAAATTATAAAAATCTCGTTCGTCACATCTTTTCCCCCTTAAAAGGATTCTGTCCTCAGAATCACGATTCAATTAGTTCGTCCCGTTACATTCTCCCCCCTCCCTTACAAAGATTTTTCCCCCAGAATTGCTACACATAAATTAAGTAAATAAATGAGCATAATTTTTCATCATCTGATCTTCGAGTTTCCACGTAGCTTCTTCAGCATTGTGGTTGCTCCAAATTACCTTAACAGAAGGTATCATTTTTTTCTGAGAACTTGCTCTTTCCTGTCAACTATCTGAACAGGAACTTTTTCATAAGATAAATATTTCTCAAATTGTAGGGGTTCATATTCTATGACAGGTTTGTAATCGGGCTTATACGGTCGTAACACTAAAACATGAAAAACATTATGGATGTGCTCTAATGCCGGAGGTAAGGCTACCTTATACGCGACTTCACCAATTCTTTGTAACACTTCAAATGGTCCATTGAACCTCAGTCTCAATTTTCTCTTCTTGCCAAATCTGATATTTCCCTTCTAGGGAGACACTTTTAAGAAAATAAACTTACCAGATTCAAATTCTATATTCTTGCAGTGTGGATCGGCGTACTTCTTCTGCCTATCCTGAGAAGCTATCAATCTTGTCATGATCACCTTGACAATCTCAGCTGTCTGTTGCACCAATTCTGGTCCTAGAAATTGACGTTCGCCAACTTCATCCCAGCATAATGGAGTTCTGCACTTTATGCCGTACAACGCTTCGTAAGGCGACATATCAATACTTGTGTGGTAACTGTTATTGTAAACAAATTCCACTAACGGTAGGTGATCATCCTAATTTTCTTTGAAATCCATAATGCATGTTCTTAATATATCTTCCAATGTATGAATCATTCTTTCACTCTGTCCGTCGGTTTGAGGATGATATGTCGTACTCATTCTTAACGGCGTTCCCAAGCATTCCTATAGTCTCTTCCAGAAGTTCGATGTGAAAGGCAGATCTCTATCAGATACAATAGACACTAGAACACCGTACTTAGAAACAATCTCCTTCACATACAACTTCACCAACTTGTCTAAGTTGAATATGATCCTGATCGGTAAGAAATGAGCTGATTTCGTCAGTCGATCCACGATGACCCATACTGCGTCGAAACCCTTTTGAGTCGTCAGAAGACCTACTACGAAATCCATTGTGATATCCTCCCATTTCCATTTTGGGATTTCTAATGGTTGTAACAACCAACTCAGCCACTGATTTTCTGCTTTAATTTTCTGACATGTCAAACACTTGGACACACAATCGGCAACGTTTCGTTTCATATTCGGCCACCAAAAATTTTGTCGAAGATCCTGGTACATCTTTGTATTCTCCAGGTGAATCGAATACCTTTGAACTATGAGCCTCGCTCAAAATTTCCTCTTTAATCTCTGGTACTAACGGAACCCAAATTCTTGCCACGAATCTCAGTAATCCTTCATTATCAACTTTGAATTTTACTTCATCCCCTTCAGATACTCTTTTCCTGATTTTCTCACATTCCACATCCTTAAGTTGTGCTTCCTTAACCTTATCCACCAAAGTTGTACCAGTTCCTAGTTGGAACAATTTTTCGTCAGACTCCTTAGGATATTTCACCTCCAACTCTATTTTCGTCATCGTTGATGTGACGAACGAGAATTTTGTAATTTAATTTAAATATTTATTGAATTAAATAAATATTTTCGATGATTTATTTATTGAGTTAAATAATTATTTGATGTTTATTTATTGAGTTAAATAATTATTTGATGGAATTGTGGTAGATTAATTTAATTATATGTGTTACATTGATTAAATTAATGTGGAGAATTTTTATAGTTCAAAGTATGAATTTAATTGAGTTTATTTAATTAAATGAATTATTTAATAAGCATAATGTTATTCTAATTAATTTAATAATAAATTAGAGATTTAATGATTTCACATAATTAATAAATGAGAATTTTAATTATGTGATGATGTGATTTAATGTGTAATATTATCTTTTATTTAATTAAATTTAAATAAGATTGTTTGATTAATTAAAGTGTGACAAATAAACTATATAATAAACTTTTATTAAAATAATGGAAAAAGAGATAGTAGAGGAGACAAACAAACATGGCCTTAAGTTAGTGGGAGCAGTTAATCAATTATGGGGATTAACTGACAACCACTAACTATCAGTTATATAATATACGTATTACAACTTATATATTATATCAGTATTCTATTTCATATCATTCCATCAAAGAGAAAAGTTCATAGAAAATTTGAGAGAAGATATTGACGAAGAGTTTAAGAAGAAAAAGAAGTTCCTTTCATTTAATCAGAGAAAGCAATGGTAATCCCTTACCTAAGTTTTATATTTTACATAATTATGTTTTCTCCATTAAAGCATATTTTAAGTTCTCTGTAAATGAAAATTGTTGATGATTGTTGAATATATGATGATATATGTGTTAATATACGTTCATAACATGTTTCATATCATTTATTCATGTTTTAAAACAATTAAATTCATGTAATTATGCTTTAATTAGAGATTTGAAAGTTACAAAGTATGAAAAGTATGAATATGGCCCATATGTACAAAATAGCATGCTTTAATTGTTTATAAAACTTTAAATTGATAGTTGATTATGATTATGCATGTTTGAAAGAAGAAAACGAAATTTAAACGGACAGATTCAGTGTTATAACGAATTCGTAATGATGAATTTCATGATTTTGATGAAACTTTGCAAAAATACCAAAAATAGTGAATTTATGTGTTCTAATTTGAACGATTATGTAATCTAAAGTGTTAAAAACATGTTACGTATATTGCTACATGTTTCTGCTAAGTTATTAGTTCATGAGTAACATGAACAATCGTCGTGTTAGTTTAATTTGGCATTTATTTGGCTTTTCTCTGTGTTCTTCACGAACTGCAGCAATTCTGTCTGCGCAGTGGCATGGTCGCACCGCTCCAAGGCATAATTGGAGCTCGCCCGCGCCATGTGGCGCTGCCGCGCCTCGAGTAAGGCCAAAATGGGCTAGCCCGTGCCGGCTAGCGGTTTGCCTAAAAAATGTTACTTAAGCGTTCAAGTCCAGAAAGATAATTTAAAATGTTATGTAATGAACATGATGACAGATTAAACATCTAGTCAGAAGTTAAACAAATTATTAACTTATTTTACGTGATTAATTGATAAGTTAAATACGTGATTTAAACTCGTTATTCGTGAAGTCTAATATCGTGTTCAAGAACCGATGTTTGTGATTCGATGATTCGATCAGACTTAGAATTAATTTGTACTGTGAATATAATGGTATGTAGGGTTAATTAAGGAATGAGAATTATAATTGTAGCTTGTGCACGAGGCAAGTTTTTCTGACTGTACTCTTTAAATTGAGCAAGTGTTATATCCCTAAATTACTATTGTTGAGACAGTTTTCTATCACCAATTTAGTATCGTTATATAAGTTCCTTAATTCTAAATTATTCGTTGAACAAGTCCTAGACTTATGTTTCTATATCAATCAAGTTCATATTCTTGTTTATTCAAGTTATGATTCCGAATAAGATATTATAATTCTTTTAAAGCATTATTTCAGTTATACAATACTTATTCAATTGTATACTTTCGAGCTTTATTGTTGATTTAAATATCATTCATTGTTGAACCTTGTAAGACTAGCGAACCCTTATTGATTAGACTAGTCCATAGTTGTTGACCGTTCTAAATTCTAGAACTATTATTGAGCTTATCCAAACCAAACTTCCTTTGGTGCGGACTCTGATGTCAAACTGAGATGAACAACCCTTTAATAGGGGATTATTTACGCGTTAGCGTTGAGATGATGTGCACATTATGGTACTAAGGGCTGATCCCCCTAAGTACGAGAAGTAGAGTTCATATAGTCTTATAACTGTTAAAGGTTTAAAGGAGAAACACTTGACAACCTGGCACATAGTTCTTGGTCTTATGACCCTCAGATATACTTTTGATTCTTGTATTTATTTCTTGATTCAAAAGCTGAGCTTTCTATTATTTAGAACCCTTTGATTTCTTCGCATGTTATTATTATTGTTATATTATCATACTTGTGAGTAATCGTGCTCACTCTTGCATAATAACATTGCAGTTAAGAACGAAAGGACTAACAAACCTTCCATTAGCAAAGGCATGGGCAAGATTAAAAAGTGTTGAAGACTTGTTATTTGTTATGAATATTATGTTTAAGACTTGATGTTGTTTAAGACTTATTTATTTATTTATGTTTCCACACTGATGTTTAAGATTAGTTCAACCTGGGATTTATTTATTTATTATTCAGATATTGTAACCCCATAAGGGGATGATGTTTTTATCTATTTCATGAGATGCATTTATTATGGGTAGATAGATATGTGATATTTGTACAGTGAACACCAAATTCTGTGAAAATTGAAGTACCCAGATTTGGGGGTGTCACAGCTAAAATTAGCTCTTCCTAGGCGGTCAACAACATCAATTTCTCTAGACCCTTTTTGCTTAAGGCGTCAGACACCACATTAGCTTTACCCGGATGGTATAAAATCTCACAGTCATAGTCCTTTATCAATTCCAACCACCTCCTCTGACGCATGGTCAAATCCTTCTGTGTAAAAATATATTTCAGACTCTTATGGTCTATATATATTTCACACTTCTCCCTGTAGAGATAGTGTCTCCAAATCTTCAAAGCGAAAACTATCGCGGCCAACTCCAAATCATGGGTCGGATACCCCTTCTCATAATTCTTCAGTTAACCTGACGCATATGCAATGACATTGTCGTTTTGCATAAGCACACATCCTAGTTCTTTATGCGATGCATCACTATAAACCACAAAGTTTCATGTGCTGTCCGGAAGAGACAACACAGGTGCCATACTCAACCTCTTCTTCAGCTTTTGGAAACTTTCTTCACACTTCTCCGTCCAAACAAACTTCACCGATTTCCTAGTCAAATTCGTCAATGGAGTCGCGATTTTGGAAAAGTCCTGAATAAATCTTTTGTAATATCCTGCCAATCCTAGAAAACTCCGTACCTCCGACGGTGTTTTCGGCTGATCCCAGTTCATCACAGCTTTAATCTTTGAGGGATCTACCAAAACTCCGTCCCTATCAATCACATGTCCAAGACATTGTACCTACTTTATCCAGAATTCACATTTCAAAAACTTGGCATACAACTTCTCTCTTCTCAATGCCTCCAATGTCACCTTCAGATGTTCTATATATACCTCCTTGGTTTTAGAATACACCAGAATATCGTCGATGAACACAACCACGAATTTATCCAAAAACGTCTTAAACACCATGTTCATTAGGTCCATAAATGCTGCAGGAGAATTCGTTAGACCAAATGACATAACCAGAAACTCGTAGTGACCATAACGAGTCCTGAACGCTGTCTTCAAAATATCTTTTTTCCTTACCTTCAACTGATGGTAACCACTTCTCAAGTCTATCTTTGAGAAATACCTATCTCCCTTCAACTGGTTAAACAAGTCATCGATCCTTGGCAATGGATACTTATTTTTAATCGTGACCTTGTTTAACTCTCTGTAATCAATGCAGAGCCGCATCGATCCATCTTTCTTCTTAACGAACAACACCGGCGCACCCCACGACAATATGCTTGACTGAATATACTTCTTATCCAATAGCTCTTGCAATTGCACCATTAATTTCTTCATCTCTACCGGAGCCATGCGGTACGGGGCCTTCAATATTGGGGCAGTTTCTGGCGCCAAATCGATCACGAATTCTAGTTCCCTATCTGGCAAAAATCCTGGTAAGTCATTTAGAAATACGTCTACAAAGTCTCTCATGACAGGTATCTCCTCTAGTTTCGAACTCTCCTTTCGTCTATCGACTATGTAGGCTAAATACCCTATACAACCTTGTCTCAACAACTTCTTGGCCTGCATCATCGTCAGACAACTCGCTTGTCTGGGAGACTTACTGCCATAAAATACAACCTTTAATGGGGTCATAAGGTTAATACACTTCTTTTGGTAATCAATTATCGCCCCATAATTGAATAAACAATCCATCCCCAAAATAACGTCCCCAAGTTTAATCGGGATAAGATCTACGATCATCATATTTCCCTTAATGTCCACCCTACAGTTCTTGTGTACGAACCTAATAGGAATCTCTTTCCTATTCGCAATTTCTATGTTCAGAGGATATTCTAATTCATCCTTAAGCAATTCTAGATTCTTAGCAATGTCATCGGATATAAATGAGCAAGTAGAACCTGAATCAAATAACACGTAAGCATTTATATTATTGATCGGAATGATACCTGACACCACATCACGTGACTGTACAGCATCTTGCACGATCATGTTGAAAGTTCTGGCGGTAGGTCGGTTGGTTGGCGTCGATCCGGTGATGGTTAGAGTGTTACCACCGCTGGTTCCTCTACTTCCACCTACTCCTTCTTTTCCTGCTGCTTTCTTGGGACAATGTCTAGCCAGATGATCCCTCGACCCATAAGTGAAACAAGCGCCCTTCTTAAGATTAGGGCAATTTGGTGCTTTGTGGCCTTCCTGTCCATAATTGTAGCAGACCCTCTTTCCCCTTCATGCATACCCCCATTATTTTCACCTTCATTCTTCTTCTTCTTTAGTTCTTGATTGTACCTGGTCAGAGCATCGCTTCCACCTTTTGCGATAATTGCCTTCTCCAAAACTTCTGCAAAAATGTTCAAATGGAACATTAACACCTTGCTATACAACCAGGGCTTCAACCCATGTTCAAACCTTCTAGCCTTCCTTTCATTTGTATTCACCTGATAAGTTGCAAACCTAGCCAACTCGTTAAACTTCGCAGCATAATCCAGCACAGACATGTTACCCTGCTTCAGTTCCTGAAATGGAACCTCCATCTGGTTCTTAGAGCTCATTGGGAAGTACATCTCAAAGAAAAGCTCCTTGAACCTATCCCAGGTGATCACGCCTTGTCATCCTCTAACCTTGTTCACCTACCACTAGTAGCTGGCTTCTGACTTCAGCATAAATGTTGCAAAGGCGGTCTTCTGGTCGTCATTGACCCTCGCAACATCAAACACCTTCTCCATCTCCATTACCCAAGTCTGAGCTTCGATTGGGTTCATGGATCCTTTAAACTCTAGCGGTCCTACCGCCTTGAAGTCCTTAAATGACATGGTTTGTGGAGCTTGCTGCTGATTTGCAAGTGCTCAAGTTAAGAGATTAACCAATAGCTGGACAGGATTAACGTTGACATCATTTTTGTTATTGTTATTGTTATTGTTATTGGTCGACCCTTCCTGAGCTGGTTGACGGGTTGGGCATCTTCTTGGCGTCATCTTTATGTTTAAGATATATGTTTATTAAATCGTTACTCAATTTCTTAAGTACTTAAGACTTAGCTTAAACATTTTAAGATTATCACTTAACATATATCATCTCAAATAAATTCTGATATTTTATTCATTTAAAAGTTTTAAACATAAACAAGATAGCATCATTGCTATTTACATCAACTATCCCGAGATAAAGAATCTTCAGGATTTAAATCATCATACTCCATTGTTTATAATCACATTGGAATTTACATTATTAACTACCACATATAATTGATAGTAGTGTGCATACAAGTCAATCATGTATGATGACAAAGCACATACTTTGTAAACAATCTTATTTATTTATTAATGAAATATTCATTTAAGGCATATAATTATCTGCATGGTGTTGTTTTTAAAATATATAAATAACCCATAGTTTTAAGCAATGCTTTTAGAATCATGAGGAGATCATGATAATGAGATCTAAATTCTTAGAAAGCTTAAAAACTAAAATAGTTCCCAATTGTGGGATTACTAAAATGGGGATTAGTAAATCCGGATAGATTGGTACATATGTTGCTTGCTCATTGGATGAGGATGACTGATCTCATGGTCATTTGTGTGGAGACACTAAAGCAAGTATGTAGGTGCTTATTGGAGAATAAGTTCACTGAACGTGACTCGCTATGGAATACCTAATGGAGTTTTACTCGCCTGTCAATAGAAATTCCTAATGTGATAGTAGTACATGTGATCCTTGGACTTGAGATCATCATAGTATCTTGTATGTAACAAATTATACTTTGACTAATTCCTTAAGGCCTTTTAAGGCATATATAGGGTATGCTTGGGTATAATGAGTTACATATGGAGATAATGAATGATCAATAAAGAATCTACCACCTCTAGTAAAAGAGGAGATATGTCCTATGTGATTTGTTAAATGACAACCCAGGAATCCTTGGCCAAGGTATAATGAAATTAGAAAGAGGTTTCTAATTTGCATTATTTGGAGTTGTGCATTTTCTAATCGAAATACATATGATTAAATAAATTAAGACTTGACAGTAAATCCATGTCTTATATTTAATTGGGACATTGTATGGTGGAAGGATTGAATTGTACGGTAACTATTAACTCACAGGTTCTTTTATGATTAATGTTGAAATCTATATTATCTAGAAAGTCGTTGATCGCTAGGGAGGCTTATCCCTATTGTAGAATAAATGTTATTTATTTAAATAGATTATTAGTTTAATTTATTTATTTAAATAAGATTGGAATTGTTCTAATTGATTTATTCACAACCGGTTTAATATGGAGAACCTAAAGGGTCACACCATAAAAGGAAGAAGAATTATTTAAGAAGAAAATGGCATGATAGTAATAATGCATGAAGTATAATTAATTTAATCTATGATGATAGAATAAATTAAATAGCTTAAAATTTATTATTTAATATTTTAGAAATATTAAATATAAATTAATAAGAGGAGTCTTATTAATATTATTATTATTATTATTTTAATTCTAAAGGAGTTTAGGAATTAATATAATATCAGTACTCTCTCTCAATCCTAATAAAGATTAGGATACAAATTAATTAAAAGTATTTAATTAATTAATTAAATAAAACCCTATTCTAATTGGATTAGGAGGGTTAACCTAATATCTATATAAGAGAGTCTTATATCAGAAATAAGGTACATGAATTTTTCAAGAGTTGGGAGTACACATATTCTATAGAGATAGAAACAAGGGTTAAGCCAATAACCCATCTTACTGAGTTCTTCATCTTCCTTGGTGGATCACCGTTAGAGGCCAAACATTTGGGTGGCTGATATTGATCAAGGGAAGGAGCCACTACAGAGGAATCAAAGGAATCAAAGGAGTAGAACTTGTACCTGAGGAAGCTTGGATCTTCAAAGGTATAATTCCATCCTTTTCTTCTATGTACTGACTGATAATTGATGCACAAGAATGATCATGGCAATGGGTTTGTATAAATTTTTGAAAACCTAGTTTTTACGCTTCCGCCCTATTTATGTGATTTGATTGCATGATTGCGTTACGTACAAACCCAACAGTGGTATCAAAGCCAATCTTGTGCTAATTATCAGTCTATGTGATTCCATACATGTATGATATGCGATTGGATCGAGTTCTGGGCAACAAAAAAAATTTCAGATTCTGCGAAGCTGCGCAGCTGCACCGGTACAAGGCAATATTGTTGCGCAGCTGCGCCGGGTGCTGTTCCTGATTTTTATGCTGCGCAGCTGCGCCGGTTCCCTTTACATTCTTGGCGCAGCTGCGCCACTGGACAGGAACTGAAATTTTTTTTTGTTTTATTTAATTAAATGAATGGTTCATTTAATTAATAAAGGTTTAAAATAAATATGTTTATTTTATATGAAATGAGATTTCAGAATTGCTAAAATTAAAGAGTTTAATTTGGAATTGTTTTTGAATGAAATAAAGGAGTTTATTTTTCCAAAAACAAAGTTTAGCAAACTTTTGCCCATTAACTGATATTAATACATATATGGAATGAATTTATTTTCATGAGATGAATAAGTTTTATTGATACGTATGATGATATGTATGGTAATAAAAGGGATTGATTATGGACTATGACCAATGTGATTGGATTTTATTTTGGTTGAATGCTTGAATGAATGGATTTTATAAAATGGGGTCTACGTACCTCGTCTTCTCTAGTTTTATTCTCGATGTAAATTCTATCTCCTTTTTATGTACTTCCCCTTGACTGCTGATCAAGGTTTCTATTTAATTTTAAATAGTTAATGTAATAGAGATAGTTAGAATTATTTTGAAGAAATTGGAGACCAAGGAGCAAGGAACGCGTGAAGACTCATTTGTATGGAGCCAGGGTTTAAATGTAATAGTTATATTTAAATTTAAATTCTTGCACTTCTAGGTTTGACCTTTTGGTTCACTTGGTGGCTCTAGTGAACCAAACTAGAATAAAAGTCCATAATCAATCCAGGTAGAATATAGTATTCTATATTGCATGCTAAATATTATATATATTATATTTTATACAAACATGCTTCGCATGTTTAATAAAATGACTCGTATTTTATATATATATATGTACATGCGCGCTTAAAAAGATGAGACAAATAATAACAAACCCCTCAAAGAAATAATATTAAGTCTGAAGCGTTCAAATGATATTTGGAATATCGAACGTCGCCTTCTAGCATGATTAGTTAATAAAGTATTAAATATTTAATATGAGTTTGTTGTGCTATCCATAAGGCGAGTATTGAATATTTAAGATGTTAATTAATCACATTTGATGCTTATCAAAAAAATTGAACGATCTAGTCTTGTTGTGCTATCCACAAGGACGAAAATTTTTCTTTTTTGAATTTATGGAAGTGCTAGGCTGGACTTAACTTAAATCATTTTAGTTCGGATGTGCACACACATGACCATTATGATTTAAGAGGCAAAATAAAAGGAGTTACATGGTGATGTAATTGACAAGAGTTGTCTACCTATTTATTTGTATATCGCTTGTTGTGCTATCCACAAGGTTATATACATTTGAAATGGGATCCTTAATGTCACTAGCAAACCTTTAATTAGATGTTGCCGAACTATATGAGTGAGGGTAATATAGTTTGATGAAAATAGTGGGAGATACCAATTTAAAATAAAGACCTAAATTTATTTTGGTATGCAAAGTTAATAAAATGAATGTATGCTAAAATGTTGTCTTTTCACATGCAGAATTTTAAAAATGTCAAAATCACTAATCTCACTACGAAGCATACTTGATGCAAATAAGCTTACCGGCCCGAATTATGAGGACTGGCTAAGAAATCTGAGAATTGTTCTCACTGCTGAAAAGATTTCTTATATCCTAAATTCCATTATCCCTGAATCTGTTTCAGAAACAGCCTCTAAGGAAGAGATTGCCACTTTCAATAAGTGGCAAGATGATGCATCTGTGGCTCAATGCATCATGCTCGCATCCATGAATAACGAGCTTCAGCGTCAGCACGAAAAAATGGATGCTTCTGCTATGCTGCTTCACCTCAAGGAGTTGTATGGTGAACAGAGTAGGACTGCTAGATATGAGATATCTAAGGAGCTCTTCCGATCTCGGATGACCGAGGGCACTGCCGTCGAGACTCATGTTATGAAGGTAATCAATTTGATTGAACGCCTTGGACAGCTTGGGTTCGTCATGGATGGGGAGTTGAGTCAAGACTTGGTCTTGCAGTCACTCCCTAAGACCTTCTCGCAGTTTGTGGTTAATTTTCACATGAATAAGCTAGATGTCAGCTTACCTGAGCTGCTTAACATGCTGAAAACTGCAGAAGGTCATTTCTCATCCAAGAAGAACCATGTCTTGATGGTGGATTCTTCCAATAAAAGGAAGAGGCCCAAGGTGTCTTCTGAAAAGAAGAAATCTAAGAAGGCTAAGGGAAAAGGGAAAAGGGAAAGAAAAGGAGCAAAAGAAACCTGAACCAGCTAAAGGAATGTGCTTTCATTGCAATGAGCCGGGACATTGGAAGAGGAACTGCAAGAAGTTTCTAGCAGAGAAGAAGCTTGGAGAAGCTTCGACTTCCAATCAAGGTTTGTTTATGATTGAAATTAATTTTTCTGAAAGTCATAATTCTACTTGGGTATTGGATACTGGCTGTGGTTCTCACATATGTAATACTGTGCAGGGACTGGTCAGAAGTAGAAAGCTGAACAAAGATGAGGTGATCCTACGAGTGGGAAATGGAGCAAAAGTTGCTGCATTAGCTGTAGGAACTTATTGTTTAGCAATGCCTTCGGGCAAATCCATTTATCTTAATAATTGTTATTATGTTTTGAATATTATTAAAAACATTATTTCAATTTCTGTATTGGATATGGAAGGTTTTGACGTTATTATAAAGAACAATGGTTGTTCTATTTATAAAGACGATGTTTTATATGGTATTGGAAATTTGCGAAATGGACTTTATACACTTGACTTACAAGAAAATATATTTCAAATTGAACAAATTAAGAAAAGTAAAAGAGATGATATTAATTATACCTATATGTGGCACTGTAGACTCGGTCATATCAATGAAACAAGATTATCCAAGTTGCATAAAGATGGGCTCCTCGAGCTATCTGATTATGAATCATATCCAACTTGTGAATCTTGTCTCATGTGTAAAATGACTAAATCTCCTTTTAGTGGAAAAGGAGAGAGAGTTACAGAGTTGTTGGCATTGATTCACACAGACATTTGTGGACCTATGACAACAAGTGCACGGGGTGGGTATTCTTATTTTATTACTTTCACTGATGATCACTCAAGATTTGGATATGTGTATTTAATGAAATACAAATCAGAATCATTTGAAAAGTTCAAAGAGTTCAGAAGTGAAGTAGAGAAATAAACGGGCAAGAGTATTAAGATACTTCGATCAAATCGAGGTGGAGAATACTTAAGCAGTGAGTTTCTCAATTGTCTCAGAGAAAATGGTATAATCTCACAATGGACTCCTCCAGGTACACCACAGTTAAATGGAGTATCTGAAAGGAGAAATCGAACACTGTTGGACATGGTTCGATCCATGATGAGTTTTACCGACCTTCCAATTTCCTTCTGGGGATATGCCCTAGAAATGGCTGCATACCTACTTAACAAGGTACCTACCAAATCCGCCCCAAAGACTCCGTATGAGATGTGGAAAGGGAGAAAACCAAATCTTAAGCATGTTAAGACTTGGGGTTGTCCAGCTTATGTCAAAAAGTTTGAAAATGATAAGCTACAGACTAAATCCGATAAGTGTAGATTTGTGGGATACCCTAAAGAAACCGTAGGGTATTATTACTATCATCCAACTGATCAAAAGGTGTTTGTTGCGAAACATGCTACCTTCTTGGAGAAAGAGTTTATCCATGAAGGGGTCAGTGGGAGCAAGATATATCTTGAAGAAGTTCAAGAACCACAAGTTACCACGGACCAAAGTCAAGTACCTAACCAAGTAGAAGAACCTATTGTACCACACCCTGTTCGTAAATCTGGAAGAGTACCGAAGATACCTGAGAGGTATGGATTCGTTATAGAGGATAACGATGAGGTACACATCATGATTGATGATGATCCATTGAATTACGAACAGGCTATGAGTAATAAAGACTCAGGAAAATGGCTTGAAGCCATGAAATCCGAAATGGACTCCATGTATGAAAACAAAGTATGGTCTTTGGTTTCATCACTTGAAGGTATTAAACCTATTGGGTGTAACTGGGTTTTTAAGAAAAAGACTGGAGCAGACGGAAAGGTAGAGACCTATAAGGCCCGACTGGTTGCAAAAAGTTTCAAACAAAGACAAGGAGTTGACTATGATGAAACCTTCTCACCAGTAGCCATGCTCAAGTCCATTCGGATTTTGCTTGCGATTGCAGCTTACAACGACTATGAGATCTGGCAGATGGATGTGAAAACGGCCTTCCTCAATGGAAAACTTGAGGAGGATGTGAATATGACACATCCAGAGGGATTTATTTCAAAAGTTGGAACAAATCAAGTCTGTAAGCTACAACGATCCATTTATGGGTTGAAGCAAGCTTCTCGTAGATGGAACATTCGTTTTGATGAGACAATCAAAGAGTTTGATTTTATCAAAAACGAGGATGAACCATGTGTATACAAGAAGGTTAGTGGGAGTGCAGTATCATTCCTTGTATTATATGTTGATGATATATTACTGATAAGGAATGACATTCCTATGTTACAATCCATTAAAATCTGGTTATCTAAAAACTTCTCCATGAAGGACTTGGGCGAAGCATCCTATATTTTGGGGATAAAGATCTATAGAGATAGATCTAAAAGGATGCTCGGCTTATCCCAAGGAACGTACATTGATACGATGCTAAAGAGGTTTAGCATGGAAGATTCCAAAAGAGGTCTCATGCCGATGAGCCATGGAATAAATCTCTCCAAGAAACAGGCCCCAAAGACACTTGAGGAGAGAGACCGTATGAGTAAGATCCCTTATGCTTTTGCAATAGGATCTATCATGTACGGTATGATATGTACTAGACCGGATGTTGCTCACGCACTTAGTGTAACAAGCAGATACCAGTCGAATCCAGGAGAAGAGCACTGGAAGGCAGTGAAAAATATCCTAAAGCACTTGAGAAGGACTAAAGATATTTTTCTTGTCTACGGTGGGTCTGAATTAAAACTCGAGGGATTCACGGACTCAAGTTTTCAAACAGACCAAGATGATAGTAAATCTGTTTCAGGGTATGTGTTTACCTTGAACGGAGGTGCAGTGAGTTGGAAGAGTTCCAAGCAGCAAACGGCTGCTGATTCAGTGACAGAGGCAGAGTATATAGCTGCAAGTGAAGCTGCAAAGGAAGCTGTTTGGATGAAGAAGTTCATAACTGAACTTGGTGTGGTTCCTAGCATTGGAGAAGCAGTTCCCGTATACTGTGACAACACCGGAGCGGTTGCACAGGCTAAGGAACCCAAGTCTCATCAGAAATCTAAACACGTGTTGCGGCGATTTCACTTGATCAGGGAGATCATTGAAAAAGGAGACGTCACCTTGGAGCGTGTAGACTCTCAAGACAACATTGCAGATCCATTTACTAAAGCTTTAACACAACAGCAGTTCGATCGTCACTTAGATAAGATGGGTATGAGATACCATGGCGATTGGCTTTAGTGCAAGTGGGAGATTGGTAGTAGTGTGCATACAAGCCAATCATGTATGATGACAAAGCACATACTTTGTAAACAATCTTATTTATTTATTAATGAAATATTCATTTAAGGCATATAATTATCTACATGGTGCTGTTTTTATAATATGTAAATAACCCATAGTTTTAAGCAATGCTTTTAGAATCATGATGAGATCATGATAATGAGATCTAAATTCTTAGAAAGCTTAAAAACTAAAATAGTTCCCAATTGTGGGATTACTAAAATGGGGATTAGTAAATCCGGATAGATTGGTACATATGTTGCTTGCTCATTGGATGAGGATGACTGATCTCATGGTCATTTGTGTGGAGACACTAAAGCAAGTATGTAGGTGCTTATTGGAGAATAAGTTCACTGAACGTGACTCGCTATGGAATACCTAATGGAGTTTTACTCGCCTGTCAATAGAAATTCCTAATGTGATAGTAGTACATGTGATCCTTGGACTTGAGATCATCATAGTATCTTGTATGTAACAAATTATACTTTGACTAATTCCTTAAGGCCTTTTAAGGCATATATAGGGTATGCTTGGGTATAATGAGTTACATATGGAGATAATGAATGATCAATAAAGAATCTACCACCTCTAGTAAAAGAGGAGATATGTCCTATGTGATTTGTTAAATGACAACCCAGGAATCCTTGGCCAAGGTATAATGAAATTAGAAAGAGGTTTCTAATTTGCATTATTTGGAGTTGTGCATTTTCTAATCGAAATACATATGATTAAATAAATTAAGACTTGACAGTAAATCCATGTCTTATATTTAATTGGGACATTGTATGGTGGAAGGATTGAATTGTACGGTAACTATTAACTCACAGGTTCTTTTATGATTAATGTTGAAATCTATATTATCTAGAAAGTCGTTGATCGCTAGGGAGGCTTATCCCTATTGTAGAATAAATGTTATTTATTTAAATAGATTATTAGTTTAATTTATTTATTTAAATAAGATTGGAATTGTTCTAATTGATTTATTCACAACCGGTTTAATATGGAGAACCTAAAGGGTCACACCATAAAAGGAAGAAGAATTATTTAAGAAGAAAATGGCATGATAGTAATAATGCATGAAGTATAATTAATTTAATCTATGATGATAGAATAAATTAAATAGCTTAAAATTTATTATTTAATATTTTAGAAATATTAAATATAAATTAATAAGAGGAGTCTTATTAATATTATTATTATTATTATTATTTTAATTCTAAAGGAGTTTAGGAATTAATATAATATCAGTACTCTCTCTCAATCCTAATAAAGATTAGGATACAAATTAATTAAAAGTATTTAATTAATTAATTAAATAAAACCCTATTCTAATTGGATTAGGAGGGTTAACCTAATATCTATATAAGAGAGTCTTATATCAGAAATAAGGTACATGAATTTTTCAAGAGTTGGGAGTACACATATTCTATAGAGATAGAAACAAGGGTTAAGCCAATAACCCATCTTACTGAGTTCTTCATCTTCCTTGGTGGATCACCGTTAGAGGCCAAACATTTGGGTGGCTGATATTGATCAAGGGAAGGAGCCACTACAGAGGAATCAAAGGAATCAAAGGAGTAGAACTTGTACCTGAGGAAGCTTGGATCTTCAAAGGTATAATTCCATCCTTTTCTTCTATGTACTGACTGATAATTGATGCACAAGAATGATCATGGCAATGGGTTTGTATAAATTTTTGAAAACCTAGTTTTTACGCTTCCGCCCTATTTATGTGATTTGATTGCATGATTGCGTTACGTACAAACCCAACAGTGGTATCAAAGCCAATCTTGTGCTAATTATCAGTCTATGTGATTCCATACATGTATGATATGCGATTGGATCGAGTTCTGGGCAACAAAAAAATTTCAGATTCTGCGAAGCTGCGCAGCTGCACCGGTACAAGGCAATATTGTTGCGCAGCTGCGCCGGGTGCTGTTCCTGATTTTTATGCTGCGCAGCTGCGCCGGTTCCCTTTACATTCTTGGCGCAGCTGCGCCACTGGACAGGAACTGAAATTTTTTTTTGTTTTATTTAATTAAATGAATGGTTCATTTAATTAATAAAGGTTTAAAATAAATATGTTTATTTTATATGAAATGAGATTTCAGAATTGCTAAAATTAAAGAGTTTAATTTGGAATTGTTTTTGAATGAAATAAAGGAGTTTATTTTTCCAAAAACAAAGTTTAGCAAACTTTTGCCCATTAACTGATATTAATACATATATGGAATGAATTTATTTTCATGAGATGAATAAGTTTTATTGATACGTATGATGATATGTATGGTAATAAAAGGGATTGATTATGGACTATGACCAATGTGATTGGATTTTATTTTGGTTGAATGCTTGAATGAATGGATTTTATAAAATGGGGTCTACGTACCTCGTCTTCTCTAGTTTTATTCTCGATGTAAATTCTATCTCCTTTTTATGTACTTCCCCTTGACTGCTGATCAAGGTTTCTATTTAATTTTAAATAGTTAATGTAATAGAGATAGTTAGAATTATTTTGAAGAAATTGGAGACCAAGGAGCAAGGAACGCGTGAAGACTCATTTGTATGGAGCCAGGGTTTAAATGTAATAGTTATATTTAAATTTAAATTCTTGCACTTCTAGGTTTGACCTTTTGGTTCACTTGGTGGCTCTAGTGAACCAAACTAGAATAAAAGTCCATAATCAATCCAGGTAGAATATAGTATTCTATATTGCATGCTAAATATTATATATATTATATTTTATACAAACATGCTTCGCATGTTTAATAAAATGACTCGTATTTTATATATATATATATGTACATGCGCGCTTAAAAAGATGAGACAAATAATAACAAACCCCTCAAAGAAATAATATTAAGTCTGAAGCGTTCAAATGATATTTGGAATATCGAACGTCGCCTTCTAGCATGATTAGTTAATAAAGTATTAAATATTTAATATGAGTTTGTTGTGCTATCCATAAGGCGAGTATTGAATATTTAAGATGTTAATTAATCACATTTGATGCTTATCAAAAAAATTGAACGATCTAGTCTTGTTGTGCTATCCACAAGGACGAAAATTTTTCTTTTTTGAATTTATGGAAGTGCTAGGCTGGACTTAACTTAAATCATTTTAGTTCGGATGTGCACACACATGACCATTATGATTTAAGAGGCAAAATAAAAGGAGTTACATGGTGATGTAATTGACAAGAGTTGTCTACCTATTTATTTGTATATCGCTTGTTGTGCTATCCACAAGGTTATATACATTTGAAATGGGATCCTTAATGTCACTAGCAAACCTTTAATTAGATGTTGCCGAACTATATGAGTGAGGGTAATATAGTTTGATGAAAATAGTGGGAGATACCAATTTAAAATAAAGACCTAAATTTATTTTGGTATGCAAAGTTAATAAAATGAATGTTTGCTAAAATGTTGTCTTTTCACATGCAGAATTTTAAAAATGTCAAAATCACTAATCTCACTACGAAGCATACTTGATGCAAATAAGCTTACCGGCCCGAATTATGAGGACTGGCTAAGAAATCTGAGAATTGTTCTCACTGCTGAAAAGATTTCTTATATCCTAAATTCCATTATCCCTGAATCTGTTTCAGAAACAGCCTCTAAGGAAGAGATTGCCACTTTCAATAAGTGGCAAGATGATGCATCTGTGGCTCAATGCATCATGCTCGCATCCATGAATAACGAGCTTCAGCGTCAGCACGAAAAAATGGATGCTTCTGCTATGCTGCTTCACCTCAAGGAGTTGTATGGTGAACAGAGTAGGACTGCTAGATATGAGATATCTAAGGAGCTCTTCCGATCTCGGATGACCGAGGGCACTGCCGTCGAGACTCATGTTATGAAGGTAATCAATTTGATTGAACGCCTTGGACAGCTTGGGTTCGTCATGGATGGGGAGTTGAGTCAAGACTTGGTCTTGCAGTCACTCCCTAAGACCTTCTCGCAGTTTGTGGTTAATTTTCACATGAATAAGCTAGATGTCAGCTTACCTGAGCTGCTTAACATGCTGAAAACTGCAGAAGGTCACTTCTCATCCAAGAAGAACCATGTCTTGATGGTGGATTCTTCCAATAAAAGGAAGAGGCCCAAGGTGTCTTCTGAAAAGAAGAAATCTAAGAAGGCTAAGGGAAAAGGGAAAAGGGAAAGAAAAGGAGCAAAAGAAACCTGAACCAGCTAAAGGAATGTGCTTTCATTGCAATGAGCCGGGACATTGGAAGAGGAACTGCAAGAAGTTTCTAGCAGAGAAGAAGCTTGGAGAAGCTTCGACTTCCAATCAAGGTTTGTTTATGATTGAAATTAATTTTTCTGAAAGTCATAATTCTACTTGGGTATTGGATACTGGCTGTGGTTCTCACATATGTAATACTGTGCAGGGACTGGTCAGAAGTAGAAAGCTGAACAAAGATGAGGTGATCCTACGAGTGGGAAATGGAGCAAAAGTTGCTGCATTAGCTGTAGGAACTTATTGTTTAGCAATGCCTTCAGGCAAATCCATTTATCTTAATAATTGTTATTATGTTTTGAATATTATTAAAAACATTATTTCAATTTCTGTATTGGATATGGAAGGTTTTGACGTTATTATAAAGAACAATGGTTGTTCTATTTATAAAGACGATGTTTTATATGGTATTGGAAATTTGCGAAATGGACTTTATACACTTGACTTACAAGAAAATATATTTCAAATTGAACAAATTAAGAAAAGTAAAAGAGATAATATTAATTATACCTATATGTGGCACTGTAGACTCGGTCATATCAATGAAACAAGATTATCCAAGTTGCATAAAGATGGGCTCCTCGAGCTATCTGATTATGAATCATATCCAACTTGTGAATCTTGTCTCATGTGTAAAATGACTAAATCTCCTTTTAGTGGAAAAGGAGAGAGAGTTACAGAGTTGTTGGCATTGATTCACACAGACATTTGTGGACCTATGACAACAAGTGCACGGGGTGGGTATTCTTATTTTATTACTTTCACTGATGATCACTCAAGATTTGGATATGTGTATTTAATGAAATACAAATCAGAATCATTTGAAAAGTTCAAAGAGTTCAGAAGTGAAGTAGAGAAATAAACGGGCAAGAGTATTAAGATACTTCGATCAAATCGAGGTGGAGAATACTTAAGCAGTGAGTTTCTCAATTGTCTCAGAGAAAATGGTATAATCTCACAATGGACTCCTCCAGGTACACCACAGTTAAATGGAGTATCTGAAAGGAGAAATCGAACACTGTTGGACATGGTTCGATCCATGATGAGTTTTACCGACCTTCCAATTTCCTTCTGGGGATATGCCCTAGAAATGGCTGCATACCTACTTAACAAGGTACCTACCAAATCCGCCCCAAAGACTCCGTATGAGATGTGGAAAGGGAGAAAACCAAATCTTAAGCATGTTAAGACTTGGGGTTGTCCAGCTTATGTCAAAAAGTTTGAAAATGATAAGCTACAGACTAAATCCGATAAGTGTAGATTTGTGGGATACCCTAAAGAAACCGTAGGGTATTATTACTATCATCCAACTGATCAAAAGGTGTTTGTTGCGAAACATGCTACCTTCTTGGAGAAAGAGTTTATCCATGAAGGGGTCAGTGGGAGCAAGATATATCTTGAAGAAGTTCAAGAACCACAAGTTACCACGGACCAAAGTCAAGTACCTAACCAAGTAGAAGAACCTATTGTACCACACCCTGTTCGTAAATCTGGAAGAGTACCGAAGATACCTGAGAGGTATGGATTCGTTATAGAGGATAACGATGAGGTACACATCATGATTGATGATGATCCATTGAATTACGAACAGGCTATGAGTAATAAAGACTCAGGAAAATGGCTTGAAGCCATGAAATCCGAAATGGACTCCATGTATGAAAACAAAGTATGGTCTTTGGTTTCATCACTTGAAGGTATTAAACCTATTGGGTGTAACTGGGTTTTTAAGAAAAAGACTGGAGCAGACGGAAAGGTAGAGACCTATAAGGCCCGACTGGTTGCAAAAAGTTTCAAACAAAGACAAGGAGTTGACTATGATGAAACCTTCTCACCAGTAGCCATGCTCAAGTCCATTCGGATTTTGCTTGCGATTGCAGCTTACAACGACTATGAGATCTGGCAGATGGATGTGAAAACGGCCTTCCTCAATGGAAAACTTGAGGAGGATGTGAATATGACACATCCAGAGGGATTTATTTCAAAAGTTGGAACAAATCAAGTCTGTAAGCTACAACGATCCATTTATGGGTTGAAGCAAGCTTCTCGTAGATGGAACATTCGTTTTGATGAGACAATCAAAGAGTTTGATTTTATCAAAAACGAGGATGAACCATGTGTATACAAGAAGGTTAGTGGGAGTGCAGTATCATTCCTTGTATTATATGTTGATGATATATTACTGATAAGGAATGACATTCCTATGTTACAATCCATTAAAATCTGGTTATCTAAAAACTTCTCCATGAAGGACTTGGGCGAAGCATCCTATATTTTGGGGATAAAGATCTATAGAGATAGATCTAAAAGGATGCTCGGCTTATCCCAAGGAACGTACATTGATACGATGCTAAAGAGGTTTAGCATGGAAGATTCCAAAAGAGGTCTCATGCCGATGAGCCATGGAATAAATCTCTCCAAGAAACAGGCCCCAAAGACACTTGAGGAGAGAGACCGTATGAGTAAGATCCCTTATGCTTTTGCAATAGGATCTATCATGTACGGTATGATATGTACTAGACCGGATGTTGCTCACGCACTTAGTGTAACAAGCAGATACCAGTCGAATCCAGGAGAAGAGCACTGGAAGGCAGTGAAAAATATCCTAAAGCACTTGAGAAGGACTAAAGATATTTTTCTTGTCTACGGTGGGTCTGAATTAAAACTCGAGGGATTCACGGACTCAAGTTTTCAAACAGACCAAGATGACAGTAAATCTGTTTCAGGGTATGTGTTTACCTTGAACGGAGGTGCAGTGAGTTGGAAGAGTTCCAAGCAGCAAACGGCTGCTGATTCAGTGACAGAGGCAGAGTATATAGCTGCAAGTGAAGCTGCAAAGGAAGCTGTTTGGATGAAGAAGTTCATAACTGAACTTGGTGTGGTTCCTAGCATTGGAGAAGCAGTTCCCGTATACTGTGACAACACCGGAGCGGTTGCACAGGCTAAGGAACCCAAGTCTCATCAGAAATCTAAACACGTGTTGCGGCGATTTCACTTGATCAGGGAGATCATTGAAAAAGGAGACGTCACCTTGGAGCGTGTAGACTCTCAAGACAACATTGCAGATCCATTTACTAAAGTTTAACACAACAGCAGTTCGATCGTCACTTAGATAAGATGGGTATGAGATACCATGGCGATTGGCTTTAGTGCAAGTGGGAGATTGGTAGTAGTGTGCATACAAGCCAATCATGTATGATGACAAAGCACATACTTTGTAAACAATCTTATTTATTTATTAATGAAATATTCATTTAAGGCATATAATTATCTACATGGTGCTGTTTTTATAATATGTAAATAACCCATAGTTTTAAGCAATGCTTTTAGAATCATGATGAGATCATGATAATGAGATCTAAATTCTTAGAAAGCTTAAAAACTAAAATAGTTCCCAATTGTGGGATTACTAAAATGGGGATTAGTAAATCCGGATAGATTGGTACATATGTTGCTTGCTCATTGGATGAGGATGACTGATCTCATGGTCATTTGTGTGGAGACACTAAAGCAAATATGTAGGTGCCTATTGGAGAATAAGTTCACTGAACGTGACTCGCTATGGAATACCTAATGGAGTTTTACTCGCCTGTCAATAGGAATTCCTAATGTGATAGTAGTACATGTGATCCTTGGACTTGAGATCATCATAGTATCTTGTATGTAACAAATTATACTTTGACTAATTCCTTAAGGCCTTTTAAGGCATATATAGGGTATGCTTGGGTATAATGAGTTACATATGGAGATAATGAATGATCAATCAAGAATCTACCACCTCTAGTAAAAGAGGAGATATGTCCTATGTGATTCGTTAAATGACAACCTAGGAATCCTTGGCCAAGGTAGAATGAAATTAGAAAGAGGTTTCTAATTTGCATTATTTGGAGTTGTGCATTTTCTAATCGAAATACATATGATTAAATAAATTAAGACTTGACAGTAAATCCATGTCTTATATTTAATTGGGACATTGTATGGTGGAAGGATTGAATTGTACGGTAGCTATTAACTCACAGGTTCTTTTATGATTAATGTTGAAATCTATATTATCTGGAAAGTCGTTGATCGCTAAGGAGGCTTATCCCTATTGTAGAATAAATGTTATTTATTTAAATAGATTATTAGTTTAATTTATTTATTTAAATAAGATTGGAATTGTTCTAATTGATTTATTCACAACCGGTTTAATATGGAGAACCTAAAGGGTCACACCATAAAAGGAAGAAGAATTATTTAAGAAGAAAATGGCATGATAGTAATAATGCATTAAGTATAATTAATTTAATCTATGATGATAGAATAAATTAAATAGCTTAATGTTTATTATTTAATATTTTAGAAATATTAAATATAAATTAATAAGAGGAGTCTTATTAATATTATTATTATTATTATTATTTTAATTCTAAAGGAGTTTAGGAATTAATATAATATCGGTACTCTCTCTCAATCCCAATAAAGATTAGGATACAAATTAATTAAAAGTATTTAATTAATTAATTAAATAAAACCCTATTCTAATTGAATTAGGAGGGTTAACCTAATATCTATATAAGAGAGTCTTATATCAGAAATAAGGTACATGAATTTTTCAAGAGTTGGGAGTACACATATTCTATAGAGATAGAAACAAGGATTAAGCCAATAACCCATCTTACTGAGTTCTTCATCTTCCTTGGTGGATCACCGTTAGAGGCCAAACATTTGGGTGGCTGACATTGATCAAGGGAAGGAGCCACTACAGAGGAATCAAAGGAATCAAAGGAGTAGAACTTGTACCTGAGGAAGCTTGGATCTTCAAAGGTATAATTCTGTTTTTCTCCTTCTTCATTCACTGATAATTGATGCATAAGAATGATTATGGCAATGGGTTTGTATAAATTTTTGAAAACCTAGTTTTTATGCTTCCGCCCTATTTATGTGATTTGATTGCATGATTGCGTTACGTACAAACCCAACAATAATTACATATTTCTTCCTATCACAGCCTACTAAGACGTCGAACAGCTTCTCGGCGTTCTTCTTCCATGATATGGAACATCGTCCTACGATCCAGCATGTACCAAGGTAAGTCCTCGAACTGGACTGGATAGTAGAAAAATCGATCTTGGGCCCTATAAATCGCTATCTAAAATGTGTAATCTGTCTCCTCAATCTTAGCTTTCTTTCCTCGTTCATTATCTTCAGCGAGATCTGTATGTCGTGAAGCCTTCATCCAAGCGTCCTCTGCTCTAGCACACAGTGCTGACTCCTCCCTCAAGTAACTCTTCAGTTTCTCTATCTCAGTTGACATTTCTTTATTTTGGCTCTCTGCATGAACCAACTTCCATTCAACGTCTTTAAGACGTCCATCAAGATTCTCAATCTAATCATCCTTCTGTTCTATAGTAGCCCGTTGTACAACTGTCAGCTCCTTCAATTCTCTAACGTTATCCTGTAACTCTATGTTACGGTCATACAGCTCGTCATACATCTCAGCACTGATAAAGTTTGGTGGAAACTCATCAGGGTCCTCATCCTCCTCTTCAGCCTCAACCTCTACCTTTATCTCCTCAGAGTCCTCATCTGAATCAAACACAGGCTCATGCTCTTGATCCATAATAGTAATCAATGGAGATGACTCTCTTTGTACCAACTACTCCTAGACGGTATGAATGTCTTGGGGCTCCTCCTCTCTAGCTACTCGGGGCTCAACCTCCATAGGCTGACAGGATCCTCCAACATTTGACATCCTGACAATCAAATTTTTAAGTTTTTCAGTTACTACGTGATGCTAATCGATACTAGTGAGCACATAAGTAATCACATAAGCACATAAAGTCTTTTATTATCTTCAATGAATTCTTTAATTCATTTCTTAGAACTCGATAAGATTGTATCACCACTATGTTTTCAATCTCCTAAAAGGCTACTAATCTAGGGTTTTCCCCACCTAAGGTTCATAACCTATAGCTTTGATACTAACTTGTGACACCCCTAAATCCAGGTACTTCAATTTCATAGGATTTGGTGTTCACTGTCCAATAATAACACATCTATCTACCCATAATAAATTAAAATCATAATTAAAAATAGAAATCATCCCCTTAAGGGGTTACAACATCTTAAACAAATCAATCCCAAGTCAACTAACCTTAATACATCAAGTGCGGAAACATAACAAAAACTATGACGCCCCCAAATCCGGGTACCTTCAAACCCTGGATATGGTGCTACACGGTACTACTGTCTACTCATACATTCAACTAAAAGACTTCAACATCACGCATGAGTTTACTAAATATTACATTCTATTCATCCCTTCCTAGGTTCTTGATAACCATTACATTGTTCTGAGTCATAATATCAATAATTACAATACTAATAATATGTTATTACAAAGGTCACTACTTGTCTAGCTTGGACTTGCCTTTGTCTTTACCGGATCCTTCAGTCCGTTCGCTCTTAGCTGTAATCATTTAATTTTAAGCAAGAATGAGCATAAACAGCTCAGCAAGTTAAACATTATATGTTGAAACCATAAAATCAAGAATCATATCTCTTGGTCTTCATAACTGTACAATAGTTATGAAGTACTTAAGAATAATTAAAATATCATTTTGATTCCTTTAAAACTATTCTCAAGGACTTTATAGCCTCTTCGGAATCCCATATTGGTCAACGACCATGAATCATCATTTAGTTCTCATTCATGAAAGGAACAACCTAGCATGAAGGCTGTAAGTTTGATATAGCTTACGAGCACATCCAGGTGATCAGCCTGTAGTACTCTATGTTGATCAACACTCATAGATTAAACGTGTTTACTTTTAATTGGTGGCAACCTCACGTGCCTGCCGAATTAACGACGTTTAAAACCTTTGTTTTATTCATGCTCAGGTTTACCTGAGAATTCGTACCAAGCAATTGGCATAGGATCACCACATTGTATATATTTTGGAAAGATTTGTGGAAAAACCCACCAAAATATGCTAAGTCTCAGTCTAGCTGAATTAAATGGCATCGACTATTTAATAACAATTCATGCATAAGCAATTATGCACAATGACCACTTGTACAACCATAACGTATAGACAAGAGCTTAGAAAACTTGCGCCAAGTAGAACTTGTACAAGGTTTGGAAACCTGCCTTATCATCTCTTAAACCTTTACACGTAGTCCACTCGGTCTTTACAACGTCTACAAAGCATATCACATAGCATACCAATGAGAATTCATAGTTGATATACAATGTATAGCCTAACTTCTCTTTCTTGTATAACTTAACCGAAACGTTAACTAATAACATTTGTTCAAGTTATTTAATGTCTATTATGGCGTATTAACATTCTTAGGTTATAAACCGAACTCTTATTAATCATCACTAGGCATGATGATAAACAAAACTCTACTTGTTCCATAACTTGATCTTGGTTTACGGTTTACGTTTTTTGAATCTCAAGTTCAATTTGTTAAACATGTCGTCCAAAGGGTTTACATTCATCATTTACTAACCCTTTACTTGGTTTGGAAAAAGGTTAAGTAATTACTAATCCGGTCAACATTTTTTCCCTGTTGGCGCGGCAGCGCTAGCTTTACCCTTGCCGACAGCGCTACGGCGCCCACCATGTAGAGATCCCACCCCGAACTGGCGCGGCGGCATCGGTTTAAGCCTCTTGGGCTGCGCAGCAGCGCCGGCCCTGTGCCTTAGAAAAATTTCCTAAGTTATGAAAATTTCTGAGATTCCCGAGTCCGTAACGTGATCGTTATAACTTAGAATTGGCTCATTCCAAATCCAATAGTTCATAGATGATATGTTCTATCATCCTTTCAAGTCGGAATTCATTTCTGAATCCAGTCGATGAGAAATTCGCCGATTAGTCCATTTCTACATTTTCGTTAAACGTTCGTGAACGTTCGACGCTCAATTCTTCGTTTTAAGTCGAAATTAGTTCGTTCTTGTTCCCGCAAGTCTTATTTACCTAATTACACGTGTTGCAATCGAAAACCATTGTTTCTGAATCACACGGCGACTTTTGACTTCTATTCTGGGAAATTTACGATTTCGACGATTATCGTCTAATCGCGTAACTTTCACCGAATCTTCCTTCTTCATTAGTGTTACATTACATCAATTGAAATCAATCCAATGGTTGATTATTAATAATTCTAATCATTCAAAATATTTAAGTTTTAATGGTTTAACATTCTCATTATTTAATTTTCCATGAATTCACTAAGTTCTTCATTTGTTCTTAATGAATTCTTATTGTTCCATCATGCATGCCTTGTTAGGGTTCTTAGTTCACCATTAAACCATCCTTATAACTTCTCGATATTCATGCTCCTCTTAATAACTTCTCTATCAATTTCTAGTATTAGAAAGAAAAGGGATTTTACACAATTTTCTCATTATTATACCTTTAGTGTTCTTGGTTGAGTGAGTATGGCTACTTAATGGTCTTCTTCCTTCTTAGTTGATGAGTTAGCTTCACTAAGCACAAGCTACCTTCTTCTCTTTCTCTCTCTTTGTGTTGGTGGAAATTTTGAGTAAACAACAAATGAAGAGTAATTGCTCTCCTATTTATAGAAGTTGGCAAGAGTTGGGGTAGTTTGGTCGTTAGGCCAAACCTCCTCAACTCCATCTCCTCCCCACATCCTCACCATGTCTCCCCATATGCTACCATGTGCTAGCACATGGCCCCCCTTCTGCTCCCACATGCACCCATGTGGCTATGGGTTGCCCCATGGGTTTAACCCACCCGTTTACTTAACGGTTCGACCCACGGGTTAACCTATTAATACTTAATTCAATTCAATGTATTTATTGAGTATAAAATTCGTATTATACGTCGTCTTAATTCTCGTATCCTCTTTGTATTATACTCGTATAATAACTCGTATTATACGCGTATTCTTTCCGTATAATAATCACTTATTGTTATACGTAAGCAATTAATCAATGATTTTACTTTCCCTAACGCTTAGGATTTTAAGTCCCTATGCGAAAACTTCGTGAGCCATAAGTGAATTATTATTACATATTTCACCTCGCCTTGAAATCCTATCATTACGCGTTTCTAAGAATTTCAATATAAATTCCCGAGCAGAAACGGATGAATAGTGATTTTCATGCTTTCCTCCCGAGAAAACTTTTCTCGACTAGCTTAACTTTTGACAATATATTACCTTCAAATCTTTCGACAGAATGTCATTCCGACATTCTGAACTCTCAAAATGGCCTAGGGTCTCCAACCCTAATATTTAGGGTTAAACCCTAACCCTTAGGGTTTCATAGATGAATAGTGCCTATTTCGACTTTTCCCATAAATATTTTTATTCTCGCAAATTTTTTATTTCGTCTTATAAATTCATATCAATTTTTTCTAGCATGTAGCCATAATCCTCCTCATTTCTGCATTCTCTAGGTCATAGAATGACCTACGATTAGCTTACTTAGTTTAATAAACAAATAAGCAAATTTTATTCAATAAATCAAATAAAATTCATTTACATAAATGCTCGATTTTCTCGGGCGTTACAAAAACAGATAAGTCTTAAACATAACATAGTGAGTCTTAACATTAACATTCACAAATAATAATAACAAGCTTCATCAATTGTTCATCTTTTCCTTGACTTTACTAGTGGAAGGCTCGTCAGCTCTTTCAATCTTAGCTGCAATGTTATTATGCAAGAGTGAGCAACAATTGCGTATGCGTCACGACAGTTGAAGGATTACGAGAAGCGATACCTTACCCATGACTTGGAGTTGGCGGCGGTAGTTTTTGCATTAACGATTTGAAGGCATTATTAGTATGAAGAGAAATGTGAGATATATATACGGACCACAAATGTCTGAATTAAATCTTCACACAAAAGAAGTTAAATGTGCGACAAAGGAGGTGGTTGGAATTAATCAAGGACTACGACTGTGAAATTCTTTATCACCCGAGGAAAGCAAATGTAGTGGCTGACACGTTGAGTAGGAAAGGAATGGAGAAATTATTCAAGTTGACAGCTCAAGAGGAGCTAATCAGAAAGATGGAGAGATTGGAAATAAAAGTGAAGGAACCCAGAGAGTTTGAAGGGAAGTTATTTATAATGGAGGCTTGTCCGATGTTGTTGGATAGAGTCAAGGAATCACAAGAGAAAGATGAAGAGTGCGAGAAGGTAAAGAGAAGGATAGCAGAAATAAAAAGGAAAAGTTCATGATAGATAATGATAGTATCTTGAGATTAGAAGATCGAGTATGTGACACCCCCAAATCCGGGTACTTCAATTCCACAGGATTTGGTGTTCACTGTCCAAAAATAACACATCTATCTACCCATAATAAATGAAACTCATAATTAAAAATAGAAATCCTCCCCTTAAAGGGTTACAACATCTTAAACAAATCAATCCTAGGTCAACTAACCTTAATACATCAAGTGCGAAAACATAAATAAAAATATTTAAGTCTTAAACATAACATAGTGAGTCTTAACATCAACATTCACAAATAATAATAACAAGCTTCATCACTTGTTCATCTTTCCCTTGCCTTTACTAGTTGAAGGCTTGTCAGTTCTTTCAACCTTAGCTGCAATGTTATTATGCAAGAGTGAGCAACAATTGCCCACAAGTATAACAATATAATAATAATAATAATAATAACATGCGAGAAATCAACGAGTTCTGAATAATAGAAAGCTCGGCTTTTGAATCAAGATTAGGAAACAAGAATCAAAAGTATATCTGAGGGTCACAAGACCAAGAACTATGTCCCAGGTTATCAAGTATTTCTACTTTAAACTTTTAACAGTCGTAAGACTGTATGGACCTTACTTCTCGTACTTAGGGGGATCAGCCCTTAGTACCATGTATGTGCACAACATCTTAACGCTAACACGTAAATAATCCCCTATAAAGGGTTGTTCATCTCAGTTTGACATCATAGTTCGCACCAAAGGAAGTTTGGTTTGGATAAGCCTCAATAATAGCTCTAGAATTTAGAACGCTTATCAACTATGGACTAGTCGAATCAAGAAGGGTTCGCTAGTCATTCAAGATTCAATAATAAAATTGATACTTAAATCAAATAATGAATCTCAAAGGTATACAATTGAATAAGCATTGTATAACCGAAGTATTACTTTAAAAGAATTAGAATATCTCATTTAGAATCATGTACTTGAATAAACAAGAGTAAGAACTTGCTTGATATAAGAATAGGATTTATAAACTTGCGTAACGATAACAAGTAGGGTTAGGAAACTTGGGTAATGTAAAAGTAAGGTTTAGAAACTTGCCTCGTGAGTAAGCTACAATTTATAATTCATGTTCTCCAATTAATCCTGCACACCATTTCAAGTCACAATACTAATTAATTACAATATAACTAGCATCTCGAGTATGCTATCTTAACTTTGAATATGATTATATTAATCGGATCCACAAATGTTAACTCTTAAACACATTATTAAACATCATGAACAACAAGTTTAAAACACGTATTTGACTTATCAATTAATCACGTAAAACATCATTGACATGTTAATAATCTATCTAACATCTCAATATATGATTAACACATTTTCATGTTCATTACATTAGGTTTTAAGTTCCATTTCTGGACTTGAACACTTAAATAAACTTTTTTGGGTCTTTTTGCTAACCGACGCTGCAGTGCCCAGTTTGAACTGCGGACCGACGCTGCGGCGCCGAGCCACGTTAGCAGGTCATTAGCCTGGCGCTGCAGCGCTTGGTTTCTTCACAGAACCGGTGCTGCGGCACTTTGACACGTCAGGCGGCACTGAGCCTGGCGCTACGGCACCACGACACAATGAGGCACAGACAGAGCTCGCGAAGAACACAGAAAGAGCCAATTTATGCCAAAACTTTGCTCAAACAACAAATTTAATGCTACCCATAAGTTCTGAACTTAACAGAAACATTTTATAACATCCTTACCATGATTTTAACAACTTAAATTACATAAACAACTAAATTGGAACACAAAATTTTCATGTTCTTGCTATTTTTCCAGGTTTCGTCAATTTTTATGAAATCACACATTATAGATTCGTTATAACACCAAACCAGTCCGTTTAAGTTTCGTTCCTTTCGTTTTACATGTATAAACATAATCAATCTTCAATTTACCTATTATCATGCAATCTCAGTATAAATTTGTGTACATATAAGTCATATTCAAACATTATTTCTTTGTAAGTTTCAAAACTCCAATTTAAACACAATTTCATGGATTTGAATACTCTAAATCACATATAAATCATATACAATTGGATTATGCTTGCTAATAAACATCTAACACCATGTTCTTAACACGTTGGCCATAAAAATCAATTTACAGAGAACTCAAATTGACTTTCATGGAGAAAACTTAATAACGTAAAATTAAAACTTGGGATGAAGAATTACCATTGCTTTCTTATTTTGATTATGCAAGATGATATGAATCTTCTTTTAATTCTTCAAATCTCTTTCTTCAATTCACAAAATCTCTCAAGCTTTCTCTTTTCTCTCTATATTTCTCTGAATTGTGTTTTTCAAATGACTGACATAACTCTGATATAGCTATACGTATAATATAAACTGGCGCAATATGGGTAGCGGTTAAGTGCAATATGGGTGGCGGTTAAGTGCAACATGGCCTTAACTGCTCCCATGTTCTTAAGGCCATGTTTGGTTTGGTCCAAAATAACTTCTTTTTAGTTTAATTTAATTAACTTGTTTATTATATAGTTTATTTGTCACACTTTAATTAATCAAATAATATTATTTAAATTTGATTAAAAAAAGCCAATATTACACATTAAATCAAATCATTACATAATTAAAATTCTCATTTATTAATTATGATAAATCATTAAATCTCTAATTAATTATTAAATTAATTAGAATAACATTATAATTATTCAACAACTCATTTAATTTAATAATCTCAATTAAATTCACACTTTGAACTATAAAATTATTTCTCAATAATTTAATCAATGTAACACATTTAATTAAATTAATCTACCACAATTCCATCAAATATTTATTTAACTCAATAAATAAATTAATAAAAATATTTATTTAATTCAATAAATATTTTAAAAAAATTATAAAAATCTCGTTCGTCACAGAGTGTGGGTGTCAGCCGTAACTGAATTGCGAGATGAGATTTTTCACTAGGCACATAATTTGGCATATTCTGTTCACCTAGGAAGCATGAATATGTAACAGGATCTTTGACAACACCTTTGGTGGCTCAATCTAGAACGAGAAGTTGCAAAGTACGTCGACCGATTAACAAAGACGTCGAACCTTCTACCAATAAAGAGTTGATTCAATTTAAATCAATTAGTGAAGTTGTACAGAAAGGAAATCATTTTGTGAGACGGAGTACCGGTGTCAACTGTTTCTGATCGAGATCTGCGTTTCACGTCGAAGATTTTTAAAGAGCTTGCAAGAAGGAATGGGAAAACAATTGAGGCAGAGTACTGCTTATCATCCTCAAACCGACTGACAAAGCGAAAGAACAATACAAACACTAGAAGACATGCTTAGAACTTGCGTGATATATTTCAAAGAGAATTGGGATGATCACTTACCTTTGTAGAATTCGCTTATAATAATAGTTATCATGCGAGTATCGGTATGTCACCGTACGAAGCTCTCTATGGAAGAAAGTGCAAAACACAGCTATGTTGGGATGAGGTCGGAGAACGACGACTTTTGGGACTAGATTCAGTACAGCGAATGGCAGACGTTGTGAAGACAATAAGAGCCAGATTAGTAGCAGCGCAAGATCGACAGAAGAAATATACAGATTTACACCATCAAAGCCGAGATTTTAAAGTCGGTAGTTTTGTGTTTTTAAGAGTATCTCCCTGGAAAAGAAAGATAAGATTCGAAAAGAAAGGAAAATTGAGCTCGAGGTTAATAGGGCCAATCAAAGTATTTAAGAGAGTAGGCGAAGTGGAGTACAAGGTAACTTTACCTCCTGAACTGAAACATATTCACAACATGCTTCATGTTTCTGTGTTACAACCATATAAGCCTGATTATAAGATGTGATATCCTATGAGCCCATTCAAGTATAAAAGAATCTAACATACGAAGAAACTCATGTTCATATAATAGATAAGAAGGAACAAACATTAAGAAATAAAGTTATACATTATGTAAAGATAGTTTGGCAAAACCACAACGCCAAGGACGCTACGTGGGAATTAGAAGATAAGATGAGAAAGGACTATCCCCATATGTTTGTTTAACTTTGTACCAATTCTGAGGACGAAATTTTTATAAGGGGGATGAGGATGTAATACTCCAAAATTTTATAAATAATATTAGTAATGAAAATAAACGTGTTTGAAATTTTTTGAGTACATGTATATATATTTGTCATGTAACTTAATAATTCAAATTGAATTGAATTAAGCATGTGATGATTGAGAAGTATAGTGATGAGCTTGGTTATAATTAATTAAGCTTAAATGATAAGCCTTGTGTGGCATACTTAATTACTTAATTGGATTAATTAAGGCATGATTTAATAATATATTGGACTATGGAATATAATTAGGTCCAATGTGGATAAATTGATGTGCCTACAAGTGTTAGGAAATATAGCCCAAGTATTATGTGCTATGGAGTAATTAAGCCCAATGAGAAAAATGGGACATGCCTAATATGTTAGGAATTATAAACTAAGTAGTTAGGATGGCTAGAATTAAAATTGAGCCCAATGTGTCTATGCAAGTATCCATGACCCAAGTTGAATTATGTTAGGAGCCCAATAGATATTAATTGGTCAAGCCCAATATGTAATGGAAATGAATAAGATGTAAGTACATTTATATATATATATGGGTGTATATGTAGGTATAGATATATAAGTGTATGTATAGGTGTAATGTGTCCATAAGCTAACATAATGTATAAAAGGTAAAATAAAAATGCAACATGTGGGTGCATAGACCCCATGCCCAAATTTTGCTCCCCTAAATACCAAAGTGCAGATTTTTTTTGTTCATTTAGGCTTACAAGAAATCCTATGTGGGCAAATGATGAAGGAGTACAAGAGTTAGTACGGATTAGGTAGCTTTATACCTAATAAGCTTTTACCATTGGTTATTAATTAGTTGGATGTATAAAATATAAGTATTGTACATGTATAAGTTTAAGGATTGTATACATAAGTCTTGCCTATAAATAGATCCCTCCTAGCACATTGCTTCATTTGCTTGAAAAGTCTTATTATTATTATTATTATTATTATTATTATTATTATTATTATTTAGTTCCTTGGGAATTAAATTAAAACCCCAACTCTTAAAAGTTTTAAGAGAGAAGGTTAGTCTATAAATAAGAGGGTTAAATTAAAACCCCAACTCTTAAAGGATTTAGGAGAGAGGGTTAGTTTATAAATAAGATGGGTCTTATTTATGAAAGATAATAATGCAATTTTGCAAGCATTCTCAAAACCCTAAAGAGTTAGGAGAAAGAATACTAGGGTTAGCCACACAAGGTCTAGTAGAACCTAAATTCATCTTCTTCAATCAATATACTATTGGTGGATCACCTCTTGGGCGTTGCATACTAATGTAGCGAACGTTTGATCCGAGGATTAGAGAGATCGCGAAGGAGAAAAAGAATGGAGCTTGAAGATCACATTAAATGGTTGATCATCTTCAAAGGTATATCTTTTATCCTTCCTCAATTAATAATATTGCATAAAGTGATTCCTGGGATTGTAGAAAAAAAATTAAATAGATTTATGTCATGTTTTCGCTGCTATTACAATGTTGATTGTATGTATGTCTTGTTTCTACGAACCAACACAAGGCAGAGAGTAACCTATAAATTCTAATGCCAAAGCATTTTATAGGTTGTTAGACAAGGGTAGAAAGCCGTTGTGGCATGGTTGTTGACGTCGGGAAAAAATCTCTGGCGATCCCCCTTTCCCTAATGTGTTTCTACCCTTGTTTGTTTTCATTTGTTTGATCTGAAAGGTGAATTTTTAGGAAAAGGCCAACATAATGTCGATGATTTGAAAAGTTTGATTTTACATATTCGCCAGTTGGTATATTTGAAATAGTTGAACCAACTCAACCGAGATTTGTTTGAAAAGTTTGCAAGTAAGCCCAATTGCTGGACTCTATTTGACTTGGCCTTGGAAACCGAGATTCATAGAGTTCGGGGGCTTGATTAAGCGGGGGGAAGGTGTTAGGCACCCCCGACTTCCGTGAAACATGGTTATCGAGTCTTTTCAATTTCCCTATTTTATTTGAAGTGTGTGTGTGTGTGTGTGCTTGCAGTAATTGGGCCTACGTGCTTTATTTGGAAGTAGTATTGTGCTTCGTTAGACCTATATACGAAGGGTTTGATTTAATGAAAAGTCAATTTTTTAGACAAGATATGAAAGTGATGTTTTGGAAGATGGTTTTCAAACCCTTTCACTCGCAAAGGAATTGAAGCCTTTTGATACTTCCATTTTATTTTACCTCCGGTTGATTTTGATTTTATTGACGGGATGCGAAGCATCCTCGACCAAAGAATGTATATACAAGTGTCGAGCTCCTTATGAGTATGACAGCCATCGAAGTGACCCAAGCACTACAAACCACAGTTTACTAGACTGAAACCTTAAATCCGGATAACCGTTTTAAGGTCCCTCTGATTTACATTTACAAGAAGACAAATAGGCTATATTTACAGTGCAAAGTTGTCCATCATGGGAATCGGATATAGATCCATGTGATTAATCTTAGATCCCGTGATTCCTAGGCTCAAAGAATATTATCAAAAAGCCTGCAAAGCAGAGATATTGATATAAAATGCAAAATTGAAATCTAGCCGTCGCAAGACAAAGGATTCATCAGTTAAACCCTTGCATGCGCGTAGCCAAAACTTCCCGTTTTCTCTAGATACGGATCTAGGGTCGCATAGTCGGTTTAATATTTACAAAACTAGAAAGAATGCTAGATTTAAATAAATCTTAGCCATTTTAGCTCAACGGTTCCAGTTTGACAACTTTTGAACTGGTTGAAAGTTAGAAATGGCTAGATTTAGATGAATCTAGTCCACAAACTTCATATTAGAACAGATTCATATCAAATGAACAGTTAAAACATATATTTAATCACATTGAATAAATAATATATATATACTTATATATATATATATTAAAGCTGAAAAAGCCAGGGATTTTCAATCCAAGCATGACTAATAAATGTAAATATATATAATGCTTATATATATATATATATGGAAGCTAAAAAGGCCACGGATTAGCAATCCAGGCCAAATGAGTTAGTATAAATATATATATATATATATATATATATATATATATAATTATATATATTAAAGCGAGTAAAATCTACGAATTTGAAATTCCGGCTGCAAAAGTAATTGAAAATGTATATATATACATAAAAATAAGCTATGAAGGCCACAAATTTAAAATCCAGGCGAAACCAGAAGCTATAAATATATATATATACGCTCATATATATATCATAAAGCAGTAAAAAGCTTCAGATCGTAAAAAATCTTAAAGTGTGTAGCGCTACAGGTATTAAACCACTCGGAGGGCTTGAAAACTCTATTTCCACAGGTTAAAATTTGATATGTTGGTATATATGCGTATACCAACATATTGGAATAATAAAATTGAAGTTTGGAGCACTATAAGTAGGGCTAAAAGTCGAAATGGGTGGAATTTCCTTTCTTTTCTTCTTTTTTTCTCTTGGTGGGGGGTTTTATTTATAGACCAGATGGTCGCGGGTCTACTCGGGGCAGCTGCGAGTCTACCTGCGGCTCCCCGAGTGGGCCCCGGTCCCGTGGTTCCCGTTAACTCGAAGTACCTGCACTCCGACCAACGCGTTGTCTGCTTCGAAGCTTCATAACTTTCAATCCGGGAGTCCGATTGAGGCATGCTATACCTTTCTGGAAAGCCCTTTTCGAGAGCTACACAATGACATGGGATTTTACCTTTTCTAAATCCAAGAAGATGGATCCATGACCAGATCTTTGAGTCTTCGCAGCCCGTTCGTTGAGTTATCTTGTGCTTTTTTCACTCGGGATTGACGTTATAGTTCTGAATGACCTTCATGGCAGTGATTTGGCTTGATTTTGACTTGATTTGATGTTAAGTTGGTAAAATAACCATTTTTTCCTTCTAGGGGTTATCTCCAGGATTGACAGGGGTTTTCGACTGTTTATCGGGGTTGTCTCCGAGGTTTGATCTCAGTCGACTCTGTTCTTCCTTAGGGTTGTCTCCGAGGTTAAATTGATATCCCAGGATTGTCTCTGGAGATGATTTGATGCTTCGGGGTCGTCTCCAAAGGTTGGTTGTACCTCCCGGGGTTGTCGCTGGGGTTTGGCTGGTCTCCCGAGGTTGTCGTCGGGGTTGACTTTGTATCTCCCTGTGTTATCACCGAGGTTGGACTTTGTATCTCCCAGTGTTGTCGTCGGGGTTGATTTGATCTCCCGGTATTATCACTGGGGATTAATTTGATCTCTCGGGATTGTCTCCGGGGTTGATTTGATTATTCGGACTTTCAGGGTTGTCTCTGGAAGGTAAAAGATGGTTTTACCCTTCTGCAGGGTTAGTAACAGGATTGCAAAATTTTGAGTGTCTATAATGGTTGCACCAAGCACACTACATTGTCTGCAGTGGTGACATTACTTAACATCAAGGTTGATCACAACATGAGCCATGAGTGTTTTGAGTCGCTTTTTAAGGCCATTAAGAGAATGTTGTCTGACAGTGAAAAATTATCCGATAACTACTACTATTGTAAGAAAATGGTGAAAAAGTTGGGTCTTAGATACCAAAAGATCGATGCATATCCGAACGATTGCATGTTATGTTATAAGGAAAATGAACAAAAGACAAGGTGCATGTTTTGTAGTCATGATCAGTTCAGGCCTACTAAAGAGTGTGTGACTACAAAAAAAGATAAATATACCTTTTAAAATTTTAAGGTATTTTCCAATTACACATCGGCTAAAAAGATTGTACATGTCTTCAAGAACAGCTGAACATATGACATGGTATGCGAAATCTCCAGCTAAAGATGGAGAACTTAACCATCCCACAGATGGGCAGGCTTGGAAAAATTTTAATTTAGCACATCCTAAGTTTGCATTGGAACCTAGAAATGTGAGGCTTGGATTGACCATTGATGGTTTCAACCCGTTTAGCCACTCAGCTGTTCCATACTCCTGTTGGCCTGTGATTGTTACTCAGTACAACTTGCCTCCTTGGATGTGTATGAAACAACCATAATTGTTTCTTTCACTCGTGATTCATGGTCCCAAGAGTCTTGGAAAGAACCTAGATGTTTACTTAAGACCTTTTATAGACAAGTTGAAGGTATTGTGGGAGGATGTAGTACAGACTTGGGATGTTTCCAAGAAAAAAAATTTCAACCTTAGGGCAGCAGTTATGTGGAATATAAGTGAATTCCCTACTAATGGTATGTTAGTTGGATGGAGTACACACATGAAGTTGGCTTGTTCGTATTGTATGAAGCATACAAAGTTTTTAATAGGTTGAAAACCTTGTTAGTTTGACTGTTATCGTCGTTTCTTGCCGATAGATCACCCCTTTCGAAGAAATAGAGAACCCTTCAGGAAAGGGAAAATAAACAATGATATTCTTGCACTATAATTTTTGGGGATGGAGATACGTGACCGTGTGATGAGATTACCGGTCATCCCATTCGGTAAGATTGTTGCCTCAAATATAATCAATGGGTTTAGTGAATCACATACTTGGGTTCAGAGAAGCATCTTTTGGGAACTGCCTTATTGGTCTATAAATTTGATTCTTCGTAATCTAGATGTGATGTATATTGAGAAGAATGTGTTCGAGAATATGTTTAACATTGTGACGAGTGTTACGGGCAAGACGAAAGATAACGATAAGGTTGGACATAAAAGATATTTGTAAGCATCCTGGATTAGAACTATATGAATCTCCTAATGGTAAGATGGTCAAACCGCATGCAAGGTACATATTGTCCAAAAAGTAGGTTGAAGATGTGTGCACATGGATTATGTCTCTGAAACTACCAGATGGATATGCATCAAATATTGCAAGGTGTGTTACAGGTGGGAAATTGCAAGGGATGAAGAGTTATGACTGTTATATGTTCATGGAGAGATTCATGACTATAGCATTTCGGGATCTGCTTGATAAACTAATATGTGATGCTTTGACTGATCTTAGTCGTTTCTTCAGAGACATATATTCAAAAACATTAAATGAAAAGGACATGTCTGTACTTGAGATGAACATCATTAAGATCATGTGTAAACTTGAAAAAATATTCACCTAGTTTTTTTGACTCAATGGCATTTGCAAATCCATCTACCCTATGAAGCTCGTGTTAGTGGTCTAATTCAATATAGATGGATGAACCCTTTCGAGAGGGTGATGGGAAACCTTAAGATGAATGTGAAGAGTAAGCTTACGTCGAGGGGTCGATATGTGAGGCATACAATTTCAATGAGATATCTACATTTGTCTCAGACTATTTTCTCAACGAAGTCTTGACAAAGGTCAATCAAGTCCCGATACATGATGATAGGGGCAATTTTGAACTAAATGGTTGAATTTATATATTTGGTCTACCAGGTCTTGCTTATGGAAAAGGGAAACGCATATTCCTCTTTGAGCAAGAATTACATGTTGCACATACTTACATTCTTCTCAATTACGAGGAGATTGACGAATTTGTGAGGTATACATGTAAAATTCATATTTATTGAACCTATATTGTAACCTGCAATCTCATACATTCCAATATGTTAATTTTTGTAAAATTCTATAGATCATACGATAACGAGTTTAAAGAAAATTAGCATGACATAACTAATATATATATTCAACTCAGTCGTGATAAAAATTTGCAGCTTGGCTAAAAGACGAAGTAAGTTAAATTAATTATGCATGACATAAATAATATTAATTTATGAATTCATTTAATTTAATATAATTTTTGTAGGCTTGTAATGTAAGATCCCAACTTTTATGAATAAAGATTTAATTTTCTTTATATATTATTTTGAAATAGTAAGGTGTTGATTTGATAAATGTGATAAGTTATGGGTGAAATATGCAAAGATTTCAAAATAAGCAAGTGGTTATAAAATATTCATTGTTGTCGGGAAATATTCGTTTGGTCGTGGAATATTCTTGTTGTCGGGGAATATTCGTACTACGGCGCAGCCATTTGTGGGCCCTACAACGGAATAATTGTCGGATATAGAAAGCAACAGAAATAATCTTTTTATAAAATAACGGCGTAGTTGTTACCGTTAGTACTGTTGAAATACCCGGTGGTTAAAATACAGTAATACGCGGTGTTGCACAGTAGCATACGATATTGCACAGTATTTCGAATTATTGATTCTTATGTAGGAAGGCACTTACTCAATTATTGTTACAGTAATTACTGTTCAATATTTTATATAATTGATTCAATAATTGATTAATATTTTATTAGTTCAATAATTGCTACATTGATATTTTATATCAATAATTGCTACTTTGCTATTTTATATTAGTGATTCAATAATTGTCATTGCACAGTATTTCAAATTATCAAATCAATAATTCATATTATTTGAATAATATTATTAGATAGCATTATTGGCAATGTCTAAGAAAGTTCTGTCTATGAGAGGTTATTTGATTGCGCGCTAGTAAGGAGAAATCCTTATCGGAAGGCCCCCTCTTTCTTGGGAGCAACCTGGTTGTCAATATTGTAGTTCTGTAATATTATTTGTGAATAATTATTATTGATTTATATGATAAGAAAATATTTATTTGTGGATATAAAAGAAGGAATTAGTGCTGAGGTATTTTTATCAGTATTTTTGGTGTGGAAAATCATCTGTTTGTGGATTTCGATCATTTTCGATTGGGAATTTGGAAAAACTTCCTTCTACAAAGTTGTAGAAAATTAAATTTCTTATGAAAATGACATAAAATTCGTATTTTTCTGATAAAAGGGCTATTTATTATGAATTATTGAAGTTTTAGAAATATATATTTTTATTAAAAATATGGGTGGGCCCCACTTTTGTTTTTTGTTGAAAAATTCTGATTTTTGACTTTGAAAGCAGCCAGGCAAAATTTTTCAAAAACTCGTGCTGAAGAAATTTCCTCCATTTGCAAATTTGTCAATCTTGGCATCCTAAGCTTTTCCTATAAATAGGGTGCTTAGTTAGAAATGAAAATCACACCAGAATCAGAAAATTTTCTCTCTATAATATCGAGCGTATTTCTTGTGAGTATAAGGATAGTTTGAGTGTGGATTATGGTGAAAGTTTTCGTCCACATAATATCCGATATTCCAGTCAAAACTACTCTCCTGTTAAGGTAAGGGATATTATTTTTCGAGTAAATGATGTTATTATCTTTCAATATTCATAAATAATATTATTTTCTTTCATATACCATATTATGGAAGTAATAATATTTCATTTCATATTCCTAAATCTGAACTTACTACAGTAAGTATTGCTTCTATAATTCCTAAAATGATCAAAAATTTCTTGAGTTTTGCGCTTCATCTAGTATCATTTCACCGGAATAATTTTCTGAACTTTCTCGTGAAATTCTTATCTTTTCATGTCGAGTTACTATTCACGAGTTACTATTTACGGTAAAAATTATTTTTTTTTATCTTTGATTGGATCCAAGTTTTGATCTTCATTCTTGAATTTTGCTCCACAATTTAATTATTACGGAGTATTATTGAACTTGGATAAACTAAATTACGAATCCATAATCTTTGTCCTTTATCTCACTGGATTTGTTCTTTAAAATATTTTTCATCATCCTCAGTCCTAAATGGTGATATAACTGAATATCTTTGGCCTGTAGAGCAAAGATGAATGATTACCTGATGAATATCTTTAGCCCGTAGTGCAAAGATGAACAGGTGTTGAGATGAACATGACCAACTAATGATACAAATGAATACCTTTGGCCCGTAGTGCAAAGATGAATACTTGATTCGAGATGTATATTGATTGATGTTACAGAGATAAAATATTGATGATGAACTTTTAAATCATAGAAGATAGTAGACTTCATTCTCTACTTAACTCTTCTAATTAATAGTTATTTTCGCTGCGAATATTGATCTAAAACTTGTTGTCAATAATATTTTATCTGAATTGTTGAAGACTAACGATAATTTATTTTTCATTATCTTAGTCATAATATTCTTTACTGGGCTAGTTGAGCTCACCCTTTTCATCTATTGTCCTCTTCAGGGAATAAGAATGTTGCGGGGACTAGTCGGGGAACAGTGTGATGATCAGAGTTAGATCTGTAGAAGTCCTCACTATTATATAAAATAGTGGGATAATGATTTTAATTAATAAGGAGTGAATTTGAATGTTTATATTTCGTATTATATACGATTTGTATTGAAATTCACAGTTTGTGTGGTCGTAGTTTGCACGACCGTATGTTATAAAAGATTGTATTTGAATTCTGTACTATATATTTGGCTACTCAGAATGGGTTGGTATTGAACCTATTTTGGGGGCATCACATGTAATGAGGGAACGATTCCTCCAAATGTATGGACCCAGACAGGGACCAAGTAAGCCATAGTGGTTACAAAATAAATGGGTGTGAATTTCATACAAAGATATATGTTGCGGTAAAAGAACAACTAACACTTGAGTGTGTGTTCAAGGAGATTGTTACAATGAGCTTGGTCGTGCCTTTTATGGGGAGTTGGAGGAAATTATAGAGTTATCGTACAAAGTACTTATGGGGTTAAATTAACTTGTTCAAGTGTAGTTGGTTTGATTCAAAAAAGGGATACGTCTCGATGGACATGGAATCATCGATATTGACCTCCATAGGTCCACGTACGCAAATGCACCATTTATGTTATCAACTCAAACAGTACAAGTATAATATACTCCTAGTCCTGTTAGGAAAAGGGATAGACCGCCTACACATTGGCAAGTTATAATTCATACTCTCGTGCGCAGTTATGTCGAAGTAGTAGACGAAGAGTTCTACCAAAAGGAGATGTTACATAGACCTCCTATAATAAATGTGGAGGACAACAATAAAGTAATCCCGTTAGAGGGTGGAGATGAATCTGATGAATTGGATCCCGAGTCAGTACATATGTTAAATGACATTAATACTGAGGAGTAAGAGTTATTGACTGACACTAACACTGAAACTGAAGAAGATGATGGTTCTGAATCTCCAATACATATACAAAATAATTCTAACTCAGACAGCAATTAACAAAATAAAATGTATGTTTAGTTTTACTTGTATTACATATAATTACATATATACATGTTCTCTATATCCTTATCATGTTTATGTATCTTTCATTTATAGTTGTCGTAGTTAACTATTTCATGCAACTACCTGTCATTATTATCATTTTATTTGTATATGTAATATCATACAACTCATAATAACATCCTAGTAGACTAATTTTGTATTTATAGATATCTTCTGAAGAAGTGCAAAAAAAAGCGCAGCTTGGGTCTGGGGCCTAATCATATGTCGATGGCCCCGGCTAATCCGGAAGACCGAATTCTTATAGAGATCAGACCTCCTTCGAACAGCACATACATTATCTAGCTAGTATATATAAGCATTTTATATTACCATTGTTGTAGATATATACTAGTGTAAATTGTTTTAAATATTATAATAAAATTACTTATATTTAATGTAAATTGTTGTATATTGCAGTGGTTTTCAAGATAGCAAGATTGTGAAGTGAATTTCACAATTATGCTTACAGAATTAGCCTATGCTAGTGATTACGTGGGCGAACACACCTCTCACCCACAAGAATGCAGTTTGGGCTGAATTTCAAGTATATTTTTTAATTCTAACAGATAATATAATTAATGAATTAATATTGTTTAGTAGTGTTGGATTATATTATCACCATCTTAATATTATTATTGTTGTTTTATTTGCAGAAAATGTATGGATGGGACGACGCATATTCATCAGTAATACATATATTGTTTTGGCAAAAAGTGTGTTGTCCGAACAAAAGATAACTTGAACAAGGAACGATTAAAAGCCCTGCATAATACATCAGTCGACCATCCAGGGCAGGGAGAGTAGTACATGCACGAGCACAGCCCCTGGAGGTGCGCGCAGCCCATATGGGCTTTAGATGTGTCAGCAGTGGCGAGTTAAGAGCTGTGTTAAAAGACGCAAGACTGCCATCACTAATAGAGCCTCAGGTGTACTTGAAGGCGACAAGGCAAAAGGCATATACAGGGGCGGCTGTATATCACAGTTGCAGCATATTGCTGCACGGGTACGTATTTTACAAAGTTAAAGTTTTAGTTTTAGTATATCAAATGTTTACATATTAATATACAAGCATGTTTTGTAGGAGGCTTAGTCTCAGGGTCAGCCTATCCATTGGCAAAATGTATATGTGGTCACCCGTGATGGTTTGCTTGAGGCTGTCCAGATAGCGGTAATTTGTTTTTATAACTTTGATATGTTTATAAATTTTTAAGTCATTTTTAAGTATTTTATATTTATTTTTAACTAATTAAATTTAAACTGTTGACAAGACACTTATAAGAGCCTACTGAATGAGTGTTATCCTGAAGGCATCCCGCGACCGCCGATTAATCAAGAATTTGGGAGAGGACGTCAGTTGTGAAGAAGACCTATGTCAAAGGCTAATGACAACGATGACGACTGACTATCTGTGTAACGAATGAGAATTTTATATATTAGTTGTAAATATTTATTGAATTAAATAAATATTTAATTTAATTTATTTATTGAGTTAAATCAAATAAATAATGTGATTATTGTGGAGTGACTTAATTAAGTGTTATATATTAATTAAATTAATATTTAATATTTTATTTAATTGATGTGTGATAATTTTATGAAGTAGTTCTAATTTAATTGAGATAATTAAATTAGATGAGTTTATGTGATGATTGTTACATAATATTATAATTAGCGAATAATTATAATTGTTATGTGGCATTTTTATGTGGTTAATTGATGTTAGCTTTTAATTAATTAAATTAGATGGTAAGGATTTAATTAATTAAAGTGTAACATTTAAAGTATGTGTTAAAAGGATTTATTAAAATAAAAAAAAAATTTAAAAGGTTTCACCAAACAAGGCTCTTACTTTTGTTTTAATCATATTTTACCAAACAGAACCTTAAGCTCAAAAAGTTAGTTTTTAAAAATAAACAGTTTTTGCCAAACAAGCCTTATGGCTTTTCAAATTCAAATAAGTGTAACCTATGTAATTATTGTAGGAGTTATTATATGCAATTATAATTTGTAAGTTACATATATATATTTATATGCTATATCTATTATATCTATATTATATTATCAGTTAAGTAATATAGATATACGTTAAGTTAGAATTGGTCAGTGTTAGAACAAAACAGAGAAAAGTTAGAGAGAATACAGAGTAGTCTAGAGAGAAAAGAATAGAAAGGAAGAAGAAGAGGAAAAAAAGCTTTGAGGTTCTCATCATCATCCTCTCCTTTCAATCCACTAAGCATAAGGGTATAACTCTCATCTTTAGTTGTTAGAAATTTTGTTCATATATTCTTTATAAAGTATAAATTTCTCTGTTAATTGAGTTGTGGTGAAAATTGTGTAAACATGAAATAATATGTATCAATTGTGTTCTAGCATTCTCATATATGAATTTCATGCCTAATTAATAGTTTAATTCATGCTTATATGATAAACATGAAGAAATCGTGTTCATCAAAATTTACAGTGCATTGGTATTGATAAATGGCTATTTTAAAATCAAAACTTGAGTTTAATTGTTAATTGTTGTGTAATGTAATCGTAGATTATGTTAGCATGATTAGAAACTAATTGGTTATGCTTGAAAATTGTGTGAATTGGTTTAACAAAAAAAGTACAGTGTTCAATTTCATGAAGAACACTTAACAATGGTTTTTCTTCAAAAATCATGAAATTGGTTGTTTTGATTATGTGTTGTAGTGTTTATATATGTTAAAATCATGTTAGAAGGCTTAAGTTTATGTTTTCTATAAAATTAATATGAATTATATTGACTGGAATTAGAATTTGGTGGGGAGAAATAAGCTAAATTGGCTTTTTTCTGCATAATTCCCGAGTATGTTGACCCTGCAAGGGGCCCGCCTATCAAGAGTAAAACCCCCGCCCCGGCGGGGGGGGGTGCAGAAAGTCAAGATGGGTTATTTCTTTTATGTATTTTGTTGTATCATAAAAGACTAATTGAAGGTGATAATTTGATGACATGAAAATGAATATTAATATATTATATTAATAAAATATATAGTGTGGTTATAATTTTGAATAATTATAATTAGAGTAGAGGTTTAATTTAAATTATAATTTTATTAAATTATAATTAATATTATTTGATTTATTTTAATCAAGTAAATGTTAATTTAAATTATAATTTATGTAATTATAATTAAATAAATGCATGATTAATTTTAAGTAATAATTTGTGTATTATAATTCAATATTTGCATGATTAATTATAATTTGTGTAATTATAATTTAGTAAATGCATGATGTAGTTTAATTAATTATAAATTATAAATTATTTATAATTTAATTAATATAAGATGTGATTATAATTTGAGTAATTATAATTAGATTAAATGTTTAAATTATAATTTAATTAATATGAAACACATAATTATTATTGATTTAATTATGTGAGCATGCCTATGTGGTGTAATTAATTATTTGACGGTTAATTATTAACTTATTAATTAAACTAGAAAGAGTTAACCCATATGGGTTAACCAATTATGTGAATTAGTTACGTGTTAACTAATTTAGATTATTGTGATTAAACATATATGTGTATGAAGTGTTAAAAAATGTGATTGTATTAGTAGCTTGCGCTTGAGGCAAGTCTTCTATCCCTGAACTCGTAAATTATATACAAGTTTTTTAAATTCAAATACTCCTTGTTTGAGGTTGTCCTGGGTTTTTTTTCTACATTGGACAAGTATTTATTGAAAGTTCATGACTTAACTAATGTGGCCTTGACTTATTGTTCAAGCAAGGTCCAGCTTATCTTTTAAAATGCTTTAAGTTTGATTCTAAAGCATATAAGTTATCCATAATCTTTTATTTGTGAATTATTATTGATTGTTGTAAGTCGATTCAACTATTCCTTAGTTGATGAACGTTGAATTCTAAATTATCCTTCTAAGCTTATCCAAACTAAACTTTCTTTGGTGCGGACTTGTATTCAAATACTGAGATGAACAACCCTATTTACTAGGGGAGGTTACTATACGAAAGCGTTAAGATGTTTGTGCACAATACATGGTACGAAGGGCTGATCCCCTTAAGTACGAGTTAAGGTCCATAGTCTAAATGACTGTTAAAGGTTTTAAATAGAAATGTTTATAGCCTAGGACAAAAGTTTAAGGTGATGATTTCAATATTCAAAATTCTAGTTATTAATGAAAGAATTATTATTCAATTCTTTATGGTTGATGAAAGTAAAGTTATTCAGATCTATTGAAACTATTCAATTATATCCTTATTATTGTTGTATTCCAGTGAGCTTTTGTTTGCTCACTCTTGCATATTTAATAATCTCTTGCAGTTAAAGCCGAGAACGTTGACGTACCGTCAACGAGTAAATGGAAAGGCAAGATGAACAAGTGAAGACTTGTTATCTTTTGATCTTAATTGTAATAAGACTTTATGTTTTTATTTCCGCATTATTATTTATGTTAAGGTTAGATAAACCCTGGGATGATTTTGAATACGGTTGTAATTCCTTTTTAAGGAAGATTTTATTATTTATTCAAGGTTGTAATTGATTTTACATTCCTTATTATGGGTAGATGTATGTTTTATTTAGAAAGTGAACACCAAATCATGTGGAAACGAAGTACCCAGATTTGGGAGTGTCACAATCTGTGGCACAGACAGCTCATGTAGTCAGCCTACTTAGTCCTCGAGCCATCGACCACACACTCCTGCTGACTGTGTGAGAGAAATATGTCAAGATCGGAATCTTCTTCTTACCCTTGGCAGGCATCTGCAGTCTTTGAGTCCTGAAGAGTTAACAGATGCAGTGGCGAGAGCAACACAACATCAAGATGATCCCAGGCAAGTAATCTTGTCATTGTTTAGCTTTATGCTTAGCTTTGCATGTTTAGTTTAATTTTACATTCAATAATACATGTTTTATTCTTTTGTTACAGCCTCATTTGGACGATATTGATGTGTGAAAATATTTGTATTCCCGCTTCTCTTGTTCTACATTTGATTTATTCTTTTTTTACCGACTGAATGTACGGACATGTTTATATTGTACGTTATTTCATTTGTATATAAATTTTACTCGGACGGTACTTGTTTATATATATAAGCATAACATGCGTGGATGTTTATATTATTGTGTTGATTTTATTTGTATATATGGAAGGATCGATGGATTTGTATGGATGTTGGTTTATTTATAGATATTGATGTTTGTTGGAATATAAAACAGGTACAAAACAAGTACAATTTTTTTGAAAAATTCACAAAACAGACAAAAGTTATTTTTTCTAGTATCTGCGACCTCACGCAGTCGCTATTACTTTTTAGCAACCGTAAGCGAATAAATTTTTTTTCCTATTGTCGACCGCCTCTGTTGCTACTACCGGTCGCTAACACGTGGCTCCACGTCACGCTAAAGGCTGACTCAACCTGACTCAAGATGGCGATCGTAGTCGCTATTAGCGGTCGCTGATAATTCTGTCGCTGATGGTGGTTGCCAATGGACATCTAGCGACAAGAAAAACTATGACTGCTATCAGCGATTGTAGTCAATTGCGGATACATATCAGTGACCGACTGCGGTCGCTGATAGGCGATCGCATATAAGCCTTCTTGTAGTGAAACTTCTGCCTGATCTTGACAATAAATTCCATTGTTTTTTCTTTTGGTTATTTTTGGTACTAGGTTCTTGCTATTCTTATATTTTGTACATGTTGGGAACTATATTTTTACAATGAAATAAATAAACCACACCCGTGGTGTTATTACTAGTATGGTAAAAACAAGAAAAAGAAAAGTATGGTACAATCATGTATATTGTTGATTGTTCAACAATATTTTTTGAATGGGAGCTAATATTTTTACATAAAAATTGATATTTTCATATTATTCTTTTTACATGAATAATGAATGGATTTTACCTGCATATAAGTAGGGCTGTAAATGGTAACTGAAAAATTCGTATTCGTCCGCATCCGTATTCGAAAAAAAGCGAATATTATTCGTATTCGAAAAAAAAACAGATATATCCGTATTCGATTTAAAGGTGTAAATAAACGGATACGAATACGGATATAGGCGTATTCGTATTCGTTTAACATCCGACCGTAAATATATCCGACGAATAGCAAATATCCGGATTCGAATCCGTATCCGAAATTCGTATCCAAATAACTTATATATTATATAATAAGCAAAATAATTTTTTTAAAGTGACATTCCTAATAATTAGTTTTCACTATCATACGAAAATTATTTTAAAAATATATCATTTCACTTCTAAAAAGTAGGAAATAACACTTTTATTTTAATATTAATAAACTGAAATAAATTGATTTAAATATAGTTAATAGACTTTTACTATTATAAAGTTAAAATATCTAAAATGTATCATTTACCAAGAAAATTATATACTAGAAGAACAAAACTATAATTATTAGCTTGTTATAAGTTTTTTACTTTCAAAACTTACTTGCAATGTTGGGAGACAGGAACAATGAACAATATAATTTTATTGTAAAAATGTGTTAAGTCCGAATTAATTTAGGATTAATCTAGAAAGGGGGTTGAATAATTAATTCACGTTTATGAATTTTCGGGTGAAGGGAGTATTTATCACTTTCATTTGCCCAATTATTTAAAAATTAGAAGTCCAAATATTTAAAGCAAGTCCAAAGTAAATTTTGGATGAAGTTGGATTAACTAGTTGTCAGTTGTCAGTTGTCACATATACATTATAACTCGCACTCTCCATAAATATAATGAAATAAAATAAACTTTTTATAACTATGTAAATTGTAATCTATGTATTGAGGATAAATTATAAATAAAAATTTCCATAAACATATTATTAAAATTTTAATCAAGTATTTGAGAAAAATTAATTAAATATTTAATGTAAACTTTTGAATCTAATTATAAATTATAAATATTTATACACACTTCAATATTGGACATATAAACATTAATAAGTAGTATTGAAATTTAGGATTTCAAAAATGATGAAAACTTATTCGAATTGTAATTAAGAACATTGAATATTGTATTTAAATATTTATTAAAAATAAATAAATTAACATTTATTCATTAATAAACTATATTTGAAAACTCATTATTTTTTATACTAGTTATAGTTAGGACTATAAATGGTAACTGAAAAATTCGTATCCGTCCGCATCCGTATTCGAAAAAAAACGGATATTATTCGTATTAAAAAAAAACGGATATTATCCGTATTCGAATTAAAGATATCCGCAAATAAACGGATACTACTGTATCCGAATCCGTATATATCCGTTTACACCCCTACATATAAGAGAGACTCATATAAAAATATTATTTTAACTTATAAAAATATCAGTTTCCTTTCTAAATAGAATTGCAAAATGGACACTTTTCCTTTGCCTCCATCCTCCATCCTCTTTGAGCTCATAGCAATCCCAACAGTTTCTTTTTCTGTCCATGTGAGTTTCGTTTTCTGTCCATGTGACTTGTATAGGAATAGGAAGGAGTACAATTGAATAATGGACCCTCATTTACACACATTCTTTTTCCTACAAAAATTCAAAGGTACACCAATAATTTAAATTTACAACTCACAGCTACAATCATCCGATTCCTTCAATAATCATATATTGATATGATTATCCTCCATCCATTATTCTCTTTGTTTCATTAATTTTTTTTTCTCATTTATAATTTTTTTTTTACAAAAAATATTTCTCTTTTTATTGATAAAAGTTACGAAATAAACTTAATTTTTTTATTATTTTATTATTATGTCACCACTATTAAATTAACAATTTAATATATTCAAAGGTAAAGATAGAATAAAAATATATCCTTAATATTTCAATATAGCAAGTGAGACTGTTTTTCTTTTTTCTTTTTGCAAATGAATATAAATAGCAACTTTGATAGTTTAAGTAATTTAGCAACAAAAAAAAACTTTGATACTTTAAGTGACCTGCTGCTATTACAATTTAATTCTGATGATACATTTCATCCAAGACCCTAGAGAGAAATCTCGGAAAGAGGTTAGGAACCCTTTTAAATTCTAATTTTTTGGGGGTTAAATTTGAATCTATGATATTGCACAGTAAAAGAATATACATTTTATTACTCTGCGTAGGGCTGTAAATAGAAATCGAAAAATAAGATATTCGTCCGTATTCGTATTCATTTAAAGTGGATATTATTTGTATTCTACTTAAATAAATATTATTCGTATTCGATTAGAGATATTCACAAATAAATAGATACGAATACGAATATATGTATATTCGTATCCGTTTAACATCCGTCTATCAATATATTTATCGAAGCAGATACGCGGTATCATAATTCTAAGCAAATAATTGGTCTTATTACAAAATTATAATATTTTTTAAATATCTTCCATAAAGATATTTTTTTAAATAGAGTGATTAATTTTATAATTTAATCATATGATTGATGATTGTGTTATGTTTTAGTAATTTTTTAATTAATTATTTACTAATTTTAATTAATTATGCTAATGAATTCAGATAGCTATTCAGAAACAGATAATATTTAAATTCGAATAATTTTCGAATATCGAATTCGAATAGTATCTTAAGAAATCCAATGAATATCGGAAACGAATACGGATAATATATTTTTTTTTCATATACGAATACAGATATCACTGTATTCGAATTCGAATATGTCCATTTATTGTCCTAACTATGCGATTATAACCTTTTTAAGTTTACATATATAACTATATTTTTCTAATTGTTATACCCATACTCGACACTTTAAAAAACACTAGAAACTTTAATAAAATATATTTTTGCTCGACAATAATAATCGCACAAAAAAAATTTAAAAAATATTACGCACACTTCATGTCATTGGATGTGGTCATTTAAGGCGTTGTTAAAGAATTTAGGAATAAGGTTAATATATTCACAATTATTTGGAGACAAAAGTTTTATTATTATTTCAACAATATTACTATCACATAAAATTTGCATACATATATATATATATATTTTTGAATCTCGCTTGACACGTAGAGCTCACAATATACATATATATATGAATTTTATGTGATCATTTTTATGCGATAGTAGCATTATTTTTATTATTTTTTCGAAAAGGAAAAAGACAACTGGAATTGGCTCGGTGGCCACTTTACCTGTTTCATCTTAAGTTTGAATTTATTATTAAAAAACTAGAAATCCACTTGATTACTCAACAACCATATCAATATATCACTAAAAAAAGAAATTATAAACTTAATATTTAATGTAAAAATAATATATGAAATTAAGTTATTAATGCTACTTTTAAACCTACAAAAGATATAACACAAATCTCAGAGTCTACAAAAATAGATAAAAAAAGAATGAAGAGAATAAATATAGCATTCAAGAACATTTTTAATTATCATTCACAATACGTGAAGAATGTTTTCCATTAATAGGAAAACTCAAAATAACGTAATGTAATTTTAAACGTAATTATGTTGATATGACATTATTGTAAGATTGAAAAAAAAATTCATTTCTTTTATAAAAAAAATTGAAATTAAAAAAGAAAAATATAGAATTATGAGCTGTAAATTGTCCCGTTGGGCGTCATCATCATATAAGAAACACATAATAATAATTCCAAATAAAATAATTCACATAGAACGTGCCACGCATAACGGTAACCCTCCCATTTTTCCTTTAAAATAAACAAAATTAATAATAATCAATTCGATCTCTATTCCCCAAAATCAACGGTCGAACAAGATTCAACACAAAGGTTGAATTTTCTACGAAACACAGGTGGACGGTGATGATAATTATACGCGGAAAAGCAATGTCTAAGGAAACGGACGGTCAGGATCAATCACCTCTGTGGCTGTTTTGTCAACCAATGATTAGATGACAGCAGAGTAATTTGATTAGTTTTGAAATACCAGCCAGTTGTATAATTTGAAGCGACCTATAATTCTCTCTAAAACCCCTATATATACTGTTATTATGACCCTATAGGATACCGTTCTCTTTCCGCCATTAACCTAAACAAGCTTTCCCTCTCTAGCTTTTCTATTTCTCTCCGTAGAAAAACAATTTTTACTCTCTCTCCCTAGAAAAACAATTTGTCCTTCGTGTTTGGAGAGAGAGAGAAAAGGATTTCAATGGCGTACTCAAGCTTTGTTTTGTTGGTAATCTTCGCTTTGGCGGCTGGATCTGCTCTTGCTCAGGCTCCGGGAGCTTCGCCGACTGCTACTCCGACTAAACCTCCGGTATCCGCGCCTCCTCCTGCCGTTGTAAAACCGCCGTCCGCCGCCCCTACTTCTTCTCCCACTGTCTCACCACCGGCCTCTACTCCGACCACTTCTCCACCTGCTCCTCCGACTGCACCAGCTTCGTCTCCCTCTGGTGGCGCTGTCCCTCCGTCCTCTATCTCCAGCCCAGGTGGTTCTCCGACTTCCACTCCTGGTAACTCCGCCGGCTTGAACAGAGTTACAGTGGCCGGATCTGGCGCCGCAGTGTTGTTCGCCGCTGCAGCTTTTTTGCTGTAGAGATCTGAGATGGAGTTCTTCGCCTTTTACTTTAATTTATTGTGCCGGAGTTTGATTATGATTATTATTCTTTAGGATTTTACTTAGTATTTTTTTTGTTCAATTTACATTTACTTTGATTGATTGTGATGAGGATTGTTGATCAGTACATGGTTTGATTGACTGTTCAGTTCATTTGATTTATATCATTATTATTATTATTGTTTATTAATTTCTTTCTATCTATTATTGCCTTGATCTATCTCTTAATTTGTTTGTATATTAATTATTTTTTTAATTTTGTTTTGTTTTGTTGTACTCCGATGAAAAAAAATTCTGATCAACTTTGTATGCATTTTAAAAAGAGAATAAAATAAAAAAAAAATTATATTTAAATTATTATTTAATTATTACCTCCGTCCCACAATAAGTGTTTTTTAAGGTTTAATATTTTTTTTCAAAATAAGTGATGGATTAGAATTTTAATATAATTTTTATAATATTTTTTCATATGTATTCTTATGCAACCAATGGTATTTATTGCATATTTATTGGAAAGTTGAAAGGTTAAAGAAAGAGAAAAAAGATTAAAAGGCAATAAAAAAAAGTCTCAAACAAAATAAAGAAAATATATTAAGAATATTTTTATTATTTTAATTTGTGTATTGGTATATGTGATTTAAATTAAAAAAATACTTATTATAGTACGAAGGTAGTATATAATTTTTTATACACAATTAATGAGTTTTTATAAATATACATAAAAAATAAAAATATGATAATTAATATCAAAAATATTATAGATAAATTATTATAAAAAATAAATTATTTAAAATAAATAAATATTTAATTTAAAAATACTTAATAGTACAGCATTAATTAATTTGGACGTTATTGAGTGAGTGAAAACTGGGACTTAATAAAAAAAACATAGAATAAATTGTCGTTTTGCACAGCTATTTTAGCAGATTTATTTATTTAAGGAAATAGTAGGATTTTTAATTTAAAAAGGTATGTATCACGTGGGGTTGTTAGCTGTGTAGAAGCTTTAGTTCAGGTGCGCTTTGTCTGACAGAGTTGGAAAGAGAAAGACAGAGTTGGAGAGAAAAAGAGAGCTGAGGATGCTTTATTAGGATATTTGTTATGTTTATTGGACTTTTATTTGAAGTGCATAAAGTGAGTGGAAAAAAAATACTATCCCACCTTAGTTTTTCACAGCTGTAAAGTTGTAATATTCGTTGACTTGAATTTATTTTATTTTAATTATTACAATTATTATAATTATGAATAGTATATAATTAAAAAAATTAATTATAAAATTTATTTATTTTAAATTTTAATAAGTCATATTAATTTTAAAATTTAATATGTCATTGTTTGAATTCAAAAATTAAATTAGATTTTTAAATTTTAATTTTGAAATTGAGTGAGTATTAATTTATTAGTATTATGAATTATTTTATTTTATGGTTAGTCTATAATATACTTCATTCGTCCCTTAATATAATTCGTTTTAAAGTTGTGCACAAATATTAAGCAAATAATTGTATAGTATTAAATATAATATTAATTGCTTATATTGTCCTTGAATTTGAAAGAGGGAGTATTATTTATTGAAAAAAAATAGCGAGAAAACCAAAGTTATACTCCCTTCGTTCCTAAAAGATTGTCGTTTTAGAAGAAAAAATTTGTTCCAAAATGTTTGTCGTTTATAATTTCCTAGAAGAATAGATTATTTACTTTCCTATATTACTGCTATCTTCTCTCATTGTCCCAATAAATTCTCTTCCTTGTATTAATAGTTTTCAATTTTTCATAAAGGGGTAGTGATGGAATTTTAAATAAATTTTACTAGTATTAAATGACTTTCTTAATCCATGTGCCAAAATCTTAAACGACAATTTTTTAGGAACAGAAGTAGTATTTAATATTGAGGTACTCCCTCCGTCCCATAATAAGTGATGTTTTAGAGTTTGACACAACCATTAAAAAAATAATTGTATAGCATTAAATATAATATCGTTTGTCTATAATACCCTTTGTGTTAATAACGAGAGAAAGAGAGTTAAAAGCATATGAGTATTGAAGTAGGAGTAATGATGGATAATTTTAAAAATATTATAATTAATGCTCCTAGATTTTCTAAAACATCAAATAATTTGGGATAAATGAAATCACCTAAAACATCACTTATTATAGGACAGAGGTAGTAATATTTAAAACTAAACAATTAATGCTTACTTGAAATTCTTAAACCATAAATATTAAGAGACAAAAATATTTTTCTAAAACGACTTATATTAAGGGATGGAAGGAATAGTTTTTATGTACTATTTTTTTATTATTTCTAAGTTCATTTTGGGTGAAAAGTTAATCCTACATGAGTTTAAAAATTAGAAATATATTTTTGACTTTTTAAAATCAATTTGCGAAATCTGAAAACTCAAAATTGATATAATTTCGTTCAAGTTTTGAAAATATCAAAAATGATAATAAGCAATATTTTATAGTTAGTTTACAATTGTTATATTTATTTGTATTAAAACTAAATAATTTCATATCAATTTTAAATTTTAAGATTTCGTGAATTGATTCAAAAAAGTCAAAACATATGTAAGCCCCCAACTTTTATGAATAAAGATTTAATTTTCTTTATATATTATTTCGAAATAATAAGGTGTTGATTTGATAAATGCGAAAAATTATGGGTGAAATGTGCAAACATTTCAAAATAAGCAAGTGGTTATAAAATATTCATTGTTATCGGAGAATATTCGTTTAGTCGTGAAATATTCTTGTTGTCGGAGAATATTCGTACGACGGCGCAGCTATTTGTGGACCCCACAACAGAATAACTGTCGGATATAGAAAGTGACAGAAATAATTTTTTTTATAAATAACGGTAAAACTGTTACGGTTAAACTGTTAAAATACCTGGTGATAAAAATACAGTAATACGCGTTGTGCACAGTAGCACACGGTATTGCACAGTATTTCGAATTATTGATTCTTACGTAAGAAGGCACTTACTCAATTATTGTTACAGTAATCACTGTTCAATATTTTGTATTATTGATTCAATAATTGCGTGATATTTTATTGGTTCAATAATTGCTACGTTGATATTTTATATCAATAATTGCTACGTTGTTATTTTATATGATTAATTCAATAATTGTCATTGCAGTATTTCACATTATCAACTCAATAATTCATATTATTTGAATAATATTATTAGATAGCATTATTGACAATGTCTAAGGAAGTTCTGTGTAGGAGGGGTTATTTAATTGTGCGCCAGTAAGGAGAAGTCCTTATCGGAAGGCCCCCTCTTTTCTGGGAACAACCTGGTTGTCAATATTGTAGTTCTGTAATATTATTTGTGAATAATTAATTATTAATTTATATGATAAGAAAATATTTATTTTGTGGATATAAAAAAAAGAATTAGTGCTGATGTATTTTTATCAATATTTTGGTGTAGAAAATCATCCGTTTATAAATTTCGGATAATTTATGTTTGAAATTTGGAAAAACTTCATTCTACAAAGTTGTAGAGAATTAAATTTTTTATGAAAAGGACATAGATTTTGTATTTTTCTGACAAAAGGGCTATTTATTATGAATTATTGAAGTTTCAAAAAATAAATATTTTTTTAATAGGAGGTGGGCCCCACTAGTGGCTGATGACTTTTGAGGCGGCTGAGGCGGTTGAAATTTAAAAAAAAATATTATTTTATTAAAAAGTCTACTTTGACATATTAAGCTTTCCCTATAAATAGGGTGCTTAGGTTAGAATTGAAAATCACACCAGAATCAGAAGTTTTCTCTCTCTATAATATCGAGCGTATTTTTGTGAGTATTTATATACTTTGAGTGTTGCTATTCAGTGCAAATTTTTTTCAGTCTTATATCCGATATTCCAGTCAGAAGTGTTATTCTTTTGATGTAAGGGATGTTATTTTCTTTCATAAATGATGTTATTCTTTTCATTTATTCTTTCCGTCGGGGTTACTATTCACGTATACGACACTATTTAAGTATACGGTACTATTCACGAAAAAATTAAATTTTCTTCTATTTGTCCAAGTTGCCTGTTAAGGTTCCTATCTTTGATTGGATCTAAGTTTTGAGCTTTATTCTTGAATTTTGCTCCACAATTGATTATTACGAAGTATTTTTGAATTAGATAAACTAAAATACGAATCCTTAGTATTTGTCCTTTATCTCACTGGATTCATTCTTTAAAATATTTTTTTATCATCCTCAGTCCTAAAAGGTGATATAACTGAATATCTTTGGTCTGTAGAGCAAAGATGAATGATTACCTGATGAATATCTTTGGCCGTAGTGCAAAAATGGACATTTGTTGAGATGAATATGACCACTGGTGATACAAATGAATATCTTTGGCCCGTAGTACAAAGATGAATATTTGATTTGAGATGTATATTGATTGATATTACAGGGATAAAATATTGATGATGGACTTTTAAATCATAGAAGATAGTAGACTTCATTCTCTACTTAACTCTTCTAATGAATTGTTATTTCCGCTGCGAATATTGATTTAAAACTTGTTGTCAATAATATTTTATCTGAATTGTTGAAGACTAACGATAATTTATTTTCCATTATCTTAGTTATAATATTCTTTATTGGGCTAGTTGAGCTCACCCTTTTCATCTATTGTCCTCTTCAGGAAATGAGAATGTCGCATGATCTAGTCGGGGAACAGAGTGATGGTCCTAGTTAGAACAGTAGTAGTCCTCACTATTTATAATAAATAGTGTGATAATAATTGTAATGAGAACTTAGTTTGAATATTAATATTTTCTACATATTTGTTTGACACTTACAGTTGTGTGGTCGTATTTTGCACGACCATGTGATATAAAAATTTGTATTTGAATTCTGTATCATGTATTTGACGACTCGAAATGAGTTGGATTGACTGAACCTATTCTGGGGGCGTCACAATATATATCTAATTTTGAAATAGATAGAGTATTATATAATTTCATTTTTTAAGCTTCAAATGACTTTAGAAATCAAACTTCATCATTCTCATAATATATGATGTTTTAGAATTATGCACAATAATTATGAAAATGATTGTATGACATTAAATATAGTATTAATTAATTGTCTAGTAATACCATTTACCATATACTTATCTCATACTCTCTTTCATCTGTAATATTTTTTCATAAAGGATAATTTTAGAAAAATTATGATTAATTCTCCTAAATTATATAAAACATCTTTGAAAAAAATAAAAATATCTAAAATATCATAAATTATGAAATTAATGTTTAATAAACTCTATTGGAAAAAGTAAAATGTCAAACCCAATATATTGTAACAACAATGCTACTATTGTGACGCCCCCAAAATAGGTTTAATACTCAACCCATTTTGAGTCGCCAAATATACTCAACAAAATTCAAATACAATCTTTTATATCGCACGGTCGTGCAAAATACGACCACACAACTGTGAGGGTCAATAAAGACATGTAGAAAATATTAATATTCAAACTAAGTCCTCATTATATTTATTATCACATTATTTTAAATAAAAAAAATAGTGAGGACTTCTACAGCTCTAACTCGGACCATTACTCCATTCTTCGACTAGTACCCGCGATATTCTCATTTTCTGAAGAGAACAATGGAAGAAAAGGGTGAGCTCAACTAGCCCAATAAAGAATATTATGACTAAGATAATGAAAAATAAATTATCGTTAGCAATTAATAAATCAGATAAAATATTATAGACAACAAGTTTTAGATCAATATTTGCAGCGAAAATAACAATTCATTAGAAGAGTTAAGTAGAGAATGATGTCTACTATCTTCTTTGATTTAAAAGTCCATCATCAATATTTTATCTCTGTAACATCAATCAGTATACATCTCGAATTAAATATCCATCTTTGCATTACGGGCCAAAGATAGTCATTTGTTTTATCAGTTGGTCATATTCATCTCAATACCTGTCCATCTTTGCACTACGGGCCAAAGATATTCATCAGGTAATCATTCATCTTTGCACTACAGGCCAAAGATATTCATCACGTAATTATTCATCTTTACACTACAGGCCAAAGATATTCAGTTATATCACCATTTAGAACTGAGAATGATGAAAAATAATACGAATAACGGATCCAGTGAGATAAAGGACAAATATTAGAGAATTTATCCAGAGTTCAAAAATAAAGATCAAAACTTGGATCCAATCAAAAATGATTTGGAAGAAAAAAAATATTTTTTTTATCGTGAATAATATCCTGTGAATAGTAACTCGTGAATAGTAACTCGACTTGAAAAGATAAAATTTTACAAGAAGTTCAGACCAATATTCCAGTAAAATAATATTAGATGAAGCGCAAAACTCAAGTAATATCTGATCATTTTAAAAATTATAGAAGCAATACTTACCGTAGTAAGTTTAGAGTTAGGAATCTGAAATGAAACAATATACGAAACTGCAATTGAATTTCACCCGTCTGGCGGTAGTCCGCTCAAACAGATTATTTCCACAATTTAATAACAGCTGAATACGAAGGGTTATTCACCAGGCATGCGGTAGTCCGCGTAGACAGGTTATTCCCACAGAATAATAAAGAATGAAATAATAACAGGATTTCACCATGCATGCGGTAGTCCACGTAGACAGGTTATTCCAACAGAATAATAAAGAATGGAATAACAACAGAATTTCACCATGCATGCAGTAGTCCGCGTAGACAGGTTATTCCAATAGAATAATAAAGAATGGAATAACAACCTTACGAGTATTGAAAGAAAATAACTCTCTTCATGATTATAAAATAAATAATACCCCTTACCTTAAAATTTAGAGACTGCACTAGCGTAATAGCAGAATACTCTTCTTCTTTCTCTCTTATTCTCTCTATACTTTCTCTCTCTATAGCTTTAGTGAATTGGTGAGAAATAATGAAGAAATGAACTTCTATTTATAGGCTCGACAGAGTAAAGGTAAAATAGTCTTTTCGCTATAATTTATGACATCATCGATCTATGACATCATTGCTTACCTCATCGCTCCGATGACATCATTGCTTACCTCATCGCTCCGATGACATCATTGTTAGCATCATAAGAGTTCAAATTCAATTTGCATTCTTCCACCTCGTTTAACTTTTATACCATGAATTTACTATAATAATGTTACCATTCAAATTATAAAAATTATACTATTATATAATCACATCATACTACTATAATGTAATATTATAATAATATATTTGAATGAATTATTTTATCGGATAAAATACCAACTTTCAACAAATGTCACATGTTAAAAATTTCTCCGTTTAAATCCGCATTGAATAAATATTTTCTTATCGTATATATATCAAAAATTAATTATTCATAAATAATATTACAGAACTACAATATTGACAACCAGGTCATTCCCATGAAAGAAGGGGCCTTCCGATAAGGATTTCTCCTTACTGACGCGCAATTAATCAACCTCTTTCCTAAACAGATCTTTCTTAGACATTGTCAATAATGTTATCTAATAATATTATTCAAATAATATAAATTATTGATTTGATAATTTAAAATAATGTGCAATGACCATTATTGAATCAATAATATAAAATAGCAAAGTAGCACTTATTGATATAAAATATCAACGTAGCAAATATTGAACCAATAAAATATTATGCAATTATTGAATCAATAATATAAAATATTGAACAATAATTACTGTAACAATAATTGAGTAAGTGCCTTCCTACGTAAGAATCAATAATTTAAAATACTGTGCAATACCGTGTGCTACTGTGCAACACCACATATTACTGTATTTTAACCACCGGGTATTTCAACAGTACTAACGGTAACAGTTTTGCCGTTATTTTTATAAAAAGGTTATTTCTGTCGCTTTCTATATCCGACATTCATTCTGTTGTGGGGTTTACCAATGACTGCGCCGTCGTACGAATATTCTCCGACAAAAAGAATATTCCTCGACCAAACGAATATTCCCCGACACAACGAATATTCCCCGACACAATAAATATTTTATAACCTCTTGCTTACTTTGTAAACTTTGCACATTTCACCCATAACTTATCACATTTATCAAATCAACATCTTACTATTTCAAAATAATATATAAAGAAAATTAAATCTTATTCACAAAATTTGGGGTCTTACAACCTCCCTTCCTTATGAAATTTCGTCCTCGAAATTGACGTACGTACCTGATATGTCGAAAAGGTGAGGATACCTCGTTTTCATTTCTGATTCTAACTTCCAGGTCATTTCCTCGATATCATGGTTCCTCCACAAAACTTTAACTTGAGGTATAACCTTTGAGCGTAGGACATGTTCCTTCCTATCCAAGATCTTAACAGGTACCTCCTCGTATGCTAAATCTTCGCTATCTCGTCTGGTTCTAACTCAATAATGTGATTTGGATCTTTCACATATTTACGAAGCACAGATATGTGAAAAACGTTATGAATACGAGACATGCTTGGAGGTAAGGCGAGTCTATAGGCCACATTTCCTACTCGGTCAAGGATTTTAAATAGACCAATGAATCGTGGATTGAGCTTTCTTCTCTTTCCAAATCTCGTAACTCCTTTCTATGGAGCAACACGTAATAATATATGATCTCCGACATTAAACTCCACGTCTCTTCGATGAAGATCAGCATAACTCTTTTGTCGATCTTGTGCAGTTTGTATACGTTGCCGGATCATTTGAATCTTTTTCGTAGTCATACGTACTAACTCCGGTCCCAACAATGTTGCTTCACCCATCTCGTCCCAGCATACTGGAGAACGACATTTTCGTCCATACAACGCCTCCAATGGAGCCATGCCTATACTTACCTGATAACTGTTGTTGTAGGAGAATTCCACCAATGGTAGGTACTTATCCCAACTCCCTTTGAAGTCTAGAACACAGAGTCTCAATAGATCTTCAAGAGTTTGGATAGTTCTTTCCGATTGCCAGTCCGTTTGTGGATGATATGTCGAACCGAATCGTAAATCCGTGCCCATAGCTTTCTGCAAGCTGACCCAAAATCGTGAAGTGAATCTTGGGTCATGATCCGAAACTATGGATACTGGCATGCCATGCAATCTCACAATCTCATTCCCGTACATACGAGCAAGGCGTTCAAGGGAATAAGTCTCTCGTATCGGCAAGAAATGAGCAGACTTGGTTAATCTATCAACAATAACCCAAATTGCATCTATGCCTTGAGAAACCTTGGGAAGACCCGTAACGAAATCCATGGTAATGTGTTCCCACTTCCACTTTGTAATCTCAAGTGGTTGCAATGGACCCTTTGGTATTTGATGCTCCGCCTTGACATGTTGACACGTTAAACACCTCGAGATGAACTCCGCGATCTCTCTCTTCATATTGCTCCACCAAAATGTATGTTGAAGATCACGATATATTTTGGTACTTCCGGGATGGATTGCAAACGGTGTGTTGTGTGCCTCCATCATGATTTTATACTTCAAATCAGAATCGTCAGGAACACAAAGTCTGGAGTTGACTCGAAGTATTCCTTCTTCATCAATCCTTGCTTCTGGAATAGCACCTTCTTGCACCTTCTTCCTCATATTCATCAGCTCCGGATCTGTAGCTTGAGCAACTTTAACTTTATCAATCAAAGCTGGTTCTACGCGTATACTTGATATCATCGCATGGGTCCCCAAAGTCTTGAACTCTATCTCCATCTTCTGTAAATCACACAAAATAGGCCTTGAAAGCATCGCATTCGTTCCCGCATATGATCTTCTACTCAACGCGTCAGCAACCACGTTCGCTTTTCCAGGATGGTATTGGATGGTATGATCGTAATCTTTCAACAGCTCAAGCCAACTTCGTTGCGGCATGTTGAGTTCCTTCTGGGTGAAGAAATACTTGAGGCTCTTATGATCCATATAGATCTCCACTTTCTCCCCATACAGGTAGTGTCTCCAGATCTTCAACGCAAAAGCGACTGCTGCCAACTCTAGATCATGAGTAGGATAATTCCCCTCATATTCCTTGAGTTGTCGCGAGGCAACTTTCCCATGTTGCATGAGAACACATCCTAACCCTTTGTCCGAAGCATCGCTGTAAATGACAAATCCATCCGAACCAGATGGTATCGTCAGAACAGGTGCCGAAATGAGTCTCCTCTTGAGCTCTTGAAAGATCTTCTCGTATTCCTCGTTCCATACGAATTTTGTATCTTTTCGAGTCAACTGAGTTAATGGAGTAACGATTCGAGAAAATCCTTCCACGAATCTCCGATAATAACCAGCTAAGCCTAAAAAGCTACGTACTTCGGTCATCGACTTCGGTTGCTCCCAACTTTGTATTGCTTCAATCTTCACCGGGTCAACAGATACTCCACGTTTTGATACCACGTGCCCAAGGAATGCTACCTCCTCAAGCCAGAACTCACATTTCTTTAGCTTGGCATATAGCTTGTTTTCACAAAGCCTTTGAAGTACTAGCTTCAAGTGGTGCTCATGATCTTCACGGCTTTTGGAATAGATGAGGATGTCATCAATAAAGACAACCACGAACTGATCCAAATATTCCTTGAATACTTGGTTCATCATATCCATGAAGGCAGCAGGAGCATTAGTCAATCCAAAAGACATGACTAAGAATTCATAATGCCCGTAACGAGTTCTGAAAGCAGTCTTCGGAATATCCTTAGTTTTAATCTTCAGCTGATGATATCCAGAACGAAAATCGATCTTTGAAAAGAATTGTGCACCTTGCAACTGGTCGAACAGGTCATCAATACGAGGTAACGGATACCTATTCTTGATGGTGACATGGTTCAACTCCCGATAGTCAATACAAAGTCGCATACTCCCGTCTTTCTTCTTTACGAATAAAACAGGAGCACCCGAAGGAGATGTACTAGGACGTATAAAATCGATGTCTAACAACTCCTGTAGTTGGACCTTTAACTTCTGAAGTTCTATAGGAGCCATTCGATATGGGGTTTTAGAAATGGGTTTTGTACTGGGTTCAAGGTTAATAAAGAATTCAACTTCACGTTCCAGGGATAGATGTGACGCCCCCAAATTCGGGTTCCTCTCTTTCCTCGGATCTGGTCCGCCACTATACTACTATCGTTAAACTATTACATCTTTTAATCATTAGTAAAAGAATACAACTTTGCCTATTACAATTTAGAATATAATTTCTATTTATATCCAAGATCTCGTCTTTACATCATAATTGATGTTACTAAAATGCGGAATAATTTAAACTTTTCAATATCCTTTGAATAAATTCTTCTTATTGATTCCATAACTTTGAATCAATTACAAATCCCTAAATCAACTTTATAATATGATTCATTCTATTTGAGTTATCGTATAACGTCTACAACTCGACTTGATATCCTCTATGTATCAACTAATACATCTTTACAGTACGACAAAAATTAAATCTCGTAAACAAATATCAAGTACAACTACTAGAACCTAAACATGGTTCGAGTAATAATCTAAACAGTATTCTTCATTGCGATACTATCTATCTTTATCAATCAAGAAGCACGAAGTCTTTATCGTAAGTCCTTAACCTGCAAAAGTTGTTATTTGCAAGAGTGAGCTCGACAGCTCAGCAATTCTAACAGTTTTCATGCATCACATAGCATACAACATCATACTCAATTCATGCATTTATAAACAATTTATAATTACTACGCATGTTACTTTTCACATAACAAGTATATCATCAAAGATCAACTTTCAATCTCATTTATATCTCATATACAGTTCATATATAAGTTCACATTATTACAGCATAATATAATTCAACTAACAGTTATTGAATTCATATATCAAATAGGAACTGAAAGACTTGCCTGATTCGTAGTTTAACAACTACGACTTAACTGCTTAAGAATATCTGCACTTCGTGTAATCCTACACAGTTATATTAACCATAGAGATCACACTTATTAGTTATATGTTTCCACACATTCTCAATTTAATAATAAAGGTTACATTGTTGTCTAACTTGGTTCTTAGAACCTTGTTTCACTTTCCTATCATACGCTTAGTATCGTTAGGTACGTATAATTATACCTCAACTATACTATATATCACACAATTACTTATCTATGTGTTTGACACATATTTAAAACTCATAAATCTATAATCCATATTACTCTTACGTTTCTCAAACCTTATCGAAACCATTACATTCAAACTTTCTAAGTTTCACCTTTCAAAATCCTTGTCGTATTTAAACTAGTCATGCAAGACTACTATGTTCATCATGTTTACATGTTTATAAGGTTACTAACGCAAGTTTGAAAATCTAGCATGCTCATTTAGTTCATCTTCAAAACTTACTTTAAAACATGCTCATATAGTTCATCTTCAAAATCACATGGTTTTCATGCCGGACTTTCATATACCTTAAGTAAATCAAGTTCATGCCTCAAGGGTCAACCATTAATTACCACATAAAGAGGCTAAACAATACTAAGTAGTCATGCTTGTGCTTATACTATACATGTATATTTAATCACATAATCTATGCTTTAGAAATTTATTTTCTTGAATATGCGTTCATAGGTGAAATCCATGTTTCATCACAGGATGCTTATGTCAACATGTCTATAGGCATAATGAGATCCTAATATACATGCTTGCATGTTCGTAATGTAAGTTCACTTAGTACTTGATGATATTAGCTTTCACATTCTAAGTTTTCATAAAAATCGCACTAAGTCAACAAAGGTCACTAAGTATATGCAAGGTTCCTTATAGTCATGACTCTCTCGTATTAGAACACATATATAAGCTACTTATACATGCTCAAATGATCAAAATGTGGACATCCTATATATATGTCCAAAAACTCGAAGTTTGTCCTTTGAAATCAATGTAGTCTTTAATCATGTATGCTAGTGTGTGCTCAACACTTTATGTATGCCTTTCATGTCAATATAGACCACATGACCACGTTCACAAAATCAGAATATATACATGCTATGTATGCGTCAAGGTTCAAATCCAAGACCATAAGTTTTATTTTAAAGTCATACGTTTTCTTTCCATAATACGGACTAACATGGCCATGAAAGTGCATGAACACATACTATAAGTTAATACCAACTCTCATGCATGTCTAAGTCATACAAATGCGTTTACAAGGTCAGAACACACATGTTACATATGTATCAAGGTTCATATCGAAAACTATAAGTTTCATTTTAAAACTATAAGTTCTTCATCAATAATGTATACTATCATGCTTATGTCATGTCATGATACTCATATATACATGTTATTTATGTGTGCATGCTTGTTCTAATTAGATAACTTATGCTAGCATATAACAGAACTTGCAACAGAAAACAAAACCCAGAAACTGGTCCCGGCGCAGCTGCGCCGCTGGCCAGTACAAAACTAGCGCAGCTGCGCAGGTGGCCTGCCAGAGATAGAACTGTTCTGCTTAGGCAGAACTTTAGCCCAACTCAAAAATTCTCAACAAAAATCAATTCAGTCATGCTATAATGTAATTCTAACATGTTTATAATCTTATATAACACCTAACAAACATTTCCCAATTCTAATATCCATAAATACCTACTCAATTCAAGAATCAAGAACCTATAAATTTTCAGAAAATGAAGAGCATGAATGTAAAGGTTATACCTCTGCAATATGCTTTGCTGCTATATCAAGCCTACAATGCTGCTATACTAACTCACTCTCAATTCACTTACTATCAACTCTATGAAAATCTCAGCAATGAAAACATGAAGGATAAGAGCTCCATTTATAGACCAATTGATACACAGACAATGCTCTTACCTTCCAAACCAATCCAAAGGATTTCAAGATTGCACAATGGTTAAGGGAGAGTGGTTGAGGGTTGGTAAATCTCATTATAACTCCTACACCCTATGCAATTATTAGCTAGCTAGGAAATTGAGAGATGAAGGAGATAAGCTATCCTTAGGCCATTCATGTGTATATAAAGTGGGGAAGAATTTGGACACTCAAATTGGGACAAGGCAACTCAGCAATAACAAGTGGTAATGTACTTACTAATGTTATATATGTATATTCCATATACACTTAGGTTGTATGATATATACATATTACATTTCACACACTTAGGATATAATGTAGTTTCATGATATGAGAAACATTACCATGTAAATACTTCAACTTGCATACATATATAATCCATTTATATTTTCTGAATACCGAATCTAATTCAATTGAGTATTATTGTTATTACTCATCATAACTGTTATTATTATAACAACTTATTGAAATTATTATCAATTAAACAATTGCTTACTTCTTATAATATTCATGTGGTACTTAATAAGGTTCACTCACACATGTACTCACATTAGTACACATTCATTTTCTACTTTTACTATATAGTCTACATATGTCATGTGTAGCCATATTAATGCGTCACCTTGTGCTATATGCATAATATATAGTTAGCTATCATGTACTAACGGTTTAATCATCGCATCCTTTGCACATATCAACTAGTTGAGCAATTATATTAATAATCTACTCGTTTATATATTATTATACTCAATGAAAATTAATTAATTAATAACATATTAATTAATTCATTCCTCATGAAATTATTAACCTCCATAAGAATTAATTAACGTTTATATGATTAATTATCACAATAAATATAATCTTATTATATTTATAAATTATTTACTCATTAATCAATATATTATCAAATAATTACTTGATAACAATATATTGTCCATAATAATAATTAATATAATAAGACAATATATCTCATTCCTCATCAATACAATTCCGATTATATTTATAATCAATTTCTTTATTATTATACTATCATTAGTCATAATAATAATTTAACATACTATTACAATAACAATTAATATAGATTAATTGTTTAATTAAAAATTCTTACATCCTTGAATTAATTAATTCATCAACGAATCTACTATCGTATCACACAAGGCATCTCCCACAAGCTTAATCTTAAGCTTATTATTATTCTCATCACTTACTCATCTCTCATCACATTACTACTTATAACATGTTCAATTAATTTTGAACTATTAAGTCCAAGGTCCACATATAAATATATTACAAATAGAATATTCAAATATTATTTATAACACTTACGGTACTATAGCAACTCAAGTTATTAAAATAACTTAGTTTTCTTTCATAAATTAAACTCCTTTTGAAAATACATTAGAAATTATGTATTTAGCCATAACATAAAATATTATGTTTTCTCCAAATAAGGATATTCATTATTAGAAAATAATTTACTTATTGTCTCAAGATATTATAATTAATATAATATCTATTAGAAATAATCACATGTACGGCACATGTACATTATATATAGAAAATAGGTAATAAGTTTATTTTCCATTATAATAAATTATTTCCATCAATTTATTTACATATAGCAAATATGTAATATATGTATCATATTAATCAATCACACCTTATACAAAATGTGACGCCCTCAAATCCGGGACCCGCCACTTGGTCTCTCGAATTCGGTTCGTCACGTGCTCATGGTAATACATCACAATAATAATAACTAAAAATCACACAATCACAACGAAAAATCTAATCTAGAATAATTTACAATGATTTATTATAATTATTCCCCCAAGTCTCGCAACCTACAGTACTTAATAGATTACATAATAATATCAATTAACACTTATTACATAACCTAACTTAAGCTTAAACATAATCAAATCCAGTCTTACTACATCATCTTAATACAACATTAAAATATTTAAAACATAAAAGACACAAGCTAGTTGGTAGCCTTGCCCTTGCCCTTATCAATGCCTGAAGGTTCACCTCTGCTCTGCCTTAACTGAAATATTTTAGGGAAAGCAAGAATGAGCACAAATTGCTCAGCAAGTAATATACAATAAGGGTTTGTAATATAATTCTCAATTCTCGAAAAGAGTATAGCAAGGTTTGATAGTTTAAGGATAACAAGAATATCAACAGTTTTCAATAACAGTCGCTAAGGACAGAATAATATCAATGTGATTCAATAATAAATCAATTCAAAATTTCAAGATAACTGAATACTGAGCAGTCACTAAGGACCATGAACTTCTACTAGAATTAACAGTAATAAACTAAAAATCCAACAAAAACAGGTACAACAGGTGATCAGCCTAAAGTACCATCGTTATGCATAACAATCAATCATACTCAAGTGCGCGCGTCGGTTCTCCGACAGTTATATTTTCCCTTCAAAGAAGGTTGTTCTTCTCAGTCAAATACAAGATCCCGCACCAATCAATTGGTTTTGGGTCGCTTTTCAATAATATAAGTCTAGCCGAATCAAATGGCATAGACACTTTCACAATATTCAAGAACAATACTAAGTTCAACATGAACAATAGCTTTAATGAAATAAAAGTTTAAGTATGCTAATTCAATTCAAACGATTAAGTAAAGAAATTAGTTCGCAATATACAAGGATAGAATACTTGCATACAGTAAATGCGTCGGTTAGGATATTTGCACCGTAAAAGAGTGAAAGTTAGGAAACTTGCCTTATGCGTAGTTTACTCACGTAAAGCTAGCCAACATTTTCGAATTTCTATCGTAATATAGTTATGTATATATATGATATTCATTAGTCATATAATTTAACTTCACATTTTATCTTCGAATATACGATCAACACATAAGCTAAGTTTTAACCTAGCTACACAGTTATATAGAATATAATTTCTATCCTTAACTTCTTCTTTTCTCAAGTTGATCATATTCATACATCATTACTATCATGTGAGACTACCACAATTAGCAAACATACTTGCATATTATTAATATCACATAAGACCACAATCAATACTAAATATATTTCATTTTAGCAAGTTATGGCATTCCCATAAGTTAACCGTCAAAATCGGATTCACATATATCACATAGTATACATACATGTTAAAGAGTCTTTTTATATTCGTATAACCTTCCCTTGTTCCAAACATATGTAATATAGATTCTAAGTCGACACTTACGGTCATTCAAGGTCATGGAATTTACAAAGCTTATCATGCTCGCTTTCAAAACACTTATGATAATCATATAACTCGTGTTTAGGCATGCTTATGAGTATTCACATTTCATACATGTAACTATCATAGTTATTAGTTTGAATACATGCTTCACTTAGGCCTATCTTGATTTCACGATATCTAGCATGGTAGGCATACATGTATGATACATTAGTGAGTCTAAGATTACCATCAACCACGTTCAAAATTATCAGATTCTAACTCTCGACATAACATATCAAAGTTCACGTTCAAACCTCATATTTTCATTAGTAAAGCTTGCTAATAAAGCCTAACATGTTCATGCTATCTACATACATATGTTATCATGTCCGACGTGTATTTCACGGCCATATAAACATGCTTATAAGATCAGAATATCAACATGGTCATAGCATGTCAAAGTTTCTTTTCAAAACTTATATTTTTGTTAGGAATGTGCATTAGTAAGGTTCACATGTTCACATTTTATTATGGAACCTATATACGCGAGTTAGCATGCTTTTCATACATCCTTAAATCATACTAATATGCTTGCAAGGTCAGAATGTTAACATGGCAAGTATACATATCGAGTTCGTTTTCAAATTCGAAGTTTGTTTATAAAATGCTAAGTTTATCTCAAACTATAAGTATGTGTGTAACTCTTAGTAAAACATGCTTACATTGTCTCAATATATCCATATAGGCATGCCAAGCTCATTAGTACACTTGTTCAAGTCACATTAGTTATTTATACCATAACAGATTTCTAGCAAAAAGCAGGAACTGGATCCAGTAGCCGGCGCAGCTGCGCAGCGTCCCAGTTCAAAACTAGGCGCAGCTGCGCAGGGCCTTGGCCAGCAAAACACAAGTCCAGCACTGGCGCAGCTGCGCAACACCCTAGTATAACCAGGGCGCAGCTGTGCCGTTACCTGTACAGAGTTGGAAGCTCCTGCTTCGGCAGACAGCAACCCAATTCATAAAATTTATTCACGAAAACAATCACATTGTATTCCAACATGCTTATAAGTTTATTATAACAACTAAACAATTGTTCTATACCCCAATTACAACCCAATTCAACATGATCAAGATTTAAAACTTTAACAGTGAACAAGAATGAAGAATATGGAATTTAGAATTATACCTGTTGAAACTTAGTTTGCTTAGCTTCTAACTTTCTGAGATTGTTAGACTCTTCTTTGAACAACAAACACTCAAACTTCAATTCTCAGAGTTTTATCAGACAAAACACAGCAACGTAAACTTAGTAACATAGCTGCCAACTTATATAGGAATGGTGGACTGGCTAGAGGTTTTACATGGAAGTTGAAACCAAAGTGTAGAAGAAGAACACATTGGTTTACAGTGGGTTGCTCAACCACCCACCATCAGCCATTCCCATGTACATTCTTATCACTACCAACATAGTCTTTTCAGATATTATCACACTATATTGTCTTCTTTATTATTAAATTCTACCATCAACAAGTGATTATAATATATTCATGATATATCATTTTAATGTATACTTACATACATATTGTCACATAGGTGTCATGATGTATTCATAACATATAGTTTCAATATGTACAATCATACAATATGGTTTAAATATACTTGCATGGTCACACATAAATGTTTCTCTACACTGTCTAATAGAGTGGTATCCCATATATTTTATATTTAATACTTGCACACTTGCACATAACAGTCAACATAATCTTATTTACTTATTTGTTTTATTATTCATAATGTCAACTAAATAAATTACTAATCTTATTGATTAATTAACAATAATATTAATTAATCCATTCCTCGTTAATTAATGAAATTATTAACTTTTCACAACCATTGCTCATTTATCACGCACAGTATATAAATATAAATCTTATAATATAATAGACACGTTGCTTATTATTATTATTATTATTATATTTCTTGCAATAATAATAATCACGTATTATTAATTAATCACAGTTAATATTCCATAACCATTAATTAATATTCTACAATAGCAATTAACAATTAGTATAGATTAATTGTTTACTTAATAATTCATTCGATAATTAATATAATCATTAATAATCCTCATCACTGTGCCACACAAGGCTATCTACGAGTTTATCGCAAACTCCATCAATTTCTCAATTATTATAATTATTCAATTTAATATAATTGAATTAATCATTCTCATAACACAAAATCATTTATATTCTAATAAATTCTCATTTCCATTAATATATTTATTTAATAATATTAAGAAATTCTCGGGTATTACACAAAATATATAAGGTAATATTACTATTCAAAAAAAATATTTTCTCCTTTTATTAAAATAATTCAATATTAGAAATTATTTTAATATCCTTTATTAGAAATATATAATATTTATTTCTCTTTCTTTTCTATAAATTGTCCCCAAAATAATTTCTTTAAATATTAATTATTCATATAAAGATATAATGATTTCCATCTCCCTTTAATAACGTATATATATTTATTAACACTATTCGCACGTCAAACTTTCTCACATATTACCACTCTAAGTAATATATATAAAAAGTATCAACTATAATTACATATTCAACACACATATTAATTCATTCCTTTACTTAAGTAAATTAAATACTGTACTATATCATCATAGTTAATTAAGGTTCAATACTCTCATTATATTATTCCCTAATATAACTCCCAACTTTAATTAACTAATATTTATTCTTATTAGTTAATTCCTTAACTAACTCATGCTTCACTATCCAAACCTATTCACGGATAGCTTAAGTGCTATAAATAACTTATATTATAAACATACTAGTTATTAATACACATACACAAGAATATAGTGATTATACATTAAGGATATTTAATGTCACCAACTTACTATGAGTATAAAATAATTCTATAAATTATTTAATATCTATAGATAATTCTTTTCCGTCTTCTCACTCCCAATAATTTGCCTCTTTATTAACAAATGTACTTTAATAATATATTTATTAAACATAAAATCACATAATACATAGTTCATATTACCCTATGTAACACAATACTACATACCTCATATCACATATATATATATATTCTTATTCGAACCCATCTCATGCCTTAAGAATTTTATTTATTAAATCCTTATTGTAGATAATTCTTGAAAATTAGGGTTCTCACAGTAGACCGGGAAGTTCTTTGGGAAATACATCAAGAAACTCATTAACAACAGAAATATCATTCAAACCTTGACGTATTCTGGTTTAGATTAGTGACATGGGCTAAGAAAGCTTGACATTCGTTTTTCAATAAACGAATAGCTTTATGACTTGAAATAACATTGATTGATTTTAGTGATTTGGTTGTTTGAATTCACACAATAGGTTGGTTAGGAATATGAAAAACTAACAACCTTACAAAAATAATCAATTTTGGCATGATAAGTGGTCAACCAGTCAATTCCTAAAATCATATCAAATGCAAGTATTTTCAATGATATAAGATCAACAAGTAGGGTGAGGGTACCAATTTGAATCGAGCAAGATTTGTAAACTGTAGATGTCACGAAGGTTTCTCCCAATGGAGTTTCAACAGATAAGTCAAAGTCTAATTTCTTAGGTGTCAAGTTCAAACGTTGAGCACAAGCAAGTGAAATAAAAAAATGGGTAGCACCAGTATCTAATAAAGTATAAACTTCGCAAGAGTTTATTATCAGCTTACCCGTAATAACCTCGTTCGGGTTCCTTGATTGTTGGGCAGTCACGATAAAAGCTCTTTCAGAAACCACTGACTTTGACTTGTCAGGGATAGCCTTTGATGTCACCATCCCTGCTGGACTTGGTTTCGCTACAGGACACACTCGAGCTATGTGCCCTTCCTTTTCACAGTTATAACACACCTTAGATTGTTGTGTGCAGTTGGGATTGATGTGTCCCTCTTGCCCACATTTATAGCATACGATCGGCGGTCGTTCTCCTCCCCTAGAAATAGTTGATGTTGGTGCTGCTGTCGATGCTTTCACGTTCTCATTGTTGTACCTTCTCTTCTTGAAATTTCCCCCCGGCTCACTTCTTCTATTATCATGGCCATGATTACCACCGGAGTGGTTACCGCTTCTGGCATGATACTTTTCTCCCTGCTGGTTGTCATTGTTTCAATGACTGCTGCCACCGGTACGACCTTGATTGTTGTCCCTTGGTTGAACATAATCATTATCTCGTTCTAATAACTGGGTCCTGTTCACTACATCCGAATATAGAGAAAATTTATGAGAAATGAGGTATTGACGAATCTATGGTTTCAAACCTCTCAAAAATATCCGCGTCATACGTTCCTCATTCTCCACCAAATGAGGTGCAAACTGGGATAACTCTGCGAATTTAGTCTCGTACTGGGATACTGTCATGTTGTTCTGTTCCAGTCTGATGAACTCTACCTCTTTCATATGACGAATACTTTCTGGAAAGTACTTGTCATTGAATAGTTTCTAGAACGCCCTCCAAGTCATCTTGAGTGCGGCAGGCTGGGTACGCTTCACAGATTCCCACCAATAATCTGCTTCTCCACGGAACATAAAGGTGGCAAATGAAACCTTTTATTTCTCCGTGCATCTAAAGACATCAAATATCTTGGTAATTTGTTTAATCCAATTTTCTGCCTTGATTCGATTTGACTTTTTCTGAAACTCTGGTGGTTCCAACTCTTTAAACTGCTTGGCAGTGACAAGCCGCGAGTTGTTATTTTCACCAGTATTATGAACACGAGTCTCCCTCGTCTGGTTTTGCATGAACTGCAAAAAGCTTCTAAATATCCCGTCATTTATCATTTCTTCGGTAGGGTTGTTTACATGAGGAATATAGCCTTCCTGTTGCACGTTCTCCTCGTTGGTGATTAAAGGTGTCTCAACGGTCTCATTCACTCCATTGTTTAAATTTTCAGCTGCCATTCTCAAATACTGCCACAAAACAAGGGTTAATCAAATAAATTAACATATCACATATTAACCCTATGTTCCAACCGACCAATTAAATAACAATTAAGCTTAGGTAGGACACACTAGCGAAGATTTTACTCGTCTCTCCCCTCCTAATTCTATTCCCAGATCTCCGCCAGAGATCATATGCCTAAGCTCTGATACCAATTGTGACGCCTCCAAAATAGGTTTAATACTCAACCCGTTTTGAGTTGCCAAATACACTCAATAAAACTCAAATACAATCTTATATATCACACGGTAGTGCAAAATACGACTACACAACTGTGAGGGTCAATACAGACATGTAAAAAATATTAACATTCAAACTAAGTCCTCATTACATTTGTTATCACACTATTTTAAATAAAAAAAAATAATGAGAACTTCTACAGCTCTAACTCGGACCATCACTCCATTCTCTGACTAGTACCCGCGATATTCTCATTTTCTGAAGAGAACAATGGAAGAAAAGGTTGAGCTCAACTAGCCCAGTAAAGAATATTATGACTAAGATAATGAAAAATAAATTATCGTTAGCCTTCAATAAATCAGATAAAATATTATGGACAACAAATTTTAGATCAATATTTGCAGCGGAAATAACAATTCTTTAGAAGAGTTAAGTAGAGAATGGTGTCTACTATCTTCTTTGATTTAAAAGTCCATCATCAATATTTTATCCCTGTAACATCAATCAATATACATCTCGAATCAAATATCTATCTTTGCACTACGGGCCAAAGATAGTCATTTGTATTAACAGTTGGTCATGTTCATCTCAACACCTGTCCATCTTTGCACTATGGGCCAAAGATATTCATAAGATAATCATTCATCTTTGCACTACAGACCAAAGATATTCATCACGTACGTATTCATCTTTACACTACAGACCAAAGATATTCAGTTAAATCACCATTTAGAACTGAGAATGATAAAAAATAATACGAATAACGGATCCAGTGAGATAAAGGACAAATATTAGAGAATTTATCCAGAGTTCAAAAATAAAGATCAAAACTTGGATCCAATCAAAGATGATTTGGAAGAAAAAAAAATATTTTTTTTTACCGTGAATAGTATCCTGTGAATAATAACTCATGAATAGTAACTCGTGAATAGTAACTCGACTTGAAAAGATAAAAATTTTACAAGAAAGTTCAGACCAATATTCTAGTAAAATAATATTAGATGAAGCGCAAAACTCAAGTAATATCTGATCATTTCAGAAATTATAGAAACAATACTTACCGTAGTAAGTTTATAGTTAGGAATCTGAAATGAAACAATATACGAAACTGCAATTGGATTTCACCCGTCTGGCGGTAGTCCGCTCAAACAGATTATTTTCATAATTTAATAACAACTGAATACGAAGGGTTATTCACCAGGCATGCGGTAGTCCGCGTAGACAGGTTATTCCCACAGAATAATAAAGAATGAAATAATAACAGGATTTCACCATGCATGCGGTAGTCCGCGTAGACAGGTTATTCCAACAGAATAATAAAGAATAGAATAACAACAGAATTTTACCATGCATGCAGTAGTCCGCGTAGACAAGTTATTCCAACAGAATAATAAAGAATGGAATAACAACCCTTACGAGTATTGAAAGAAAATAACTCTCTTCATGAATATGAAAGAAATAATACCCCTTACCTTAAAATTTGAAGACCGCACTAGCGTAATAGCAGAATACTCTTCTTCTTTCTCTCTTATTCTCTCTATACTTTCTCTCTCTACAGCTTTAGTAAATTTATAAAAAATAATGAAGAAATGAGCTTCTATTTATAGGCTTGACAGAGTAAGGATAAAATAGTCTTTTCGTCATAATTTATGACATCATCGCTCACATCATCGATCTATAACATCATTGCTTACCTCATCGCTCCGATGACATCATTGTTTACCTCATCGCTCCGATGCCATCATTGTTTGTATCATAAGAGTTTAAATTCAATTTGCACTCTTCCACCTCGTTTAACTTTTATACCATGAATTTACTATAATAATGCTACCATTCAAATTATAAAAATCATACTATTATATAATCACATCATACTACTATAATGTAATATTATAATAATATATTTGAATAAATTATTTTATCGGATAAAATATCAACTTTCAACAAATGTCACATGTTAAAAATTTCTCCGTTTAAATTCACATTGAATAAATATTTTATTATCATATATATCAAAAATTAATTATTCAAAAATAATATTATAGAACTACAATATTGACAACTAGGTTATTCCTAGAAAAGAGGGGGCCTTCCGATAAAGATTTTTTTTACTGGCGCGCAATTAATCAACCCCTTTTCTAGATAGAACTTCCTTAGACATTGTCAATAATGCTATCTAATAATATTATTCAAATAAAATGAATTATTTGATTTGATAATTTGAAATAATGTGCAATGACCATTATTGAATTAATAATATAAAATAGCAAAGTAGCACTTATTGATATAAAATATCAACGTAGCAAATATTGAACCAATAAAATATTATGCAATTATTGAATCAATAATATAAAATATTTGAGTAAGTGCCTTCTTACGTAAGAATCAATAATTCAAAATACTGTGCAATATCGTGTGTTACTGTGTAACACCACGTATTACTGTATTTTAACCATCGGGTATTTCAACAGTATTAACGGTAACAATTTTGCCGTTATTTTTATAAAAATGTTATTTCTGTCGCTTTCTATATCCGACATTCATTTCGTTGTGGGGTCCACCAATGACTGCGCCGTCGTACGAATATTCTCCGGCAAAAAGAATATTTCTCGATCAAACGAATATTCTCCGACACAACGAATATTTTATAACCACTTGCTTACTTTGTAAACTTTGCACATTTTACCCATAACTTATCACATTTATCAAATCAATATCTTACTATTTCAAAATAATATATAAAAAAAATTAAATCTTATTCACAAAATTTGGGGTCTTACAACTATCACATAAAAAGACTCACATAATACTCACATACACACATATATATACTGTAGGTCCCTGTTTAATATGCAGAGCCCACAATATGTATGTGTGTATGTGAAATTTTGTATGTGATAGTAACATTATTTATATTGTAAAGCAAAATGTCAAACCCAATATATTGTTGTCAAGTCTTCTGGCATGTTTTTCTCTTTTTGACGCGGTTGGAAAATTCAATGGCCTTCCATACTTCATATTCCTTACGATCGTCCAAGTATTTCTCTTATCTTACGTTCTCATATGCAAATATTATGGATGTTCGCATAAAATTATGTATATTAATTTAATATTATTACTATTATAATCAATTCTAAACACTCTCTTAATTTATCCGTAAAATTGAATTGTAATATTACGTATAAGTTATAAAAAAAAAATTACAACTAAATGATGAAGACCTAACATGATTAATATATCCTTGTGAATTCAAGTTGCATTTATTCACCACAAAGCGTTTGATGAAAGAGTTGTTCTATGGGAACATGATAATTGGACATGATAATTGAACATGATTAGCTTTTCATGTTCAATTATCATGTTCGCAAATAATTTTTCCTGATGAAATGATAATACCTTTCTGCATAGCAATATAATCTTTAATTGATGCCAAAAAAACAAAAAACAAAAAGTTGCAATTGTCCCTCATATATAAATCATAAACTAACAATTTTTTCATTTAAAATAGATATTCTTCATTTATTTTTGAATCATAAAATTCTTAATTTGTCGGGGAATTGCATGTTTGAGTGTTCATTTTGTTGCATAATTGCTTAGAGGAAAATGCAATACTACTACATGGTAATAAATAATAGCCCAAGATTATACAAATATAGAAATAAATAAAATTTATAGTATGTACTTTGAAAATAAGTTAGTAAGTTATAAAATAGTATTATTTGAGAGAAAAAATTGATATTTACACATGAAAATATGATATATATATATATATATATATATATATATATTTCTAAAATTTGTGCTTCTTGTAAATTGATATTTACGCATTAAGCGTGTGACAAAATCAATGAAATTTTATTTATCTGTCAATAAGACACATACGTATGTATTGAGTGATTGATTCCATTTAAAACTATCTTTCTAACCGAGCTTGAGGTTATGTTTGGATGCGGAGAATTTTTGTAAATAATAAAAAATAAAGAAAATATTTTCTTATAAGCGATTGCTTGACATTATAATTTTATGGGGAAAAAATCCTATTAAAAACGCAGGATGAGATTTGTGGAAAAAACTTTGGTGTTGAAAAATAGCTAGTGGACTTGAAGTTTTTTATAACACCCAACCACACGTAAGAAAAAAATAAACGATTATTTATTTTTTAATTTCCATTCAGGTCATCCAAACGGAGCCTTGAAAGAAGTCACTATCCGTCAAGGAAGTGGTCCAAAGCTTACCTACTGTTGCTTGACAGAAAACTAACTTTATTTGCTCTTTTAGGTAGTAATTTGATCACATACCATTTTGTGACCAATAATTCTAGAATTATATTTAAAAAAAAAAATTTGTTGGTTTTTTTAGAGTACCTCCCAAAAAATGTATAATATTTATTTTAATTGAAATTTTTATAAAAAATAGTATTTTAGGTATAATTTGGATACATACAAGAAACATGGTCTGTACAGTCGATAAAATATTGTTTCTTGTATGTATCCAAATTACACCTAAAATACTGTTTTCTGCAAAAATTTCAGTTGGACTAAATACTATACATTTTTTAGGGAGGTACTCTAAAAAAAACCAAAAAAACAAAAAAAAATAATTTCACTAGAATGTCACTACAAAAATATTCTCCTAGAAGGACTCTTTTGTGACACCTCAAAACTTAGGCCAACAAATACTTGTGTTTTTGACTAGTCCAAACTTGGGATGTTGGGCACCATAACGCGGTTGGATCTACAACAAGACTTTTGAAACTATCCGAATCTTCCTCACTATGTTACTACCTGCTACACGTCTCTTTCTTTTCTTTTCTTTTTAAAATTATTTTTTACTATTTCTTAATAATAAAAAAAAGCGTACATAAGATGAACGAAGTAAAAAAAAAGGCAAAAAATAAAATTGCCCTATAAAAGATGTATAAAGTATATAATTCAGATACAAAATAGTATATAAACTCTATTTTATCTTTGATAGTACTTAAATCGAGTCCACCAGTTTTTTTTTAGAAAAGAGAATCGTTACTGTACTTATGTGAGGTCTACTGTGAGTAAAATGAAAATTTATTTCAATTCTCTCCTCTATTTTTATTCAATTTTTTTTTTTTTGCAACTTTATATATCGACTTTTTTTATTACGAATTACGCATATAAACATTAGTGATAATTTTCTTAATATAATATAGTGGGTCAATTTATAATCATATCCATATGTCGTAATTGTACAAAATTTTCAAAATATAGCCGGACTCTTTTTATTTTTCTTTAATTGTATAAACACGTGTCTGATTATCTTTTAATGCAATAAAATTCATCACACTAAATAATGTAAAGTGACATTTTCACAACACTTTTTGATATTTTCACAGAAAAATATCGTTATAGATATATAACTACGGTGAAAACCGTCGCTATAGGATGAGCCATTTGGTTTGAAGGAATTGAGGCTGAAAAGTAATATCCATTTCGATTAAGTATTCCTTTTCCATGTTTGGTATGTTAAGTTTGATCGAAATGACCATTCCGTTTTGCTTTATATATTGGAATCGCGATTCCTTACCCTCATAAGAAATCGCGATTCCAATGAGTAAAGGAATGAGAAAAAACATGTTGTACAAAAATTCCCTAACCCATATAAATACACTAGCTGTATTCCGTGCCTCCGACACTACATCGACGGTGAGATTTATCCCAAACTTTGGACGGCCCAGATGATTTATTGAGTGAGCGAAAAATTCAAAATTATTTGTATTTTGTTAGATATATATATATATATATATATATATATATATAAATTGGTATTATATATATTTTGTATTATTTTATATTAATAGAATATATATATATATATATATATATATATATTAGATATATTAGATGTATATTATTGTGTCTATAATATAATATAATATTATATTTATTTTATGTTATTATATAATAATATCATATATAATATATAATATAGTATTATAATATTAATATGTATTATACTTATTTTGGATTATATATATAATATTAGATATATTAATTGGTATTATAGATATTTTGTATTATATTATATTAATATTATATATATATATATATTGTGACGCCCCCAAAATAGGTTCAATACTTAACCCATTCTGAGTCGTCAAATACATGGTACAGAATTCAAATACAATCTTTCATATCAAACGGTCGTGCAAAATACAACCACTCAATTGTGAGTGCCAATACAGACATATAAAAAATATTAATATTCAAACTATGTCCTCATTACAATTATTATTACACTATTTTAAAAAAAAATAGTGAGGACTTCTACAGTTCTAACTCAGACTATTACTCTATTCCCCAACTAGTACCCGCGATATTCTTATTTCCTGAAGAGAACAATGGAAGAAAAGGGTGAGCTCAACTAGCCCAGTAAAGAATATTATGACTAAGATAATGAAGAATAAATTATCGTTAGTCTTCAAAAAATCAGATAAAATATTATGGACAACCAATTTTAGATCAACAACTACAGCGGAAATGATAATTCATTAGAAGAGTTAAGTAGAGACTGATGTTTACTATCTTCTATAATTTAAAAGTCCATCATCAATATTTTATCCGTGTAACATCAATCAATATTCATCTCGAATCAAATATTCATCTTTTGCACTACGGCCAAAGATATTCATTTGTATCACCAGCTGGTCATGTTCATTCAACACCTGTCCATCTTTGCACTACGGGTTAAAGATATTCATCAGGTAATCATTTATCTTTGCACTACAGGCCAAAGATATTCATCAAGTAATCATTCATCTTTGCACTACAGGCCAAAGATATTCAGTTATATCACCATTTAGGACTGAGGATGATGAAAATAATACGAATAACGGATCAAGTGAGATAAAGGAAAAATATTAGAGAATTTATCCAGAGTTCAAGAATGAAGATCAAAACCTGGATCCAATCAAAGATGATTTGGAAGAAAAAAAATAATTTTTTTACCGTAAATAGTACCCCGTGAATAGTAACTCATGAATAGTAACTCGACATGAAAAGATAAAAATTTCACAAGAAAGTTCAGACCAATATTCCAGTGAAATAATATTAGATGAAGCGCAAAACTCAAGGAATTTTTGATCATTTTAGGAATTCTAGAAGCAATACTTACCGTAGTAAGTTTAAAGTTAGGAATATGAAAAGAAACAATATACAAAACTGCAATTGAATTTTCACCCGTCTGACGGTAGTCCGCTCAGACAGATTATTTTCACAATTTAATAACAACTGAATACGAAGGGTTATTCACCAGGCATGCGGTAGTCCGCGTAGACAGGTTATTCTCACAAAATAATAAATAATAGAATAACAACAGGATTTCACCATGCATGCGGTAGTCCACGTAAATAGGTTATTCCAACAGAATAATAAAGAATGGAATAACAACCCTTACGAATATTGAAAAAAAATAACTATTTTCATGAATACGAAAGAAATAATACCCCTTACCTTAAAAATTTGGAGACTGCACTAGTGTAATAGCTGAATACTCTTTTTCTTTCTCTCTTATTCTCTCTATACTTTCTCTCTCTATAGCTTTAGTGAATTGGTGAGAAATAATGAAGAAATGAGCTTCTATTTATAGGCTCGGCAGAGTAAGGGTAAAATAGTCTTTTCATCATAATTTATGACATCATCGCTTACATCATCTATCCTATGACATCATGGCTTACCTCATCACTCCGATGACATCCTTGCTTACCTCATCGCTCCGATGACATCATTGTTTGCATCATAAGAGTTCAAATTCAATTTGCACTCTTCTACCTCGTTTAACTTTTATACCATGAATTTACTATAATAATATTACCATTCAAATTATAAAAATCATACTATTATATAATCACATCATACTACTATAATGTAATATTATAATAATATATTTGAATGAATTATTTTATCGGACAAGATAAAATACCAACTTTCAACAAATGTAATATGTTAAAAATTCATCCGTTTAAATCAACATTGAATAAATATTTTCTTATCATATATATCAAAAATTAATTATTCACAAATAATATTACAGAACTTCAATATTGACAACCATGTCGTTCCTAGGAAAGAGGGGGCCTTCCGATAAGGATTTCTTCTTACTGACGCGCAATTAATCAACCCCTTTCCTAGACAGAACTTCCTTAGACATTGCCAATAATGCAATCTAATAATATTATTCAAATAATATGAATTATTGATTTGATAATTTGAAATAATGTGCAATGACAATTATTGAATCAATAATATAAAATAGCAAAGTAGCACTTATTGATATAAAATATCAACGTAGTAAATATTGAACCAATAAAATATTATGCAATTATTGAATCAATAATATAAAATATTGAACAGTTATTACTGTAACAATAATTGAGTAAGTGTTTTTCTACGTAAGAGTCAATAATTTAAAATACTGTGCAATACCGTGTGCTACTGTGCAACACCACGTATTACTGTATTTTATCCACCGGGCATTTCGACAGTACTAATGGTAACAGTTTTGCCGTTATTTTTATAAAAAGGTTACTTCTGTCGCTTTCTATATCCGACATTCATTCCGTTGTGGGGTCCACCAATGACTGCGCCATCGTACGAATATTCTCCGTCAAAAAGAATATTCCTCGACCAAACGAATATTTTCCGACACAACGAATATTTTATAACCACTTGCTTACTTTGTAAACTTTGCACATTTCACCCATAACTTATTACATTTATCAAATCAACACCTTACTATTTGAAAATAATATATAAAGAAAATTAAATCTTATTCATAAAATTTGGGGTCTTACAACCTCCCCACCTTATGAAATTTTCTCCTCGAAATTGACGTACGTACCTGGTATGTCGAAAAGGTGAGGATACCTCGCTTTCATTTTCGATTCCAACTCCCAGGTCATTTCTCGATATCATGGTTCCTCCACAAAATTTTATCTTGATGTATAATCTTTGAGCGTATGACATGTTCCTTCTTATCTAAGATCTTGACAGGTACCTCCTCGTGTGTTAAATCTTCGGCTATCTCGTCTGGTTCCAACTCAATAATGTGGTTTGGGTCTTTCACATATTTACGTAGCATGGATATATGAAAAACGTTATGAACACGAGACATGCTAGGCGGTAAAGTGAATCTATAAGTCACATTTCCTACTCGATCGAGGATTTCAAATGGACCAATAAATCGTAACTCAGTGCCCATAGCTTTCTGCAAGCTGACCCTTTGGCACTTGATGCTCCGCCTTGACACGTTTACACGTTAAACACCTCGAGATAAACTCCGAGATCTCTCTCTTCATATTGCTCCACAAAAATATATGTCGAAGATCACGATACATTTTGGTACTTCTAGGATGGATTGCAAACGGTGTGTTGTATGCCTCCATCATGATTCTATACTTCAAATCGGAATCGTTAGGAACACAAAGTCTCGAGTTGACTCGAAGTATTCTTTCTTCATCGATTCTTACTTCTGGAATAACACCTTCTTGCAATTTCTTCTACATCTTCATCAGCTCCTAGTCTGTAGCTTGAGCAACTTTAACTTTATCAATTAAAGCTGGTTCTACGCGTATACTTGACATCATCGCATGGGTCCCCGGAGTCTTGAACTCTATCTCCATCTTTTGTAAATCACACAAAATAGGCCTTGAACGTATCGTATTCGTTCCCGCATATGATCTTCTACTCAACGCGTCAGCTACCACGTTCGCTTTACCAAGATGGTATTGGATGGTATGGTCGTAATCTTTCAACAGCTCAAGCCAACGTCATTGCCGCATGTTAAGTACCTTTTGGGTGAAGAAATACTTGAGGCTCTTATGATCCGTATAGATCTCAACTTTCTCCCCATACATGTAGTGTCTCCAGATCTTCAACGTGAAAACAACTGCTGCCAACTCTAGATCATGAGTAGGATAATTCCTCTCATATTCCTTGAGTTGTCGTGAGGCATAGGCTATGACTTTTCCATGTTGCATGAGAACACATCCTAACCCTTTGCCCGAAGCATCGCTGTAAATGACAAATCCATTCGAACCAGATGGTATCGTCAGAACAGGTGCCGAAATGAGTCTCCTCTTGAGCTCTTGAAAGCTCTTCTCGCATTCCTCGTTCCATACGAATTTTGTATCTTTCCGAGTCAGCTGAGTTAATGGAGTAGCGATTCTAAAAAATCCTTCCACGAATCTCCGATAATAACCAGCTAAGCCCAGAAAGCTACGTACTTCGGTCACCGACTTCGGTTGCTTCCAACTTTGTATTGCTTCAATCTTCGCCAGGTCCACAGATACTCCATGTTTTGATACTACATGCCCAAGGAATGCTACCTCCTCAAGCCAGAACTCGCATTTTTTCAGCTTAGCATATAGCTTGTTTTCACGAAGCCTTTGAAGTACCAGTTTCAAGTGGTGCTCATGATCTTCACGGCTTTTGGAATAGATGAGGATGTCATCAATAAAGACAACCACGAACTGTTCTAAATATTCTTTAAATACACGGTTCATCATATCCATAAAAGTAGCAGGAGCATTAGTCAATCCAAAAGACATGACTAAGAATTCATGATGCCCGTATCGAGTTCTGAAAGCAGTCTTTGGAATATCCTCAGTTTTAATCTTCAGCTGATGATATTCAGAACGAAGATCGATCTTTGAAAAGAATTATGCACCTTGCAACTGGTCGAACAAGTCATCAATATGAGGTAACGGATACCTATTCTTGATGGTGACATGGTTCAACTCCCGATAGTCAATATAAAGTCGCATACTGCCGTCTTTCTTCTTTACGAATAAAACAGGAGCACCCCAAGGAGATGTACTAGGACGTATAAAATCGATGTCTAACAGCTCCTGTAGTTGGACCTTTAACTCCTGAAGTTCTATAGGAGCCATTCGATATATGATTTTAGAAATGGATTTTGTACCGGGCTCAAAGTCAATAAAGAATTCAACTTCACGTTCCGGGGGTAGACCGGAAAGTTCTTCAGGAAATACATCAGGAAACTCATTAACAACAGAAATATCATTCAAACCTGACGTATCCTGGTTTAGATCAATGACATGGGCTAAGAAAGCTTGACATCTATTTTTCAATAAACGAATAGCTTTATGACTTGAAATGACATTAATTAATTTTAGTGGTCTGGTTGTTTGAATGAAAGCTAACAACCTTACGAAACAATCAATTTGACATGATGAGTGGTTAACCAGTCGATTCAAAAAAATCATATCAAATGCAAGTATTTTCAAAGATATAAAATCCACAGGTAGGGTGAGGGTACCAATTTGAATCGAGCAAGATTTGTAAACTATAGATGTAACGAAGGTTTCTCCCAACGGAGTTTCAACAGATAAGTCAAAGTCTAATTTCTCAGGTGTCAAGTTCAAACGTTGAGCACAAGCAGGTGAAATAAAAGAATGGGTAGCACCAGTATCTAATAAAGTGTAAACTTCGCAAGAGTTTTTTATCAGCTTACCCGTAATAATCTCGTTCGGGTTCCTTGCTTGTTGGGCAGTCACGACAAAAGCTCTTCTAGGAACCACCGACTTTGGCTTGTCTGGGACAGTCTTTGGTGTCACTATCCCAGCTGATCTTGACTTTGCTATAAAGTTCATTCCACCCTCAACTTTTTCGTCGCACTCCTGATCCATGATTTGAATCATTACTCTTCGATCCATATCGAATTGGGGTTGACCGCTATGCACAGGGTAATTCCAAACTCGATGTTGGATTCTTCCAATTGTTGTCCAAAAAGTAAAATCCGTGTCGTCTATTTTGGCCTTCTTGGATCGGACGTCTCTTTCTAAAATATCAACGCGTCGTGCGGCTTTTACCCATGCATCTTTAATTCTCACTCGTTCAGTTGCTTCTTCTTTCACCTGATCGTTGACATTTGCATTTTTAGATTCCATCTCTAATATCATATGTTCTGTCAGAGAGAGCTTCTGTTCAAGCCTCGCATATCGAGTAGCAAAATCTTGAATTTCTGTATCCCTTTCTTGAATTGTTGTATCCATTTGTTCCACGGCCGCCTGCCGTTCTTCACCCTGTTCTTCTAACTCATGAATACGATTTTGCAGTTCTACATTTCGATTATAAAATTCTCCTAATAAATCTTTCTCAGGTTCCTCTTCTTCCTCACTCTCAGCTGCAACCTCTGCGATTAGTTCGGGTGTAACTATTCATTCTTCACTCACCACATGGATATCTCTAATTTCTTCTTCGCCTGAAATCCTCAAATACTTCCATAAAACAAGGGTTAATTAAACAAATTATCATATCACATAACAACCCTAGGTTCCGACCGACCAATTAAGTACCAAATAAGCTTAGGTAGGACACACTAGCGAAGGATTTACTCTTCTCTCCCATCCTAATTCTATTCCCAGATCTCCGCCAGAGATCATATCCCTAAGCTCTGATACCAATTGTGACGCCCCCAAAATAGGTTCAATACTCAACCCATTCTGAGTCGCCAAATACATGGTACAGAATTCAAATACAATCTTTCATATCAAACGGTCGTGCAAAATACGACCACACAACTGTGAGTGTCAATATAGACATGTAAAAAATATTAACATTAAAACTAAGTCCTCATTACATTTATTATCACACTATTTTTAAAAAAAATAGTGAGGACTTATACAGCTCTAACTCGGACCATTACTCCATTCCCCGACTAGTTTCCGCGATATTCTCATTTCCTGAAGAGAACAATGGAAGAAAAGGGTGAGCTCAACTAGTCCAGCTAAGAATATTATGACTTAGATAATGAAGAATAAATTATCGTTAGTCTTCAAAAAATCAGATAAAATAATATGGACAACCAGTTTTAGATCAACAACTGCAGCGAAAATGACAATTCATTAGAAGAGTTAAGTAGAGAATGATGTCTACTATCTTCTATAATTTAAAAGTCCATCATCAATATTTTATCCGTGTAACATCAATCAATATTCATCTCGAATCAAATATTCATCTTTTGCACTACGGCCAAAGATATTCATTTGTATCACCAGTTGGTCATGTTCATCTCAACACCTGTCCATCTTTGCACTACGGGCCAAAGATATTCATCATGTAATCATTCATCTTTGCACTACAGGCTAAAGATATTCATCAAGTAATCATTCATCTTTGCACTATAGGCCAAAGATATTCAGTTATATTACCATTTAGAACTGAGGATGATAAAAATAATACGAATAACGGATCCAGTGAGATAAAGGACAAATATTAGAGAATTTATCCAGAGTTCAAGAATGAAGATCAAAACCTGGATCCAATCAAAGATGATTTGAAAGGAATTTTTTTTACCGTAAATAGTACCCCGTGAATAGTAACTCATGAATAGTAACTCATGAATAGTAACTCGTGAATAGTACTCGACATGAAAAGATAAAAATTTCACAAGAAAGTTCAAACCAATATTCCAGTGAAATAATATTAGATGAAGCGCAAAACTCAAGGAATTTCTGATCATTTCAGGAATTCTAGAAGCAATACTTACCGTAGTAAGTTTAGAGTTAGGAATCTGAAATGAAATAATATACAAAACTGCAATTGGATTTTCACCCGTCTGGCAGTAGTCCGCTCAGACAGATTATTTTCACAATTTAATAACAACTGAATACGAAGGTTATTCACCAAGCATGCGGTAGTCCGCGTAGACAGGTTATTCCCACAGAATAATAAAGAATGGAATAACAACATAATTTTACCATGCATGTGGTAGTCCGCGTAGACAGGTTATTCCAACAGAATAATAAAGAATGGAATAACAGCCCTTACAAATATTGAAAGAAAATAACTCTCTTCATGAATACGAAAGAAATAATACCCCTTACCTTAAAGATTTGGAGAGTACACTAGTGTAATAGCAGAATACTCTTCTTCTTTCTCTCTTATTCTCTCTATACTTTCTCTCTCTATAGCTTTAGTGAATTGGTGAGAAATAATGAAGAAATGAGCTTCTATTTATAGGCTCGGCAGAGTAAAGGTAAAATAGTCTTTTCGCCATAATTTATGATATTATCGCTTACATCATCGATCTTATGACATCATTGCTTACCTCATCGCTCCGATGACATCCTTGCTTACCTCATTGCTCCGATATCATCATTGTTTGCATCATAAGAGTTCAAATTCAATTTGCACTCTTCCACCTCGTTTAACTTTTATTCCATGAATTTACTATAATAATGTTACCATTCAAATTATAAAAATCATACTATTATATAATCACATCATACTACTATAATGTAATATTATAATAATATATTTGAATGAATTATTTTATCGGACAAGATAAAATACTAACTTTCAACAAATGTCACATGTTAAAAATTACTCCGTTTAAATCTACATTGAATAAATATTTCCTTATCATATATCAAAAATTAATTATTCACAAATAATATTACATATTGGGTTTGTACGAAATTGTGATGCAATCAAATTGTAAAAATTAGCGAAAGCATGGTATATCAGAGTTTAAAAAAATTTCTACAAAACCATTACCCGGATCATCCTTTATGCAAATTATTAATTTAAAACGATAAATAAGAAGTTATGGAATCATACCCTTGTAAAACGAAGCTTCCACAGGTACGAGTTCAACTCCTTGTTCTTCGTGATCTCCTTCAATTTTCGGGTTAGATTCCTTCCTTTGATCAACGTTAGCCACCCAAGTGTTTGACCTCTAGAGGTGATCCATCAAGGAAGATGAATTATCAAGAAGGAGGGTGGTTGGCTTAGTTTTCTATCCTCTATAGAAAATGAGTACTCTCCAACAATTGGAATTGTATCAACTGATATCTATTATAAGACTCCTCTTATATAGATATTGGTCAACCCTTCTAATCCTATTAGACATGGAATTTCTTTTAATTAATTAAACTCCTTTAATTAATTTAGGCTTCCCACCACATGGGGAATAATTAATTAAATTCATTTAATTAATTTGTCTCCTAATCTTATTAGGAATAAATGAGAGTACTAATATTAAATTAATTACTAAACTCCTTTAGAAATTAAAATAATAATAATTGTAATAATATTAATAAGACTCCTCTTATTAATTTATATTTAATATTTCTAAAATATTAAATAATAAACATTAAGCTATTTAATTTATTCTATCACTATAGATTAAATTAATTACACTTAATGCATTATTATGATTATGCCATTACCTTCTTAAATAATTATTCTTCCTTTTATGGTGTGACCCTTTAGGTTCTCTATATTAAACCGGTTGTGAATAAATCAATTAGAACAATTCTAATCTTATTTAAATAAATAAATTAAACTAATAATCTATTTAAATAAATAATATTTATTCTACAATAGGGATAAGCCTCCCTAGCGATCAACGACTTTCCAGATAATATAGATTTTAACATTAATCATAAAAGAACTTGTGAGTAAATAGTTACCATACAATTCAATCCTTCCACCATACAATGTCCCAATTAAATATAAGACATGAATTTACTGTCAAGTCTTATTTTATTTAATTATATGTATTTCGATTAGAAAATGCACAACTCCAAATAATGCAAATTAGAAACTCCTTTCTAATTTCATTTTACCTTGGCCAAGGATTCCTGGGTTGTCATTTAACGAATCACATAGGACATATCTCCTTTTTTACTAGAGGTGGTAGATTCTTTATAGATCATTCATTATCTCCATATGTAACTCATTATACCCAAGCATACCTTTTTATATACCCTAAAGGACTTTAAGGAATAAGTCAAAGTATAATTCATTACATACAAGATACTATGATGATCTCAAGTCCAAGGATCACTTGTACTACTATCAAATTAGGAATTCCTATTGACAGGCGAGTAAAACTCCATTAGGTATTCCATAGCGAGTCACATTCAGTGAACTTATTCTCCAATAAGCACCTACATACTTGCTTTAGTGTCTCCACACAAATGATCATGAGATCAATCATCTTCATCCAATGAGCAAGCAACATATGTACCAATCTATCCGGATTTATTAATCCCCTTTTTAGTAATCCCACGATTGGGAACTATTTTAGTTTTAGAGCTTTCTAAGAATTTAGATCTCATTAGCATGATCATCATCATGATTCTAAAAGCATTGCTTAAAACTATGGGTTATTTACATATTATAAAAATAGCACCATGTAGATAATTAAATGCCTTTAATAAATGAATATTTTATTAATAAATAAATAAGATTGTTTACAAAGTACGTGCTTTATCATCATACATGATTGGCTTGTATGCACACTACTATCAATCTCCCACTTGCACTAAAGCCAATCGCCATGGTATCTCATACCCATCTTCTCTAAGTGATGATCAAACTGCTGTTGTGTTAAAGCTTTTGTAAATGGATCTGCAATGTTGTCTTGAGAGTCTACACGCTCCAAGGTGACGTCTCCTCTTTCAATGATCTCCCTGATCAAGTGAAATCGCCGTAACACGTGATTAGATTTTTGATGAGACCTTGGTTCCTTAGCCTGTGCAACTGCTCCTGTGTTGTCACAGTAAACGGGAACTGCTTCTCCAATGCTAGGAACCACACCAAGTTTAGTTATGAACTTCTTCATCCAAACAGCTTCCTTTGCAGCTTCACTTGCAGCTATATACTCTGCCTCTGTCACTGAATCAGCAACTGCTTGCTGCTTGGAACTCTTCCAACTCACAGCGCCTCCATTCAAGGTAAAAACATACCCCGAAATAGATTTACTGTCATCTTGATCCGTTTGAAAACTTGAGTCTGTGAAGCCCTCGAGTTTTAATTCAGACCCACCGTAGACAAGAAAAATATCCTTAGTCCTTCTTAAGTATTTTAGGATATTCTTCACTGCCTTCCAGTGCTCTTCTCCTGGATTCGACTGGTATCTGCTCGTTACACTAAGTGCATGAGCAACATCCGGTCTAGTACATATCATACCGTACATGATAGATCCTATTGCAGAAGCATAAGGGATCTTACTCATACGGGCTCTCTCCTCAGGTGTCTTTGGGGCCTGTTTCTTAGAGAGATGTATTCCATGGCTCATCGGCATGAGGCCTCTTTTGGAATCTTCCATGCTAAATATCTTTAGCATTGCATCAATGTACGTTCCTTGGGATAAACCAAGCATCCTTTTAGATCTATCTCTATAGATCTTTATCCCCAAAATATAGGATGCTTCTCCCAAGTCCTTCATGAAGAAGTGTTTAGATAACCAGATTTTAATCAATTGTAGCATAGGAATGTCATTCCCTATCAGTAATATATCATCAATATATAATACAAGGAATGAAACTGCGCTCCCACTAACCTTCTTGTACACACATGGTTCATCGTCGTTTTTGATAAAATTAAACTCTTTGATTGTCTCATCAAAATGAATGTTCCATCTACGAGAAGCTTGCTTCAATCCATAAATGGATCGTTGCAGCTTACAGACTTGATTTGTTCCAACCTTTGAAACAAATCCCTCTGGCTGTGTCATATACACATCCTCCTCAAGTTTCCCATTGAGGAAGGCCGTTTTCACGTCCATCTGCCAGATCTCATAGTCGTTATAAGCTGCAATCGCAAGCAAAATCCGAATGGACTTGAGCATAGCTACTGGTGAAAAGGTTTCATCATAGTCAACTCCTTGTCTTTGTTTGAAACCTTTTGCAATCAGTCGGGCCTTATAGGTCTCTACCTTGCCGTCCGCTCCAGTCTTTCTTTTAAAGACCCATTTACACCCAATAGGCTTGATGCTTTAAGGTGGTGAAACCAAAGTCCATACTTTGTTTTCATACATGGAGTCCTATTTCGGATTTCATAGCTTCAAGCCATTTTCCTGAGTCTTTATTACTCATACCCTGTTCGTAATTCAATGGATCATCATCATTCATGATGTGTACCTCATCGTCATCCTCTATAACGAATTCATACCTCTCAGGTATCTTCGGTACTCTTCCAGATTTACGAACAGGGTGTGGTATAGTAGGTTCTTCTACTTGGTCAGGTACCTGACTTTGATCCGTGGTAATTTGTGGTTCTTGAACTTCTTCAAGATATATCTTACTCCCACTGACCCCTTCATGGATAAACTCCTTTTCCAAGAAGGCAGCATGTTTCGCAACAAACACCTTTTGATCAGTTGGATGATAGAAATAATACCCTAAAGTTTCTTTAGGGTATCCCACAAATCTACACTTATCGGATTTAGTCTGTAGCTTATTATTTTCAAACTTTTTGACATAAGTTGGGCAACCCCAAGTCTTAACATGCTTAAGATTTGGTTTCCTCCCCTTCCACATCTCATATGGAGTCTTTGGGGCGAATTTAGTAGGTACCTTATTAAGTAGGTATGTAGCCGTTTCTAGGGCATATCCCCAGAAAGAAATTGGAAGGTCGATAAAACTCATCATGGATCGAACCATGTCCAACAGTGTTCGATTTCTCCTTTCAGATACTCCATTTAACTGTGGTGTACCTGGAGGAGTCCATTGTGAGATTATACCATTTTCTTTGAGACAATTGAGAAACTCACCGCTTAAGTATTCTCCACCTCGATCTGATCAAAGTATCTTTATACTCTTGCCCGTTTATTTCTCTACTTCACTTCTGAACTCTTTGAACTTTTCAAATGATTTTGACTTGTATTAAATACACATATCCAAATCTTGAGTGATCATCAGTGAAAGTAATAAAATAATAATACCCACCCCGTGCACTTGTTGTCATAGGTCTACAAACGTCTGTGTGAATCAATGCTAACAACTCTGTAACTCTTTTTCCTTTTCCACTAAAAGGAGATTTAGTCATTTTACCCATGAGACAATATTCACAAGTTGGATATGATTCATAATCAGATAACTCAAGGAGCCCATCTTTATGTAACTTGGATAATCTTGTTTCATTGATATGACCGAGTCTACAATGCCACATGTAGGTATAATTAATATCATCTCTTTTCCTTTTCTTAGTTTGTTCAATTTGAAAAATATTTTCTTGTAAGTCAAGTGTATAAAGTCCATTTCGCAAATTTCCAACACCATATAAAACATCGTCTTTATAAATAGAACAACTACTGTTCTTTATAACAACGTTAAATCCTTCCATATCCAATACAGAAATTAAAATAATATTTTTAATAATATTCGGAACATAATAACAATTATTAAGATAAATGGACTTGCCCGAAGGCATTGCTAAATAATAAGTTCCTACAGCTAATGCAGCAACCTTTGCTTCATTCCCCACTCGTAGGATCACCTCATCATTGTTCAGCTTTCTACTTCTGACCAGTCCCTTCACATTATTACATATGTGAGAACCACAACCGGTATCCAATACCCAAGTAGAATTTTGACTTTCTGAAAAATTAATTTCAATCATGAACAAACCTTGATTGGAAGTCGAAGCTTCTCCAAGCTTCTTCTTTGCCAGAAACTTCTTGCAGTTCCTCTTCCAATGACCCGGCTCGTTGCAATGGAAGCACATTCCTTTGCTAGCTGGATCAGATTTTTTTTGTTCCTTTATGTTCACTTTGCCCTTGGTCATCCGAGATCGGAAGAGCTCCTTAGATATCTCATATCTAGCAGTCCTACTTTGTTCACCATACAACTCCTTGAGGTGAATCAACATAGTAGAAGCATCCATGTTTTCGTGCTGACGCTGAAGCTCGTTATTCATGGATGCGAGCATGATGCATTGAGCCACAGATGCATCATCTTGCCACTTTACAATGGTGGCAATCTCTTCCTCATAGGCTGTTTCTGGAACAGTTCCAGGGACAGGTGAGTTTAGGACATAAGAAATCTTTTCAGCAGTGAGAACTATTCTCAGATTTCTTAGCCAGTCCGTATAATTCTGCCCGGTAAGCTTATTAGCATCAAGTATGCTTCGCAGTGAAATTAGTGATTTTGACATTTTTAAAATTCTGTATGTGAAAAATAATATTTTAGCAAACATTCATTTTATTAATTTTGCATACCAAAATAAATTTAGGTCTTTATTTTAAATTGGTATCTCCCACTATTTTTATCAAACTATATTACCCTCACTTATATAGTTCGGCAACATCTAATTAAAGATTTGCTAGTGAGAATAAGGATCCCATTTCAAATGTATCTAACCTTGTGGATAGCACAACAAGCGATATACAAATAAATAGGTAGACAACTCTTGTCAATTACATCACTATATAACTCCTTTTATTTTACCTCTTAAATCATAATGGTCAAGTGTATGCACATCCGAACTAAAATGATTTAAGTTAAGTCCAGCCTAGCACTTTCATAAATTTAAAAAAGAAAAATGTTCGTCCTTGTGGATAGCACAACAAGACTAGATCGTTCAATTTTCTTGATAAGCATCAAATGTGATTAATTAACATCTTAAATATGCAATACTCGCCTTGTGGATAGCACAACAAGCTCATATTAAATATTTAATACTCTATTAATTTATCATGCTAAAAGGCGACGTTCGATATTTCAAATATCATTTGAACGCTTCGGACTTAATATTATTTCTTTGAGGAGTTTGTTATTATTTGTCTCATCTTGTTTAGCGCGCATGCACACACACACACACACACACACACACACACACACACACACACACACACACACATATATATATATATATATATATATATATATATATAATACGCGTCATTTTATTAAACATGCGAAGCATGTTTGCATAAAATATAATATATATAATATTTAGAATGCAATATAGAATACTATATTATACCCGGATTGATTATGGACTTTTATTCTAGTTTGGTTCACTAGAGCCACCAAGTGAACCAAAAGGTCAAACCTAGGAGTGCAATAATTTAAATTTAAATATAACTATTATATTTAAACCCGGGCTCCATACAAACGGGTCTTCACGCGCTCCTTGCTCCTTGTTCTCCAATTTTTTCAAGATAATTATAACTATTTCTATTACATTAAACTATTTAATTTAAATAGAAACCTTGATCAGCAGTCAAGGGGAAGTACATAGGAGGGACATAGAATTTTACATCAAGAAAAAAAATTTAGAGAAGACGAGGTACACAGACTCCATTTAATAAAACCCATTCATTCAAGCATTCAACTAAAATAAAATCCAATCACATTGGTCAAATAGTCCATAATCAATCCCCCTTTATTATCATACATATCACTATGTATATCAATAAATAAATATTCATCTCATGAATTAAAACATTCCATATATATATGAGTATCATTTAATGGGCAATTTTAAATTGCATGAAATTCAATTTCAAGATTAAAATAAACTCTTTATTTTAATTATAAAATTATTTATAATATAATATATAAATATATCATATATCATATATATATATATATATATATATATTTGATATTACCGTATATATTATATATATTTATATAACGAATCAGGTTATATATATATATATAATATAAATTCACATTCATTTTTTAAAAAGAAGTCACCTTCTTTTATTAAAAGAGTCCTGCAGGTTTATTAAAAGAGTCCTTTCCTGATGGGTCACCTTCTTTTTGGAGTAAGAAAGAGACAATACCTTTTCTTTGCAGAATTCAAGATTAGCACCCCCCAAAAATAAATTGTGATTCGTCCCAAAAAAAAAAGTTATTTTTTTTTCTTAAAAAAAATAATTTTATACAATAAAATTATGCCCAATAAATTATTTTAAATACATACCCATATGTATATGAAATCAAAAATAAATTAATAATTGCATAAAGGTTTGGCTCTGATGCCACTGTTGGGTTTGTACGAAATCGTGATGCAATCAAATTGCAAAAATTAACGGAAGCATGGTATATCAGAGTTTAAAATTTTTTCTACAAAACCATTACCCGGATCATCCTTTATGCAAATTATTAATTTAAAACGATAAATAAAAAGTTATGGAATCATACCCTTGTAAAACGAAGCTTCCACAGGTACGAGTTCAACTCCTTGTTCTTCGTGATCTCCTTGAATTTCCGGGTTAGATTCCTTCCTTTGATCAACGTTAGCCACCCAAGTGTTTGGCCTCTAGAGGTGATCCATCAAGGAAGATGAATTATCAAGAAGGAGGGTGGTTGGCTTAGTTTTCTGTCCTCTATAGAAAAGAAGTACTCTCCAACAATTGGAATTGTATCAACTGATATCTATTATAAGACTTCTCTTATATAGATATTGGTCAACCCTTCTAATCCTATTAGACATGGGATTTTTTTTAATTAATTAAACTCCTTTAATTAATTTAGGCTTCCCACCACATGGGGAATAATTAATTAAATTTATATAATTAATTTGTCTCCTAATCTTATTAGGAATAAATGAGAGTACTAATATTAAATTAATTACTAAACTCCTTTGGAAATTAAAATAATAATAATTGTAATAATATTAATAAGACTCCTCTTATTAATTTATATTTAATATTTCTAAAATATTAAATAATAAACATTAAGCTATTTAATTTATTCTATCACTATAGATTAAATTAATTACACTTAATGCATTATTACGATTATGCCATTACCTTCTTAAATAATTATTCTTCCTTTTATGGTGTGACCGTTTAGGTTCTCCATATTAAACCGGTTGTGAATAAATCAATTAGAACAATTCTAATCTTATTTAAATAAATAAATTAAACTAATAATCTATTTAAATAAATAATATTTATTCTACAATAGGGATAAGCCTCCCTAGCGATCAACGACTTTCCAGATAATATAGATTTCAACATTAATCATAAAAGAACCTGTGAGTAAATAGTTACCATATAATTCAATCCTTCCATCATACAATGTCCCAATTAAATATAAGACATGAATTTACTGTCAAGTCTTATTTTATTTAATTATATGTATTTCGATTAGAAAATGCACAACTCCAAATAATGTAAATTAGAAACTCCTTTCTAATTTCATTTTACCTTGGCCAAGGATTCCTGGGTTGTCATTTAACGAATCACATAGGACATATCTCCTCCTTTACTAGAGGTGGTAGATTCTTTATTGATCATTCATTGTCTCCATATGTAACTCATTATACCCAAGCATACCCTTTTATATACCCTAAAGGGCTTTAAGGAATAAGTCAAAGTATAATTCATTACATACAAGATACTATGATGATCTCAAGTCCAAGGATCACTTGTACTACTATCACATTAGGAATTCCTATTGACAGGCGAGTAAAACTCCATTAGGTATTCCATAGCGAGTCACGTTCAGTGAACTTATTCTCCAATAAGCACCTACATACTTGCTTTAGTGTCTCCACACAAATGATCATGAGATCAATCATCCTCATCCAATGAGCAAGCAACATATGTACCAATCTATCCGGATTTACTAATCCCCTTTTTAGTAATCCCACGATTGGGAACTATTTTAGTTTTAGAGCTTTCTAAGAATTTAGATCTCATTAGCATGATCATCATCATGATTCTAAAAGCATTGCTTAAAACTATGGGTTATTTACATATTATAAAAATAGCACCATGTAGATAATTAAATGCCTTTAATAAATGAATATTTTATTAATAAATAAATAAGATTGTTTACAAAGTACGTGCTTTATCATCATACATGATTGGCTTGTATGCACACTACTATCATTACAGAACTACAATATTGACAACTAGGTCGTTCCCAGGAAAGAGGGGGCCTTCCGATAAGAATTTCTCCTTACTGGCGCGCAATTAATCAACCCCTTTCCTAGACAGAATTTTCTTAGACATTGCCAATAATGCTATCTAATAATATTATTCAAATAATATGAATTATTGATTTGATAATTTAAAATAATGTGTAATGACAATTATTGAATCAATAATATAAAATAGCAAAATAGCACTTATTGATATACAATATCAACGTAGCAAATATTGAACCAATAAAATATTATGCAATTATTGAATCAATAATATAAAATATTGAACAGTAATTAGTGTAACAATAATTGAGTAAGTGCCTTCCTACGTAAAAATCAATAATTCAAAATACTGTGCAATACCGTGTGCTACTGTGCAACACCACTTATTACTGTATTTTAACCACCGGGTATTTCAACAGTACTAACTGTGACGCCCCCAAAATAGATTCAATACTCAACCCATTTTGAGTCACCAAATACACTCAACAAAATTCAAATACAATCTTTCATATCACACAGTCGTGCAAAATACGATCACACAACTGTGAGTGTCAATACAGATATGTAAAAAATATTAACATTCAAACTAAGTCCTCATTACATTTATTATCACACTATTTTAAATAAAAAAAATAGTGAGGACTTCTATAGCTCTAACTCGGACCATCACCCCATTCTCCGACTAGTACCCGCGATATTCTCATTTCCTGAAGAGAACAATGGAAGAAAAGGGTGAGCTCAACTAGCCCAGTAAAGAATTTTATGACTAAGATAATAAAAAATAAATTATCGTTAGCCTTCAATAAATCAGATAAACTATTATGGACAACAAGTTTTAGATCAATATTCGCAGCGAAAATAACAATTCATTAGAAGAGTTAAGTAGAGAATGATGTCTACTATCTTCTTTGATTTAAAAGTCCATCATCAATATTTTATCCCTATAACATCAATCAACATACATCTCGAATCAAATATCCATCTTTGTACTGTCAAAGATATTCATTTGTATCATCAGTTGGTCATGTTCATCTCAACACCTATCCATCTTTGCACTACGGCCCAAAGATATTCATCAGGTAATCATTCATCTTTGCACTATAGGCCAAAGATATTCATCACGTAATTATTTATCTTTGCACTACAGGCCAAAGATATTCAGTTATATCACCATTTAGAACTGAGGATGATAAAAGATAATACGAATAACGGATCTAGTGAGATAAAGGACAAATATTAGAGAATTTATCTAGAGTTCAAGAAATAAGATCAAAACCTGGATCCAATCAAAGATGATTTGGAAGGCATTTTTTTTTTACCGTGAATAGTACCCCATGAATAGTAACTCGACATGAAAAGATAAAAATTTCACAAGAAAGTTCAGACCAATATTTCAGTGAAATAATATTAGATGAAGCGCAAAACTCAAGTAATATCTGATCATTTCAGGAATTATAGAAGCAATACTTACCGTAGTAAGTTTAGAGTTAGGGATCTGAAATGAAACAATATACGAAACTATAATTGAATTTTCACCCGTCTGGCGGTAGTCCGCTCAGACAGATTATTTCTACAATTTAATAACAACTGAATACGAAGGGTTATTCACTAGGCATGCGGTAGTCCGCGTTGACAGGTTATTCCCACAGAATAATAAAGAATAGAATAACAACAAAATTTCACCATGCATGCGGTAGTCCGCGTAGACAGGTTATTTCAACAGAATAATAAAGAATGGAATAACAACCCTTACGAGTATTGAAAAAAAATAACTCTCTTCATGAATACGAAAGAAATAATACCCCTTACCTTAAAATTTAGAGACTGCACTAGCGCAATAGCAGAATACTCTTCTTCTTTCTCTCTTATTCTCTCTATAGCTTTAGTGAATTGGTGAGAAGTAATGAAGAAATGAGCTTCTATTTATAGGCTCGGCAGAGTAAGGGTAAAATAGTCTTTTTGCCATAATTTATGACATCATCGCTTCTATCATCGATCTATGACATCATTGCTTATCTCATCGCTCCGATGACATCATTGCTTACCTCATCGCTCTGATGATATCATTGTTTGCATCATAAGAATTCAAATTCAATTTGCACTCTTCCACCTCGTTTAACTTTTATACCATGAATTTACTATAATAATGTTACTATTCAAATTATAAAAATCATACTATTATATAATCACATCATACTACTATAATGTAATATTATAATAATATATTTGAATGAATTATTTTATCGGACCAGATAAAATACCAACTTTCAACAAATATCACATGTTAAAAATTTCTCCGTTTAAATCCATATTGAATAAATATTTCCTTATCATATATATCAAAAATTAATTATTCATAAATAATATTACAGAACTACAATATTGACAACTAGGTCGTTTCCAGAAAAGAGGGGGCCTTCCAATAAGGATTTCTTCTTACTGTCGCGCAATTAATCAACCCCTTTCCTAGACAGAACTTCCTTAGACATTGCCAATAATGCTATCTAATAATATTATTCAAATAATATGAATCATTAATTTGATAATTTGAAATAATGTGCAATGACAATTATTGAATCAATAATATAAAATAGCAAAGTAGCACTTATGGATATAAAATATCAACGTAGCAAATGTTGAACCAATAAAATATTATGCAATTATTGAATCAATAATAGAAAATATTGAACAATAATTACCGTAACATTAATTGAGTAAGTGCCTTCCTACGTAAGAATCAATAATTCAAAATACTGTGCAATACCGTGTGCTACCGTGCAACACCACGTATTATAATATTTTAACCACCGGGTATTTCAACAGTACTAACGGTAACAGTTTTGTCTTTATTTTTATTAAAAGGTTATTTCTGTAGCTTTCTATATCCGACATTTATTCCGTTTTGTGGTCCACCAATGACTGCGCCGTCTACAAATATTCTCCGACAAAAAGAATATTCCTCGACCAAACGAATATTTCCCGACACAACGAATATTTTATAACCACTTGCTTACTTTGTAAACTTTGCACATTTCACCCATAACTTATCACATTTATATATACCCCACGCTACCCAACGCTACCCCATCCACCCACCCCACCCCACCCCCCATCCACTCACCCACCCACCCCACCCCACACCACACCACAAAAATTAAATTTTTTTTTTTATTGATTATATATACACCCCCACACTACCCCACCCCACCCACCCACCTCACCCCACCCCACGCCACCCCAACCCATAAAAATTAAAAAAATAATATTTATTGATTATATATACATTTCCACCCTACCCCACGCTACCCCACCCCACCCACCCCCACCCCCACCCCCCACTACCTCCCTCTTAAAAAAATAATATTTATTGAATAATATAACTACTTATTTAAAAGTTTTTAATTAATTTTTTTATTATTTTTTGATGTATAAATAAGTTTAAATTATAGTTTAAAATATGTTATTATTGGTAAGGGTATAATAGTCCAAACGATATTTTTTAATCCAATCTTTTAATTAATCCTAAAAAAAACAAACATAACATGAGATTATTTTAAGTTATCCCTTGAAAAATTCCGTAAAAAATAAACAGGTGACTAGGATTATTTAATCCTAGGATTAATAGTCCTGGATTATAATCCCATGGATTATAATCCCGGGATTATAATTCTTGCAAACAAATATGGCCTAAGGCTATTAAAACCCACATCTCCTCAGTTGATCACAATCCATCAGTTTTACCAAATTGAAAAACAAAAAGATACACTGCCAATATTAGAGAGATCTCCCAACACAGACCAAACCCTAGTTGTTACGAACCGTGGATTTGGACTCCATTTTTATATCGTAGTTCGTAGACACCGTTGGGTTTCAAATGACGTACAATTGTAGGAATTTTTTCGCACCAAAGACTTTCACACTACAAGTGGTATGTCTTTGGTTTTGTGATGCCCCTAAATTCAGACACTCGTATCTCGAATTCGGTGCATCACATGCTAATTTTAATAACATACTAAAATCTCATTCAACAGAATAATAGAATAATTTACATTGATTTAATATAAATATTCGTGTCCCAAGGTCTCGTAATCGTTACTAAGACATTACATAATAAAATCCATAACATAGTTTAATACATAAACCATGATTAAATCCTATTAAAGCTTAATAATAAACTTCTAGCATAGAGGACTAAAGCTAATCTGTAGCTTTGCCTTTTCCCTTATCTTTACCTGAGGGCCCGCACTGTTCTTCCTTAACTGAAATGTTTTAAAGAAAGCAAGAATGAGCAACAAGTTTGCTCAGCAAGTAATATAGCAATAAAGGTGAACAATTATAAAGTTCAAATCTCAAGGGTATAACGGTAAATGATAGTTCAAGAATAACAAGGAGTATCAACAGTTCTAAATGAGAGTCGCTATAGACCGAAAGATATCATCAAGATTTAAAAGTTTAATAATTTAGAAGTTCAAGAATAATGAACACTGAGTAGTCACTATGGACTAAGAAGTCTTGCTAGAATTAACAATATTATACTGAAAATCCAATATAAACAAGTACAATAGGTGATCAGCTTAAAGTACCATACGCTATGTATAACATTCAAAACATGCTAGTATGTGCGCACGTCGGTTCCCTGATAGTTATATAATTTTTCCTTCAATGAGGGTTGTTCATCTTAGTAGATTTATAAGAGTCCGCACTAAGTCAATTTGTTTAGATAGCTTTCTAACACATGATATTAGTCTAGCTAAAACAAATGGCTTAGACAACCTTTATAGTGCATTTTAGGAACAATATATGAGTTCAATGCTTGCAACATGATTCACAGAATATAGTTTTAACTTCAAACCAAACTTTAGAGTATGAATAATATTTCTCAAGAGTCTGGATAACACAAGGGTTATTTCATAGAATGATTATAAGATCAATAAGTATGTTTGCTCAAATATATAATGGTATAACAATAATTAGAAGCTTGCACAAATGAAATAAGGTTTGCAAAATATACTGAGTTGTGCAAGTTCGAGAACTTGCCTGAATTGCTGCTTATTATTAACTCTACGATTCTGCTCTTCAGATAACCTACATTAACCATAAACCATCCTAATAATTTACCCCTGCTGAGTTATAATACTAAATGTAGGCCTAACTACAAAACTCTCCTATTCAGATTTATAACAGTCCATGTTGCCTGAATTATTTAAGTAATTATTTGTTATTAACCAGATGACAACCTTGTCAATTTTTACTTTGTCCTCTTAATACTTCTAAGTTACTTATATCCCATGGGTATATGACAGTATATGACAGTTGATGGGTTCAATCCCCATTTCCTTCTTTAACTTTCCCAACTTGTCATTATCACACAATTATACTGTTGGCAGACTGGAAATAGTCTTAGCCAGGATTTGTAAGTATTTCAATAGGTCTAGAGTAAAAATTTTTAGTGTTTGACCATTCTGTAGGAGTGGCCTATGATTTACAAGCACTCCACGATTTGTAAGAGATCATCTTCTGATGGTCAGGTTCACTCTACAATCTGTGAAAGATCACCTTCTGATGGTCAGGTTCACTCTACGATCTGTGAGAGATCACCTTCGGGTTCACTCCATGATCCGTGAGAGATCACCTTTGGGTTCACTCCACGAGCTATGAGAGATCACCTTCGGGTGCACTCCATGATCTGTAAGACCACACTACGATCGTAGTGTTCAGTCTCTGGCTCGGTTTATGATTGGCCTGGTCTGCTCCACGATCTGCAGTAAGTCTACGATCGTGGGGTTCGTTCTAAGATTTGGTTTATGGTTAGCCAGGTCTACTCCACGATCTGTAGTAAGACTACAATAGTGGGGTTCAGTATGAGTTTTCTAAAATTAACCAAATATCTTGGTCTGGTGTTGGACTCCACGATTTGCAGAGTCAGTCTACGATTTCTGAAACCATCCAAAGGTCTTGGTCTGGTGTTGGACTCCACGATCTGCAGAGTCAGTCTACGATTGTGGGGTAAGTTTATAATTGTTGGTTTCACTACTACAATCGGAGACTAAGGCATCATATTTGCAGAACTCTAATGGGTTAAACTGGTCTCCAATTTAATTACTGATATATGCAGATTAATGGGTGTACGGGTATTTGAATGATTTTGGTATATCACCACATTTAATCAAATTTAACATCTTTCTTTATTAATATTAGAGTCTGGATGTAATCTTACTGTTAGCCTTCATGGTCTGCATTATTCATTAACATGTAGTATTATGTTCCTTTTTCACTGTTGATATGGTTTTTAAAATTATCTTAGCTTGATATGTTATACTCTCTTTTCGTTCGGTTCATGTTGTTTACATAACGAACTTCTAATTGCATGCATGTTTCTTTTTAACTGATTTGCAAAAGGTTGAATTCAATATAGGGTCAAAGGGATGTGTACCTCTTGACGTTTTCCTTCTACTAACAAACACTTGGGTAGCTACTGGCTGGTCCCTTCCCTCTTAATTCTTTTGCCCTCCGAACTACAAGAGCTCATCTTGGGTTCTTTATATCTCTCAACTCAGTATATTTCTTTCTACTGCAGAGTATAAGATTCTAGCAATCCTTATAAGATGAATAAGGGCATCTATTTATAGGAAAACTTTTGTCCAAACATTAGTCATTACCCAAGGGTAAAAGTGGAGTTGGTGAAAAGTTTTCACCAACCAACACTATTCATAGTACTACTAGCCTTTGGGCTACACCATCATTGTCACCACATGGGTCTTGCTTGTTAGCTTCTCTAAGGCACAAAAATCAGCATTCTTAGGCCATGGGGAGGGGTGGTTCGGTTGGGAGGGGTGCACTACCCCTATGTCACATTTTATTTCTTCTGTACTCATACTAGCTCACAAGACTCTTATATACCCATATATATATATATATATATATATATATATATATACCCACGTATATGTATATACATATATCCTATCATTCATAATTACACCTTGGGCTAGTTCTAAATTAAAATTGGGCTAAACACATATGCTAGTATAATAACTTTATTGGGCTACCAATTCATATCTATTGGACTCCCAACTACATTACTCGACCATATATACTAACACTAGTAATTCATTCTTATTGGGCTTAGTATAGCCATAGGTCCAATACATTATTAAATCATCCTTTAATTAATTCAATTAAGAAATTAATTATGTCACACAAGGCTTAGCATTTAAGCTTAATTAAGCTTATCATCATCATCAACATACTTCTTAATCATTTTATACTTGATTCAATTTATATTAAATTATTAATCACATGGAATATGTGACACCCCCGAATACGGGTCCTCTGACCCCGGTCCGGTCGTCACGAAATAATACTAAACATCCACCTCTAAATAACATACGATAACTAAAATGCGGAATATAATAAACGTACGTCGTTCATTCAAAAGGTGTTACTAGTCCCAAGATTCGATAACCTTAAATACAAACATACAAACATACCCTAGAATAGTCATTAGGGTTCATATTTCATAACAATAATTAATTAAACATAAAAATAAAGTCTGCTCCTTGCAAACTAATCCTACATCTTCCCTTTACCCTTGTCCTTCCCTGAAGTCTCGGGCTTAACTGCAATATAAGTCATGATATAGCAAGAATGAGCAACAAGTTTGCTCAGCAAGTTTAAGTACAACAATAAAGGATATATCATGATGAATTCAACAATATGAATATCGAAAGCAAGAATAATGATTACTTTTAGAATAACTGATAGTCAAGTAGACTTTTGAACTATAAAACTCCAACAGAATCAATAGCTGATTGACCCTTTGGTTACTGGCTACAGAATAAGTACTTGAGGGGATCAGCCTCGCGTACGCCATGTATATGCATAACATTCAACTTTGCTGTTTGTATCTTTATACTAGATACCTGGGGTACTCCCCTATATATACAAGGAGTGTTCTTTCAGTCTAAGAATCCTTACCATCAATTGGTTTGGATAGCTTTTATAAAAATTTTATACAATTGTCTGACCGAACAAGGGTTCAGACTCTATCTGACGCAGTTCAAGAATTATAGAACTTTAAATAATGTACAAGTCCAAGACTGTACGAAATCAAGTGCACCAAGTGCGAATAACAATAATATCGATGTGGAATAATTGTAAAGTAATTAAACCACCTATTAGCATGCTTGGAAATAAAGTTCAAGCTTTAAATAATTAACTGTCAATACGATAATAACCTGCTCAATACAATATGAGAAGGATAGGATCTTGTACAAATAAGAATTAAAGAACTTGCACAACCAAATAGTGAAGTTCGGAGACTTGCCTGATTGCTCAGCTACAATTAAGTTCTAGCTTTAATTAAATCTCGCTGAAATAACCTAACATTAATAAGTCGGTATTCCAATTAGCATGTGTAAACTAATACGAGTCTACACTTACAAGAATCTGCTTATCATATTAATCTATCCATAATTCACGTAAGTCAATCTAATCATGTCATAGATTTAATAACTTTAGATTATCTAGTTTCTATGCATCAATATAGGCTTGAACACATAATACTTCAAGTTACTTATATTTAATCAACACACATACTTTATCAAGTTATTAACTTCTCGTTCGAAACTAGCATGCTTTTTCTATATTCAATTCGAAGTCGTGTTTTCATGCCAGTAATTCACATACTTTAACTAATACATATTCATGTTTCAAAGATTATTTACATCGCCATATTACACCTCACGAGACTAACAATACTTAGTAAATATGCTTGTGCTTATACTACTCATGTATATTCTTATCACATAAGCTATACTTTAGAAATTCATTTTCTATGAATATGCGTGCATAGGTGAAATCTATATATAAACAAATGATGTTCATGTTAATATGTCTATAGGCATAGTGAGCTCCTAATCTTCATGCTTGCATGCTCATAATATAACCCACATGGTAATTGATGTTATTAACTTTCAAATCTTAAGTTTCCTTTGAAAAGTATACTAAGTCCACAAAGGTAACATAGTACATGTAAAGCGTCTCAACATATAATTCGTATGCAATTGAAACACATATCTAAACCTTGTAAATGTTCTCATATGGTCAGAATCTAAAAGATACTAATCTTGGTCAAGTTTGTTTTCAAAAGGCTTAAATTTCTCGTTAAAGTCGTTGAAATCTTGCAATCGTTCATGCTAGTGTGTTCGACACTTTAAACGTACCTTTCATGTCAATATAGACTATACAGTCATGCTTTCAGAATCAGAAGATGCACATGCTACGTACGTGTCTAAGTTCATAATTGAAACTATAAGTTTCCCTTTTAAAACATATGTTTTCCTTTCATCACACATACTATCATGGTCATGGCATATATCTAGTATTAAGAAGCTTATAGTGTGGTTTAATATTAGTTTACATGCTTGGTCAAAGGGTATCATCAAGATAGCATGGACAGAAAATGAAACAGAAAATAAATTCTGCAGAGGGGCGCGGCCGCGCCCAAATTGTACTAGGGAGACGCGCGGCCGCGCGGCTCCTGTTCCAGTCCAGAGAGTCTTCTGCTAAAGCAGAGCTTCGGGCCAAACCCAATACACTACATGAAACATGCTTGCTAGTTATCACATTGTACATATAACACCTCTATATACTGTCCTAGCATGTTAATCATCATTTCATATCACCAATTCCAACTAAACATGCTAATTCTATGAATTGAATTTCAAATGGGTTTAGAGATTATACCTTGAATTAGCTAAGCTTGCTTTCCAAAATCAGATTACTCTCACTTCACTCTTTCTATAATACTTAGCAATTAGTCTAGCAAAAATGAAATGAGAAGGGGAGCACTCAATTTATAGGGAAATGAATAACCATGCCAAGCCATTGTCCATGAAATCAAACCATTGGAGAAGGAGAAGAGATGATGGGCAACAAGCATTAGGTGAAATAGTTGCCAACCACCCCCATCACCCACATCCTTCTTCATCATGAGCATCATTGGCTAGCTAGGAAGTTGATATGAGGGAGTAGCTTAGGCCTTTGGCCTTACACGTGAATGAGAAATATGGAAGGAACGGACACTCAAAATGGGACAAGAACTCAGCATTCATACATCATTAAGGTACACAATACTTAGTTTACACATTTTATATAACTTAGGTTATAATGAATTAAAGGGTATACAATGCATTTTCAAATTACAAGGTAACAAGTAGGGGTACACATAGATACATCAACATATAATCCATGTAGATTTTTTATTAACACCAAATATAAATTAATTAGGCATTTATTATTAATTATTATCATGACTGTTATTATAATAATTATAATTACTTAATGAAATCATTATTAATTAATTATTGATCTTATTATATGTCAATAGGGGATACATGAATGTTTACCCACACATATCATGTTACATAAGTCATACTATTATGTCACTCACATAATGTAATTACTTTTACCATATAGTCAATATATATAACGTATAATCATGTTGATGTGCTACCTTGCATTATATATAATATAAGGTAATCCACCATATATTATAGGTTTATATATCACATGCTTGTATAAATCAATTAAATATAATATTATTATATTTATTAATCTCTTACTTATTAATTATTATTTATTCATAATAATTATTAATCAACACATTATCAAATAATTAATCATAATTGAAATTAATCAAACACGTTCAAATCCTGTCACTATATTCAAATAAGTTGAATATTTAATTATTAATAATCTTATCAATTCTCTGATATTAAGGTCTCAGGGCTAGTCCACTAAGTTAAATAACTCATTAGTGACTTCCTTTAATCATTTTACAAATTCTCACCATCACATAAGGTTTAAATAAACTCACAAAACTAACTCGTTAAAATTAAATCATATATTTAATAAATAAAGAGTTTAAAATTCATGGTCGTTACAGCATACACACACACACACACATATATATATATACACATATATATAGTTGCACACAAATAATTGCAAATATCTTTATTTTAAATTCTAAAATTAATTATAAAATTCCCGGGTATTACATCCCCCCCCCCTTATAAAAATTTCGTCCTCGGAATTGAACAAGGTTACACAAAAAGATGGGGATAGTCCCTCCTCATCTTATCCTTTAACTCCCACGTAGCCTCCTCGGCGTTGTAATTTTGCCAAATTACTTTTACAGAAGATATAATTTTATTCTTCAAAGTTTGTTCTTTCCTATCTATTATTTGGACAGGAATCTCTTCGTAAGTTAGATTCTTCTCTACTTGAATGGGCTCGTAGGATATCACATGATTATAGTCGGGCTTGTACGAACATAACACAGAAATGTGAAACACGTTATGGATGTATTCTAGTTCGGGTGGTGAAGCTACTTTGTACGCCACTTTTCCCACTCGCTTTAAAACTTTGAACGATCCTATGAACTTTGGACTCAATTTTCCATTCTTAACGAATCATATCTTTCCCTTCCAAGGCAAAAACTTGTTGGTCAAAAAACCGATCACTAAACGCGCGCAAGTATACGCGGTCTAACAAGTAATACAGTGATAAGGAAAGTGTCGTACCCACGAGGAACTATCACTAATATTTACCAAATACCAACTTTGTATCGCTCAAGTCTTATTCGAACAGTAAACTAATAGGAGTGTGGTTAAACTAGTTATAACTAATTATTAAAGCAAGTAAACGGATAACGAATGGTAATCGAAGGAATTACAAGCTAAGGTTACAACTTCACCCCACACAGGCATTCTGTCGAACACCTGGCGTGCTATGCTTCATCAAACTTCCTACCCTTCTCTCTTTGGTCTTAATGGTCACGACTGTTTGTCAACCGAGAACACACAGGTGCTCATACACCTCTGTCGAGGTATGCACAAACATATCCTCTCCAGATCCACCCGAAAGGGAATAGAACAGAAAAGAACATCCAAACTAAGTGATAATCCTACACATGTCTATGCGAATTAACCTAACAAGGATTTAAGCATAAGTTCTCAATTAGGTCACACGTGGCACACAGATATATGTCTATTCTATGCACACTTATGCAGTCGAAACTCATAATCACATGCCAATATATTTAGGTGTAAATCTATAATCCTTCTTTCGATATCATATAGATTACCAAAATCATCACTAATGTCTTAGTGAGAATCATTAAGCATGAATATATTAAACCAAACCATATGGTGCCAACCAAAGAGATAAGACAGTCAATTTAACTAACAAAGGGTTCCGTTATAACCTTAGAGCCAATACTTAGTTCATAGCTATTGAAAAAAATATAAGTAGCAATAAAGATAACATTTATGGATTACAAAATTAGAGGAAATAAATGGATAAGAATAAACTCTGTCAAGGCTCTTCAGTCTCCAAGCATTCCGCTCCTTTCAAGCTCTCCAATCCGTGTAGCTCATTGCTCTTGTTGCTCCAAGAAAATCCCAGACTTTATCCTAATCTACCTAATCTATATGTACAAACATTACCTAATAATTAGAGAGAGAAAGTACAAAAGAGATCTAATCTATCCTAAGCTAAGCTAACCGATTCTATCCCAGTCTTCTAGCTCTCCTCCCTCTTCTCGCTCTCCTCTTTCTGGCAGAGGCTCCCTTGATATATATATATCTCTTTTCTTCTTTTGCTAGGTCAAAAGCAAGCCTTTTCTTCCTGGACACCGGAGGTTGCGCTGCGGCGCGGGCAATAGGTTTATAAGTGGCGCTGCGGCGCCACGTTAAAATCAAAAGACCGGAGGTCGCGCTGTAGCGCGAGCCCATAAAGGAACTGTGGCGCTGCAGCGCCAGGATGACATCAGCAAGGACCAGGGGCGGCGCGAGAATGAGACTAGGCATTGGCGCTGCGGCACCAGTATATGGAAATTCTCCGTTTTGTCCCCTGAAAGCTAGAAAAATCCTGTAAAGCCTGCAATACATCGGTTAAGCATAATAATACTATAAACATAATAAACTAAATAAAAACTACGAAGATCATGCAACTATTTAAGCCATAAAGTATCCGATTTGCGGGTATAAATCCCACTCATTAGGGATACTTTCAAAAATACAAAACTACCGACTTAAAAGTCCCGGTTCTGACGATGCAAATCTGCGTACTTCTTCTGGCGATCTTGAGCTGCTACTAATCTGGCTCTTATCGTTGTTACTACATCGACTGTTTGTTGAGCTAATTCTGGTCCCAAAATTCATCGTTCTCCGACTTTGTCCGAACACAACGGTGTTCTGCACTTTCTCCCGTAAAGAGCTTCGTATGGTGGCATACCGATAGTTGCATGATAACTATTATTGTAAGAGAATTCTACTAAGGGTAGGTGGTCGTCCCAATTCTTTTTGAAGTCCATCACGTAAGCTCTAAGCATGTCCTCTATCGTTTGTATAGTCCGCTCACTCTGTCCGTCTGTCTGAGGATGATAGACGGTACTCAATCTTAATTGCGTTCCCATCCTCTCTTGCAAGCTTTTTCAAAAATTAGACGTGAAGCGCAGATCTCGATTGGAGACAATTGACACCGATACTCCATGTCGTGAAATGATTTACTTTACGTATAAACTGGTTAACTGATTTAAACTAAATCGAATCTTGATTGGTAGAAAATGAGCTGTCTTTGTTAGTTGATCCACGATAACCCAAATGACATTATAACCTTTCTGTGTGACTGGAAGTCCCACCATGAAGTCCATCGTAATGTGCTCTTATTTTCACTCCGGTATTTCTAATGTTGAAGTAAACCACTCGACCTATGGTGTTCTTCTTTGACTCGTTGACAAGTGAGGCATCTGCTGACGCACTCTACAACCTCTCGTTTCAGATTGGGCCACCAAAAATGTTGTCTAAGATCTCGGTACATCTTCGTGCCTCCTAGATGAACAGAATATGTCGTATTGTGTGCTTCGTGCAAGATTTCTTTTCTCAGCTCGGTTATAGCTGACACCCATACTCGTCCCTCAAATCTCAATATACCGTCCTTATCCATCTTGAACATCTCATCTTCTTTTTCTACTATTCTATGTCTTATCTTCTCGCATTCTTCATCCTTCTCTTGCGATTCCTTTACTCTATCCAAAAGTGTTGGATGAGCTTCCATCATAAATACTTTTTCTCCAGACCTTTCTGGCCCCTTCACTTCTATCTCCAATTTCTCTATTTCTCTTATTAACTCCTCTTGAGTTGTCAACTTGAACAATTTCTCCCTTCCTTTTCTACTTAGGCCGTCGGCTACTACGTTTGCCTTTTCTGGGTGATAAAGAATCTCATAGTTATAATCCTTGATCAATTCCAACCACCTTCTCTGTCGTATGTTCAACTCCTTCTTTGTGAAGATATATTTCAGACTCTTGTGGTCCGTGTATATCTCACATTTTTCTCCATACATATAAGGTCTCCAAATATTTAACGCAAAAACTATTGCTGCTAACTGTAAGTCATGAGTAGTGTATCATTTTTTGTAATCCTTTAATTGCCTTGATGCATACGCAATGACCTTGCCATGTTGCATTAGCACACAACCAAGTCCTTTGTGCGATGCATCACTATATACCACGAAGCCTCCCGCATCATCTGACAATGATAATACAGGAGCCTCGCTCAACTTCTTCTTTAACTCCTGGAAACTATCTTTGCATTTTTTTGTCTAAACAAGCTTTACTGTCTTCCTCGTTAGATTGGTCAACTGGGTCGCTATCTTAGAAAAATCTTGGATAGTACCCGGCTAACCCTAAAAAACTTCTTACCTCCATTGGCGTCTTCGGCTGTTCCCAATTACTTACTGCTTCCAACTTCGCAGGGTCTACTGAAATCCCATCCTTGTCAATTACGTGTCCTAGAAACTGGACTCTCTCCATCCAAAATTCACACTTAGAAAATTTCGCATACATTTTCTCTCTTCTTAGCGCTTCCAAAACTATCTTCAGATGTTTGGCGTGCTCTTCTTTGGTCTTTGAGTAAATCAAGATGTCGTCGATGAAAACTACTATGAATTTATCCAAGTATGGATTGAAAACTCGGTTCATCAAGTCCATGAATGCTGCCGGAGCATTAGTCAATCCGAATGACATTACCAAAAAATAGTAGTGCCCATAACGTGTTCGGAACGCCATTTTGGTATGTCCTACTTTCGTACCTTCAACTGGTGATAACCCGTTCGTAGGTCTATTTTCCAGAAACACTTAGCTCCCTTCAATTGATCGAAAAGGTCGTCTATCCTCGGTAACGGATATCTATTCTTGATCGTTACTCTGCTCAATTATCGATAATCGATACAGAGCGTCATCGATCAATCCTTCTTCTTAACAAATAACACTGGTGCTCCCCAAGGAGACACACTCGGCCGTATATAACCCTTATCTAGCAATTCTTACAATTGTATCATCAATTCCTTCATTTCTACTGGCGCCATATGATATGGAGCTTTCAAAATCGGTGCAGTTCCCGATGCTAAGTCTATTACGAATTCGATTTCTCTGTCTGGCAGAAGACCAGGCAGATTGTTCATAAATATGTCTTAAAATTCTCTTACCACGGATATATCTTTCATTTCTACTCCCTTCTCTGAGTATCTATAATGTAAGCTAAGTAACCTACACATCCTTTTCTTAACAATTTCTTGAACTGCATCATCGTAAGACAATATGATTGCTTAAGCGATGAGCTACCATAAAACACCACCTTAGACTGATTCGGAGTTTGAAGGTTCACACTTTTGTTTTGACAGTCAATTATTGCCGCATGGTTATACAACCAATCCATTCCTAATATCACGTCAAATTCTCCTAATCTAATCGGAATCAAATCTACACTTAGTTCGTGATCTCTAATGTTTGCACAACAATTATGGTATACAAACTCTACGGGGATTACTTAATGTTCAAAGGATTTCCTAATCGTTCTCGGGGTAAGTTTAGTCGACTAGCAAATTCTTTAGACACAAATGAACAGGTAGCACCCGAATCAAATAATACATAGGCATTTATATTATTGATTGGGATAATACCTGACACCACGTCCTTTGTAGCCACTGCGTCCTGGACAGTCATGTTAAAGGTTCTGGCAGTTGGGTAATTGGATTGTGTTGGTCCGTCGGTCATCAGTTTGTTGCCTCCTCCTTGTTGGCCGCTTCCTCCATTGCTTCCTTTCTCCGGGCAGCCTCTAATTTGATGCTCAGTTGAGCCACATGCAAAGCATCCTTTGATCTTCTTCGGCTTTTGACAGTTTGGTGAAATGTGTCCCTCCTGACCGCAGTTGTAACAGACACTGCGTCCTTTCCAACATTCTCCCTGGTGGTTCTTTCCACACCTCAAGCATCCCTCAGCTCTCTTCTTAAACCCTCCTGAATAATTTCTCGATTGATTGTTGTTTCTATTGTTGTTGTTGTTGTTGTTGTTATTATTATCCCACTTCGTCTTTCTTAGATTGCTTCCTCCACTACTATTTCCCCTACGGCTCTCTCCTCACGTATTCTTGCTCTTCTTTTCCTTGTTGTACTGACTCAGGGCCTCATTACCTCCCTCCGCAATGATGGCCTTCTCCAACAGTGTGGAGAACGAGTCGATTTGGAGAACTGACACCTTGTTGAACAACCAAGGTTTCAGTCCTTGTTCGAAGCGTCTGTCTTTCCTTTCTTCAGTCTCTACCTAGTGTGTTGCAAATCAGGCGAGCTCATTGAACTTAGCCGCATATTGCATCACCGTCACCTCCCCTTGTTTTAGTTCTAGGAACTTCACCTCCATCCTATTCCTCATGCTCTTCGGGAAATAATTCTCGAAGAACAAAGTCTTAAACCTATCCTAGGCTATGATTCCTTCTCCCGCTCTCTATTGATTGGCCTCCCACCAATAATTTGCTTCACCCCTCATCATGTAGGTGGAAAACACAGTCTTCTGATCTTCACCTACATGAGCAATGGCGAATGCTTTCTCTATCTCCTTGATCCACGTCTGCGCCTCAATAAGGTCGGTAGTACCTGCAAACTCTGGAGGTCCTACGCTCCTAAAGTTTTTGAAGTTAGTTACAGGTATCGCTTGGGGACTGGGGTGAACGGGTTCATTGTTCCTTCCCAGAAGGGCTTCTCCTAACAAGTCGACTAGTCGTTGTATAGGATCTACTTATTCTCTCTTGTTATTAACCGACTCCTCTGGTGTAGTTAATCTACGTCTGGGCGCCATTATCTGCATCACAAAATTTTATTCTTATTATCTAATTATATTACTTAAGTATTTCTTAAATGCAAAAAGGAATCAATTTTTATAACGTGTTTTCTAAAATAAGAACATTTATATTCATATGCCAAATCATTACATTGGTATGATCATTCCTAGCATACTTCTATAAATGTCAACATCTATCCCCTAATATAACAAAAGATGGGGAAAACATTGTCCTACTACCCCTCTAACATAAGCCTATTCGGGGTTTACATAACTATCCCATATCTTATACAAAAGATTAGGATTACATCACTATATATACATCATATAAAAATAACTACTACTACTACTAGACTAATAGGTCTCAACCTAACATCCCGCGCTCAACAGCGCTTTGGTACTCCACCTGAGTCATGTGAGCCATCATGTCTCTACTTAAGGTGTAACGGGTATGTCCCTGCTCTGTCGGATAATGGTACATACCATCGATCAACCTCTCCATAGATGTGCAAAAAGTATAGCCCATTAGGTTCATCTTCCTCTTCTTGCACCCAGTCCCATCCTCTAAGTCCTTAGCTCTATCATTGGCTTCCTCCCACTTCTCCTCGAAGTGAATCATCTCCATGACTTCTAGCTCAAGCTAAGTGCGAAGAGCCTTCTTCTCAGCTTTCTCACTCAACTCCTTCTTCTCGGACTCTTCCAGCTTACCCACCAAATCCATGTTTCTTGCTACCGAACGGTGAAAAAGGGTTCCCATCTGAATTCTCGCTTCCTTGCGATAGGCAATCTCCACCTCCATCTCCTGCATCTCTAACTTCCTCATATGGTCTTCATCCCTCAGTTGTTGCAACTTAGTCTCTCTCTCTTGAGCCTCAGCCTTTATCTCCTGAACTCGACAATCTAACTCTAAAATCTGCTACTCATTCTCCCCTAGCATCCTATCCTCGAACGTAGCCTCGTCAGAATCTTCCGCGGGCTCGTTCTCCATAGGTTCTTCCTCGGCATCCGGCTCCACCTCTATCTCATCCTCGTCGTCAAACTCGGATGGTGCTACTGCCTACATGGGTTCGGCTACCAAAGGTGTCTCATATACTACGTGTATATCACGTGGCTCCTCCTCTAATACTCTACTGGGTTCTCCCAAGTCTGTCATCCTACAATCACAAATGCAAGACAAGCAAACAACTACTCCATTAGAATGTTAAATAAAACATAAGTTCATTGTATAGAATGAAAATATATTTCATAACACACTAAGTCACTAGAAAAACTCTACATGAGTTTTATCTCCTTCTATCTTCTAAGTTCTTCTAAGGTTATAGTCTAAGGATTCTCGTTCATAAGGTTTATAACCTAACGCCCAGATACCAACCTGTGACGCCCCTAAATTTAGACACTTGTATCTCGAATTCGGTGCATCACGTGCTAATTCTATTAACATACTAAAATCTCATGCAACGGAATAATAGAATAATTTACATTGATTTAATATAAATATTCCCGTCCTAAGGTCTCGTAACCGTTTACTAAGACATTACATAATAAAATCCATAACCTAGCTTAATATATAAACCATGATTAAATCTTATTACAGCTTAATAATAAACTTCTAGCATAGAGGACTAAAGCTAATCCGTATCTTTGCCTTTTCCCTTATCTTTTCCTGAGGGTCCGCACTGCTCTTCCTTAACTGAAATGTTTTATGGAAAGCAAGAATGTGTAACAAATTTGCTCAGCAAGTAATATAGCAATAAGGGTGAACAATTATAACGTTCAAATCTCAAGGGTATAATGGTAAATTATAATTTAAAAATAACAAAGAGTATCAACAGTTCTAAATGAGAGTCACTATAGACCGAAAGATATCATCAAGATTTAAAAGTTCAATAATTTTGAAGTTCAAGAATAATGAACACTGAGCAGTCACTTGAACTAAGAACTATTGCTAGAATTAACAGTATTATACTGAAAATCCAATATAAATAAATACAACAGGTGATCAGCCTAAAGTACCCTACGTTATGCATAACATTCAAAATATACTAGTATGTGCGCACGTCGGTTCCCCGACAGTTATATAATTTTCCCTTTAATGAGGATTGTTCATCTTAGTAGATTTATAAGATTCCGCACCAAGTCAATTGGTTTGGATAGCTTTCTAACGCATGATATTATTCTAGCAAAAACAAATGGCTTAGACAACCTTTATAATGCATTTTAGGATCAATATATGAGTTCAATGCTTGCAACATGATTCACAGAATATAGTTTTAACTTCAAACCAAACTTCAGAGTATGAATAATATTTCTCAAGAGTCTGGATAACACAAGGGTTATTTCATAGAATGATTATAAGATCATAAGTATGTTTGCTCAAATATATAATGGTATAAAAATAATTAGAAGCTTGCATAAATAAAATAAGGTTTGCAAAATATCCAGAGTTGTGCAAGTTCGAGAACTTGCCTGAATTACTGCTTAGCTCTTCTGATAACCTACATTAACCATAAGCCATCCTAATAATTTACCCCTGCTGAGTTATAATAATAAATGTAGGCCTAACTATAAAACTCTCCTATTCAGATTTATAACAGTCCATTTTGCCTGAATTGTTTAAGTAATTATTTGTTATTAACTAGATGACATCCTTGTCAATTTTTACTTTGTCCTCTTAATACTTCTAAGTCACTTATATCCCATGCGTATATGACAGTATATGACAGTTGATGGGTTCTATCACCATTTCCATCTTTAACTTTCTCAACTTGTCATTATCACACAATTATACTGTTGGCAGACTGGAAATAGTCTTAGCCAGGATTTGTAAGTATTTAAACAGGTCTAGAGTAAGAATTTTTAGTGTTTGATCATTCTGTAGGAGTGGCCTATGATTTAGAGGCACTCCACGATTTGTGAGACACCATCTTCTGATGGTTAGGTTCACTCTACGATCTGTGAGAGATCACCTTCTGATGGTCAGGTTCACTCTACGATCTGTAAAAGATCACCTTCGGGTTCACTCCACGATTTGTGAGACCAGACTACGATCGTAGTGTTCAGTCTCTGGCTCGGTTTATGATTGGCCTGGTCTGCTCCACGATCTGTAGCAAGTCTATGATCGTGGGGTTCGTTCTAAGATTTGGTTCATGGTTGGCCTGGTCTACTCCACGATCTGTAGTAAGACTACAATCGTCAGTCTGAGATTTCTAAAATCAACCAAATATCTTGGTCTGGTGTTGGACTCCACGATTTGCAGAGTCAGTAAACGATTTTCGAAACCATCCAAAGGTCTTGGTCTGGTGTTGGACTCCACGATCTGCAGAGTCAATCTAAGATTATGGGGAAAGTTTACAATTGTTGGTTTCACTACTACAATCGGAGACTAAGGCATCATATTTGCATAACTCTAATGGGTTGAACTGGTCTCCAATTTAATTACTGATATATACAGATTAATGGGTGTACGGGTATTTGAATGATTTTGGTATATCACCACATTTAATCAAATTTAACATCTTTCCTTACTTATACTAGAGTCCGAATGTAATCTTACTGTTAGCCTTCATGGTTTGCATTATTCATTAGCATAGAGTATTATGTTCCTTTTTCACTATTGATATGGTTTTTAAAATTATCATAGCTTGATATGTTATGCTGTCTTTTCGTTCGGTTCATGCTGTTTACATAACGAACTTCTACTTGCATGCATATTTCTTTTTAACTGATTTGCAAAAGGTTGAATTCAATATAGGGTCAAAGGGATGTGTACCTCTTGACGTTTTCCTTCTACTAGCAAACACTTGGGTAGCTACTGGCTGATCCCTTCCCTCCTAATTCCTCTTTATATCTCTCAACTCAGTATATTTCTTTCTACTGCAGAGTATACGATTCTAGCAATCCTTATAAGATGAATAAAGGCCTCTATTTATAGGAAAACTTTGTCCAAACATTGGTCATTACCCAAGGGTAAAAGTGGAGTTGGTGAAAATTTTCCACCAATCAACACTATTCATAGTACTACTAGCCTTTGGGCTACACCATCATTGCCACTACATGGGTCTTGCTTGTTAGCTTCTCTAAGGCACAAAAATCAGCATTCTTAGGCCATGGGGAGGGGTGGTTCGGTTGGGAGGGTGAACTACCCATATGTCACATTTTATTTCTTTTGTACACATACTAGCTCACAAGGCTCTTATATACCCACATAGATATACCCATGTATATGTGTATACATATATCCTATCATTCATATATTACACCTTGGGCTAGTCCTAAAATAAAATTGGGCTAAACACATATAATAGTATAATAACTTTATTGGGCTACCAATTCATATCTATTGGACTCCCCACTACATTATTCGGCTATGTATACTATAATACCCGAGAATTTCTGAATATTATTAAATAAATATATTATTGGAAATGAAAATTTATTTAATATAAATGATTTTGTGTTATGAGATGAATTAATTCAATTATATAAAATTGAATAATTATAATAATTGAGAAATTTATGGAGTTTGCGATAAACTCGTTGATAGCCTTGTGTAGCACGGTGATGAGGATTATTAATGATTATATTAATTAACGAATGAATTATTAAGTAAACAATTAATCTATATTAATTGTTATTAGAAAATATTAATTAATGCTTATGGAATATTAACTGTGATTGATTAATAATACGTGATTATTATTACTGCAAGAAATATAATAATAATAAACCACTTGTTTATAAATATAATAAGATTTATATTAAAGTGATAATTAATCATATAAGGGTTAATTAAATTGTTATGGAGATTAACAATTATATTGATTGATGAATGATGGGTGTATATTATTATTTAATATTTAATTAATAAGATGAGTAATTCTATGTGCAAGCATGCGAATTAAATGTGTAACATATAGTAGCTAACTATGTATTATATGAAGTGTAATATGACATTATTATATAGTAAGGTTTATTGAATTATGGGAGTTGCATGAAATGTGAATATACATTAAAGTAGGACATCATGATTATATGATAGATAATTTAATAATGCTTAACTATCTTATGTTATCTTAATTAATTATTAAAATGTGGAACCAATATACATGGATTATATGTGCTGAAATTGCATTTACTACATTATGTGAATCCATGTTAGTATCATTAGAATTACATTGAAATACTATTTTATTGTGACATTTAAACCTATGTAGGGATAAAATGTATACAAGATGTAACCTAAGAGTACATTTAATATATAGCATGTGTATACAAGTGTAGCATTTAGTCCAATTGCAATTGCTGAGACTTATCTTGCTTGTCCCATAATATAAGGCACTCATTATCCTTCACGTGAAATACACAAGCTATCCTACTCCCCTATATTCCTTAAACTCAGCATTTCCATAGCAAATGATGAATAAGGGTGTGGCTATCATGATGGATTTCAACCACCATTACCAACCCCCTAATAACCTCCCTGCAATTCAAATTTTCGTTGGTTTGAAATGGTAGGCAATTTCATTGTCTGTATAATGGGAGTTCTATAAATATAGCCTCATCTCCTTCACATTTCTTTTGCTGAGAATTTCTTGCAAGGAAAGTGGCGAGTGAGTATCTATATATATATATATATATATATATGACAGTTGAGAAGGGAGTGAGGTAGCAATAAGTTCTATTTGAAATCTAGCAGAGGTATAATTCCTCTTTCATTGTTCTTTATTTTGTTTACTGCCAAAGTTTTAAGTCTTGACTATGCCATACTAGATTGTAATTGGATTGGGAAGTGGTCGTTTAGTTGTTATATAGACATACATACATGATTGGGATTTCAATATAGCTTCCATATTTTACATTCTTGTTCTCCATTCTCATTTTTCTGTCAAGAACTCCATTTTCATTTTCTGTCAAAATCAAATTCTTGATTCTTGTTGCAATTCATGCCAATTTGGATTGGGATATGTTTCTTAGCTGCTATATGGACTTATAAGTATAATATAAGTATTATGTGGTTGATTGAAATTGATTTTTGTGAAGTAATATTCGTGATATGCGCTGGTTTTTTCTGCCGAAGCATGAAGCTCTTGGCACTGACTGAACACGGCGCAGCTGCGCCGTTTTTATACCGAGGCGCAGCGCAGCTGAGCCGGTCCCCTGCATCAGTTGCTTGGTTTCTGCTACAAACTGCTAAGTGATAGTTTATTTGTATAACTTAGATGAACATGTTAGCATGAGTACTACCTGTACATAAGTATATTAACATGATGAGCACGTGTGTTGCTATAATGTCATGCAAGATTAATGGAATGACTAGTAGCGTTGAAATAAATTTCAAGTTTCCAAAACAAACTTTAACATATATAGACCATGAATACATTCTAACTTTTGAGACATGCTAGTATGACTTAGAAACACATGAAGTGCATGTTAGCTTATCTATATAGGTTCCGTGATATAATATGAATATGTGAACCTAACTAGTGCGCCTTCCTAATGAATGTGTAAGTTTTAAAAGTGGATATGGACATGTAAATGCCACATATATGTTCTGATGTTATGAGCATCTTTAGATGACTTTGAAATGCATGGAAGGCATGTTGACTTGCTTATATATGTTTCATAGTATGACATGAGCATGTGGACTTCATTTGCGAACTTTACTAAGTGAGAGTGTAAGTTTGAAATGTAAATCTTAACATGTTATTGCGAGTCCCGTATTCTGATATTTATGGACATATGTGATAGTACTTTTAGACTCACTCATGCATCATATATGTATACATACCATGATTAGGTATCGTGATTCAAATTTACCATAAACGAAGCATGTTTTCAACTAATAACTGTGATAGTCACATATATGGAATGTGAATACTCATAAGTATGCTTAATATAAATACCTTATGTGTTTTAAAAGCTAGCATGATAGGCTTTGTAAATTCCATGACCTTGAATGACCGTAAGTGTCGACTTAGAATCTATATCACATATGTTTGGAAACAAGGGAAGGTTATACGAATATAGAAAGACTCCTTAACATGTATATAGACTATGTGATATATTTGAATCCGATTTCGACGGTTAACTTATAGTAATGCTATAACTTGCTAAAATAGAGTATGTTTGCTATTTGTTATAATCTCACATGATAGTAATGATGTATAAAGACGATTAACTTGAGAAGAGGAACGTTAATGATAAAAGATATTAAAAATTGAGACTTATGAAATTGTATGATACTATACATAGTATAACTGTGTAGCTAGGTTAAACTTAGCTTGTGTGTTGATCGTATATTCAAAAATAAAATGTGAAGTTAAATTATATGACTAATGAATATCATATATATACGTAACTATATTACGATAGGAATTCGAAAGTGTTGGCTAACTTTACGTGGATAGACTACGCTTAAGGCAAGTATCTAAACCTTATCTCTTTGGATGCAAGTTTCCTAACTTACACTCTTTTACGGTGCAAGTATTCTATCCTTGTATATTGCGAACTAGTTTCTTTACTTAATCGTTTGAATTGAACTAGCATACTTGAACTCTTATTTCATTAAAGCTATTATTTATATTGAACTTGGTATTGTTCTTGAATATTATGAAAGTGTCTATGCCATTTGATTCGGCTAGACTTATATTATTGAACAGCGACCCAAACCAATTGATTGGTGCGGGATTTTGTATTTGACTGAGAAGAACAAAATATAACTGTCGGAGAACCGACTGCGCGCACTTGAGTATGATTGATTGTTATGCATAACGATGGTACTTTAGGCTGATCACCTGTTGTACCTGTTTTTGTTGAATTTTCAGTTTAGTACTGTTAATTCTAGTAGAAGCTCATGGTCCTTAGTGACTGCTCAATATTCAGTTATCTTGAAATCTTGAATTGATTTATTATTGAATCACATTGATATTATTCTGTCTTTAGCGACTGTTATTGAAAACTGTTGATATTCTTGTTATCCTTGAACTATCAAACCTTGCTATACCCTTTTCGAGAATTGAGAATTATATTACAAACCCTTATCGTATATTACTTGCTGAGCAATTTGTGCTCATTCTTGCTTTTTCCTAAAACATTTCAGTTAAGGCAGAGCATGGCGAACCTTCGGGCGTTGATAAGGGCAAGGGCAAGGCTACCAACTAGCTTGTCTCTTTTATGTTTTTAAATATTTTAATGTTGTATTAAGATGATGTAGTAAGACTGGATTTGATTATGTTTAAGCTTAAGTTAATTATGTAACATGTCGTTAATTGATATTATTATGTAATCTATTAAGTACTGTAGGTTGCGAGACTTGGGAGAATAATTATAATAAATCATTGTTTATTATTCTAAATTAGATATTCCGCTGTGGATGTGTGATTTTAGTTATTATTATATTACCATGAGCACGTGACGAACCGAATTCAAGAGACCAAGTGGCGGGTCCCGGATTTGGGGGCGTCACTGGTTGGTATCAGAGCTGTACTTATAAACCTTAGGAACGAATGTCCTTAGATTATAACTTAGGAGAACTTAGAAGTTGGAAAGGCGATAAAACTCACATAGAGTTTTCCCTAGAGCGAGACTTAGCGTGTTATGAAATGTAACTTCATTCTATACAATGAACTTATGTTTTATTTAACATTCTAATTGAGTTGCTGTTTGTTTTGTGTTTGTGATTTTAGGATGATAGACACATGTGTACCTAGTAGAGTGGCAGAGGAGGAGCCCAGGGATATACATGTAGTATACGAGGCACCTCTAGAGGCTACACCAGTGTAGGCTGTTGCATCGTTCGAGTCTGACGACGAGGACGAGATTGAGATAGAGTCTGATCCAGAGGAGGAACCAATGGAGGACGAGCCAATGGAGGATGAGCCAGTAGAGGACTCTGATGAGGCTACTGTAGAGGAGTAGATGCTAGGAGAGTATGAGGAGCGGATCCTAGAGTTAGATTGCAGGGTTCAGGAGATGGAGGCAGAGGCCCAAGAGAGAGAGCTCGAGTTCCAGAAACTGAGGGACGAGGATCACCAGAGGAAGCTGGCCATGCAGGAGTTAGAGGTAGAGATCGCTTACCGCATAGAGGCAGGGATCCAGATGGGAACCTTATTCCACAGGTCGGTGGCGAGAAATGTAGATATAGCAGGAAAGCTAGAAGAAGTAGAACAGAGAGAATTGAGTGAGAAGACTGAGAAAGAAGCACTCCGTACTCAGCTAGAGTTGGAGGTGATGGATAGGTTACACTTCGAGGAGAAGTGGGAAGCGGCTAATGAGAGAGCTGAAGACCTAGAGGACGAGGTCAGGTGCAAGAAGAGGAAGATGAACAGGATGGGGTATGTGTTCCGTTCAGCTTTTGAGAGGGTGATTGATGGTGTGTACCACTACCTGGCAGAGCAGGGACAGACTCTACATACTATGAGTCGAGAGCTGGTAGCTTATATAGCACAGTTAGAGTACAAGAGCGCTGTGGAGCGTGGGATGATGTGATGAGATTTCCTTAAATGGTCTAGTAGTAGTTAGTAGCATTTATCTTTATGTGTTGTACATTCTATGTTGTAATCCCTATCTTTTGTGTAAGATGTGGGATAGTGATGTAAACCCCGTGTAAGCTTTTGTTAGAGGGGTAGTATGGTAGTAGGTTGGTATATTCCCCGTCTTTTGTGATATTAGGGGATATATGTGATAACATTTATAGCAGTATGCTAGGGAAACCATGTAATGAAACGATTTGGAATATGAATATAAATGAAGTTTATTTCAGAAATGTGTTATAAATTTATTCCTTTAGTATTAAAAGAAATACTTAAGTAATATACTTGAATAATAATAAAATAAAAATTTGTGATGCAGATAATGCTGCCCAGACGTAGATTGACTGCACCCAAAGAATCTGTTAATAACGAGAGGGAACAAGTTGACTCGATCTAGAAACTGGTAGACCTGTTAAAAGAGGCATTAAGGGGAAGGAACAATGAACCCGTTCGCCCAAACCCCTCAGGCTGTGCCAGTAACAACCTTTAAAGACTTTAAAAGTGTAGGACCCCCGGAGTTCGAGGGAACCACCGACCCAATCGTCGCACAAACGTGGATCAAGGAGATTGAAAAAGCTTTCACTATAGCTCGCGTAGGCGAAGATCAGAAGATGGTATTTGCCACATACATGATGAGGGGAGAAGCGAACTACTGGTGGGAGGCTAATCAACAAAGAGCTGGAGAAGGGATAATAGCTTGGGATAAGTTTAAGACGCTGTTCTTCGAGAATTACTTCCCGAAGAGTATGAAGAATCGGATGGAGGTGAAGTTCTTAGAACTAAAACAAGGTGACATGACGGTGGCGCAGTAAGCAGCTAAGTTTAATAAACTAGCGTGATTTACGTAACACCAAGTTGGAGATGAAGAGAGGAAGGCTAGACGCTTCGAACAAGGGTTGAAGCCGTGGCTGTTCAATAAGGTATCAGTTCTTCAAATTGATTCCTTTGCAACATTACTGGAGAAGGCAATCATTGCGGAATGTGGCAGTGAGGCCTTAAGTCTATATAACAAGGAGAAGAAAGGAAATAATACTGGAGGGGAGAACCGTATGGGAGAAAGCAGTAGCGGAGGAAGCAACTTGGGAAAGAGAAAATGGGAGAATAACAACAACAACAACAAAAACAACAATAATCAATCAGGGAATTTTCGTGGAGGTTTCAAGAAGAGGGCTGAAGGATGCTCAAAGTATGGGAAGAATCACCAGGGCGAGTGCTGGAAGGGACGTGGCACTTGCTACAACTGCGGACAGGAAGGGCACATCTCGCCCAACTGTTCGAAGCCAAAGAAGATCCAAGGGTGTTTTGCTTGCGGCTCAACTGAGCACTGAATTAAGGACTGCCCAAAGAAGGGAAGTGGCGGGGGTAGCAATCAACAAGGAGGCAACAAGCTGATGATCAGCGGGCCGACACAATCCAACCGCCCAACCGCCAGAACCTTTAACATGACCATCCAGGACGTCGTGGCTGCGAAGGATGTGGTGTCAGGTATAATCCCAATCAATGATATAAATGCTTATGTATTATTTGATTCGGGTGCCACCTATTCTTTTATATCTGAAGAATTTGCTTGTAAACTTAGTACACCCCGAGAACGATTAGAAAATCCTTTAATCATAGAAGTTGCTAATAAGGAAGTGATCCCTGTAGAATACGTTTATCGAGATTATCGCGTAAACATTAGAGAACATGAACTGAGCGTAGACTTGATTCCTATTAAACTGGGAGAATTTGACGTAATACTGGGGATGGATTGGTTGTATAACCATGCTATGATTATTGACTGTCAGAATAAGTGTGTGAACCTTCAGACTCCGAATAAGTCTAAGGTAGTGTTTTATGGTAGATCATCGCTTAAGCAATCGTGTTGCGTTACGATGATGCAGGCCAAGAAATTGTTAAGGAAAGGATGTGTAGGTTATTTAGCTTACATTGTTGATACTCGAAAAAAGGGAGTAGAAATTAAGGATATATCCGTAGTGAATGAATTCCAAGATGTATTTTCGGACGATCTGCCTGGTCTTCCGCCAGACAGAGAAATCGAATTCGTAATAGACTTAGCACTAGGAACGGCACCGATTTCGAAAGCTCCATATCGTATGGCGCCAGTAGAAATGAAGGAATTGATGATACAATTGCAAGAATTATTGGATAAGGGTTACATTCGACCGAGTGTTTCTCCTTGGGGAGCACCAGTGTTATTCGTTAAGAAAAAGGACGGATTGATGAGGCTCTGTATCGATTATCGAGAATTAAATAGAGTAACGATCAAGAATCGATATCCGCTACCGAGGATAGACGACTTGTTTGATCAACTGAAGGGAGCAAAGTGTTTCTTGAAAATCGACCTGCGAACAGGATATCATCAACTGAAAGTGAGGAATGAGGACATACCAAAGACTGCGTTTCGAACCCGTTATGGACACTACGAGTTTTTGGTAATGTCATTTGGATTGACTAATGCTCCGGCAGCATTTATGGACTTGATGAACCGAGTTTTCAAGCCATACTTGGATAAATTTATAGTGGTTTTTATCGACGACATTTTGATCTACTCGAAGACAGAGGAAGAACACGCCGAACATCTGAAGATTGTTTTGGAGGCACTAAGGAAGGAGAAGATGTATGCAAAATTTTCTAAGTGCGAATTTTGGATGGAGAAGGTTCAATTCTTAGGCCACATGGTGGATAAGAATGGAATCGCTGTAGACCCTACAAAGGTTGAAGCAGTAAGTAATTGGGAACAACCGAGAACACCGACGGAGGTGAGAAGCTTTTTAGGGTTAGCTGGGTACTATCGAAGATTCATCCAAGATTTTTCTAAGATAGCAACCCCGTTGACCAATTTGACTAGAAAGATGGTGAAATTTGTATGGACCGACAAATGCAAAGAGAGTTTTCAGGAGTTGAAGAAGAGATCGAGCGAAGCACCTGTGTTATCACTACCAGATGATGCGGGAAATTTTGTGGTGTATAGTGATGCATCGCACAAGGGACTTGGCTGTGTGCTTATGCAGCATGGCAAGGTCATTGCATATGCATCACGACAATTGAAGGATTACAAAAAATGATACCCTACTCACGACTTAGAGTTAGCGGCAGTAGTTTTTGCGTTAAAGATATGGAGGCATTATTTGTATGGGACAAAATGTGAGATATACACGGACCACAAAAGTCTGAAATATATCTTCACACAGAAGGAGTTGAACATGCGGCAGAGGAGGTGGTTAGAATTAATCAAAGACTATGACTGCGATATTCTTTATCACCCAGGGAAGGCAAACGTGGTTGCCGACGCTCTGAGCAGAAAAGGAAGGGAGAAATTATTTAATTTGACGACTCAGGAAGAATTGATAAGAGAGATGGAGAAATTGGAGATAGAAGTGAAAGGACCAGAAAAGTCTGGTGAGAAGTTAATTGTAATGGAAGCTTGTCCGACGTTGTTGGATAGAGTGAAGGAAGCCTACGAAAAGGATGAAGAGTGTGAGAAAATTCGAAAGAGGATCACAGAAAATGAGGAAGAGAAATTTTGAATGGATAAAGACGGTATTTTGAGATTTGAAGAAAGAGTATGGGTACCAAGCGGTAACCGAATTAAGGGAAGAGATTTTGCACGAGGCACATAATACGATATATTCTGTTCATCTGGGAGGCACGAAGATGTACCGAGATCTAAGGCAATATTTTTGGTGGCCTAATTTGAAACGGGAAGTCGCAGAGTGCGTCAATAGATGTTTAACTTGCCAACGAGTTAAAGCAGAGCATCAACGGCCGAGTGGTTTACTACAACCGTTAGAAATACCAGAGTGGAAATGGGAGCATATTACCATGGACTTTGTGGTAGGACTTCCAGTTACACAGAAAGGTTATGATGCTATTTGGGTTATCGTGGATCGACTAATGAAGACCGCATATTTTCTACCAATCAAGATCCGCTACAGTTTGAATCAGTTAGCGAGCCTATACGTAAAAGAAATTGTCTCACGACATGGAGTGCCGGTGTCAATTGTCTCTGATCGAGATCCGCTCTTCACGTCCAATTTTTGGAAGAGTTTGCAAGAGAGAATGGGAACGCAGTTGAGGTTGAGTACGACTTATCATCCTCAGACAGACGGACAGAGTGAGCGAACAATACAAACGCTGGAAGACATGCTTAGGACTTACGTGATGGATTTTAAGAGAAATTGGGATGACCATCTACCCTTAGTTGAATTTGCGTATAATAATAGTTACCATGCGAGTATCGGCATGCCACCGTACGAAGCTCTTTACGGGAGAAAGTGCAGAACGCCATTGTGTTGGGATGAAGTCGGGGAGCGACGAGTACTCGGACCAGAGCTAGTACAACAAACCGCAGACGTGGTGACAGTGATAAGAGCCAGATTAGTAGCAGCTCAAGACCGCCAGAAAAAGTATGCAGATTTGCAATGGCAGGACCGAGACTATAAAGTCGGCAGTTTTGTTTTCTTGAAGGTATCTTCATGGAAGGGAAAGATATGTTTCGGCAAGAAAGGAAAATTGAGTCCAAGATTCATAGGACCGTTCGAGATACTGAAGCAAGTGGGCGAAGTGGCAAACAAAGTTGCGTTACCACCCGAATTGGAGCACATCCACAACGTGTTCCACATTTCTGTGTTGCGACTATACAAGGCCGACTACAAGCACGTGATTTCTTACAAGCCCATTCAAGTGGAGAAGAACTTGGCATACGAAGAGATTCCTGTCCAGATATTAGATAGGAAAGAACAAACCTTGAGAAATAAAATTATTTCATCTGTAAAGGTACTTTGGCGTAACCACGATGTCGAGGAGGCAACGTGAGAATTAGAAGATAGGATGATGAAAGACTATCCCCATCTATTCGTGTAACCTTGTAGCAATTCGAGATGGAATTTTTATAAGGGGGGGGGGGGGGAGGATGTAATACCCGAGAATTTCTGAATATTATTAAATAAATATATTATTGGAAATGAGAATTTATTTAATATAAATGATTTTGTGTTATGAGATGAATTAATTCAATTATATAAAATTGAATAATTATAATAATTAAAAAATTTATGGAGTTTGCGATAAACTCGTTGATAGCCTTGTGTGGCACAGTGATGAGGATTATTAATGATTATATTAATTAATGAATGAATTATTAAGTGAACAATTAATCTATATTAATTATTAATTGTTATTAGAGAATATTAATTAATGGTTATGGAATATTAACTGTGATTGATTAATAATACGCGATTATTATTATTGCAAGAAATATAATAATAATAACCACTTGTTTATAAATATAATAAGATTTATATTAAAGTGATAATTAATCATATGAGGGTTAATTAAATTATTATGGAGATTAACAATTATATTGATTGATGAAGGATAGGTGTATATTATTATTTAATATTTAATTAATAAGATGAGTAATTCTATGTGCAAGCATGCGAATTAAATGTGTAACATATAGTAGCTAACTATGTATTATATGAAGTGTAATATGACATTATTATATAGTAAGGTTTATTGAATTATGGGAGTTGCATGAAATGTGAATATACATTAAAGTAGGACATCATGATTATATGATAGATAATTTAATAATGCTTAACTATCTTATGTTATCTTCATTAATTATTAAAATGTGGAACCAATATACATGGATTATATGTGCTGAAATTGCATTTACTACATTATGTGAATCCATGTTAGTATCATTAGAATTACATTGAAATACTATTTTATTGTGACATTTAAACCTATGTAGGGATAAAATGTATACAAGATGTAACCTAAGAGTACATTTAATATATAGCATGTGTATACAAGTGTAGCATTTAGTCCAATTGCAATTGCTGAGACTTATCTTGCTTGTCCCATAATATAAGGCACTCATTCTCCTTCACGTGAAATACACAAGCTATCCTACTCCCCTATATTCCTTAAACTCAGCATTTCCATAGCAAATGATGAACAAGGGTGTGGCTATCATGATGGATTTCAACCACCATTACCAACCCCCTAATAACCTCCCTGCAATTCAAATTTTCGTTGGTTTGAAATGGTAGGCAATTTCATTGTCTGTATAATGGGAGTTCTATAAATATAGCCTCATCTCCTTCACATTTCTTTTGCTGAGAATTTCTTGCAAGGAAAGTGGAGAGTGAGTATCTATATATATATATATATATCAGTTGAGAAGGGAGTGAGGTAGCAATAAGTTATATTTGAAATCTAGCAAAGGTATAATTCCTCTTTCATTGTTCTTTATTTTGTTTCTGTCAAAGTTTCAAATCTTGATTATGCCATACTAGATTGTAATTGGATTGGGAAGTGGTCGTTTAGTTGTTATATGGACATATATACATGATTGGGATTTCAATATAGCTTCCATATTTTACATTCTTGTTCTCCATTCTCATTTTTCTGTCAAGAACTCCATTTTCATTTTCTGTCAAAATCAAATTCTTGATTCTTGTTGCAATTCATGCCAATTTGGATTGGGATATGTTTCTTAGCTGCTATATGGACTTATAAGTATAATATAAGTATTATGTGGTTGATTGAAACTGATTTTTGTGAAGAAATATTCGTGATATGGGCTGGTTTTTTCTGCCAAAGCATGAAGCTCTTAGCACTGACCGAACACGGCGCAGCTGCGCCGATTTTATACCAAGGCGCAGTGCAGCTGCGCCGGTCCTTTGCATCAGTTGCTTGGTTTCTGCTACAAACTGCTAAGTGATAGTTTATTTGTATAACTTAGATGAACATGTTAGCATGAGTACTACCTGTACATGAGTATATTAACATGATGAGCACGTGTGTTGCTATAATGTCATGCAAGATTAATGGAATGACTAATAGCGTTGAAATAAATTTCAAGTTTCCAAAACAAACTTTAACATATATAGACCATGAATACATTCTGACTTTTGAGACATGCTAGTATGACTTAGAAACACATGAAGTGCATGTTAGCTTATCTATATAGGTTCCGTGATATAATATGAACACGTGAACCTAACTAGTGCGCCTTCCTAACGAATATTTAAGTTTTAAAAGTGGATATGGACATGTAAATGCCATATATGTGTTCTGATGTTATGAGCATCTTTATATGACTTTAAAATGAATGGAAGGCATGTTGACTTGCTTATATATGTTTCATAGTATGACATGAGCATGTGGACTTCATTTACGAACTTTACTAAGTGAGAGTGTAAGTTTGAAATGTAAATCTTAACATGTTATTGCGAGTCCCGTATTCTGATATTTATGGACATATGTGATAGTACTTTTAGACTCACTCATGCATCATATATGTATACATACCATGATTAGGTATCGTGATTCAAATTTAGCATAAACGAAGCATGTTTTCAACTAATAACTGTGATAGTCACATGTATGGAATGTGAATACTCATAAGTATGCTTAATATAAATACCTTATGTGTTTTAAAAGCGATCATGATAGGCTTTGTAAATTCCATGACCTTAAATGACCGTAAGTGTCGACTTAGAATCTATATCACATATGTTTGGGAACAAGGAAAGGTTATACGAATATAAAAAGACTCCTTAACATGTATATAGACTATGTGATATATTTGAATCCGATTTCGACGGTTAACTTATAGTAATTCTATAACTTGCTAAAATAGAGTATGTTTGCTATTTGTTATAATCTCACATGATAGTAATGATGTATGAAGACGATTAACTTGAGAAGAGGAACGTTAATGATAAAAGATATTAAAAATTGAGACTTATGCAATTGTATGATACTATACATAGTATAGCTGTGTAGCTAGGTTAAACTTAGCTTGTGTGTTGATCGTATATTCGAAGATAAAATGTGAAGTTAAATTATATGACTAATGAATATCATATATATACGTAACTATATTACGATAGGAATTCGAAAGTGTTGGCTAACGTTACGTGGATAGACTACGCTTAAGGCAAGTATCTAAAACTTATCTCTTTGGATACAAGTTTCCTAACTTACACTCTTTTACGGTACAAGTATTCTATCCTTGTATATTGCGAACTAGTTTCTTTACTTAATCGTTTGAATTGAACTAGCATACTTGAACTCTTATTTCATTAAAGCTATTATTCATGTTGAACTTGATATTGTTCTTGAATATTGTGAAAGTGTCTATGCCATTTGATTCGGCTAGACTTATATTATTGAACAGCGACCCAAACCAATTGATTGGTGCGGGATTTTGTATTTGACTGAGAAGAACAAAATATAACTGTCGGAGAACCGACGCGCGCACTTGAGTATGATTGATTGTTATGCATAACGATGGTACTTTAGGCTGATCACCTGTTGTACCTATTTTTGTTGAATTTTCAGTTTATTACTGTTAATTCTAGTAGAAGCTCATGGTCCTTAGTGACTGCTCAGTATTCAGTTATCTTGAAATCTTGAATTGATTTATTATTGAATAACATTGATATTATTTTGTCCTTAGCGACTGTTATTGAAAACTGTTGATATTCTTGTTATCCTTGAACTATCAAACCTTGCTATACCCTTTTCGAGAATTGAGAATTATATTACAAACCCTTATCGTATATTACTTGCTGAGCAATTTGTGCTCATTCTTGTTTTTCCCTAAAACATTTCAGTTAAGGCAGAGCATGGCGAACCTTCGGGCGTTGATAAGGGCAAGGGCAAGGCTACCAACTAGCTTGTCTCTTTTATGTTTTTAAATATTTTAATGTTGTATTAAGATGATGTAGTAATACTGGATTTGATTATGTTTAAGCTTAAGTTAGATTATGTAACAAGTCATTAATTGATATTATTATGTAATCTATTAAGTACTGTAGGTTGCGAGACTTGGGGGAATAATTATAATAAATCATTGTATATTATTCTAAATTAGATATTCTGCTGTGGATGTGTGATTTTAGTTATTATTATATTACCATGAGCACATGACGAACCGAATTCGAGAGACCAAGTGGCGGGTCCCGGATTTGGGGGCGTCATATATACTAACACTAGTAATTCATTCTTATTGGGCTTAGTATAGCCATAGGTCCAATACATTATTAAAATCATCCTTTAATTAATTCAATTAAGAAATTAATTATGCCACACAAGGCTTAACACTTAAGCTTAATTAAGCTTATCATCATCATCAACATCCTTCTTAATCATTTTATACTTAATTGAATTTATTTTGAATTATTAATCACATGGAACATATATATATATACTTGCACACAAATAATTGCAAATATCTTTATTTTAATTTCTAAAATTAATTATAAATTTCTCGGGTATTACATGCTCTCCTATCATGTATAAACATGTAATAACATGCATGAAATATTCCTTCATTGGTGTCAGAGTATGTATTATCGATCATATGTATGCTATGTATAAACTGTTTACAAAATGTGACATGAATGCATGTTAAAAGCTTGAAAAACATCACCAATGATAGCCTAAGTTACACTTAATGTTAGGGCCTGATATTGTTGTATGTTATAGCCCGTATATAGTGTATATGATCTGCATATTTTGAGTTTAATCGGTTATGTAATTTGAAATTAATTTGGAACCCTAGTTTACAAACAACATATTTTGACCAACCATAAATTCCTGCATAGTAGTCCGTTTCATGTGATTTTGGTATGTATGCGTAGTACGTTCTGTAAGCTTTCCAACGACGTATTATATGCTTGAATCAGATAAATATAGAATGTGATATGGCTTGCCAAAGTTTGAGTCGCGAAATAGGTAATTTGAAAATTTGGTTGTTGGAGGTTGAAGATGAACTGCAAGTCTCACTCTCAGACATACTTCAATGAAATTCACCTCCCTTATGGTAGGTCCCAAAATAATGGTTGAGCACACCATCAAAATCAGCATAACCAATCGATCAAAACCACGTGAGTCGTGTTGCGAAAAAATGCTTGGTAGGCGGCGCGTGGACCATACGAGTGCCGAAGCGCTACTGTGGCCACGCGCGCTCATGCTATGAGCGACTACTGCTTAATGCAGCACGCGTGTGGCACACGCGCCAGAGCTGCCAACCCAAACTCTGACCCGCCTGGTCTGATCCAACCATTAACCCGCAGTTTTAACTCGGCTTGGAAATTTTATAATAAGTTCTGAAAAATTATTTTTTTATTAATTGATAAATGCATGAAAATTAATTAAAAAATAGTAATAATGATTATTAAATTCTAAAAATTAACATAAATTAATTATTGGCATCAAATTAATGTTTCCACTTAAATTTTGGGAAATTAATATATTTGGATAATTTTAGTTAATTTCCAATTTAATCGTGTAATAGTTAATTAATTGTGATAATTAACATAATTATAAAAAATTCAAAAAATTACAGTAACCTTTTGTGATGATAAGCTACTGTTGAATTTTTTTTGAAAGTATTTTAATGTGTTTATAACATACTTAGTATATTAATTGAGTAATATTGCTTATTATTTAATTCACTTTGTTAATATTTTTGAAATATTAATTGTTGGTGCTTGGAATTAAATTACCATGCTATAATTACACATGTACTCTTGTTCCTAGTGGGAGTGATTTAGGTTGTAGTACTTTAATTAAACTATTCCCTAAATTACACTTCTTATGTGCTAAAAAAATTAAATTTAAATAATTAGATATTTATACGGATTGTGATTCCTAAGCTTAGCCAAGTCCTCCTTCTGTATTTATGTCCCATTATTTTTATGTTAATTTGGTTCATGCTGCAAAGATATTTTATATAATGTGGTGAACAATGAATATCCCTAATTAATTCTCATATTTTAATTCAAAGAAAATATGGCTTCAAAACACATTATCGCATACCTTAACCAAGGAAATAAATTAGACGGATATAAATATAACGTGTGGCACCGAAAAGTCAAGATGGTCTCGGAGTAGCAAGAGGTTGAAAAAACTCTATTGTCCAAGAAAACAAAACTAGAGGGTGAACATGTAAAGGATCCGATCAACGTTGTAACCTTCAAAAGTTAGCGTAAAAAGGACTGTATCGCTCGCATAACGTTGTTGAGCTGCATGAACAATGACTTTTTGTTTGAGTATGAGAATACTCTAATGCACGCGAAATGTGGGAAGCTCTTAAAATGAAGTTTGGCGGCACCTCGTTGACAAGGTTGAGGGAATTAGCTATAAGATTCGATGGTTACAAAAAACGAGACAACAACACCATGAAACAACACCTTCGAATTATGTCTAATATGATCCGATAATTGAAATTCGGAGGTACTCAATTGTCAGACGAACAACAGATTTCAGCGGTGGTTCGCTCTCTTCCTGACAGTTGGGAACATATGCGGGTCAACATGACCCATAATGTGAATATCAAAAACTTTGATGATATTCGTCGTCACCTGGAGCTCGAGGCTGAGCGCCTTGTGGTTGTCAATGTGACAACCGAGAAATCGGATAGACTTATAATTTAAGTTTAAGGAAATATTATTCAATAAAATAAGTTTTTATTAATAATATTATGTGTTATGTGTTTATTAGTCGTTCTATAACGTAGGATGATTATAAAACGTTAGGATTTGGGTTATGTGCAAACAAGTAACAATTTTGAAGACAAAAATTAAAAAAAATCGAGAAAAAGATTTTTTCTGGAAAAAAGACGAAATATGCATTATTCATCCGATGAAACCTAAGGGTTTGAATAACCTAGGCCTTTGAGAGAGATTGATATGTCCTAACGACATTCCGTTTCGGGATTTGTTGGTAATATGTCATGAAAAGTCGTATTATCCAATAAAAGTTTTCTCGAAAAATGTGCAAAAATTAGACGAAATAAAAGCGACGAAAAATATTTTATTGACTTTTCGATCGTTTAACTATGTTTTGGGAAAACGTCGCCGAAAAAACTATTCATTGAAAAATATTTTTAAATTTTTGAATTTTTCGAAGAGCGCGCTAACGATAAAATGACGAGGAAAGAAGGAATATCAATTAAAATTTGAGAAACGATAAACACAGTTTTTTCATTGTGTAATGAATTTAAGAATATTAAATAAAAGAATAATAGTATAATATGAATTATTATACAAGTATAATATTAAGAATGATATGAGTATAATACGAATTATTATATGAGAAGAATACAAGTATAATACGAGAATAATACGGAGTACAATACGCGTATAATACGAAAATTATACTGTATAAGTATGAAAGTCAAAGTAAAAAAGTCTTGGTTAGCAAAAGTGGATAGCTTTTTTACTTTCCCACCACTTAACCATAGGTGAGTTAACATTTAACCATGGTTAGTTAAAGTGTGGTTAGGTTAAGCAAATATCAAGTATAGTAAGGAGGTGTGAATAGTAAAAGGATGACACAAAAGTTGGTTTCATCATTTTAACTCAACTAGGGTTAAATGATGATGGTTAATGAGGGGGTGGTTTGTAAGTAATGCAAACCTAAGGGTGTTGACTAATCAAGACCCTAAGTTAAGTGATCAATTCATAAGAAATGCAAAATTATTTTAATGACCATAATTGTGACGCCCCCAAAATAGGTCCACACAACCCATTTTGAGTCGCCAAAATAAATGGTACATAATTAAAATACAAATCTTTCTATTCCAACTATTACTCCGTTGAGCAAAATACGACCACACATAAACTGTGAGTTTCAATACAAATATTGTGTCGTATATGACACGAAAATATCCACGCTTAAATTAAGTCCTCATTACAATTATTGACACACTATTTTACAGAATAGTGAGGACTATTATCTCGGATCATTACTCCACTCCCCGACTAGTCCCAACCACACTTTCATTTCCTGAGAAGAACAATGGAACCAAAAGGAAAAGGGTGAGCTCAACTAGCCCAGTAAAGAATATTATGACTAAGATAATGAATAATAAATTATTCTTAGTCCTCAACAGTGAAAAATCTGACCTAATATGATAGATAACAAGTTTTAGATCAACAACTGCAGCGAAAATAACAATCCATTAGAAGAGTCAAGTAGAGCATGATGTCTACTATCTTTTATGATTTAAAAGTCCATCATCAATATTTTATCCCTGTAACACCAATCAATAAATATTTCAAATCAATAATTTATTTTTGCACTACGGGCCAAAGATATTAATTTGTATCACCAGTGGTCATGATCTTGCCAAACACCTGTCCATCTTTGCACTACGAACCAAAGATATTCATCAATCAACAGTTTATCTTTACACTACAGGCCAAAGATATTCATCAATCAACAGTTCATCTTTGCACTACGGGCCAAAGATTACTTTCACCACAATTTAAGTTTGAGGATTATGACAATGATATAAAGAATGAATCTAGTGAGATCAAGGATAAATATTAGAGATTTATAATTCAATTTATCTAGAGTTCAAGAATGTCCAAATTATCAACTTGAAGATCAAAACATGGATCCAATTTCAAGAATACGATTCATAAAAGATAACTTGGACAAAGAAAAGAAAATTTAATTTTGTTGTGAATAGTACTCATGAATAGTACCGTATGAATTGTACCCCGACATAAAAATATTAAAATTCAATATTCTAGTGAAATGATATTAGATGAAAAAAAACCTTAAGCAATTTCATTCTATTTCATATTAAGCTGTAAGAATAACCTGTCTACGCGGATTACCGCATACATGATAAATAACCCTTCGTATTTCTTCTTTATTAAGCTGTGGGAATAACTTGTCTACGCGGACTACCGCATGCCTGGTAAATAACCCTTCATATTCATTCTTTATTAAAGTTGTGGAAATGATCTGTCTACGCGGATTACCGCATGACGGGTGAAAATCCATTTGCAGTTTCGTATATTATTTCATTTCATATTCCTAAATCTAAACTTACTATGGTAAGAATTCCTTCTATAATTCCTGAAATGATTAGAAATTCCTTGAGGTTTGCGCTTCATCTAATATCATTTCACTGAAATATTGGTATGAACTTTATTATTAAATTTTAATCTTTTCATGTCGGGGTACTATTTATACGGTACTATTCATACAGTACTATTCATGAGTACTGTTTACAACGGAATTTAATTTTCTTTTCTTTGTCCAAGTTATCTTTTATGAATCTTATTCTTAAAATTGGATCTATGTTTTGATCTTCATGTTGACAATTTGGACATTCTTGAACTCTGGATAAATTGAATTATAAATCTCTAATATTTTTTCTTGATCTCACTAGATTCATTTTTATATCATTGTCATAATCCTTAGATTTAAATTATAGTGAAAGTTATCTTTGGCCCGTAGTGCAAAGATGAACTGTTGATTGATGAATATCTTTGGCCCGTAGGGCAAAGATGAATAGGTGTTTGGCATGATCATGACCCATACAAATGAATATCTTTGGCCCGTAGTGCAAAGATAAAATGTTGACTTGCATAATTATTGATTGGTGTTACAGGGATAAAATATTTCTGATGGACCTCTAACTTGTAGAAGATAGCAGACGTCATTCTCTACTTGACTCTAATAATGGATTGTTATTTCCGCTGCAGTTGTTGATCTAAAACTTGTTGTTCATAATTATTTATCTGATTTATTATTGTTAAAGGTTAACGATAATTTATTCTTCATTATCTTAGTAATAATATTCTTTACTGGGCTAGTTGAGCTCACCCTTTTCCTTTCATTGTTCTCCTCAGAAAATGAGAGTGTCGTTGAGACTAGTCGGGGAGTGGAGTAATGATCCGAGATTGTTACTATAGAAGTCTTCACTATATTATAAAATAGTGTGACAATAATTATAATGATGACTTAATTTGAGCGTTGATATTTTTGTATTGCATACGACATAATTTTTGTATTAAAACTCACAGTTTTTGTATGGTAGTATTTTGCATGACAGATTAATAGTTACAAATAGGAAGATTTGTATTTGGATTCGGTACCATGTATTTTGGCAACTCAAAATGGGTTGTGTCGACCTATTTTTGGGGCGTCACATTAAGGCTTTTTAGAAACTTGGGAAAATTATTTTGCCTAGGGGAATTTGAAGAGGACGTAATAAGCTTTCCAACGCCTCAAGAACGGATTAATTTCGAGTTAAGACGATGAAGTTACGAGATTGCGAAGTTAACGTCTCAACTATATAAAAAGACTTCAAAAAAAATTTTGAAATTAGGCCTGGCGCCGCACCGCCGGCCAAGGCTTGAAAGCCAGCGCCGCAGGGCCGGCTCCGGGGCTGAGTTCCTGGCCAGAGGCACCGCAGCGCTGGTACAGGGCAATGCCCAATGATGAGCTTTTAACTGCTCAAAGCTTGGGGAAAATGTATATAATATATATAAACGTAAAGTACACGTAAAATAACACCTTAAGAAGTGATCAAAACCTTAAGTAAAGGTTAAAAGAAGGTTTAAAGATTTAGAAATCTGAACGTAAAATGCTTAAAAGCTGTAAATGCAAAGTATTCGCGACAGACGATCGTTCTTAGCATACAAAAGATCGAATGACTTAGAAGTTAAGTAATGATAATGAACTTAATGTTCACATAATGTATCACTATTGTTAGGGATTAATACCTTAAGGATAGGTTGAATGAAAGTTTAAAAATTAAACCATGTAAGTATTTAACACTTAAACTGATAATGACGTTTAGTGTAAGTATAAGATGAACATGCTTAGCATACACGCGAGTGTATGGCTTAGACGTAGAGTAATGAAGTTAGATGAAGGACGTGTAAACGTCGAGAAGTCGAGTTAATTCAATAATTTGTAAGTATTCCGAGTCGAATGAATTGGACATTGTAAGGTATGTGATATAAGTAATGTAAAACCATCGTAGATGATGAATATAAGGATGATAATTAGATTTAAGGCATCTCTAAATGTCGCAATGATGAAAAAGACAAGAAAGTCGTAATAAACGATAAAAAAAAATAATGACGAGAAAAAGAATCCGAGTTTAATAACCTGAATATAGAAGTGAATGAATAAAGTTAACGTAACCCGGTGATTAACGACTTTACGTAACTAATGGATGTATTATCCTTATGTGATATATAGGGGTCTCGAAGAGTAGTATAGCGTAAACTATAAGTTGTAGTTGTGTTTATGGAAAGTTTTTTAACTTCATTCATATTTTGATTGAATGCTAGTTTCTTTAACTTACTCAAACGTTGTATGCGAGTAAGTTATAATTTATGTGCAAATGTGTTATGTTGTGCAAGATGTGTGTAACGAATTTCGCTACGTGCCAATTGTATACACTTATGTGCTTTCGAAATGAATTGTTCTATGATTGAACTGTTAAGTTAGTAAGAGTTCTGCTTAGACATGAATTGTATAAAGAATGAGTCTGTGTTGATTATTTTAACAAGACAAAGGCAAAGGTAAGAATAATAAGTTAAGTTAATTTAAGTTGTTGTACAATCGTACTCTTTAATCATTGATGTGTAATATCTGAGTTAAACGACTCATTTGTTATGGGCAAATATTTAAAATGAATTAGTAACCGATCTAACTCGCTGTGAAAGACAGTGTAGATGAGACGAGAAACTAGTTCATTAGTTTTTTGGTGGGGAACCACTCAACTTACTATATTGATAACTGTTGGAGACTCGATGTGTGCTGAGTATTCGGTTTGTGTATACGTGTGATGAAAATGTGATTTTTTCACATATGTAGTTGTGTAGGTTGAGTTAAGTCCTAGAAGTGTTATAAGAAATGATATTATGTGAAGATAAGTGTTATTGATGTTTTGTTGATATTGTTCATGCTGCTTCATAACTCTTATTCAGTTATTGAAGTTTTCTAAAGAAAGATTATATGATTCTTGATTTTGTTGTTATACAACTGCTAGAACTTGCTGAGCAATCGAATGCTTACACTTGCTTAAAATAAAAACATTTTCAGCGACGATAGAACGAACTGAAGAATCATGTGAATATCAAGCTAATAGGTGCCATTGTAAGGTGCTTTGGTATAACCAAGAGCGTTAGAAGCACGGATGAGCGTGAAGAAAAGAAAAAAAATCAAGACGAGTCTTGTAAATGTAATTAGTTAAACTTTTATGTATCTATTGTGGCGAGTTAAAGTCGTACTTGTAATAAAGCAAAGAATAATGTAATTATCATTATTTTTATGTAATGAAGATTTTAAGGTAATAGAATATGAGATTTGAAGAAATATATTGTTATATTTAGGCGTTTTAAATTATATCTTAAGGATATTTGGATGTATATATGGAATGAGAAGCACTCGTGATGCACCAAATTCGGGTTTGAAGATAAATCGGATTTGGAGGCGTTACAGTCAAGACCTCCAGGACATATGTAACTGAATCAAACTCTCATAGAGGGTTTGAGCCCAAAAAAGGGGAAAAAACCTGCTCATCCTACTGCGCCTAAAGAAGCTGCGAGTGGGGGTGTCGACAAGTGAAAGAGGGGCAAGCGAGGTTCTGGTAAAAAGGAAAAAGCCAAGATGACATGCTATAATTGTGGCAAGGCGGGGCACTTAACTCGTGAATGCACTGAGCCGAAGAAGGTAATTTCTAGTTCTAATATATCTATGTGCATAGTATCAAGTACTGTTTTTGTTGCTCATTCTCTTCATATGTGGATTGTAGACTTCGGAGCAACGAACCACATAGATAGAGATCGAAGTGGATTCGTGGAATACCGTCGCATTTCTACTGACAGAAGATTATACATGGGGAACAATTCTAGTGTGGACGTGCTAGGCATTGGCACCTACAAACTAGAAATGTGAAGATATTCAACATTAACACTATATGATGTACTTTATGTGCCGGATGTCCGACAAAACTTATTCTCTGTTTTATCAGTGCTTCGTTTAGGGTACTCTGTTAGTTTTGAGAACAATTCTGTAATAATTTCGCATGGGGCAAATGTATTTGGATATAATTTTATTTCAAATGTTTTATGGTTTTGGATACTATTGATTATACCGTCTTCTTATTCCTTGCTTGTTGAAAATGATCATAATAGTTCAATTCAATGACATGCTAGATTAAACCATATTGGACATGATAAAATGGTCAGGTTAGCTCGAACAGGTCTTTTAGGCCCACTCGCTAAGGTAAATCTACCCAATTGTGAACGTTGTTTAACAGGAAAATCAACTAGAAAACCATTTGGTAAAGCCATTAGGACATAAACACCTTTGCAACTCATTCACTCAGACATCCGTGACCCTATGAATGTGAAAGAAATGCATTCCTGTTCGTATTTTTTCACAATGATAGATGACTATACACGCTTCGGGTACACTTTCTTGATCTCTCATAAGTCTGAGGCATTAGAATGATTTAAAAGCTATTTGATTGAGGTCGAGAAACAATTAAATAAAAGTGCTAAGACACTTCGAACTGAACGATGTTGCAAGTATTTATCCGATCAGTTTAAAGAACTATGTGAAAGATGGATAATCAGACAATTGACAATCCCTAGAACTCTGCAACAACCACTATGGCAATTAAAACCCACGTCTCCTCAGTTGATCACAATCCATCAGTTTTATCAAACCCAAAAACAAAGAGATACACTGCCATTATCAGAGAGCTTTCCCAACACAGACCAAACCCTAATTGTTATGAACCGAGGATTTGAGCTCCATTCTCATATCGTAGTTCGAAGACACCGTTAAGTTTTAGAGGACGTACAATTGCAAGGGTTTTTCCGCACCAAAGATTTTTTTCTCCTATTATGTGTAAACATGTAGTAATATGCATGAAATATTCCTTCAACAACCAATTGCGATTTCTTATAATTATGATGCAATTACGATTACAAATACAATTTCCCATATTATATCAATCAAAATTAGCACATTTGATTGAATAAGAAAGGAGATGAGTGCAAAGTTGTCGTAGGTGGAGGAACTCACATCGTGGGACAACTAAGGCACCAGAAGATAATGCTTCATTATGGCAAATCATCACCAACTCCCACTCTGCTTTTACAGCTCCTTTTTCTTTCTTTTTTAGTTACAACAACTTGCTTTCGTTAGGATAGTTACATCATTCTCTAATGGCCAAACATATGGTGCCATGGAAAAAGGTTGTTCTTGGCAATTTTTTTTAAAAAAAACATTATCAAGACTATCAAAATGCATTTATAATGAAAGACTTTTTAGCTGCTGCATTTGGTACCAGTGGCAACCTTTTTAGCATTCTTCTTGTTAAGATCTGGGAAAGTGATAACCTGAAATTTTCAGTCATCCATTGTTGCCATTCGTATTAATTGCTTATAAGTTATAACTAATCAGTAAGGAAAGATGTTTAAATTACTATTATTAACTCTAATCAAATTTAATGGTTAACATTTTCTCTCTTTTACTTGAACATAGTGAAATTAGTCTTAACAATAGAAAATGCCCAAAAATAGATAACCAAATGGCATCATTAGCCTCAAATAGAGCTACTCAATCATAATATAAACAAGGAAACAAGATGGCATACTTAAAAATTAAATTTTAAAAAAAAACTTCATTCTATTCAACAAAGCATTTTATCTGAATTATTTGGGTAGACTGAAAATTAATTCCATAAATCCCATTTTTTTTCATAACCAACGGAAAAGAGAAAAAAAATAAAGAGATAAAGCACTGCCTCTATCCTGGCTAGAGTTACCACATTTGGCCCAAACTTAAAAGACAATCAGCTTATACACCAACCCAACACAAGCGCTAAACATAGCAGCAACAAAAGGGGGAACACTCCCCGATGGAGATGAATCCGGCACACGGCCCGACGGAGTCGTAGGTGGTGTCGGGGAGTTAGTTGAACCGGTGCCGGCTGGCGGTGAGCTTCCAGACGGCGTTGGGGTAGCTCCTCCGGCAGCCACGGTCATAGCTAGTTTCATACCACCATTACAATGGCCAATTACACCACAAATGAAGTAATGTGTGCCGGCAGTCTTGAGTGGGATGGTGGTGGAGCCGCTTTTGTCGGAGCTGATGGAGTTTCCTACCGTGCATGAGCTATAATCGGCGGATTTCACTTCATCCACACTATGACTAGTTCCATAATTGAACACTACAATTTCAAGGAGAAAAAAAGTGTTGTTAAAAATCATTAGTTGGAAGTCTATTCGTCAGTAATAAAATAATACTAGCCAAATAATGCTACTATCACATAAAGTGAGTCACATAATGCTCAGATAATGATGATGTGGCTGTATTGTGATTTGTTGTTGAGTTAAATAGGTCATGTCAACAACAAATCACGTACTGCCACATCAGCAGTATGTGATGTTTATTTGATAGTAGCATTACTCATACTAGCCTGGCATAATAAAAATAAGTATCCCCTAGAGGAATTTTCTTCTCCAATTTCACTTGGTCCTCTAAAATTGAAATGAATCTCTAAAATCACTAAATTGTAATGGCATACGTTCTCAAAAAAAATTTTTACCATAGAAAAACTATATGAACATGCATTTTCAAAGTTAAATATGAGAGGTGAAATTAATCAGGTAAAATAATGGACACAGACATTTTTATCATTTATTTTTTTGACAATATGCCCTTGATTGTTGTACTACTAGAATCACCATACCAAATTAAATTTTCAAGGGTAAATTTGCCCAAGAAAAAATAATTTTCATAACTCATAATATTTGTCCCATTAATATCAGTTCTGTAAATATAGATTGTAAACCACACATCAGGGCGAAGCCAGAATTTTTTTTAACAATGTGGTTGAAATATAGCTTAATAGTAAAATGAGTTGGTATATGTATTATATAATTGAATGAAATGGCAAACTTACCAAGAGTATCTCCAACTTGAAAGGTCTTGTCTTTCGCCCATGTGGTATAATCAACACTAAGAGCCCAACCAGACGAGTCCCCTACGGTATAGTCTATGGCTAAACTTGGAACAGCAGTTAACAAAATCAGCAACAAACACACAATTCCAGCACCAGAATTTGCCATTGGGTGTGAGAGGGAGGGGAGGGGAGGGGAGGGGAGGGGAGGGAGGGAGGGAGATGGTTGGAGAAGATAGGGAATTGGTGATTGATTATATAATGATATAAAGTGGATTGGAGTAAGTAAATTTTTCGGTGTTCACTTGGTCTAATGGTAATGTACATATATATGGAATATGTATAGTTGTAAAGGTAAAGGTAAAGGTAAAGGTAAAGGTTGAGAGGGATTTGGATTAAATAAAATTCGCTAATTTTGTCAGATAACAAAAAATTATGAACTTACATAAGGTTAATAGGAATTTGAATTTACTAAAATTAGGGGTGGTTAATTCTTTGTAAAGTTTAATAGTAAGAGCTCCCTGGGCTGAACTATTTTTGAATCTATATGAAATTATAACACCCCAGTCTCACATCGAAAGACAGAAAAAAATTTGTTTGCATATAAGGAAATAAGTTACTATCAATAGTATCTTCAAGTCATGACCTCTTGAGTGAGCATGTGGTAGGCTAAGATGACTCAAGAAGATACTATTGGGTTATACCTTATCGAGAATTGTTCCAGACTCTCGGAGGTGGGGACACGAAGCCAGCCGGTATTATCCCATAATGAATGACAACCTGCATATCTCAGAACATTAACAACAGTTTTTCTAATCAACTCTCTATCCCCAATTTTGAAAAATAAATCAACAAATCATTATCCAACAGTACCCTAATCAACTCTCTATCTCCAATTTTGAAGATTACATCAACAAATCATTATCCAACAATTTTCTTATCTTTATTTGACTCTCTATTTTAATTCCCCTAATCAACTTTATATTCCCAATTTTGAAGAATACATCAACAAATCATTGTCCAACAGTTAAATCATTATCCAACAGTTTTCTTATCCTTATTTGACTATCTATTTTAATCTCCCTAATCAACTCTCTATCCCCAATTTTGAAGAATACATCAGCAAATCATTGTCCAACAGTTTTTTTATCCTTATTTGACTCTCTATTTTAATTCCTATATAGGATTTTACTCCACATTGTGAGGAAGTCAAAAGATCGTTCTCTATATATACAAGATGACATTTGACACTCTCATTTAAGTGGACAACTCATCAATTATACGCATCTTGACATTTTTTTACTATTTCATTTTCAAATTATAAACTTAGTATTGACTTATTTTTTAAAATTTAATTTCAAACGTATTTAAATTTCAAATTGATATAAATTTATTTAATTTATGTCAATATAATTATAAATATTATAAAAGTACTATTAATTATAAAATTTATTATTTTCAAAATTTAAATGAATCATATTAAATTTAAATTTAAAAAATTAACTTTTTAAAAGTTAATATTGATCTTATGTACATTTGCAACTACAATCCATTCAATACTCACTCCATAAATTACTTAAAATTTAAAATAAAATAAAAATATTTTACAGTGGAATATAATTGATACAATTATACTCTCTCTTTTATAAATTATAAGATTATTATTAATTTGATGTTTTGACTGTTGAAACTTTTAAATTTTAACTTTCAAATTTCGTTATTTAAGAAATCAATACAAGGAACCTGTTGGATATATAGTGAAAAAATTGAATCTCTATTTTACAGAATGACACAATAGCACTGTAGAGTAGGGATAAAGATAATGAAACTGTTGTGAATGTTCTTAAGGAAATAAGTTGCTACCAATAGTAACTTCAAGTCATGACATTTTGAGTGAGTCTGTGGTGGGATAAAATGACCCAAGAAGATACGATTGGGTCAGTGGTTTAAGGCCTTATTTTGATAAATTTGATTCAATTTAGATTTGAGATTTGACCCGAAATTTGGGTTGTTTCAAAAACCCTCTATAATTGCTTTTAGTGAGTAGAGATTTTGGTTTTTAGCACTTTTAAAATAAGTGGAAAATGTATGCTTTTGATAGCAATACTTTTGGCCTAAACTCAATATACAAACTTGTCCTTAAGTTGTTGAAGAAACATTAAAATCTCATAGCACACACTTATGTATAATTCAATCTTTTAATTAGTTTTTTTTCAAAAATCACCCACGTCTGTATTTGTTGAGCCAAACACTAGTTTAACTTTTCTTTTAAAATCACTATAATCAAAAGCTTTAATTATACTTAAAAGTGTTTCATCTCACCGCAATCACATTACATTGCATCTCTCCGCCTAACCAACACTATGAAGTTGCATTTTTATAACGCAGAGTTACATCTCATTAATGGAAGACCATTGAAGATGGAGGAAATACAACTGTATTTTATACAAATACAATTTTTTGCTATTGAACTTGGCAAAAAGTGTCCCAGATCCCTAAAGGAGCTAGCTCAATATTCCTACTGCTGAATTGAGTCGGACTTTATACCTACTGATTTTGATGTTTTGTTCGTTTACAGCATGTGATCATAAGAAAGAATATAATTAAGGGCTCCAGAAATGGAAACATGTGTAACGCGTATAAACTAAGCTAAAGAGCCATAAAGCACCCGAAGGACTTCCCAATTCTCAATCATGCATAAATTAGAAATCAAGAAAAGATAGAAGTATGCTAATTCATATTAATTGTTACTTAAGTTTATTAATTAGTTATATATTATTAGTTTGATTATATATTTTAGAAAATATATCCAACTTTAAATGTCTTGTCTTTAGCCCAGGTGGTATAATCAATACTAATGCTATGTTTGGATTGTAGGAATTAAGGTGAGAATGAATTCATTCTCATAGAATGAAAAAAATTATGTTTGATTATTCTATTGGAATGAAATAAACCATTCTCATTCCTATTAAATTTGTGAGTTTTATTCATTGAGAGAAGGTATGAAATTTGCCAAGAATGGAATGAATTATTCCATCTTCATGAGATTATTTTATGTTATCCCATGAATAATCCTGGATAAAATAAACATAACATGAGATTATTTGAAGTTATGAATAATCCAATAAAAAACAAATATGTGACTAAGACTATTTAATCTTATGATTAATAATCCATGAGAATATAATCTCGATATTATAATCCTTACAAACAAACATATGTTAGAGTTTGGCTAAACTTGGAACTGCAGTTAACAAAATCAGCAACAAACACACAATTCCAACACCAGAATTTGCCATTGTATGTGAGATAGTGAGAGGGAGGGAGATGGTTGGTGATGATAGGAATTGGTGGTTGCTTATGTAACAATATAGAGGGGATTCGAGTAAGTAAATGTTTGGGGGTCACTTAATTAGTCTCATGAAATTATGTAGGTATGAACTTTTAACTTTCCATCAACAATTTAAGGATAAATTTATAAAAATCGCAAATCTGTTATTTAATTTATTTTAAAAAAAAATGCTCTTAACAGTTGTGGAGCCGGACACTATTTAACTTTCTTATAAAATCACTATTATCAAAAAATCTACATTTAAAAGTGTCTCATCTCACCGTATTGTATAATACAGAATTGAAGGAAATGTAAGTGGATTTAATTTTTACAAATACAACTTGATGAAAATTTGTCCATCCTGAACTCCACTGAGTCCAGCTCCGAAAAGGAGCTAGCTCATCAATATTCCTAAATTGAGCTGGACTTTATACCTACTGCTTTTTGATGCTTTGTTTGTTTAAAGATTGTCAAAAGAAAGAATATAATTAAGGGCTCTATAAATTTAATTATTGAAACATGTGTAGCGCGTATAAACTAAGCTAAAGACCCATATAAAGCACCCGACGGACAACACAATTTGTCAATCATGAATAAATTAGAAATCAAGAAAAGCAAAATAATTAGAAGTATGACAATTCATATTAATTTTTGTCAATTTTCAAATGACTAAATTTATTTAGTTTATGTCAATACAATTATAAATTTCATAAACTATATATATATATATATATATATATATAAAGAAATCTAAGACATGTCTTAAGCCAAACTTGACTAAACCTATTTATTAAAACAACCTAGTTTTACCCCTAAGGTTAAGTTTTCTATTTTTGAATTTTATATAAAAAAAATTAATTATAATTTTTATATAAAATTATGTCATTTTGTTAAGTATTCTTAGCCAAGTTTGACTAAGATATACCTTAAATTATCTTTCTAGAGAGAGGAATCTTAAGCATCATAATTCATTAGTGCATGTTGATATCATGGTGTGACAATACTAAGGTGGTGTTTATTTGGGTCTGATTGTCTCTGTCCAGTATAGCCTCTTTTTCGGTAAGATGATAATTTTGTTTGACAAATTTTTGTGTCTGAATGATTTTTTTTCCCTCCTTTTCGTTTAGACTTCAACCCAAGTCTAAATTATACAAACGCAACTAAATTCCTTTGTTGTCTCTCACCTCTCATCCTTCGCCAACTCCGACCACCTCCCTCCCTCCCTCCCTCCCACTCTATTAACAAGTCTAACCAAGGAGCCCAATCAGATAAATTTTATGAATTTGGAATTTTGTTTTGCAATAAAAAGAGATTTATAGAGAGAAGGAAAATAGATAAAATTTGGTAATGGTAAAATTGGGGCGGAAGGAAGAGAGAAGCTGTGTATAGATCTGCATATATGAACTCCTCTTTCTTCACCTACCGTTCCAAATAGAGACTCCTCCCCTTCAGCTTCCATGGCAAACCTTGTCCAATTAGAGGTGAGCTTTTGCCTTTGCCACAGCTAAGGCACGGACATGACTTTTCTCAAAGACTCCTCTGATTGCTTTGCCTTCGCCCTTTCATCTAGTCTGTTAGAAATCATGGCCGACGAGGGAGAGGAGAGCTTTTGGGCTTGAGAAATAAACCTAAGATTGGATTTGGCATGGTGGTGTATGGTTTTGATGGTGTAATTCCATCTCACAAACCCTTGATCCTTGAGTGCCTCTACTACCCCAACCTGCCTGCCACAATTTTTTTAATACTGAAGGCTAAAATAGTAAAATACTGTTATTCAGACATTTTAGAAAAATTAATTATCAAACAACATTTATTCATTTAGATACAATTCTAGACAGATAATCTATATTATTCAGATGTCTAAACTGTTCAGATCTTAACATTCAATTTTATCAAACACAACCTAAATTCTCCTAAAAGCAAACTCAATGATACAAAACGCAAGCAATTAATAAAGTAAAAAAGTGGCATGGTATGTATAAAAGTCATGAAAAGCCGTTGAATGACATTTCTGTTCTTCTAAGTTGTCACTCACTTTCAAAGTTGTATTAAAAAATTATTTTTCATCAGTTATGTTTTTTAAGTGGCATTTTTTGGCATTTTCGTTCCTCCTACCCGATTTGACTCCAACCCGATCTATTTTGACCCAACTCGACCCAGTTTAATTCAACCCCAATTTTTAAATATTTTAAAATAAAAAATTAATTTTAAAATAATAATCATATTTTATATTTTAAAATAACTTATTAATTATAAAATAATAATTATTTTTAATATTTTAAAATAAAATAATAAATTTAAAAATAGTTATTTTTAATATTTTAAACAAAAATATTATTTTTCTTAAAAAAATTTAAAATAATAAATATATTTAATATTTTAAAATAAAATATTTTTTAAAATAATTATTATTTTTAATATTTTAAAATAAAATATTATTTTTAGAATAATTTTAAAATAATAATTAAATTTAATATTTTAAAATAAAATATTTTTAAAAAATAATTATTATATTTAATATTTTAAAATTAAATATTATTTTTAAAAAAATAATTATTTGTTATATTTAAATAAAATTTTATTTTTAAAATTTTATAAAAATAATTATTATTTTCAGGAACAAATATTTGAATTTTTTTTTTTCAAAAATGAGTAAAGTTTCATAAAATATAGATTCAAAAAATTAAATAAGAAAATAAAAATTTATTTTTAAAAAAGTAGCTTTTTTCATTTTTTATGTAAAACTTTATTTTTAGAAAAAAAAAAGTTAATATTTTTACCTTTATTATATGTATTCTTAAAATTAGAATTTTTAAAAATTAAAACTAAAAATAGAAATTAAAATTCAAAAAACAGTAAAAGATAAATAAAAAAACTGATTCAATTTTTTTTAAAAAAAAATTAATTTTTTTAAAAATAATTTGATAGGTCTCCAAATCTGAGTATTTAATTTTGATGATAACAAATTAGGATTAAAGGTCAAAAGGGTAGAATCCTCTCCATAGGATTAAGTGTTAAAAATGATTTATTAATTACCTTAAAAATTTTGACCAAAAATATTTATTTTCTAAAAATTTCATTTGAGTTTATTTTATGACCTTGATAATTTAATATCAAGTGTTAATAAAATGAGTTCATATAATAACATTTCCTAAGGCAAAGAGATTTCTATTTTATTTTCAAAATGATTTTCAAATTCTTTTATGGGCAAAAACTATTTCTAATTATATATATATGTTTAAATATAATATATATATATATATATATATATATATATATATAAACTGTGTGTGCATGTGCATGATTATGTGTGTGCCGTGTATAAAATGTGTGCATGTGTTGGTGTATGTGCCAAAATTATAAAATGTGTGCATGTGGGTGTTTGTGCCGAAATTATGCAATGCTTGTTTGTTGGCATGTGTGAACAAATTGCTAAGGCTTATGCCTTAAAGCTTGAATATGTTGGGCATTGATATTTATGCCATGAAGGTTTGTTTGCTAGGAACTTATAAGCTTGGGTAAAACAAAGGTTTATGCCTTTGTTTTAAACAATGGGCACAAAGCAAGCCGTGACTCATATGTGTTGGGCCATTTCAAATTTCATATCCAGCCAATATCATTTGATCCGAGCCCCTCATTTTTCCATCATGCAATCCGAACCTTCCAATTCAAAAATAGATTTTCAAAATTACGGTTTTGCCGAACCTCAAAAATTCTATAAATAGGAAGCTTTTCTATTCATTTCAATTTACCAATTCTATAAACTAAAAAGGTTACTCTCCTTGCCTACATATTATCTACACAAGATTTTACTCTCTTCTCTCAATCAAAGTTATAATTCTATTGGAAGAGAAAAATTGGTCCAAGTATTTGAGATAAGTTGTTAAATTATAACTGTTCATATCATCTCATACTTGCTCATATATATAGATATTCTGTTATAAATTTTCATATACATTCATATATCTATATATCCATATTAGTAAAGAGTCAGTACTTAGACACCGATATACAATTTGAAGGTTATTTCTTTAAAATTCTCCAAACGGTCTTTAAAATCCCAAGTGGCCCTTTACTGATATAAATAATCTATATAAATATTCTTTAATTATTTATATACAATTATCAAGTTGTGAATCAAAAAATGTAGTCAGTACTTGGATACCGATATGCAATTCGGATGATATTTCCTTGAAATACTCTGGACGGTCTTTAAAATCCCAAGTGGCCAAATTCTTCGCAACGTAGATCAAATATAATATAATATATATAAGTGGGTGAAACAAGTTTGTTCAAGTATTATCTAAAGTGAATCATATTATCATACTTGATAAACTGTCATCAAATATACTGCTTATATAATTGCTCATAAATTATTGTTGCATTATACAAGTGTGCGTGGTTGTTTAAATTCAAAGTTATATTTATTTAACACCAAAGAAACACACTCTTTATAAAGAAAAATCTTTTTCTTAATCCATAGAAAAATATTCTTTAAAGAAAAAGAAAATCTTTATTACAAGTACTTAAATATTTTATCTGCTTTCACAGAAGCACATTACAAAAGTCTTTAAACTTTTATCATATATACTTAAATTCTATATCTGCTTATCTGAGAAGTATATGTTTTATAATTTTATCTGCTTATTGTTAGAAGCAAATATTCAAACAAACTTTTTGTATAAGGAAAAAGGGTTGAGTTAGTTTATTTTATATTTGTGAGAAAGACAAGAATTCTTTGACCAAGACCAGACTCTTAGAGAGGTCAGCTGGGAATTGGGTCTCTAGTGTACTTGTGAGGTGAGGAAGAGATTATTGTTTCAAGACCAAAGTATAAAATAGTACTAAGCTCAAAAGAAGATTCAACTAAGCCTGAAGAAGGAGCTGAGAGTTCGCTGTCCAAGATAGTTAGTTGAGGATAGTTGTAAGTTTATCTTTAAAACTTTGTACAGGCTTCTTTGCCTATTGAAAGAGTATTTATTACATGGAGTAATAGGATCTCAAGTCCTGGAGAGGAGCTTGAGACTGGACTAGCAACATACCTGGGCTGTATGTTGTGAACCAGATAAATATCTGTGCATTGTGTGATTGAATTTTAAACTGCTTATTAATTTGATAACATTAACTCACTAAAATTCAAAAAGGCCAAAGATAATTTTTAAATAGTAATAATATATTCAACCCCCCCTTCTAGATTATTATTGGACTTTCAATTGGTATCAGAGCGGTGCTCTTTAACTTGTTTGTTAAGTGATTACAGGCATATCTAAGAGTAGATCCATCTATGGCATACACAAATGTTACCGGTTGCGGTGAGGGACTATCAATGTCTAGACCTCCACTATTTGATGGCACAAACTTTGCCACATGGAAAACAGGTTCAAAATCTACTCCAAGTTACAAGGAATCAAAATTTGGCTAGCAATTGAACGAGATGTAAAGATTCCCACAAAAGTCAAAAATGAAAAGCTCGTCGAAAAAGATGCTGGGGAATTCACCACCGAGGATGAGGAGATTATGAATATAGCCTCCAAAGATGAACAAGTGCTAACTAGTGCTCTTATAGAAAAAGAATACAAAAGAGTTAGTAACTGCAAGAATGCTAAAGAAATCTAGGAAAAATTGATTGTAACCTATAAAGGAACCAGTCATATCAAAGAAACCAGAAAAGATGCTCTAATCCAAGAGTATGAAAGCTTCAAGCTGGAAGAAGGTAAAAAGATCATTGATATGGAAACTCATTTTTCCAGAATCGTTGATGAGCTAGAACAACTGGAAAAAGCTTACACAACAAATGAGAAGAACAGAAGGATTCTCAAAGCTCTTCCATCTGTGTGGAAAAGGAAAGTTACCACCATCAAGGAAATACAGGATCTAACTGCTTATCCTCTTGATAGCCTCATTCGAAATCTTCGTGCCCATGAAGTCGACATGCTAGTCGAAAAAGCAGGATCAGACACAGACCTCAAAAAGAAAGGAATCGCTTTTAAAGCCTTATTTGTTGATCAAGAAAGCGATGATGATGAACTGAATGAAGAACTCTTGAGTCTAGATAATAACGAAGTTGCATTATTATCAAGACAACTAAGAAGAGTAATTCAAAACAAAACAAAGAGATATGACAAAGGCTTCATGAAAACAAATAACAACTTCCGAAACAAGCAAGCCTTCAAGCCAAAAGTTCCAGGAGGGAATTTCAAGGCTACCAACAGCAACTTCAGAAATGCTGGCTCTAATGAAAATTCAAATAACTGTTTTGAATGCAACCAGCCAGGACACTGCAAGAAGGATTGTCCAAAACTAGCTAACAACAAAGTTCTAGTAGTTAAAGAAGGCTGGGATCTAAGTGATGAAGAAGAACCTACTGAGCCAACCGAAGAAACAGCAAATCTATATTTAATGGCGAATAATGACTCATCACCAAAATCTGAGATAAATTCGGAACATCATTTACAAGAAGCATATAATTTTCTATATAAAGATAATGAAATTATTAAAGAAGATTTTATAAAATTAAAAGCATCATTAAGAAAATTAATTGAAGCAAACAAAAATCTTGAAATAGAAAATTTTAATTTAATCATGGATAATGAAGTCTTAAAACATGAAAGCGAGAAATTAGAAAATAACTCTTCAAGAAATTTTGCAGTAAAAGAAGAACTAGAAAAATTAAGAAAAACAAATGAAAATCTTAAAAAGGAAAATTCTACACTTATTATTTCTATGGAAAATCTTGAAACTAAAAATTCAGCTCTTACTATAATCATAGAAGATTCTCAAACACTAAAACAAGAAATAAGTAAAATGGAAAATTCATTAGAAAAACAAAATGAAGAATCTATTCTAATTAATCAAATTAAAATGTTGACTCTAGAACGTGATGACTTAAACTCTACAGTTATTAAATTTACAAAAGGAAAAAAAATCTTGGCGTTATGCTCGGTCAACAAAGATGTAGTTTTAATAAAGAAGGATTAAGGTATATTGGAGAATCCAGTAAGATAAAACATAAAAAACTCTATCATGTTAAAAGTAAAGAAAAAGGTCATGCATCTTCTTTTGATAAATGCTCTTACTGTAACAGAAATGATCATTCGATTTACTCATGTAATGCCAAGAATAGAAACTACTCCGGAAAAATAATTTGGGTACCAAAAGGAAGTTACACTGCACCTATTATCACAAAAAGAGAATTTCTTTATCTTGAAAGACCATCTAGAAACTCTCATCAAAATCCTTCATTTAAAAGAGTTAGTCATGCATATTATAAATCTGCTACTCATAGAACATGTGTGCCTACGAGTGATAATTATCCTATACCAAACTTTGTAAAGAAAAACACGACCAATCCTTATACAAATTGGAAAACTTACCCAAAGTACCATTCTCATTAAAGGGTACCAGTTTGTGAATTTAATATATGTTGCATGTATGTCTCACAGCTGATTCTAGTAAAAATAAATGGTACCTTGATAGCGGTTGTTTAAGACACATGACAGGCGACAAAACTAAATTGAGCAATCTACAAGCTACAGACTGTAACGAGGTAACATTCGGAGATAACAACAAAGGTAAAGTTGTTGGAATTGAAAATGTGTACAGTAAACACATAATAATCTCTAACGTTCAATTGGTCACAGGACTCAGGTATAATCTTCTATCCATCAGTCAACTATATGACTGTGGTTTTCAAATAACATTCAGTCCTCATAACTGTTCAATATATGACCAAACTAGAAAATTAACTCTACTTTGTCCTGGAAGTCAAAATGTGTACACGTGTGATTTAGATGCATACTCACACATGGACAATGTGTGTCTTGTATCTGCTAATGACGATCCTTGGCTTTGGCATCGTAGATTAGGACACATTAACATGAAATTAATTAACAATATATCTTCTAAAGAACATGTTAGTGGACTTTCTAAACTTAAATTTCTTAAAGACCATATTTGTGAAGCCTGTGAATTAGGAAAACAAATTCATGCATCTCATAAACCTAAACTCACAGTTTCAACCTCTCGACCACTTGAACTCTTGCATATGGACTTAGTTGGGCCTATCCCTAAACATAGCATGGGTGGTGCTGTCTATATTTTAGTCCTAGTTGATGATTATTCAAGATTCACTTGGGTTGATTTTCTAAAATTTAAAAATGAAGTGATAAACTCCTTCTCTGCTCTATATAAGAAAATTCAGAATCAACAGGGAAGCTCTATTGTTTATATTGGGTCTGATCACGGAAGAGAATTTGACAATTCTGATTTCATAATTTTCTGTGATGAGCACGCTATAAGTCATAACTTTTCTGCACCTTACACACCTCAATCAAATGGTGTTGTTAAAAGAAAAAATCGTACTCTACAAGAAATGGCCAATACTATGCTTAATGAATATCGTCTTCCTAAATATTTTTGGGCCGAAGAAATTGCAACTTCTTGTTATATTTTGAATTGTGTCTTACTAAGACCAATTCTTCTCAAAACTCCCTATGAACTCTTTTATCAAAGAACTCCAAAAATAAACTACTTTCATGTCTTTGGGAGTAAATGCTTTATTCTAGATACTAAACAATATCTAGTGAAATTCGATCCCAAATCTGATGAAGGAATTTTCTTGGGATATTCACTAAATAGTAAAGCATATAGAGTCTTTAATAAAAGAACTCTAGTCGTGGAAGAGTCAATGAATGTAACCTTTGATGAATCTAAACCTCCTCCAAAATATAAAGAATTGACAAAAAACGATAAAGTTATAGAAGATATTCTCAGAAATATGGAAATAGTAAAAATTGATGATATTTCTCCTTCTGTCAATATTAATCCTCTTGAAAATCCTAATCCCCAGCTAAATGACTTGCCCAAGGAATCACATGCTGTAAGAAATCATCCAATAGAAAATGTCATTGGTGATATCGATAAAAGGATTCTTACAAGATCTCAAGCACAAAACATGGCCAGTCATCTATCCTTTCTGTCACAAATTGAGCCTAAAAATATAAAAGATGCTTTGATTGATGAAGACTGGATAATAGCTATGCAAGAAGAACTTGAACAGTTCACAAGAAACAAAGTCTGGAAATTAGTTCTAACTCCCGAAGAGATCTCCATTATTGGTACTCAATGGGTGTTTCGTAACAAATTAGATGAAAATGGAACTGTTATACATAATAAGGCACGATTAGTTGCACAAGGGTATAATCAACTTGAAAGAATTGACTATGACGAAACATATGCTCCTGTTGCCAGAATTGAGTCTATACGTATGTTATTAGCTTTTGCATGCTATAAAGATTTTAAATTATTTCAAATAGATGTGAAATTTGCTTTTCTAAATGGTGTTATTGAAGAAGAAGTCTATGTTAAACAACCCCCTGGCTTTGAAGACTTTGATCATCCTGATTATGTGTATAAACTTCACAAAGCTTTATACGGTTTAAAACAAGCTCCCAAGGCATGGTATGAAAGATTGAGTAAATTTTTATTAGAAAATGGTTATAAAAGGGGCGCAGTAGATACTACTCTTTTTACAAAATATAAAAAATGATGATATTCTTATTTTACAAATATATGTTGATGACATCATTTTTGGATCTACTAACATGACTATGTGTAATGAGTTTTCTGAAAGCATGAGTAAGGAATTTGAAATGAGCATGATGGGAGAATTGAATTTCTTCCTAGGACTACAAATCAAGCAAGGAGAAAAAGGTATTCACATCTCTCAATCCCAATATTGCAAAGAAATGATTAAGAAATTTGGTTTAGAGTCTGTAAAACCTCTTAATACTCCTATGTCAACTACTAATAAACTAACTGCTGATGAAAACGGAAAAAGTGTTGACACAAAGAAGTATCGAGGAATGATTGGCAGTCTCCTTTACATCACAGCTAATCGACCTGACATTATGTTCAGTGTCTGTAAATGTGCCAGATTCCAAGCAAATCCTAAAGAATCTCACTTGGTTGCAGTAAAAAGAATATTTCGATATCTTAAAGGAACTACAGACTTAGGTCAATGGTTTCCTAAAGGTCAACCATTCGACCTTGTGTGTTTCTCTGACTCTGACTATGCCGGTCATCATGTTGATCGAAAAAGCACAACTGGCACGTGTCAGTTCTTAGGCGGATGTTTAGTTTCCTGGTTTTCTAAGAAACAAAATTCGGTATCCATTTCAACCACCGAAGCCGAATATATAGCTGCTGCACGATGTTGTGCACAGATATTGTGGATGAAACAGACCCTTGCTGATTACAATATAAAATTTAACTGTGTGTCAATATTATGTACGTGATAATACAAGCACTATCAATTTAAGTAAAAATACCATATTATATGTTAGATCAAAACACATTGATGTTAGACACCATTTCTTACAAGATCATGTCAACAATGGTGTTATTAAATTAGAACACATTAACACAGAATTAAATATTGCTAAGATATTCACTAAACCACTAAGTTCTGATAGATTTTGCAAACTACGTTTAGATTTGGGAATGTTAGATATTATCTCATAAAATATTAAAATTTTCTCATATTAATTTTTTTGTTTCTAGTAATATATATGTATATATATATTTTTTTAAATTATTAATATTATTAGTTAATTTATATATATATATATATATATATATATATACTCATAATTACACATATAATTATTTGTTTCTTTTATATGTTAATTTACTTATATTATTTAATTAAGTTTTTTTTGGTTTATATTTATAACCTTCTCAATTATATACTAATATAAATATTATTAGTTTTATTTATTATTAATACTAATGTAAATATATAAACTCATAATTATACATATAAATATAAATATATATATATAATTTATCTATTTATATATGTTAATATATTTAAATATACATTTTATACATTAAAATTTCATATTTATACTCTCTCTTAATTATCAGAAAATTATATTGTTTTAAATTTTTACATAAAAATGAAAATTATTAATTTACTGATTTTAATATAAATATTTTAGCATTTTTTTATTATTTATATCAAAAATTACATTGTATAACATTTTTAGATAATTATTAAACTTATCTGATATGAGCCGTCCATTAACCAAACTCATCCAACGGTCAACATAAAGCACGATTCGCGCCTATTCAATTCAACCAATCAGAAGCTAACCAGCCTAAGCACACGGATCACGTTCATTAACCGTTCGATCAATACAGAAAAACACAAATTCATCACAGCCGTCCGATCAAGGTCAACCGGTCAGCTGAATCGATTTCAAACACGCGCCTCATATCGACCGTTGATCAAATCTTAGGTTTGTTTTCAGTCGCACGATCACTCTATTTGACCTAAATATAAAAATAAAAAATCTATTTTTTAATTCATTTTACACTCTCTCTCTCTCGATCTTTCTTCTGTCGGCCCTCCCTCTTCTCTCTCTCTACTCTCAAACGCTCTCAACCCTCTCTATCTCAAACCCTAACCCTAACTCTCTCAGCCTAAAACAATCAATCCTTGTAAGTTTTTTGTGTTCTTCTTTCATTTAGATGAATCTTCTATGTCTTATAAATTTTTCTGTCAGTTTGAGTAATCTTTTTTCGTGTTTATAGGGTCGATTTTGTTTCAAACAAAAATATTTCTTATTTTTGTTCGTGTTCTTAAAGATCTTTAAACCCTAGAAAACATAGAAATCGTTTTTTCTTTGTCCGAGTATATTTCGTAAAAGAAATTTCTTTTGTGCTCTTAAAAGATTTTAAAACCCTAAAAGTCGTTTTTCTTGTGTTTGTTCAAATATATCATATATTTTTAAAAAAAACAACAACAACAAAATTTTCATTATATTTTTCTAGGTTCGAAGTATACTTCTTAAAAGAAAATCTCTTTTTATATTTGTGTTCTTAAATTTTTTTTGAACTCTAGATCTATAAATTTTTATTTATCTGGTTTAGCAGATTAATTTAAGATTCGATTCCTTCTGTTTATTTTTTTTTATTATTTTTTTAGAAACCCTAAAAGTTCGTATATATATATATATATATATATATATATATATATTACAGAAACTTTTAAAAGTTTATTTGTAGTAGAAATTTATTTTTATAAATATTTTCAAAACTATACATGTGTATGAAATACTAAATTTTTTCTATGTGTTTAAACCCTAATTTTTTTTCCTTGAAAATTTTCTGTCAAAATTCATATGTACATTTTTTAAACCCTAATTTCTGTCAAAAACCAAATTTTAGTTTTTCGGCAAAAATACCTTTATAAAATTTTTGAAACCATACAAAAAATTGAACAAGTGTGTATACATGTGCTTATCAGAAGCTACTTATATATATGTATGCTTATATATGAACTATATATATATATATATATATATCTAATTTTGTCACGAAGAATGTATGAGTCTGATATTAGTGTGTATATATATATATATACCTGTGCTTTTATTTGGATCAACTTGAAAGCTGCTAAGTGTGTGAATAGTTGTGCTAAGGTAATCCCTTCACTCCCTCTCTCTAATTAACTGTGAATATAATTGATATACGTGGCTGTTTGAGAGCCACTGGCTGTATATGTGTCTGTCTGAAATTGGATAATTATAAGTTTCATGTTTATATTCTGCATGTGTGGCTATCTGAAAGCCACTGGTTGTATATGAGACTGTCTATGTAAGTTTAAATATTGAGTGAAAATAAATTTTCATGTCTAAACTTTGTAATTTTGATGTCTATTTAAATATAGACATTAGGTGATGAAAATAATCATCATGTTATGTAATTATATGCTACTACTGTTATATGCTGACATGTCTAATAGAGATCATGTGCTATCTCAATTTATATAACACTGACTTGTTGAATCAATGTGTTGACACACTACATCTTGATATGGGCTTCTAACAAAGACAACATGTTAGTGTTGTGTAACATTGAGTGGTTGTATCTCTGTGTTGATTTGTAACAGTTTGATGTGGGCATATCTATGATATCTGTGATAACTTATCCATGTTGATTTGCTAAAGGATAGACTTGTCTCCGCTCCCATTGTTGTGGCCCCTAATTGGACATTGCCTTTTGAACTTATGTGCGATGCTAGTGATTTCTCCATTGGGGCGGTGTTGGGTCAACGGACAGACAAGGTATTCCACATGATATACTAAACCAGTAAAACCCTGACAGATGCTCAGCTTAACTACACAACTACTGAGAAAGTGCTACAGGCAGTAGTATATGCTTTTGATAAATTCCGCTCATACCTCATCGGAACCAAAGTCATTGTGTATATCGACCACTCGGCGATCAAATATCTAATCTCTAAGAAAGATGCAAAGCCGAGGTTGATTAGATGGGTACTTCTCCTGCAGGAATTCGATTTGGAGATTCATGATAGAAAAGGAACTGAAAACCAAGTAGCAGATCACCTATCGAGATTGGAGAACCAATGCAATTCGGGAGAAATTGACACTGTGATAATGATTTCTTCCTAGCTGAGTAGCTGTTTGCTGTTCATACAGTAGCACCTTGGTATGCGGACTTTGCAAATTATGTCGCATACAATGTGCTACCACCCAATATGAACTATCAACAGAGGAAGAAATTTCTGAGTGATGTGAAACAATATCTGTGGGATGAACCCTTCCTGTTTAAGCAATACGCAGATCAAATTTTGAGAAGGTGTCTGCCTGAGGAAGAAATCGAAGGTGTGTTCCATCACTGCCATTCGTTTAACTATGGGGGGACACTTTGGTGGGCAAATAATAGCAGCGAAAGTGCTCCAATCGGGTTTCTACTGGCCCACTCTGTTTAAGGATGCTCATCTATATGTCTCGCAATGCGATAATTGCCAAAGAGTGGGAACTATCTCAAAAAGGCATGAAATGCCTCTGTAAAATATTCTTGAGGTAAAGCTGTTTGATGTCTGGGGCATAGACTTTATGGGCCCGTTTTCGTCGTCTTATATCAATCTGTACATACTAGTCGCAGTGGACTATGTATCCAAGTGGGTGGAAGCTGTAGCCTTACCTACCAACGATGCCAAAGTCGTGCTCAATTTCCTAAGGAATAATATTTTTACACGATTTGGCATGCCTAGGGAAATAATTAGTGATGAGGGCTCACACTTTTGCAATAAGTACCTTGAGGCCCTTCTTGCCAAATATGGGGTCTCCCATAAAATTGCCACTGCCTACCATCTGCAAACCAGTGGGCAAGTGGAGGTGTCGAATAGGGAGGTTAAACGGATTCTGGAAAAGATTGTGAATCCAAACTGTAAGGATTGGTCCAAGAAGCTTGATGATGCATTGTGGGCCTATCGTACCGCTTACAAAATGCATGTCGGAATGTCTCCGTATAGGCTTGTTTATAGTAAGGCATGCTATCTCCCTGTTGAATTGGAGCACAACGCATATTGGGAGATTCTAAAGCTCAACTTCGATTTGGATGAACTTAATGAGTCAGACGAGTTCAGGCTCCAAGTGTATGAAAATGCCAAGTTGTATAAGGAGAAGACGAAGCGGTGGCACGACAAAAAGATAGTCGAACGAGAATTTGAACCAGGGCAGAATATGCTTCTTTTCAACTCCAGACTGAAATTTTCTCAGGAAATTAAAGTCCAGATGGTCGGGACCCTTCAAAATAGCGAAGGTGTATCCGCATGACGCTATTGAGGTTGAGGACCCATATTCTACAAGAACTTTCAAAGTAAATGGGCAACGCCTTAAGCATTACTGGGGTGGCGATGTCGACCGTCAAATGACGTCCATGACCCTTAGAGACCCGGTATGAGCTGGGGAGAAATAGTCAAGCTAACGACTTTAAAACAAGCGCTCGATGGGGGAGGTATCCCCATCTCAGTATCATTCTTATACCCTTTTAGCTTTTTAGTATGATATTAAGTCTGTTTTCATTGATTATAGTCGTTAGTATGATTTTAGTAACTTTGTATGTGGTTAAGTGTGCGGTTGTATAGTCGTGTGTAAATTGTAGCTTTTCCACATGTTGTGGTATTAATATAGTAATATAGTACATTTTGGGAAATAGGTTGAATTTTGGACAAAGTGAAGCTTTGCTATAGTACATTGCGTTATGACTGTTGTTCTCATGCTTAGGCTCAATTAGAAACTCAGTTTGACATGCTTGTTGCCCATGTGATTTCTAATTGCCTATTACAAAAGTTCTTGATTTTTGGTTATTTGTGTTATTTAGCTTCATTGAGTTTTATAGACGTCATCTTTTGGTTGTAGCTAGTCGTTTAGTGTTATGTAGCTTTGTCTAGTCTAAAAATGCATTTTGGATTCATATGTTGCTGAGCTATATTTTAGCTGTGAAATCTGCTGTGCTGATAGCCTTAAAAAAATTTGTCTGGTGCAGGGCTGGCGCTGTGACTCCACATTTTGAACTGAAGGTCGCTTGCAGCGCTCGTAACATTCAATTCCCTGGAAAGACAGCGCTGCAGCGCCCAACAAAGAAGTAAAATTGGTGCCACAGCGCGAGTAGCATTCAAATCCCTGTAAGGATAGCGCTGTAGAGCCCAACAAAGAAGAAAAATTGGCGCCGCAGCGCAAGTGCCTTTTAAATTCCCTGGAAGGACTGCGCCGTAGCGCCCAACAAAGAAGAAAAATTGGCGTCGTAGCACCATTGCCTTTTAAATTCCTTGGAAGGATAGCGCTGCAGCGCCATTTAACGATGGAAACCGACGCCGCAGCACCGGTAGCGAATTTTTGTTTTTTTAAAACACCCCTAACTCAACAGTTTTGGCCAAAATTCTCAAGCCTCTCGATAGCTATCGACTACATCAACCCCAACCATTGTCCAAAACATCCCCAAGTCACAAACCATCAACCCATACCTATCCTAAACCAAATTGAGCCTCCATTCTCTTGCACCAACAAGGATTGCTGCCACAAATTGATTGCAATCAAGGTTTCCACTTAAGGTAATTGGGATTGTTTATTTTTCTCCAAACAAACTAGGGTTTAATTATGGTTTGTTCTTCTCAAGGATTTCTTTTGGGCTTGTTTTGCCTTCTCTGTTTGGGTTGATTTCCACTGAGAGAAATCTGGCTAGATCCATTTACAAGCAAAGCTAATCGAACTAAGTTTTCAGAGGTGCCCACTAACTGTTCAACAGATTGCCACAGTGAACTTTGGCATTTCTTTTCTCTCTTTTTGGCACATTTTTGCTAATGCTCAGTTGGGAATACTTATTGGAATTTGTTAGGCACTTGTAGACACTCAAAATTTGTCATTCCTGTTGTAGACACTCAAAATTTTACGTTCCTGTTACTAACCCTGCAGGGGGCAAAATCGTCTTTTAAGCCCCGGTCTCAATACCGAGATGCCAACTCAGCTCCGATCTCAATACCGACATATCAACTAAGCCCTGATCTCAGTTCCGGGATGCCAACTCAGCACCAGTCTCAATACCGGGATGCCAACTCAGCCCCGGTGTTAATATCAGGATATCAACTCAGCCCCGGTCTCAATATTGGGATGCTAACTCAGCCCCGATCTCAATATCGGGATGCCAACTCAACCCCGGTCTCAATACCGGGATGCCAACTCAGCCCCGGTCTTAATACCGGAATGTCAACTCAACCTCAGTCTCAATATCGGAATGTCAACTTAACCCCGGTCTAAATACTAGGATGCCAACTCAGCCCCGGTCTCAATACTGGGATGTCAACCCAGCCCTAGTCTCAATACCGGGATGCCAACTTTGTTGGGTTCTCTAGAAACATAAGCATGCAATCAAATTACATAAACGCAGCAGAAGGGATGAAAAATCAGATTTTAAAATTTTCTTACAAACCCTTAACCATGATCTTTCTTATACATCAATTATCAGTCAATACATAAAAGGAGATGATGGAATTATACCTTTGAAGATCCAAGCTTCCACAGGTACAAGTTCGACTCCTTTGATTCCTTTGATTCCTCTGTAGTGGCTCCTTCCATTGATCAATGTCAGCCACCCAAATGTTTGGCCTCTATCGGTGATCCACCAAGGAAGATGAAGAACTCAGGAAGATGGGTTATTGGCTTAACCCTTGTTTCTATCGGAAGAGCTCCTTAGATATCTTATATCTAGCAGTCCTACTCTGTTCACCATATAACTCCTTGAGGTGAAGCAGCATAGCAGGAGCATCCATATTTACATGCTGACGCTGAAGCTCATTATTCATGGATGCGAGCATGATGCATTGAGCCACAGATGCATCATCTTGCCATTTATTGAAAGTGGCAATCTCTTCCTCAGAGGCTGTTTCTGAAATAAATTCAGGGATAATTGAATTTAGGACATAAGAAATCTTTTCAGCAGTGAGAACAATTCTCAGATTTCTTAGCCAGTCCTCATAATTCGGCCCGGTAAGCTTATTTGCATCAAGTATGCTTCGTAATGAGATTAATAATTTTGACATTTTTAAAATTCTGCATGTGAAAAGACAACATTTTTAGCAAACATTCATTTTATTAACTTTGCATACCAAAATAAATTTAGGTCTTTATTTTAAGTTTGTATCTCCCACTATTTTCATCAAACTATATTACCCTCACTTATATAGTTCGGCAACATCTAATTAAAGATTTGCTAGTGAGATTAAGGATCCCATTTCAAATGTATATAACCTTGTGGATAGCACAACAAGCGATATACAAATAAATAGGTAAACAACTCTTGTCAATTACATCACCATGTAACTCCTTTTATTTTACCTCTTAAATCATAATGGTCATGTGTGTGCACATCCGAACTAAAATGATTTAAGTTAAGTCCAGCCTAGCACTTCCATAAATTCAAAAAAGAAAAATGTTCGTCCTTGTGGATAGCACAACAAGACTAAATCGTTCAATTTTCTTGATAAGCATCAAATGTGATTAATTAACATCTTAAATACTCAATACTCGCCTTGTGGATAGCACAACAAACTCATATTAAATATTTAATACTCTATTAATTAATCATGCTAGAAGGCGACGTTCGATACTCCAAATATCATTTGAACGCTTCGAACTTAATATTATTTCTTTGAGGGATTTGTTATTATTTATCTCATCTTGTTTAGCGCGCATGCACATATATATATAAAATACGCGTCATTTTATTAAACATGTGAAGCATGTTTGCATAAAATATAATATATATAATATTTAGCATTCAATATAGAATACTATATTCTACCCGAATTGATTATGGACTTTTATTCTAGTTTGGTTCACTAGAACCACCAAGTGAACCAAAAAGGTCAAACCTAGGAGTGCAAGAATTTAAATTTAAACGTAAAGATTACATTTAAACCCGGGCTCCATACAAATGGGTCTTCAAGCGCTCCTTGCTCCTTGATCTCCAGTTCTTCAAAAATTCTAACTAATCCTACTACATAAACTATTTCATTTAAATAAAAACCTTGATTAACAGTCAAGGGAAAGTACATAGGAGAGAGATAAAATTTACAATAAAAAAACCCAGAAAAGACGAGGTACGCAGACCCCATTTTATAAAACCCATACATTCAAGCATTCATCCAAAATAAAATCTAATCACATTGGTCATAGTCCATAATCAATCCCTTTTATTAACATACATATCATCATACGTATCAATAAAACTTATTCATCTCATTAAAGTAAATTCATTCCATATATATATTAATATCAGTTAATGGGCAAAAGTTTGCTAAACTTTGTTTTTAGAAAAATAAACTCCTTTATTTCATTCAAAAACAATTCCAAATTAAACTCTTTAATTTTAGCAACTCTGAAATCATATTTCATATAAAATAAATATCTTTATTTTAAACCTTTATTAATTAAATAAACTTTTTATTTAATTAATCAAAACAAAAGAAAAATTTTCCAGTTCCTGTCCAGTGGCGCAGCTGCGCCAAGAATGTAAAGAGAACCGGCGCAGCTGCGCAGCATGAAAACCAGGAACAGACACCGGTACAGCTGCGCAGCAAGAATGCCTTGCACCGGCGCAGCTTTGCAGAATCTGAAAAAAAATTTGTTACCCAAGAACTCGATCCAATCGCATATCATATATGTATGGAATAACATAAACTGATAATTAGCACAAGATTGGCTCTAATACCACTTCTGTGTTTGCTAGAAACATAAGCATGCAATAAAATTACATAAATGCAGCGGAAGGGATGAAAAATCATATTTTAAAATTTTCTTACAAACCCTTAACCACGATCTTTCTTGTGCATCAATTATCAGTTAATACATAGAAGGAGAGGATGGAATTATACCTTTGAAGTCCAAGCTTCCTCAGGTACAAGTTCTACTCCTTTGATTCCTCTGCAGTGGCTCCTTCCCTTGATCAATGTCAGCCACCCAAATGTTTGGCCTCTAATGGTGATCCACCAAGGAAGATGAAGAACTCAGGAAGATGGGTTATTGGCTTAACCCTTGTTTCTATATCTATAGAATATGTGTACTCCCAACCTTTGAAAAAATTCACGTACCTTATTTCTGATATAAGACTCTCTTATATAGATATTAGGTTACCCTACTAATCCAATTAGAATAGGTTTTTTTATTTAATTAATTAATTAAACACTTTTAATTAATTTATATCCTAATCTTATTAGGATTGAGAGAGAGTACTGATATTATATTAATTCCTAAACTCCTTTAGAATTAAAATAATAATAATAATAATAATAGTAATAAGACTCCTCTTATTAATTTATATTTAATATTTCTAAATTATTAAATAATAAATATTAAGCTATTTAATTTATTCTATCACCATAGATTAAATTAAGTACACTTAATGCATTATTACTATCATGCCATTTTCTTCTTAAATAATTCTTCTTCGTTTTATGGTGTGACGCTTTAGGTTCTCCATATTAAACCGATTATGAATAAATCAATTAGAATAATTCTAATCTTATTTAAATAAATAAATTAAACTAATAATCTATTTAAATAAATAACATTTATTCTACAATAGGGATAAACCTCCCTAGCGATCAATGACTTTTCAGATAATATAGATTTCAACATTAATCATAAAAGCACCTGTGAGTTAGTAGTTACAGTACAATTCAATCCTTCCACCATACAATGTCCCAATTAAATATAAGATATGAATTTACTATCAAGTCTTAATTTATTTAATCATATGTATTTCGATTAGAAAATGCATAACTCCAAATATTGTAAATTAGAAACCTCTTTCTAATTTCATTCTACCTTGGCCAAGGATTCCTGGGTTGTCATTTAACGAATCACATAGGATATATCTCCTCTTTTACTATAGGTGGTAGATTCTTTATTGATCATACATTATCTTCATATGCAACTTATTATACCCAAGCATACCCTATATATGCCTTAAAAGGCCTTAAGGAATAAGTCAAAGTATAATTTGTTACATACAAGATACTATGATGATCTCAAGTTCGAGGATCACTTGTACTACTATCACATTAGGAATTTCTATTGACAGGCGAGTAAAACTCCATTAGCTATTCCATAGCGAGTCACGTTTAGTGAACTTATTCTCCAATAAGCACCTACATACTTGCTTTAGTGTCTCCACACAAATAACCATGAGATCTAGTCATCCTCATCCAATGAGCAAGCAACATATGTACCAATCTATCCGGATTTACTAATCCCCATTTTAGTAATCCCACAATTGGGATCTATTTTAGTTTTTAAGCTTTCTAAGAATTTAGATCTCATTAGCGTGATCTCGTCATAATTCTAAAATCATTGCTTAAAACTATGGGTTATTTACATATTATTAAAAACAGCACCACGTAGATAATTAAATGCCTTAAATGAATATTTTATTAATAAATAAATAAGATTGTTTACAAAGTATGTGCTTTATCATCATATATGATTGGCTTGTATGCACACTACTATCAAACTCAACCCTGGTTTCAATACCGGGATGCCAACTCAGCCCCGGTCTCAATACTGGGATGCCAACTCAGCCCCGGTCTACATACCGGGATGTTAACTCAGCCCCGATCAAAATATCGGGATCTCAACTCAGCCTCGATCTCAATACCAGGATGTCAACTCAGCCCTGGTCTCAATACCGGGATGTCAACTCAGCCCCGGTCTTAATACCGGGATGCCAACTCAGCCCTGGTCTCAATACCGGGATGCCAACTCAACGCCGGTCTCAATATCGGGATGCCAACTCAGCTACGATCTCAATACCGGGATGCCAACTCAGCCCCGATCTCAATACTGGAATGTCAACTCAATCCCGGTCACAATACCGGGATATCAACTCAACCCCGGCGACAACCCCGGGATGTCAAGTCAAACCCCGGTCACAACCTGGGAGGTACAGTAACCCCGGCACCAACACCGGGAGATCCAATTCAGGCGCGGTCATAATCTGGAAGGTCAGGTCAAGTCCTGCTCACAACCCGGGAGGCCAAATCAATTTCAGAGACAACCCCGAAGCATCACATCATCCCCAGAGACAACCCTGGGAAACCAAGTTAGCCTTGGAGATATCCTTGAGGACAAACAGAGTCGGTTGTGATCAAAACCTCAGAAACAACCCCGAGAAGACAGTCGAAGACCGTGCTAGTATAGGAGACAACCCCTGGAGAGGTAAAATAGTCATTTTACCAACTTGAACCCAATCTAGTCAAAATCAAGCTGAATTGATGCCATAAAGGTCAGAAAGAACTATAACATTGATCCCGAGTGAAAATAACACAATACAGCTCAACGGACAAACTGTAAAGAAGCAAAGATCAGGTTATAAACCTATATTCTTGGACTCAGAAAAGGTTTAGTCCCATGTCATTATAACGCTCTCAACGAGGGCTTTCCGGAAAGGTATAGCACACCTCAAAAGGACGTTCCGATCAAAAGTTAGAAAGTTTTGAACCTGACATCGCGTTGCTCGGAGTGCACGTACTTCGAGGCAACAAGAATTGCCATGTAGGCCCTGCCACGTGGAGCCGCAAGTAGACCCGTGGCTGCCACGGGTAGGACTGCTTCTATTGGGTCTTTCAATACAAGTGCACCCCCAAGCCAAAAAAAGAAAAAAAAATTAGAAAACGCTCTGAAACTCCACCCATTTCGTTTCCTAGCCCGACTTCTAGTACTCCAAACCCAGATGTTATCACTCTAACACGTAGGTATACTCATATACTATCACATATCAAAAATTGAACGGTGGAAACGTCCATTTGAAGCCTACCAAGTGGGAAAAAGCCAATGTAGCAGTTCATTGTAAGTATTTTTACGATCAGGAAGTTCCTACTACTTCATTGTGCATTTATACACGTGCACGTTAAGTTTTATTTTTTGATTTTTCCCAAAACTCAGTTTTGTGGCCAGTTTGGCGTACTTTTTAGTACATTTTAGTATATTTACGCGTTTTCTTGCATTTGCACAGCCTGGATCATCGACCTACGGCTTTTAATCGCTCATATATATATATTGACTTGCTCGGACTGGGTCATGGACTCGTGTCCTTTTTGTCTTTATTATGTATATATTTAACTATATATACTAACTTTTCAATTCTGTCAAGCCGGATAGCAAATCCGTGGTAGTTACTACTTTTATATATATAACTATATATGTATAATTTTTTCTGACTTCATTTGGCCTGGATTTTGACTTCGTGGCTTTTTATTGCTTTAATATATATTTACTAACTGTATATATTAACCTTTATATTTCAGTTTGGCCTAAATTGGAAATCTGTGGCCTTTTTACCGCTTTTATATATATATTTTCCATTCTGTCAAGCCTAGAATATTTTGTGACTTTTATTGCTTTGATATATATATATATATATATATATATATATATATATATATATATTTAATCAAGCCTAGATTATTTCGTGGCTCTTTTACGACTTTTAAAATATATATATATATATATATATATTTACATTCTAGTACGGGCCTGAGAGTGAAAACCCATCGCCCTTTATGGCTTTCGTATATATATAATTATATATATATGCATATTCTTTATTCATTGTGATTAAATTTCTGCTTTAAATATTCATTTGATATGAATTGACATTAATATTCATTTGGCAAGTTAGATTTCTTTAAATCTAGCCCTTTCTATCTTTCAAACGGTTCAAAATAGGTCCAACCGGAATCGAAAAGTTAGAATGGCCAATATTAATTTAAATCTAGCTTTCTTTCTAGCTGTATTCATTCCTAAAGCAACCTCGTGAGCCTCAGATTTCTATCTATTGGGAACGAGAAGCTTTGGCTACTCGCAGGCCAGGATTTGACTGATGAATCCTTGGCTTTTTGCGACATTGGGATGTAAATATACATTTTCTGTAAATATTTGTGCTATGAAGGTTCTCTTGGACTCCTTATGTGAGCCTAGGAATCGTGGGATTCATGATCAAACTGATCAGAATCTGATTTTCACGATGGAGAAACTCCACATTACAAATGTACCCTGCAAGTTTTTCTGTAAAAATGTACATCCGAAAGACCTTAAAAAGGTTATCCGAGTTTAAGGTCTCAAACATAATGAAATAATGACTTGTCGTGCTAGAGTCACTCCGATGGCTATCATGCCCATGAGAAGACCAGCACTTGTATATATTATGTGGTCGAGGATGCTTCGCAGCCTGACAATCATCATCTAAATTGAGCCAAAAGGCTGAAAAGATAAAAAAATTGAAGTATCAACATGCTTCAATTCCTACGTGAGCGTGAGGGTTTGAAAATCTGCTTTCAAAACATCATTTTAATATCTTATCTAAAAAAGAACTTTTGCAAATCAAATCAAACCCTTTGTATTTAGGTTCAACGAAGCACGTTCATACTTTCAAATCAAACAAACGTAGGCCCAATTTCTTCCAGCATCAACACACACACACATTGTAAATAAAAAGGGAAATATTGAAAAAATACGGTACCGTGTTTTCACGGGAGTTGGGGGGTGCCTAACACCTTCCCCCCACTTAACCAAGCCCCCAAACTTAGAACTTCAGTTTCGAAGATCAAGTTTCGACAGTGTCCAACAATTGTGCCTACTTTCAAACAAAACTCAGTTGAGTTGGTACAACCATTTCAAATCTACCAACTGGCGACTCTGTAAACCGTTCAAATCATCGACATGATACATGTTGACCTTTTCCTAAAAAACTTCACCCTTCATAAAACAGGCAAGATAATAAGGGTAGAAGACAAATAAACTTAGGAAAAGAGAAAGATCAGGTCCAAAGTCAGACCGAATTTTTTTTCGACGTCGACAGCACTCCTTGGAATTAGTTGGAACTTCATTTTGGCACGTTTTGGGCTCAGTTTGACTACGTTGTGTTGGGCATTCGCTTGACATTTTGCTTGCCATTCTTGGGGGTTAACTTGGCATTACCTTGCTTCCTTGGGTATTTGAATTTGAATTGGTTATACTAGCTGCATCAAGTAACCACTCTGATATGGCCTCTAAACGCCAGTGAACCGAGGGTAGTTCATCGACATCGGCGCCAAAATTGGACAAAGCCAAATTCATCATTGAAGAGGTATGGGGCAAGTACAACTCAACCATCCTCGGTAAGAGCATGGTACCTGAGAGAGGTCTACGACCAGACCCGAAGAAAGATGGTGAAATGTGGGCTATGATTGTTGACAAGAAATGGGTCCGCCAGAGAATGCCATCATAGCATTGGTCCGTGAATTCTACGTCAATGCTAATGTTGAGGGAGCAGCTGAGGTGATAGTTCAAGGTCAGAATGTGGCCTATGACAGTGCGATGATCAATGCCTATTTCCACTTGTCGGCATATGCGACGCCCCTAAATTCGGGTCCCTAGAACCTCGAACCTGGTACGTTACGGTACTTCATCTTCAAACATATTCTATAAACTAATGCGGAATATATAAACATAAATTTTTTATTTCACATGATTCTATAACATTTCTCAAGGTCTATTAACCTCAACTGAATACATACATTTACTAACTTAAAAGGTTTACAACATCATTTGCATATGATAACTAAATAGTTATGAATGCGTAATAATCTACTCTTGAAATTTGCCTTTACTTTTGTCTTTCTTCGAGTCTTCATCTTAATCTGAAATTTGTTATCATAATATAGCAAGGGTGATCAAGTACTTTGCACAACAAGTTTAAATACAACAAGGATATATCATGATTGAAAGAAATAATAAGCTTTCAAATTTTTAACAATATAATAATTGTGAAATAGCATGAATCAAAATGTCAATAATTGAATGACTGAATCAATAATGTTTAATGTCAATAAGGACCATGAACAACTTTAACTGGACCTTATGATAATGAAGGTGATTAGCCTTTCATACCTGATAAACATATGCAATATTCACTAAGTGCGAATCAATAATTAGTTTAGATGTGAAATAATCAACAATAATTATTCACTAAAATTCTTTGAAAATATAACTCAAGTTTGAGTTATGAAAACTTGCCTGTACCGTCAATTACTGCTACGCAATCTAATTTAATTTCTTTATTGTAAAGACATATTATTGTTAATATTAATATTTCAATCAGTATATCATATTATACCTCATAATGCCATCACTTTATAAGTAAATTATCTAACAGTTAACCACATAATCAAATATTAGATAACACCTTATAACATCATACGTATTCACAATTCTAAACCTAACACACATCAAGTCTTTAATAGTGTTCAATACAATATGCTGAGTGGTTTTCCACAAACAACCAACAAACTAGTTTCCGTCTCGTCTACACTATTTTTCACAGCGAGTTAGATCGTTTGCTAGTTCGTATATACCTCCGCTCCTTGAAGGAATCGTTTAGCCCAGATACTATACATAAACCATTAAAGAGTACGACTGTACCACTACTTTATCATATAACTTGTGATTTAAAACTTAATCTTTCATATTATAAGTTATTCTTTATAATCCATTAAGCCGAATATCTAATCCCGCAACCTAAATTCAAACTGAATTACAATCCAGCAACCTGGATTCACTAATTCAGCAAACCTAATACACCAATTCTGCAAGATGAATACAAGCTAACATAATTAATTCAGCAAGCCGAATACACTAATTCAGCAAGCCAAATACACTAATTCAGCAAGCCGAATTCAAATTGTATTCCCTTTTTAACATATTAAACTTCCAATTCATCATACTATAAATTCAATATAGTCTATTGAATGTCCAATCAATAACTTAACTCCTCTTTTAAACTCTCATTTAAAATTATTAATTATTTAATAATATTCAAATCATTTACTAATATTAGTAATCATTAAATAATATTTTAAATCAATGATTTAATAACACTTTAATCCAAATATTATCAATCACTCAATAATATCTTAATATAATATTATTAATCTTTTAATAATATTTTAATTATTTATTAAACTTAAAAATAATTTATTTTAATTATTTAATCTTTACTAATTTATTTATTTAACAATCATACAAGGCCATAAACATAATATCTCATTACAAATGACCAAAACCCCCATCAAAAATATGCATAAACCATATTTAGGATTTTCAAATCATAAAATCCTATTTTTTATATTTTTAACATTACATAAGTAATTTAATTCATTTATTCATAAATAAATTATTTCTATGAAAAATACCAAATCATCTTATTATTTTTTTAACTTTTGGCCACACACACACATATATATATATATATATATATATATATATATTCCATACACAAAAATAATTTTTTTGGAATTTTTTAATTTCCTTTAGTATTTTTTAAATGTCCGTTTTTAATTCGTAACTTAAGAAAATTAGCTATATCATGCTCAACTCCAAAAATTCTCAACTCTTGGAAGAATCTTACACGTATTAACATGAACTTTTAGTTTAAATTTCGTGACAATCGGAGTTATAGAACTCCAGTTATAGCAGTTTTCGTCGAAAAAATCCAAATATTGAAATGACCATAAGTCGGTCGATTTAAATCTGGATAAGCTCATCTTTAGACAGGAGATACTTTATATCATATATTTTCATGTCCCAAAAGGTTTGAATTTATTTCATTAATTAAGCTGCCGAAACTACCCCTAGCAAATTTGGGTAGATTGATTTTTGTCATTTTTCAGATTTTTCCTACTTTGCTAAAAATAGTCCACACGTAAATCTACAACTCCTTTTTCAGTGATTCCACTTGAAAATGTTAGAAGACTCATATATCTAACTCTAGGATTTAACCACACTCAAAAAATCAAAACAGAAAGAGAGATATGATCGTTTGACTTTCATATTTCGTTTTCTCAAAAATCTTATTTTCTAACCTTTATGTTTTGTAAGAAAATTTCCATGATCTCACACATTGACTAACATAAACCATCATAACACATACTAATACCTCTTATACTCATGGATCTACCATGATCCATGATCTATTTCATCAAACATTCACCAAACTCAAGCAAAACATAATCTATGCTAAGAAAAATTAGGATTTTCTAACTTTTTGAAAAACCCAGTTTCCATTTCTTGCTTTAGATCCAACTTTTGATCATCAAAAGGGTTAGATCTAAATATGAAACACTTATTAACACATAGATATAAGGTTTTAAACCTCAAGATCATAAGTTTACATAATCAAAAATCAAATCAAATAAAAAGGAAATAAACTATATTAAATAAGAATCTTTTATACCTAGATCTTTGTTCTTGCTTCCTTCTTCTTCATTAACCTAGGATGCATCAAAGATCAACCTCTTCCAAAGTAGATGGTGATATTTTATAGTTTGAAGATCCAAAACCTCTTCCTCTCACTCCCTTGTACCAACCGAAAATGGCTTCCTCACTCTCTCTTTTTGTTTGTTTTCTTTCTTAGCTTTTATAGAAGAAGATGAGAAAAAAGCTTGTGTATTAATGTGATGAAGGTTATATATTATTAGTGAAAGTATATACGTAAAATTATTACATGTATATATTATCTCCCAACTTAGCTTGCTTCTCTCCCCTCATTTAGCTTGCAAATTAAGCAAAATAAGTGTCTTGAATAAAAGTGTGACACCTAATGTAGTTGGTAGGAGTGGTTGAACAACTTTGTAAACTAAAACAAGTTATCATCATTACATCACATGGCCTCTCCTTATCTCCTCCTAGTTAGGCCAAAATTTTTGGGCCTCTTCCTCCTAATTTGGTCTAGTTTTTAATGTTTTATTTAGCTTATCAAATGTCCAAAATGTCTCCTAACAAATGAGCTAAAATTTGGGCTTTACATTTAATTCTTTTGGGCTCTCAAATTAAAATATTTGAGCCATGAAATTAGGTTAGGTCCAATACCTTTAATTCTATCTTACCCTAATCATTTAATTAGGGTTTTCATTCCCCATATATGTAATTCAAATCCTTACCCATGTCCATTTAATTTCATAACCCATTTAGACTTACTTTAATTAGATTATAAAATTAATTAGTTGAGATGTATAAAATAAATCTCTTAGGGTTAGTTTATATTTTAAATACTAACATCTTCCCTATTCATTATAACCCTTAGGTTAGTTAATTTTCATACCTAATGTATAATTAGGTTACATTAGTTTTATTTTTATTTGTTTATTATATAATAAACAAATATAAACAATTAAATAATATAAATATTTATACCAAATAATTTAATACTTTGAGACATGTCCCACAAATCTCATACTGTATTTATCCTTATCATTCCTTAAAATACATATAAATTCATTTCTAGGGGTTTGGAATTTTGTAACCCATATTTTCTCTATTTTCTTTTAATTATTAAACCATATAGGTTCTTCTTAAAAATTTTAAATAAATTCTCAAATTTTCATCTACGTTTTATTCTTTAACCTTTATTTTAATCATTTAAGATCTTATAAATTTTTGAGTTGTTACATTCTTCCCTCCTTATAAGGATTCCGTCCCTAAAATCACTATTCACCAAAAATAGGTTTTTATTTTAACCTTTATTTAATCACCTCTGATTACACTCGTACTTAATGAGTTCATGCTATCTCTTTCTATGAGGATCTTTTCTATCTCTTTGAGAAACCGAATTTTCAAAAATTATTAAAATAAGAATTTAGTAAATAAAATTCTTAAAGCATATGTTTGGTTCAAATAAGAATATATATGCGTTAGAAAGTATGTGGTATTGGTTGCATAGGGTAATATGAACTATGCAATATGTGATTTTGTGCTTAATAAATATATTATTATTATATATATGTTATCAATTGTAGAGGTAAATTAGTAAAGGAGATGGATAAGATTTATCTATCGATATTAAATAATTTATAAAATTATTTTATCATAGTAAGTTGGTGACATTATATATCTTTAATAATCACCATTTTCTTGAGTATATGTACGAGTAAGTGTTAAGTCTAAGGTAGTGCAATCGTACCCTTTAATGGTTGATGTATAGTAGCTGGGCTAAGCGATTTCTTCAGAGAGCGGAGGTATATACGAATTAGTAACCGATCTAACTCACTGTGAAAACAGTGTAGACGAGACTGAAACTAATTTATTGGTTATTTGTGGGAAACTACTCAGTATACTATATTGAATATTATTAAATACTCGACGTGTGATAAGTTTAGACTTGTAAATAAGTATGGGATATAATTAGTGCTTAAGTTATCCATGGATAGATTGAGATAATAATGCATGAATTAGTTAATTATGGAAATTAACTAACGAGAATAAATATTGGTTAATTAAGTTAAAGGTTATATTATGGAATAATATAATTCGAATATTAAAACCTTGATTAACTATGATGATATAGTAAAGGAGTAAATTCACTTGAGTAAATGATGAATTAATATATGTGTTGAGTATGTAATTATGGGTAGTACTTTTTATATATATTACTTGGCATGGTAATATGTGAGAAAGTCTAATGTGCGAATAACGTCAATAAAATATATATATGTTGTTAAAGAGAAAAGAAAACCAATATATATTTTGATAAATATTGGTTAGAGAATTAATAATTGACATATGGCTAAGATGCGAAGATTAAAGAAAGTGAAACAATTATTGTATATTGTATAAGGATATTAAAATAAATTCTAGCATTGAATTATTTTAATAAAAGGAGAATATTATTTTATATAATGAAATTACCTTATATGGCTTTGTATGAGGTAATATGTATGATTAAGTAATATGGTGAATATATTAAAATGTATTTGCTATATGTAAATAAATTGATACAAAGAATTTATCATAATACAAAATAAACTTATTTTTTATATATAATGTGTACATGTGCCGTACATGTAATTATGTTAATAAGATATAGATATTATATTAAGAATAATATCTTGAGATAATGAGTTAATTCTTTAATTATAATTAACGCCTTTAGTTTCCAAAATTATAATAAAAACGTTTTATGTCATGTTATGGTGGAATACATAATTTTTATAATAGTAATTATATTTTATGTATTTCCAAGAGAGTTATATTTATAAAAGAAAACTAAGTTATTTTAATTTACTAAATAACTTGAGTTACTATATTACCGTAAATATTATAAATAATATTTGAATATTTCTATTCACGTTATATTTATATATGTGAACCTTGTGATATAATAGTTCGATGTAAATTGAACATGTTATAAGTAGTAATGTGGTGGGAAATGAATAAGTGGTGAGAATGAGAATAAGCTTAATGTAAGCTTGTGAGATATGCCTAATGTGGCAAAGTGATGAAGCAAAAAATTCATTAAATAATTTAATGAATGAATAATTAAAGGAATTAATTAGTATTATTATGTGAATTAATTGCTATGTGCAATGATATGTAATTATATATTATATAGTAGCTACATCTATATGATATGAAATGAAGTGTGACACTTCAAGAAGACTATATAATATAGAAAACCATATGGTAGAGTGAAATGAGTCACATGAGATACATAAATGGACTTATGTGACAATGTGTTATGTGTGGTACACTAATGTGTACTTCATGAAGGATATTAAATTAAACTAAATAAATAATTGTTGTTAATAATTATTTCAATGATTAAGTATAAGTCAAATAATAAAGTTTATAATAATGTGGTGTGACAATACTCAGTCAAACTATATTCGGTATTGTCAAATGTACATGGATTATATGATTGGGTGTATGTGTGATCCTATCATATCATATGGTAATAACATTAAGTTATTAGATATAAACTTGCAAGTTAGCCCATGTGAGAGCAATGATGGTTAACCAAATGGCTAGGGTACAATGAATAGTAGTAGTTGGTAGGAGTTAGCCACCAACTCTTCTTTGCCCTTTGTGTAATGACCATAGGAGGGTAATAGCTTGGCTATAAATAGAGGTCATGCATTGGTGTGTAGAGTGTTAGTTTATTTGCTAAATGCAAGTATATATGTTATGGGAGCATATAAATACGTAATTTAAATACATTACATCATGAACATATTATAAGATGTGACATTGAGAGTAATATTATTTTGTGAGCTTGAGGTCTATTAATTACTAAACTTACATAATTGGGCCTTGTGTAGTATGAGTATTAAAGTTAAATCAAAGGGAGATTTAATTGGAAGTATTAAAAGAAAATAAATGGTTAATATTAATTACTATTATAATAATTGGGTATATTTGAGATAATAAATTTTATAAAAAATGATGGGTTGAGAATACCAAACTATTTTATAATTAGCCCAATTAAAATATTATTGGATTAACCAATGGACATGAGGTACTTGATAATATGTATGGGTGTACATTTATGAAGAGTGGTGTATATGTGCCCATAACTTATATTAAGGTAGCAATATTAAGTAATTAAAGTGTGACTTGTATTATCCAAAAAGAGATAAATCTTAGTATACTAATACCCAAATTTGCAAATGCTGAGTTTTAAAGGGGTGTCCCAAATTGAGAGTCTCATCTTCTTCTTCTCACGTGATAGACCATTGGCCTATCCTAATTCCTATACATTGCTGAAAATTTAAAAAGGCTAGCACGAGGTTGATAGTGGCTATGATAATCATGGCAATGATGGTGGGGGGGGGGGGGGGGGAGTGGCTTGCATAGTGCTCACCACCAACTCTTTCTTGTCCAACATCTTCTTCATTCTCCCACTAGTTTAATTCAAGGTGCAAGACCCAAAGTTGGGCAATAGGATTCCTATAAATGGAAGCCTCCCCCTCACAAATTGAAGTTGCTAAATATTTTGAAAGTCCAATAATAATCTAGAAGAGGGGTTGAATAGATTATTACTGATTTAAAATTTTATTAGACCTTTTTGAATTTTTAATAATTAATTTTGCAGTTATAGAAGTTAACATGCAAGACAGTAAAAAATTCAATCACACAATACACACAGATTTATCTGGTTCACAACATACAACCCTGGTATGTTGCTACGTCCAGTCTCAAGTTCCTACTTGGAGCTTGATATCCTATTACTATCAATAATAAATACTCCTTCAACAGGCGGAAAATCCTTTACAAAGTTTTATAGACAAACATCCAAATATTCACAACTACTTATCTTGGACAGCAAGCTCCCCGCTCCCTCCTCAAGTTTAGTTGTACCTTCTTTTGAGTCTAGTTCTATTTAATCATCTGGTCTTGAAATAACAGTCTCTTCCTCACCTCACAAATACACTAAAGACCCAACTTCCCGCTGACCTCTCTAAGACTCTGGTCTTGGTCGAAAATTACTCGTTTTTCTCATAGGTACATAAAATAAACTAACTCTGACCTTTTCTCTTTTAAATGATATTACAACAATGTGCTTCTCAAATAAGCAGATAAGAATTTAGTACAGATAGATTCTTCTGAAATAAGCAGATATAAATTAAAGAGCAAATGTATTTATAAAAGTTCACAGACTGTTATACTAAAGAAAATATGTTTCTTTGTAAGTAGATAGTAATATATATTTTGATCAAATAATGCTTCTGAGTAAGCAAATATGTAATTTATGCACAGTTATAAAAGTTTAAAAAACTTTTATGTTTTGAATGAACAATGCTTCTTGAATAAGTAGATAAATAATATTAATGCAATTTATAAAGAATTATTTACTCTTAAAATAAAGAGTGTTTTTCTATGGATTAAAAAGATTTGTTTCTCATATATTCTTTAACAAGTATTATATGAATGATTTTTATGTATCAATACTTGTATTATGAAAAAGAATAAATCAATTCAAATAATATTTATCAAATATAATAATTAAATCAGTTAAGCATAAACTGATATAACAAATGTGAGTGTTTAACTCATATAATATATAACAATATTTTATCTATTATGTGATAGATTATAAACAAAGTTACTTAGTATTATAAGAAATCGTACAATGTGAATTCTTCATTAAGAGGAATCTCTCCTGTAGCCTTGCGACATCTAAGTATGACAATATTTATAATTTTCACAATTAATATTTATATAAATACTTTCAATAGATCACTACAATTTTCAAATCCGGTTAGGATAGTTCACTCTTTTTGGACGAATATCACTGTGTCGTTTTGAACCATCAAGTGTCGTATCTATTTACGATATTTATATAAATAATATCAATAAAAAGTTACTTAAGACTATAAGGAATCGTACGGTTCGAATTCCTCTCCGTAGAGGTGTATCTCCGTAGCCTTGCGCCGTCAGATTAAGTAAACTTTTTATTTGATAAATAGATAAAATATAGATATATAAAATTGTGTATAACAATATATATTTGTATATCTATAAGTATAAGACAAGTAAGAAATAATTCAACTAAGTAAACTCAAATGACTTATCTCAGTACTTGGACCAATTTCCTCTTCTAAGAAATTCAGAACTTTTGTAAGAAGAAATATAAAGCTTTAAAGAGAATATGTAGGCAAGGAGAGTATGCTTTGCTTTTCACTGAATTGGTAAAAACCAAATGAATGAAATACTCCCTATTTATAGATTTTTGAAGTCAGGGGCAAAAATGTAATTTTCAAAATCTGATTTGAATGAATGGATGACATTGTTTTTAATTATAAATGAATGGTTCGGATGACATTACACACACGGATTGCTAAACTGTTCGGCCCTCAAAATTCTGCCCAGGCGTTTGTATCATCACTTATGCAATTAATGCTGATTTTTTAAGCCAATTCATCAATTCGGTTTAAGGTGATTCACGCCAGCTAAGTCCCAAAAAAAATAGTCACTTGTTCATTTAATATGGTCAAGTGTAATAACCAACCAAGTTCCTTTTACTTTATTCATGCAGACACATATATTATGCATGCATGGTTCTATATATTTATATAATTCGTATGTATGCATGACTTGTATATGTACTAAAGATATTAATATTTAAGATATATGTTTATGGCTTATAAAATAATTTTTGCCCTGATTTCGTTTTTGAGAGTTTTTGAAAGAAAATAAGATTTCCTTGCCTTGGAAATATTTATATGAACCAATTTATTTAACACTTGATATTTAAATTATCAAGGTCAATAAAAATTAATTCAAATAAAATCAGAAAAATAGTTTAGATAAAATAATAACCTAAATAAATTACAAAATTATTTAATTACTTCATAATTTTTATCATCAAAAAATATTTATAAAAATAAGACCTATCAATCTCCCCCTTTTTGATGATGACAATTTTAAAAATATTTTATCTTTTAGATATAAAAACTCCCCCTCAAACTATGAATACTTTAAGTCCAATCTTATAGCAGTTTATAACATCTCATAGCAGTTATAACATCTCATAGCAGTTTATAATATTTTTTCTTTCTTTCTCCCCCTTTGTCATCATAAAAAATGATGGGGAAAGAGTGGTTCCTGCAGAAAATGTTAGTCAAGTAATCCTGCAGAAAAGACTTAGTAACAAACATAACATACAGAAAAGCTAGATAGTTGTTTCTAGCAGCAGTAGTAGTAGGGAAAGGGGGGGTTTCAGTATGTAGTTAGTTTACAGTTATCCAAAATAGTTAGTAATATTACAATTACTACAAATAGTTAGTTAGATGTCGTCAAGATTAAGAGCGAAAAAATTCTGAGCAATATCTGGAAAGTCATCAGTTGGATCACCTGAGAACAGTGGTGGTGCAGGATCAAAGGGTGGATCACTGGAGGTTGCAGGAAACTGGTAGGGATTGATGAGCAGTCGATTGTTCTCCATCATATAAGACATCATGGACTTAACAGTAAGCAAAGACAAATGCAAATCTTTCATCTTTTCTAGCATAGCATTTTGATTTTCTAGAAGAAGGTGATGCATACTGTTAATAGAATCTATTTTACTGACCATATTGATGTCAGATTCTATGACCTCATTATCAAAAGGCTTAAATACAATCAAGGATTGAGGTGGAAGGTTTAGATGGGAGACAATGTTGCTGGTTGGAACTAGTTGAGACTGGTGTTGGGAGAGATCAATTTCCAGAAAAGTAAAGAGGCAAGAAAGCAACAACCCAAAGCCTAGACAGTTATTGAGAAAACGGAACTCGAAAGAGGATAACAAAAAGTAAGCTAGATTGTATGGCATGCATTCATTCAAAATACTTTTGATAGTTTCAAAATCAAAGGGCAGCATTTTTCTATCTTCACGAACTAGCTTGAAGTTATGTTTAAGGATTTTTCCCAAGAACTGACTTTCAGCAGTAAGAAATGGTATACCAACTTTGCAAGGATAATCAAATAATAAAGCAGGTACCATTTGATCAGTCACCACAGATAAATTATGTTTAAAGAGTATGCATTCTTCAATAGAAATACCAGATGGATGAAGATAAGAGTTGACTCTAGGTAACTCTAATGCTGAAGGATAAAGATGAAGTGCATTGACAAGGAAAAGTTCATCAATATTATAGGATTGACACTGTATGCAAGTGGTGATGCTAGTTAACAATCTATAAGAATCCTTAGAGAATTCCATGTGAGTATAAAACTCAGAAATAAGACCAGGATAAATAGATTTGTCAGAAAAAGTTACCAGACAATCCCTTCCAATATTTTTGATTTTTTCAAGTAAGTCTGGAAAACTGTGAAAAGTGATCACATTTCCTGGAGACAAGTTATGTCTCATGACTCTATATTTAGCTTGGGCAGATGCAGTGGTAAGACGAGGAACATCATGAGAAAAATGCAGTTCAGAATGCAGTGGGAGTTTCTTTCGTTTAGATGAAAACACTTTAGACATGATGAGTAAAGTAGCAGGAAATAAAGGTGAGAAAGCAAAATTAAGGAAGGACTGGTCATGTGAATGCACCATGGTGAAAATGAAATTTATATAGTGAAGAGATGTAATGATATGCTGCAGAGAACTTAGGCTATATGAAGAAGCAGTCATGATCATGAATGAAAATAAGTAAAGATTAACAAGTAATGTGACCTGACTGTGAACTGTAGTGAGGAACAGGAAACATTTAAGTTAAACAGTAAGGTGGATGAGTTTTTAAAACTTTTATTTAGAAGGGTAAGAAAACAGTAACACAGAAATGAGACACATGTCATATATTTAACATAGAGAACAATTAAGTTCAGTAAATTTCAAAAATGATTGCAGAAGAATATATCATTTAAAACATTCTTTAGTAAAACACGGCAAAGAATTATTTCTCAAAGAAAGATAGAGTCGAGTTGTTTCAGAAGATAGAAGACTGACATTGCAAAATAAAAGCACAGAGGCAAGTAGTATGTATACTCTATCATTTATATCATATCTTAGGGAGATATGGCAAGCATTGGGAATCAGAGTAAGATGTCATTTCTCATAATTAGTTTGAAAAGTAGCAGAATAGAGAAAACTCCCTTTAAAAAAAAAAATTAAATCTAGTGGACAACAATATCCAATATAGAGCAAATAGCAAGGATAACACTTAACAAATAAAGCCAATGGACATCAGTATCCACACAATATATATAGAAGATAGTAGTTACTATACTTAACAAACAAATCTAGTGGACATCAGTATCCACACCCAATATATAGTATGCAAAAAACAAATTATAGAGATAAATGTACCTGAGTGAGTATGGTAAGCAAAACAAATTATACCAGTGTATGTATCATAACTGCAGCCGTCTGAAAGAGGGTAATCATGTTGCATGCACAGCCTTATGTTGTTTCTCAATCAGAATGAAACTTATACGTATATTGATAAAATATATAATATCCCCCTTTTTTTTAAATTATCTTAAAAAAAATCTGTATATAGAATATATATATATATATATATATGTATATATATATATAAGAGTATGTGAAGTTTTTGACACTTGAAATATATATATGAATATATATAGATGAGTAAACATATAAGAAATTTTGAGTTAAACAAAAATCTGAAAACAAAAAAAATCAGTAGATAGAACTAAATATTAAACGAAGATTGTTTCATTATAAGGGATTTGGTCAAAATAGAAGGTAGTAAAAAAATTTCTTTTTGTTAAGCTCGAAACCCTAAATATAATAGATGAATGAATTTATTTTTTTTTGAAAGAAATAAAAATTAGGGTTTTCGAGAGTTAAAAATGGGTTATCAGAGAAATTTTGTCAAAATACCCAAAAAGATTACAATATGATTTTAAAAATAAAACATGAACAATTATGATTTAAAAAAAATTAGACACTGAAATAAAATTGGGTAAAAAAAATTGAATAGAAATCGTCTTTTTGTCAAAAACAAAAAATAACACATAAATTGTATAGATTTGAAATATTTTGAAAAGGGTTTGAAGTTTAAACTAACATATTAACGTGCAATCAAAATATTTTAAAAAATTTAGGGTTTTGATAAAAAAAAGACGAATCATCATATGAACTGTAAAAATAATGAAGATTGAGACCTTTACATAGGAAAAATGTGAATCAGTGGATGTTAAAACAAACACTTATTCGTGATTTTTTAGTTAAAGAAGAAGAAATCAAAATAAGAAGATAAATAAGAAAAAAAAAATTAATTTTTTAAAAAATTACTCTATCAACTAGATTGATAAACGAGATCTAAAAAAAATAAGAATACGAAATCAAAAAGAGATTTTCATTAGGATTTGCTATTTTAGAGAGAAAGACTGAGAATCGGTGAAGATGAGAAAATCGAGATAGAGAGATGGAGATGAGAGACAAAAGGAGAGAGAAAGAAGAGATGAAAATGAATAAAAAATTAAATTTTGTTATATATACTTTGACTCACAGGATGAATTGGACGGTTGAGATGAGAAATGAGTTGAGATGAACGGTTGAGATGCCATCTGTTATTGAAACAGTTGTGTTTCTTTGTTGACTTTGATCAAGTGACTGAGAATTAATTTGGGGCTTGATCGAACGGTGCAGTGAGTGAATCCGCGTGCTTTCATTGCTGAACAATGATTGGTCCATTTGGGAAGGCATGGATTGAAACAGCTAACCAATGGATTTGTTATTAAAGGAATGGTTCAAATCAGTCCCTCAATGTATGAACAAAAAAATGTAGTTTTTTTTTTAAATAAATAACCATAAAAGAAATGTTATAAGTTTTGTATAAAATATACTAATGTTTTGTTTTATAAATATAATTTTACCATAAGAATAATATATATATATATATATATATATATTTAAACTAAAAGACTAAATGGTTATATATTATTTACTAGTAATTAACTTTAAGACATAATTAGTAATTAAAAACATAATTTTATCATTATAATAAAAAATATATTATGTATAACAAAAATTAAGAGGAGATATATAGCTTGCCTAATTCAATTCGTAATTTGCAAAATCTTTCTGAACTTAGTGGTTTAGTGAATATATCAGTAATATTTAATTCAGTGTCAATGTGTTCTAATTTAATAATTCCGTTATTAACATGATCACGTAAAAAGTGATGTCTAATGTATATATGCTTTGACCTAGCATGCAGAACTGTATTTTTACTAAGATTGATAGTGCTTGTATTATCACATAGAATTGATACACAGTCAAATTTCAAGTTATAATCAGCAAGGGTCTGTTTCATCCACAGTATTTGAGCACAGCAACGTGCAGCAGCAATATATTCAGCTTCAGTGGTTGAAATAGATACCACGTTTTGTTTCTTAGAGAACCAAGAAACTAAACATCCTCCCAGAAACTGACATGTACCACTGGTACTTTTTCTATCGACATGATGACCTGCATTGTCAAAATCTGAGAAACATACAAAATTAAATAATTGATCCTTAGGATACCACAAACCCAATTCAGCTGTTCCTTTAAGATACCAAAAAATTCTTTTTACTGCTACCAAGTGAGATTCTTTAGGATTTGCTTGAAATCTGGCACATTTACAAACACTAAACATAATGTCAGGTCCACTGGCAGTTATGTATAGTAAACTTCCAATCATTCTTCTTTATTTCTTTGAGTCAACAGTTTTTCCATTTTCATCAGCAGTTAATTTGTCAGTAGTTGACATAGGAGTATTAAGAGGTTTTGCATATTCTATGCCAAATTTTTTGATCATTTATTTACAATATTTAGATTGAGATATATGAATACCTTTTTCTCCTTGTTTGATCTGCAGTCCGAGGAAGAAGTTTAATTCTCCCATCATACTCATTTCAAATTCTTTACTTATGCTTTCAGAGAACTCATTGCACATAGTAATGTTAACAGAACCAAAAATAATATCATCAACATATATTTGAATTACCAGAATATCATTATTCTTATTTTTAGTAAATAAAGTGGTATCAACAGTACCCCGTTTAAAACCATTATTTAACAGAAATTTACTCAGTCGTTCATACGATGCTCTTGGAGCCTGTTTTAAACCATATAAAGCTTTATGTAATTTATAAACATATTTAGGATGACTAAAATCTTCAAAACCAGGAGGTTGTTTAACATAAACTTCCTCTTCTATAACACCGTTCAAGAAAGCAGATTTGACATCCATTTGAAATAACTTAAAATTTTTATGACATGCAAATGCTAATAACATACGAATAGATTCAATTCTAGCAACATGAGCATATGTTTCATCATAGTCAATACCTTCCAATTGATTATATCCTTGTGCAACTAACCTTGCCTTATTACGTACAATAGTTCCACTTTCATCAAGTTTATCACGAAACACCCACCGGGTTCCAATAATTAAAACATCCTCGGGTTTTGGAACTAATTCCCATACTTTATTTCTAGTGAATTGTTCAAGTTCATCTTGCATAGCTATTATCCAGTCTTCATCAAGTAAGGCATCTTTTATATTTTTAGATTCAATTTGAGACAAGAAAGATAAGTGACCAGCTAGATTATGTGCTTGTGATCTAGTGATAACCCCTTTATCAATATTACCAATTGCATTTTCTATAGGATGATTTTTAATAATGTGAGACTCCTTGGGCAAATCATTTAATTGAGGGTTTGGGTTTTCAAGGGAATTCCCATCAATATGTGGAGATGCATTATCTAATTTTGGTTCTTCCATATTTCTGAGAATATCTTCAATGACAACATCACTGTCAACAAGCTCTTTATATTTTGGAGGAGGCTGAGTTTCATCAAAAGTCACATTCATTGATTCTTCCACAACTAGACTTCTTTTGTTGAAAACTCTGTATGCTTTACTATTAAGAAAGTATTCAAGAAATATTCCTTCATCAGATTTGGGATCAAATTTCAATAAATGTCCTTTGGTATTTAGAATAAAACATTTGCTCCGAAAAATACAAAAATAGTTTATTTTTGGAGTTCTTTTATAATAAAGCTCATACGGAGTTTTGAGCAAAATAGGTCTTAATAAAACTCTGTTTAAAATGTAACATGCTGTTGCTACAGCTTCAGCCCAAAAATATTTTGGAAGACGATATTCATTTAACATGGTATTAGCCATTTCTTGCAAAGAATAATTTTTCCTTTCAACTACACCATTTGACTGTGGTGTATAAGGAGCAGAGAAATTATGACTTATACCGTTCTCATCACAGAACATAATAAAATCAAAATTGTCAAATTCTTTTCCGTGATCAGATCGAATATAGACAATCGAGCTCCCTTGTTGATTTTGAATCTTTTTACACAATGCAGAAAAGGAGTTAATAGCCTCATTTTAAATTTTAGAAAATCAACCCATGTAAATCGTGAATAATCATCAACCAAAACTATAATGTATACAGCACCACCCATGCTATGTTTAGGAATAGGTCCAACAAGGTCCATGTGTAACAGTTCTAAGGGTTGAGAAGTTAACACGATAAATTTAGGTTTACATGATGCATGAATTTGTTTTCCCAGTACACAAGCTTCACAGATGTGATCTTTTAAGAATTTCAGTTTAGGAAGACCACGAACATACTCTTTAGAAGAGATGTTGTTTAAAAGTTTCATGTTTATGTGTCCTAGTCTACGATGCCATAGCCAGGGATCCTCATTTGTAGATACAAGACAAATGTTATCTAAATGAGAATATGCATTTAAGTCACAAGTATACACATTTTGATATCTAGGACAAACTAAAATTAATTTACCAGTTTGATCAAAGATAGTGCAATTATGTGTACTGAATGATATTTTGAAGCCACTATCACAGAGTTGACTGATAGATAGAAGATTATACCTGAGTCCAGTGACTAACTGAATGTTAGAGATGGTTATGTGGTTATTACCAACACTTCCAACTCCAAGTACTTTACCTTTATTGTTCTCTCCAAAAGTTACCTCACCAAAGTCTGTAGCTTGCAGATTTTTCAATTTTGATTTGTCGCCAGTCATGTGTCTTGAACAGCCGCTATCAATATACCATTTGCTTTTATTCAAATCAGCTGCAAGACATTCCTGCAACGTATGTACTAGTTTTACAGGTTGGTACCCTTTAATAAGAAGGGTCCTTAGGGTGAGTTTTTTATTTTGTATAAGAAGCATTTGAAGTTTCCTTTACAAAACTTGGCATATGATAATCAGTTTTACTAAAGAGAAGCATTCTATAAGTAACTGGATTATGAGATGTATGATAATGCTATTTATGAAATTCTCTTCTTGTGATAGTTGGTGCAGTATATGTTCCTTTGGGAACCCAAATCATTTTTCTTTATAGTTTCCATTTCTAGCATTTCACATATAAAAGGAATGACCATTTCTATTACAGTATGAACATTTAGTGAAAGGAGATATATGACTTTCTTTTTCTTTAATTTTAACATGATATTGTCCTTTATCTTTTGATTTACTTGTTTCTCCAATATATCCTAAACCTTCTTTATTAAAGCTACATTTTTGTTGATTTAACATGACATCAAAATTTTCCTTTCCTTTTGTAAATTTATAAATTATAGCATTTAAGTCTTCACGTTCTTTAGTTAATTTTTCTATTATGGAATTATGTTTTTCTATTTCTAATTTTAAAATAAAATTCTCATTCCTAATTTCTTTAATTATCGCTTGATCTTGCACATGATTATCTTCAATAATTACAGCAAGTGTTGAATTTTCAATTTCAAGATTTTCAATTGAGATAATAAGTGATGAATTTTCTATTTCAAGATTTTTACTTATTTTCTTAATTTGTTCTAATTCTTCTTCATTTTTTAAGTTTACTTCATTTAAACTTTCATTGGTGATAATTAAGTTGGCAGTTTCAATTTCAAGGCTCTTATTTATTTTTCTTAATCTTTCTAACTCTTCTTTTATTAATTCATTATTTTCATATAAATGACTGTAAGCCTATTGTAATTCATAGTGTTCTTCATTTATGTTTTCCAACGTATATGTAGAAAAAGAGGTGCTAGGCAATTAGTGTTCAGAATTTACCTCAGATCTTGGTGATGAGTCATTGTCGCCATTAAACAAAGATTTGAAACTTCTTCGATTTGTTCAGCAGTTTCTTCCTCGTCACTTAGATCCTATCCTTCCTCAGCTACAAGAACTTTGTTGTTGATCGTTTTGGACAATCTTTTTTGAAGTGTCCAGGCTGCTTGCATTCAAAGCATGTGTTTGAATTTTCATTTGGGTTAGTACTTCTGAAGTTGTTGTTATTGGCTTTGAAATTTCCTCCTTGCATCTTTGGCTTAAAAATTTGTTTGCTTTTGAAGTTGTTGAAGTTGTTGTTTGTCTTCATAAAGCCTTTGCCAAATTTTCTTGCCTTGCTTTGAATTACTCTTCTGAGTTGTCTGGATAGTAGAGCAACTTCATTGTTGTCTAGACTTAGGAGTTCTTCATTTAGTTCTTCATCATCGCTTTCTTGGTCCACTAGAAGGGCTTTGAAGGCGGTTCTTTTCTTTTTGAGATCTGTGTTCGATCCGGCTTTTTCAACGAGCATGTCGACTTCGTGGGCACGAAGATTTCCAATGAGATTATCCATAGGATATGTGGTTAGATCTTGCATTTCTTTGATTGCTGTAACCTTCATTTTTCAAATGGATGGAAGGGCTTTGAGAATTCTTCTATTTTTCTCATTTGTAGTGTATGCCTTTCCCAATTGCTCTAGCTCATCAATGATTCTAGAAAACCGTGTTTCCATATCAATGATCTTTTCTCATTCTTCAAGCTTGAAGCTTTCATATTCTTGGATTAGAGCATCTTTTTTGGTTTCTTTGATATGATTGGTACCTTCATAGGTTACAATCACTTTTTCCCAAATTTCTTTTGCAGTTTTGCAGTTGCTAACTCTTTTGTATTCTTTTTCAATCAAAGCACTAGTTAGCACTTGTTCAGCTCGAGATGCTATATTCATAGTTTCTTCTTCTTCAGTTGTGAATTCATAGATGTCTTTCTCGATTGTCTTTTCTCCTTGGATTTTTGTTAGAATATGTACGCCTCGTTCGATGGCCCACCAAATTTTGATTCCTTGGGATTTGGTATAGATTTTGAATCTGTTTTTCCAGGTGGCAAAGTTGGTACCATCAAATAGTGGAGGTCTGGACATTGACAGTCCTTCTTCGCAACCAGTAGCATTGTAGGCCATGGATCTACTCTTAGGTATGCCTGTATATACTCAACAAGCAAGTTAAAGAGCACTGCTTCGATACCAATTGAAAGTCCAATAATAATCTAGAAGGGGGGTTGAATAGATTATTACTGATTTAAAATTTTATTAGGCCTTTTTAAATTTTTAATAATTAATTTTGCAGTTTTAGAAGTTAACATACAAGATAGTAAAAAAATCAATCACACAATGCACACAGATTTATCTGGTTCACAACATACAACCCTGGTATGTTGCTACGTCCAGTCTCAAGTTCCTACTTGGAGCTTGAGATCCTATTACTATCAATAATAAATACTCCTTCAACAGGCAGAGAAGCATTTACAAAGTTTTATAGACAAACTTCCAACTATTCACAACTACCTATCTTGGACAGCAAGCTCTCCGCTCCCTCCTCAAGTTTAGTTGTACTTTTTTTTAGTCTAGTTTTATTTAATCATCTGGTCTTGAAACAACAGCCTCTTCTTCACCTCACAAGTACACTAGAGACCCAACTTCCCACTGACCTCTCTAAGACTCTGGTCTTGGTCGAAGAATTACTCGTTTTTCTCATAGGTACATAAAATAAACTAACTCTGACCTTTTCTCTTTTAAATGATATTACAACAATGTGCTTCTCAAATAAGCAGATAAGAATTTAGTACAGATAGATGCTTCTGAAATAAGTAGATATAAATTAAAGAGAAATGTATTTATAAAAGTTCACAGACTTTTATACTGAAGAAAATATGCTTCTTTGTAAGCAGATAGTAATATATGTTTTGAGCAAATAATGCTTTTGAGTAATCAAATATATAATTTATGCACAGTTATAAAAGTTTAAATAACTTTTTTGTTTTGAATAAACAATACTTCTTGAATAAGCAGATAAATAATATTAATGCAATTTATAAAGAATTATTTACTCTTAAAATAAAGAGTGTTTTTCTATGGATTAAAAAGATTTGTTTCTCATATATTCTTTAACAAGTATTATATGAATGATTTTTATGTATCAATACTTGTATTATGAAAAAGAAGAAATCAATTCAAATAATATTTATCAAATATAATAATTAAATCAGTTAAGCATAAACTGATATAACAAATATGATTGTTTAACTCAGATAATATATAACAATATTTTATCTATTATGTGATAGATTATAAACAAAGTCACTTAGTACTATAAGGAATCGTACGGTGTGAATCCCTCATTAAGAGGAATCTCTCCTGTAGCCTTGCAACATCTAAGTATGACAATATTTATAATTTTCACAATTAATATTTATATAAATACTTTCAATAGATCACTATGATTTTCAAATCCGGTTCGAATAGTTCACTCTTTTTGGAGGAATATCACTGTGTCATTTTGAACCATCAAGTGTTGTATCTATTTACGATATTTATATAAATAATATCAATAAAAAGTTACTTAAGGCTATAAGGAATCGTACGGTTCGAATTCCTCTCCGTAGAGGTGTATCTCCGTAGCCTTGCGGCGTCAGATTAAATAAACTTTTTATTTGATAAATAGATGAAATATAGATATATAAAATTGTGTATAACAATATATATTTGTATATCTATAAGTATAAGACAAGTAAGAAATAATTCAACTAAGTAAACTCAAATGACTTATCTCAGTACTTGGACTAATTTCTTCTTCTAAGAAATTCAGAACTTTTGTAAGAAGAGATATAAAGCTTTAGAGAGAATATGTAGGCAAGGAAAGTTTGCTTTGCTTTTCACTGGATCGGTAAAAACCAAATGAATGAAATACTCCCTATTTATAGATTTTTGAAGTCGAGGGCAAAAATATAATTTTTGAAATCTGATTTGAATGAATGAATGGATGAGATTGTTTTTAATTATAAATGAATGGTTCGGATGACATTACACACAGATTGCTAAACTGTTCGGCCCTCAAAATTCTGCCCAGGCGTTTGTATCATCACTTATGCAATTAATGCTGATTTTAACCACCAACATTGGAGCAGCGGTTCAAGCTCGTCCTGGGGTGAGCCGTAAACCCGGACATTCTAGGTTCGAGTCCCGCTTGCAACATTGTTAAGGCTGAATTATGCCCCATGGTGGCCACGGTACCCCCGACGTAAGTCGGGTAGCAAATCGCTCTGGTATTGGGCTGGAGAGATTAGTCGACCCGTAGATAAGAAACTCCACATTATAAAAATATATATATTAATGCTGCTTTTTGAAGCCAATTCATCAATTCGGTTCAAGGTGATTCACGCCAGGTAAGTCCCAAAAAAATAGTTACTTGTTCATTTAATATGGTCAAGTATAATAGCCAACCAAGTTCCTTTTACTTTATTCATGCATACACATATATTATGCATGCATGGTTCTATATATTTATATAATCCGTATGTATGCATGACTTTTATATGTACTAAAGATATATATATATATATATATATATATTTAAGATATATGCTTATGGTTTATAAAATAATTTTTGCCCTGATTTCGTTTTTGAGAGTTTTTGAAAGAAAATAGGATTTCCTTGCCTTGGAAATATTTATATGAATCAATTTATTTAACACTTGATATTTAAATTATCAAGGTCAATAAAAATTAATTCAAATAAAATCAGAAAAATAGTTTAGATAAAATAATAACTTAAATAAATTATAAAATTATTTAATTACTTCATAATTGTTATCATCAAAAAATATTTATAAAAATAAGACCTATCATATTTGATAAGTGCTTTAAAGAGTGAGTATAGTGAGATTTCAGTAAAGTGGAGGAGAAATAATTAACCATTCCAGCTTCTAAGAGGTATAACTCTTAAATTATGTTCTTGAGTTTTGAGTTGATAAATTCATATAAATTTCATGAATTAATGGAGAATTGATATGTAAACTGATGTCAACATGCTAAGTAGAGTTTATATACATGTTATAGGGGCAATGTAGTTGATTTCTAGCATGTCTCATGAAGAATGATAGAGTTGGTTGTGAAGCTCTACAATAGCAGAAGTTCTCCTGTCTGGAACTGGAGTGGCGTGACCGCGCCACTCCCTAGTACAAATGCAGCGCGGCCGCGCCGTTCTGCAGAAATGAAACTTAAATTTTTGTGCTTTCTGATATGTGAGGAATGCTAGTTTGACTTCAATAAGTATGAAAAGGTGTCTGACATGTGACCTAAGGTTACCTTGTATGTAACGAATGGTGTTAGCTTGGTGTTAATGATTTTCTAAAAAGAAAACTTACAGTTTTGAAGATGAAACTTGATGAATTTAGAGTCCTTAGAAATCTGACTTTGAAGACATATGTACGTGTCTTGATTATGTGTGTCAATGAGTATGAAAGGTAGTTGTTGATAAGTTACCTTGGTTAATAATAAACCACTCTTGTTTTAGTGAAGTTTTAATGAAAACTTAAGGTTTTGGAAAATAAATTTTGAAGTACCTAGTGTCCTTTAAAAATTGACCTTGAAGCATACGTACGTAAGTATGAAACGTAGCTTATTATTAAGTTATCTTGCATATGCTAGAACTATAGCTTGGCCTAAAATGTTTTGAAGGAAAACTTGAATGTTTTTGAGAACTAATAGTCTTGAACATGGTATAAATGTATTCTGACTTTTCAAAGCATGTATACTAGGGCCCTTTATGCCTCTAGAAATGACGGATGTGTTCACCATGTAGCTAAGCATGAACTAGACTATTCAAACATAGTTTAAAATAAGTCTTCGAGTAATGTACTATGCTATGTCTATGTAAAAGAGTTGAATGATCTTGAGTATGCGTATTAAAGACTTAAATCATTGACCTTTGTTAAATGAAGTTGTTAAGCCTTGTTGATCGAAATAATTCAACATAGAGCTATGTAATTCAAAACTATATAGTTGAATATGAACTTGAAGAAAAGTCAGAATCTACTCATGTTTATAGTATGTATCAGAATGCATAGTAAATTTGCTAGGACTAAACTTTGCAACAAAAATCTCAGTTCTGGTTCTGTTGGGGAGTAGCGCGGCCGCGCCACTTCCATGCCTAAATGTAGCGCGACCGCGCCGTTCTGCAGAATGGCCAAGAATAGTTTGTTAGTTTTCTGACCTTAAAGCATGTTATATACTTTCCTTAAATACCATAAGGACAAAAACAATATGATTTCAATAGAATAAGTATGAAAGTATGATGTGGTAACATCGTGGTTATCCTAAGATGGAGTGAAACGAAACCAAGATTAGAAACCGATATACAAATTGTTATTCTACTAAGAGCGTATGAAATGTATGACTGATGGGTATGAATCTATGATTATATAACTGTGTAGGAATACACAAAGTGCAGTTAGCTTTAAGTAATGAAGTCGTAGTTGATAAACTACGAATCAAGCAAGTCTTTCAGTTCCTATTTGTTATATGAATTCGATAAATGTTAGTTGAATTTTATTATGCTGTGTGGATATTGATTTATATATATGGAATGCATATGAGATATGTATGAAATGTGAAAGTTGATGTTTGTTGATATGCTTATGAAGTTAATCTCTATACTTGTTATGTGAGAAGTAACATGCGTAGTAAACATTAGATGATTATGAATGCATGAACTGAGAATGATATTATATGCTATGTGATGCATGAAAACTGTTAGAATTGCTGAGCTGTCGAGCTCACTCTTGCAAATAACCATTTTTACAGGTTAAGGACTCACGGTAAAGTTACGTGCTACTTGATTGATAAAGTTCAATAGTATCGCAAGAAGATTATTATTTTGTTGAAGTTATTGTTTTGAACCATGTTTAAGGTTCTAGGAGATGTACATGATAGTAGTTTACGTTCTACGATGTTATTACTTGTTGTGTTGTAAAGATGTATTAGTTAAGACATAGAGGATATCGAATTGAAATGTAAAAGTTTATACAGTAATTCGAATAAAGTGAATCATAACATAATTTGATTCAAGGATATGTAATTAATTCAAAGTTATGAAATCAATAAAAGATTTTATTCAAAGGATATAGAAAAGTTTAAATTATTCTATATTTTTATAACATCGAATATGATGTAAGACAGTAATGGTAAATGACCAAGATTGGAACTTATTAAAGTTCGAGGTTATTATACAGATCCTGAAAATGTAAAGAATTTATATTCTATTTTTTAATAAAACGAAGTTATATTCATTAAGTTATGAATAAAAGTTATAAATAGTTTGACGATAGTAGTATCGTGACACACTGGATTCGAGGTTCGAAGGGATCCGAATTTGGGGGCGTCACAATCTCCAAATGCTACCATGACTATTCACTAGGAGTTTTCACAATTATTCAATAATTATGAAGTATAATAAATAACTTGAAAAGGTTTTAACAGAAATTCATCTGCAAACCATTTTATCTGGACACCAACATGTGTCAATTTGATACCAACTTATATCACGTAATGATGACACCAACTTGTGCCGGATACTAACTTAACATAAGATTCCGCACCAAAATAATTTGATTTGGTATAAGCTCTCAAATAATACTTGAATTTCACAAACATTTATCTAGCTGAATCAAATAGCTTAGACGTATACCAATACTTCGAATATCAATCGAAACATATATCTGGCCAAATTCAATTGGCAATATATTATCTTTAAAATTCTAAAAATTATTTTATGACGTCATGATACCGCACTGTATTTACAGTCCGTTTGAGGGTTCCGTCATTTTGTGACTTTGCCATATTACATCATGCCATAGTGGGCTGACGATCCTTAGATCACATCTGACACTAGGTTATACTGCATTGATGACTCGATCATTTTTATCAACTTTGCACCAGGTTCCATGATGCATTGATGATATATAAAATATATTTTGATATTTCAAATCATTTTTGTTTAGCCGAAACAATTAGCGTAGACTCTTCTTTAAAAAGTTCAAAACTATTGAAAAATCATTTTTGGTGTTATCATACCGCAACAGGTAACGATGTGCTAGTGGTTCGAAGCCCATTTTACACACTTGTAACCATGTGTTGCTGATAACAAAAATTCATTTATATTTTTAAAGGCATATCAGTGCGAATTTAGCTTGATTTCAAAAATTTCAAAGTCTAACATAACTAGAAGATTTGGAATACCTATGCTTCTTCCATCAACTCAAATTTTCTCTAATGATTCATTGCTTAAAAATTCTATCTATTCTATCATCATTAAAACTTACTACACTAAAAATCCTCAATTCTTCATCCACATCTTTTCTATACCTCATATAGTTCACCAAACATACCACACGTTATGAGTTCAGGAACTTTCCACAATAATATGAGTTTAGGAACTTATCCTAGCAATACATAGTTCAAGAAGCAATCAGGAACTGTCCATACGCTTAGGGGTTCAAAAACATACCATACAATTATGAGTCACAAACTTACCATAAGTATGAGTTTTAAGAACTCGCACCTAATCTTATATTCTCTACCTATCCGTTATACACGAGAAAAGAATCACCTTCTTAACATACATATAACGAATAGCGTGACACCAACATTTTAATAATTATCAATGTGATAAACTAAGTAGTCGTTAGACCAAGCACAAAACCCCTGCCCATACAAAGGTTTGTACAACTTAGCTATCACATGAGTCCTCAATCGAAATCCCACATGATCCTAAATTCTCTTTACTCAATACAAATTTCATTTAATCTGCATCCCATCGTCTACAACTCTTTCCTAAGTTTTCATAGTATAATAATCGTACAACAATTCTGTTATAAAGTTTTCAATCAATCGATTGATCATATATCCTCCAATGACCTCATCAGATCACGTTCTGACCTTTTCTTATAATCGTGTTATATTACGATTCTTTTCTATCTTATGATCATTTTATTTTACGATATTCTTATTTTAATGATGAATGTCCTAAATTCATCTCTTAGCACTTAAACTCTATTTGAGTTTATTCTTTATTCTCATCTCTGCAATTATAGCCTAAGGTAATCCTACCTAAGGTTTATAACCTACAACTCTGATACCAACCTGTGACGCCCCCAAATTCGGGTCCCTAGAACCTCGGACCTTGTACGTTACGATACTTCATCTTCATACATATTCTATAAACTAATGTAGAATATATAAACATAAATTATTTATTTCACATGATTGTATAACATTTCCCAATGTCTATTAACCTTAACTGAATGCATACATTTACTAACTTAAAAGATTTACAACATCATTTGCATATGATAACTAAATAGTTATGAATGCGTAATAATCTAATCTTGAAATTTGCTTTTGCTTCTGTCTTTCTTCGAGTCTTCGTTATAATCTGAAATTTATCATCATGATATAGCAAGGGTGATCAACTACTTTACTCAGCAAGTTTAAATACAACAAGGATATATCATAATTGAAAGAAATAATAAGCTTTCGAATTTTTAACAATATAATAATTGTGAAAGAGCATGAATCAAAATATCAATAATTGAATGACTAAATCAATAATGTTTAATGTCAATAAGGACCATGAACAACTTTAATTGAACCTTATGCTAATGAAGGTGATTAACCTTTCATACCTTATGAACATATGCAACATGTACTAAGTGCGAATCAATAATCAATATAGATGTGAAATAATCAATAATAATTATCCACTAACATTCTTTGAAAATATAACTCAAGTTTAAGTTAGGAAAACTTGCCTGTACCATCGATTACTGCTATGTAATCTAATTTAATCTCTTTATTGTAAAGACCTATCATTGTTAAGATTGATATTTCAATCAGTATATCATATTATACCTCATAATACCATCACTTTATAAGTAAATTATCTAACATTTAACCACATAATCAAATATTAGATAACACCTTATAACATCATACGTATTCACAATTCTAAACCTACCACACATTGAGTCTTTAACAGTGTTCAATACAGTATGCTAAGTGGTTTCTCACAAACAACCAACAAACTAGTTTCCGTCTCGTCTATAATGTTTTTCACAACGAGTTAGATCGGTTGCTAGTTCGTATATACATCCGCTCTCTAAAGGAATCGTTTAACCCAAATACTATACATCAATCATTAAAGAGTACGACTGTACCACTACTTTATCATATAACTTGTGATTTAACACTTAATCTTTCATATTATAAGTTATTCTTTATAATCCATTAAGCCGAATATCTAATCCCGCAACCTAAATTCAAACTGAATTACAATCCAGCAACCTAGATTCACTAATTCAGTAAACCTAATACACCATTTCAGCAAGCTGAATACAAGCTAACATAATTAATTCAGCAAGCCGAATACACCAATTCAGCAAGTCAAATTCAAATTGTATTCCCTTTTTAACATATTAAATTTCTAATTCATCATACTATACATTCAATATGGTCTATTAAATGTCCAATCAATGACTTAACTTCTCTTTTAAACTCTTTTTTAATATTATTAATTATTTAATAATATTCAAATCATTTACTAATATTATTAATCATTAAAAAATATTTTAAATCAATGATTTAATAACACTTTAATTCAAATATTATCAATCACTCAATAATATCTTAATATAATATTATTAATCTTTTAATAATATTTTAATCATTTATTAAACTTAAAAACAATTTATTTTAATTATTTAATCTTTACTAATTTATTTATTTAACAACAATACAAGGCCTAAAACATAATATCTCATCACAAATGACCAAAACCCCCATCAAAACTATGCATAAACCATATTTAGGATTTCCAACTCATAAAATCCTATTTTCCATATTTTTAACATTACATAAGTAATTTAATTCATTTATTCATAACTAAATTATTTCCATGAAAAATACCAAATCATCTTATTATTTTTTTTTATCTTTTGGCCACACATATATACTAATATTCCATACACAAAAATAATTTTTCTGAAAATTTTTAATTTCCTTTAGTATATTTCAAAAGTTCGTTTTTAGTTCGTAACTTAAGAAAATTAGCTATATCATGCTCAACTCCAAAACTTCTCAGCTCTTGGCAGAATTTTACACATATTAACATGAACTTCCAGTTTAAATTTCGTGACCATCAAAGTTATAGAACTCCAATTATAGCGGTTTTTGTCGGAAATACCCAAATATTGAAATGACCATAACTCGGTCGATTTAAGTCAGAATAAGCACATCTTTGGATAGGATATACTTTATATCATATATTTTCATGTCCCAAAAGGTTTGAATTTATTTTCATAATTACATTTTCGAAACTACCCATAGAAAATTTGGGCAGATTACTTTTTGTCATTTTTCAGATTTTACTTACTTTGCTAAAAACAGTCCACACAAAAATCTACAACTCCTTTTTTAGTGATTCACTTGGAAATGTTAGTAGACTTGTTTATCTAACTCTAGGACTTGACCACACTTAAAAATTTAAAATAGAATGAGAGATATGATCGTTTGAATTTTATATTTCGTTTTTTTCAAAAATCTGATTTTCTAACCTTTGTGTTTTGTAAGAAAACATCCATGATCTCACACATTAACCAACATAAACTATCATAATACATACTAATACCTCTTATACTCATGGATCTACCATGATCGATGATCTATTTCATCAAACATTCACCAAACTCAAGCAAAACATAATCTATGCTAAGAAAAATTAGGGTTTCTAACTTTTTGAAAAACTTAGTTTCCATTTCTTGCTTTAGATCCAGCTTTTGATCCTTAAAAGGGTTAGATCTAAATATGAAACACTTATTAACACATAGATCTATGGTTTTAAACCTCAAGATCATAACTTTACATCATCAAAAATCAAATCAAATAAAAAGAAAATAAACTATATTAAGTAGGAATCTTTTATACCTAGATCTTTGTTCTTGCTTCCTTGTTCTTCATGAACCTAGGATGCATCAAAGATCAACCTCTTCTAAAGTAGATGGTGATATTGTATAGTTTGAAGATCCAAAACCTCTTCCTCTCACTCCCTTGTACCAGCCGAAAATGGCTTCCTCACTCTCCCTTTTTGTTTGTTTTCTTTCTTAGCTTTATAGAAGAAGATGAGATAAAAGCTTGTGTATTAATGTGATGAAGGTTATATATTATTAGTGAAAGTATACACATACAGTTATTACAAGTATATATTATCTCCCAACTTAGCTTGCTTCTCTCCCTCATTTAGCTTGTAAATTAAGCAAAATAAGTGGCTTGGATAAGAGTGTGACACCTAATGTAGTTGGTAAGAGTGGTTGAACAACTTTGAAAACTAAAACAAGTTATCATCATTACATCACATGGCCTCTCCTTATCTCCTCCTAGTTGGGCCAAAATTTTTGGGCCTCTTCCTCCCAATTTGGTCTAGTTTTTAATGCTTTATTTAACTTATCAAATGTCCAAAATGTCTCTTAACAAATGAGCTAAAATTTGGGCTTTACATTTAATTCTTTTGGGCTCTCAAATTAAAATATATGGGCCATGAAATTAGGTTAGGTTCAATACCTTTAATTCTATCTTATCCTAATCATTTAATTAGGGTTTCTATTCCCCATATATGTAATTCAAATCCTTACCCATGTCTATTTAATTTCTTAACCTAATTAGACTTGTTTTAATTATATTATAAAATTAATTAGTTGAGATGTATAAAATAAATCTCTTAGGGTTAGTTTATATTTTAAATACTAACATCCTTCCATATTATAACTGTTAGGTTAGTTAATTTACATACCTAATGTATAATTAAGTTACATTAGTTTTCTTTTTATTTATTTTATATATAATAAACAAATATAAACAATCAAATAATATAAATATTCATACCAAATAATTTAATACTTTGAGACATGTCCCACAAATCTCATACTGTATTTATCCTTATCATTCCTTCAAATACATAAAAATCAATTCTAGGATTTTGAAATTTTGTAACCTATATTTTCTCTATTCTCTTTTAATTATTAAACCATATAGGTTCTTCTTAAAAAATTTAAATAAATCCTTATATTCCCATCTAGGTTTTTTTCTTTAACCTTTATTTTAATCATTTAAGATCTTATAATCTTTCTGGTTGTCACAGCCTACGAAAGGGACTGCTTAAACAAAGGGATTTTGAACTACAATTTGGGCAACATCGTCAAGCGCTTGTACAAACCAGGGACCACCTAGAGGACAAACCAATCTATGGGGGAGAAGATAAGCTTCCCTCAGGCGGCGCTCAGCAAGTATGGCAAGACTTAGTACAGCTTCATCTGTGCCAATATTATGCCCACCCGCCACATCAGCGATGTCACAAAGGAGCGGACCATTCTGCTATTTGCTAACGTCACTAGACTAGACGTGGACATCGGCGACGCCATTCAAGAATTAATTCTGAAGGGGATTAAGGGTATCTCTTCTGGAGGGCTTCCTCACCCTTCGCTGATCACCCAACTATATAAAAGGGCAAGATTTCCGTGGCGTTTGGAGGAGCTAGTAGACTTTCCTATGGAGACCATTGATCATGTGCTCATCCAACGCTATGGAGTCTGGGACGGAGCCGAATCTCACCCCCGCGGTGAAGGGTACTTGCCAGCTACTCTGTCGCCACTTACAGAGGCTGGGCCCTCTACTCAGACTGCCGAGCTTCGTGCGTCATCAACCGGTCCACTGGTAGAAATCCTGGCATCTCTGAACCTGTTGCATCAAAAAGTAGACAACCAGTCTAGGAGGATCACCAGAAGGATTGACATAGTTGCACAGAGGCAGGATCGATTCACACAGTATTATGCTGAGTTTGACACCACAGTGGCAAACATCTATACACAGTTTAGCAGAGATGATCCTGAGTCAGTGCCATACCAGTTCCCCCAGATGCCTCTATTCCCTCCATATCCACTATAATCTCCTGAGGTAGAAGGCGATGACGACGTCAATGACGAAGGTGGCGCAGGCCATGGTGGCAGCGACGACTGATTGGATCCCCATGGCAGGCCCTTACATACTGATTTCTGCATTACTGGCCAATAAGGGCATTGCCTGATTCACGTCTGGGGAGAGATTTCATTTTATTATTATATATGAGTTGTTATATATGAATTGTAGTTTGGCACCTTTTGGGCTTTCGTAGCCTCAGACTTATTATGTTTTGGTTTATCATGTACGGATCTATCATTGTCATATTTGGTTTTATTTAATTATGTATGGATGCTTGAACAGTTTATATTTTTATATATGGATGTTTTTTTATTATCAACATGTGTAGTATATAGCCATCTTTTGGGAATTATACAGATTGGTATACTTGATGCCATTTTATGGCTGTATTACCCTATTTTGAGCTGTTATTATGCAATGGTTTACATTTCTTTTTATCTTTTGTGTCATGCTATAGCTTTTGGATTAACCCTATCTGTAACTGTTGATATGATTGGTGGGTTATATATAGTTAGATTTTTGATTGTGGCCAATGATATGCGTGTGTTATGGCTTTGTCAAAGAGGTCAAGCAATTATGAATGAGATTCTTAGATTACTTTTTAGTTAAGACTGCTGTTAATCCTGTCTAGCCTATCGAGCACGTGTTAACTGTTATAGCTAGTTATGCTTCTAATAGACTTAATTGGTAATTTTTACGAAATTTTTTTTCGTTAGCTCTTACAACTTAAGTGAGTCGGTGATAGTAAGATTTAGATTCTTATGCAAGTTCGGATACATTCGTGGTCTAATAACATATAAAAAATATATAAAAAAAAAGAAGAGAATAAATCGATAACTTTAGTTGACTGAGTTTGATTACGTGACTTTTGTTACTCGAGTTATTAGATCCTTAGGAGTGTTCTACACCTAGTGCCCTAAAGCCATCTGGTATGGGAGTCATTGATCAAAAGCTCGTTACATGGATAACTCTGAATAGCCTAATATGATTAGACATTGCACGGTCATGCTTGAGGTTATATCAGTAAAAATATAACGAATAAAATTATAGTTTGGCTTAAGTTTAGCTACGTGGCTAGTGTTACCTGAGTTATTAGATCCTTAGGGGTGTTCTACGCCTAATGCCCTAAAGCCATCTGGCTTGGGAGTCATTGATTGAAAAGTTGCTACATACATAACTCAGCCTAAGGTAGCCGAATTTTGTACAAGTCAAATATAGACGTTCTCATGCTAATACTGAGTGGTCTGTTCTTGCATTTGCTATCTTGTTCCTAATACTTGATGTAACTTGAGCGTTTAGAGTTGACATTGTCTGTTTTACAATTGTCTATGTTTATGAAGTATAATTAGTTAGTATAGTTGGCAGTCACACACACAGAGATTTGGATCGGTAGCAGACTAAGCTAGAAGTTTGATCGTAGCCTTATTTATGATTTTGCTTCTGCTTTGAAATCGTTATTCCTATCCTTAAGGCCACAATGCGGGTATATAGTAGTTCAGCGTATAATGCGCTGCTATATTTGCTTGTTATTATTTTTATTCAGATAATTTTGCTTAGGGACAAGCAAAAGCTTAAGTTTGGGGGTATTTGATGAGTGTGATTTATACCCGCGAATCGAGCACTCTAAACCTTAAGAAGCTGCCTGTTTATCTCATATTATACTGCTTTTATATATTATGTGTTATTATTTGGCTTAAAAGTGATTTGCAGGGATTATTAGGTCATTTCCAGTTTTTAAGGGCAAAATTGTCATTTTCAGACAGCCAGCGATGCAACGCCTGGTTTCCTTTGTAAACTGGCACCCCAGCGCCTGTTTATGCCAGCAAGGCCAGTGCCAGCGCAGTAGCGCCAAGACAAAGAACAAAAGTGGCACCGCAGTGCTACATGCCTGCTAGCTCACCACCTTAGTGCACTGCGACACTCCTATTCCTGCATAAAGATGGCGCCACAACGCTACTTAACGACCAGAGTACTTTGACTGGCACCACAGCACCTGTACAAGGCATAATGGTGGTGCCGCAGTGCCACCTTCGGTTTTTAGGAAGACAACAAAGTATATGACCTAGCTGCTTATCAAACTTTTAAATCTTATTATACCAACAACCACTTATTAGTTTAGAGGGAGAATAAAGAATAGAGAGATAGCTAGTTTAGCAAGAGAGAAAGTTGGATCTTCAAGTCTTCCAAGTTCATTGCTTCCTTCAGTGCTCGGATTCTACACGGCGAAGAGAAGAGTTGGAGCCAGAAAACTTCAAAACAGGATTTTTCTTTATCCAAATCTTTCATTCATTTGTGTGTTTTGAGCATGTTGAATACTTTGATAATGTTTATTAGTTTTATAGTTATGAACTAATTCCATTTCTAGGATTGCAATGTAACCTAATTATTAGTTTAATTGAATTTCTCTCCTATTTATTATAATGAATCATGTTTGAATGGGTTATTGTATTTCATGCTTATTTATTGATTGCTTGGCTAAGGAATTGATATGTTTATTAATTGATATTGGAAAATGGATGTTAATGCCTAACCCTAATTACAACAAAACTTGTTATGACCATGCCTATGGGAATGGGAGCATATTTTGCATAATAGAATAGGAATATTTCTATTTACCTTGTGTAACCATTTAGAATTAAGCTTAATGACCCTTAGCTTAATTATTTTCACTATGGGAATATTATGATTTATTTAGCTAAGGGATTTATATTTGACCATCGAAAGAGGCTTATGTGTACTCATTATTCTCGGTTGACCATTCTTGTGATTTGTTAGATAATTGGAGAGTTAGGAGATTAGACGAAGCATTAGAGGAGTTTTAATCCTAGCTTGCCATATTTGATACAACTCGATCTCACATTTTACTGTTTTTAATCATATAGTTTTAAACACACCATCGCTTTTTACTTGTTTAGCTAAGACCGAATTGATATAATTTTAGTATTTGAATTGCGTTAGTACTATTTCCTCGTGGGTTTGACACTTAACTTATTATTGTATTATTTGTTAGACCATGTATACTTGCGCGAGTTTATTGATCGTGAAACGACCAACAACAACACCGGAAGGGAAAAAAAATGTAATTTTGACAATACAACATAAACAACAATCGTCCAGCTAAGGATAGGCTAACAAAGAACCACTGCAGCAATCCCGAGTGCAAATTTCGTAAGACAGATCCACGGACTACCTTCGGACACTTGAAGATGCTATTCTATTCAAGGACCCATATTCCCAGATTCAAAAATGGTCAAGCTCAATGTTATTACGTAGCTCTCGAAAAGTGTGACAACCCCAAATCCGGTCCGCCACGATACTACTATCGTCAAACTATTACATCTTTTATTCATTACTAAAAGAGTATAACTTCGCTTTATTACAATTAAAAATGTAAATTCTTTCTATATCCAAGATCTTGTATAATGACCCCAAACCCTTTATAAGTTTCAAATCTCGGTCATATACCATCCCTGTTTATACATCATAACTGATGTTACAAAAATGCGGAATAACTAAAACTTTTCTATCTCCTTGAATAAAATCTTTCATTGAGTTCATAATCTTGAATTAATTACATAACCTTAAATTAATTATAAAATATGATTCACTATGTTCGAATTACTGCATAAACGTATACATCTCAGTTCGAAACCCCTATATAACATAATTTTACAATTTTAACATGTATAAAACATTGAAATCTATTATCGTATACATCTTCTAGAACCTAAGCATGGTTCAAGAACATATATTTAAATAAACAGAAATCTCCGAACTCTATCACGTAGCACGTAACTTTTATCGTGAGTCCTTAACCTGCAAAAGTGGTTATTTGCAAGAGTAAGCTCGACAACTCAACAATTCTAACATTTTTCATTCATCACATAACATATAATTTCATACTCAGTTCATACATTCATAATCAATTAATATTTACTACGCATGTTACTTTTCACATAACAAGCATATCATCAAAGATCAACTTTTAATCTCATACATATCTCATATACAGTTCATATATAAGTTAACATTATCATGGTGTAATATAATTCATCTAACAGTTATTGAATTCATATATCAAATAAGAACTGAAAGACTTACTTGGCTCGTAGTTTAACAACTACGACTTAACTGCTTATAGATATCTGCACTTCGTGTAATCCTACACAATTATACATGGATTCATACTTATCAGTTATACGCATCCATACATTCTTAACATAATAACAATTGATACATTGTTGTCTAACTTGGTTCTTAGAACCTTCGTTTTACTTTCTCATTGTATTCTTAGAATAACTATGTACGTATAGGTATACCTTAACCATACATACTTACTATCATCCTTCATATACACATGCCCACCTACAACTAATCTATTTATATATAGCTAGTATAGTACATCTTTAAAACATGCTCGCACAGTGCATATCACGTCTAACTAGCGTGGTGCACATACCAATCACGACTAGAGGCATATAAGTCCAATCATTCTTGTTCATAAAGTCAGAGTGCAAACAACTCAATGTTCAATCATCTTACTTTTCAACTTTCTAAGTTTTACCTTTCAAAATCCTTGTCATGCTTAAGCTAGTCATGCAAGGCTACTATGTTCATCATGTATACATATGAGGAGTCAAAATAATGTTAAGACGCATGCTCACAAATATCTTCATCATTATGACAACCCGAATTTTCAGAAATTGTTAAAATAAGAATTTAATGAATGAAATTCTTATTATGACGTGTTTTGCTTGTAAGTATATATATATATATATATATATATATATATATATTCATATATTGGGATGATAAGGTTTAATAGTTAATTTAACTATTGAAGAAATTAAATGAAGTTATTACGAAAAAAAAATTAACTAAATATTATTAGTTAATTTAATTAAGTTAAATATTATATTAGGAAATAATATAATTTGGTTATTACTCCTTCTTGGCAGTGAAATTATTATGAATTAAATCTCATAAATAATGTGAGTATTCACTTAATTAAAATAGTGAATTAATATAAATATAATTGTTTTAATAAGATAGGAAGGTAATATATTACATGTAAGAGTAATACGGTTATGTAATGGCTTAATATATTATATTTAGCCAAGTGAATGTAAATGGAGTATGAGAATGAGAAGAACCAATATAACTATAAATAAATATTGGTGTTAGGATTAATGAATTAAATAAATATCTAAATTGTGATTAAAAGTATAGATTAAATAAATTATCTTGAGACAATTTATAAAAGGAAGGAAACGGTAAAATTATACATAAAAATTGTATAATGTATTAAAATAATTAATGGAATAAATATTAATTATTTTAATAGAAAGGTTTGATTTAAGTTGAGGTGTTATGAATATAATTTCGTAATGTGTGGAGTAATAGTTATACATATTATAATTGTATAATTATTCAATGTAGCTAGCTAAATAATTTAGCAATAAAGTGTAGCGTGACATAGGTATCTATAGTAAAAGGAATATTTAAATAATCAAGAAGAGAGTCTAATGGAGTTAGCCAAACAAGGCTTAGAGACTTTCCATATTTTTAACGGCTGGAAACTTTTCCTTTGTATAACCGATATAAATTAAAATTACGTAACTTTCATCAGTTTATTTCTCCTTCACATGAGTAAAGAAAACACAGAGAGAAAAATGGAGCTTAAAGAGAAATTGAAAAGAGGGAAGAGAAACTCTGAGAATCAAGATGAAAAGGAGGATTAAACAAGGACTTTCAATCATCTATTCTAAATTTAAATAAGAATCAAAGGTAAATTTTTGGAGTTTCTAGCTTTGGTTTTATTTTTTAAAAGTTCTTCTTTGTAATTAGTTTTGAGATTGTTAAGAGATTGATCATATATGTTAATTGGTATGTATAATTTGTTATATGTAATCTATAACAGGTTTTCATGTAATCATATTCGTGGAAACATGTGTTGGAAGAAGAAATTTGATTTTATGGCTTAGTATATATATTTTGGTCCATTTTAAGGCTTAAATTGATGGTTAGATCATGTATATAATCTGAGATTGATAATAAATGTTGTTAGTATGTTGAAAGGCAAAAATAACGAAGTTTAAACGGATTGATTTGGTTAGGAATTGAATCCGTGGTGAATGATTGCGCTAAAACATGTTAAAACATATAAAACTAATATGAACATGAGTTTAGGTCAAATTTTAGGTTACCTAATGTTTCTGTAAATTATGGATTCCTTGGTATGTTGTAGTTCTATGAATTGCAAATTCATAGAGTCGAAAACGGACTCAATTGGATGTGTATAACTTGAGTAATGAAGATTTGAAGGAGAAAACGTCCAAAAATCGCGAGAACATTGATCTTTAAAGTCTGGTTCTGCTACCAGGCGAAGCTGCTCTGTGCCCTAAGCCTTTTGGGGCGCAGCTTCCCTTTATGGCACAGCTGCACCGATTCCAAGGCTTAAAGGGGCGCAGCTGCGCTGGACACATATCAGGCGCAGACGTGCCCGAGTGGACTGTTTCGACGTCCTGTAGTAAAATGACCATAACATTCTCATACGGACTCGGATTGAGGTGATTAAAGATGATCCGGAACGAGCCGTGACAAGTGTTAATGAAAGTAAAAAGTGTTTTAAGTCAAATGAAATGAACATTATAATATATGAAATGAGGTTAGTATAAAACCAATAAGTAGTCCTAGCAAGACTTAAACACTTGAATGAATTTTGAATATTACGAAAAAGAAATATAGTGAAATATAAGTCGATAGTTAACACAATCAAATTGAACATTGTGTATTGATAATAGAAAGGGTTATGAGCTGCAGAGTAAAGTTTACATTACAACTAATATGCTTTGCTATGTGACTAATAGTTGATGTGCATGATTATATAATTGTGTAGGGCACGTGAAGTGCAGATATCTGTATACTGTTAAACTGTTATTGGTAAACAACGATTAAGGCAAGTCTTTCAGTTCCTATTTTCTACGTGAACCTGATGATGAACTGTTTTAAATTATTTTGTAAAGAGCATGATATGTTGTATATATGTTGTAAGCATGAAATGTTAAAGTCAATTTATGACTACATTGATTGATTAAAGAATGTTGATTGTGTAAGGAACTCAATCTTTATATTCGTTATGTGAAGTAAAGCATGTATGCCATGTTACTTTAATTATTATGAGATGTATGTTGAGCATGTATTTATGTGCTATGTGATGCATGAAATCTGTTAGATCTTGCTGAGCTGTCGAGCTCATTCTTGCAAATAATCACTTTTGCAAGTTAAGGATTCAAGGTAACGCTATGTGCTACTTGAAAGAAATGAATCAGATGTAATGCATGAAGACTTATATACTTTGGCTGAATTGTTATTATTTTGGACCCTGTTTAAGGTTTAAGATAATGTATTTGATAATGTATGACGGTTAACAGATGTTGAGTTGTAAAGTTTAAATTTTACCCGATGTATAAGGGTTGTTGAATGTGGTTGTAAGTTTTAGTTTATAATAACACTGACGAAGCGATTCATGAAATAAAGTTGGATCAAAGTTATGTAATGATAAAGGTTGAGATTTAGGAAAATAAAGAAGGAATAATATAAACTTTTTAAATATTCCGTATTTTTAGTGATTGTATCATTGATTAATGATGTAAAGTCTGAGCAAGGATGTATTGTTAACGACAGATGTCGAGAGTTGTACTGTATAAATTTTTGGATCGTTACAGTTGGTATCAAAGCTGATAGGTTATACACCTTAGGTAAGAGTACCTTAGGCTATAACCTTAAAGAATAAGAAGTTAAGTTACGTATAACGAAAAGGTGATTCCTTTCACATACGTAGAAGTATAGGATGAGTTAAGTCCTAGAAATATTATAAGAAGAAGGTAAGAATAACGAGGAATAAAACTCGAATAAAATATTGAACATTATTAACGAAGTTAGAAATTCTTAAAAGAAGAGTTAATAAATAAACAAGATTCAAAGAAGAATCTTGAAGAGATATGAAGATGAGAATCATGAGTTACCTAACTCCAATAATAAAGATGACGAATAACGATGAATAGACGAAGTCTATAGGATTAAATCATAATGAGGTCCTGATATAACTTGATGAAAGGAAAAGATAAGAAGCTTTAAAACAAAACGATAATGAGATAAGAAAGAATCATATAGGAGATGATTATAGAATAAGGTCACGACGTGATCTTTTAAAGTTGAAGACAGATGGCCAGTAATGATTGAATAGTTATAGTTTGATGCTATAACGAGAATGTACTATGATATAGTACGAGGTTAACTCACGAGGAGTTATAAATGATGAGATGCAAAAAATTCGTATCGAGTAAAGAGCAAGTTATGAGCAAGATAGAGTTAGGTGGGATTTCAATTGAAGAATCATGTGATGGCTGAGTTGTACAAACCTTTGTATGGGCGAGGGTTTTGTGCTTGCACTTAGTTTATCACATTGATAATCATTGGAATGTTGGTGTCGCGCTATCAATGTATATGTGGTGAAAAGGTGATTCTTTTCTCATATGTATATTTGATAGTTAGAGACTATTAAGATTAGTAAGATGTTATTAGGATTAAGTGCGCATTCTTAAAACTCATGCTTATGGTAAGTTCATGACTCATAATCATATGGTATGTATGGAACTCCTCAGCGAATGGACGCCTATGGTCTGACTAGGAAGTTCTTAAACTCATATTATTGTGGAATGTTCCTGACTTCCAAAGTGTGGAAAGTTTGATGAACTATAATGGGAATAGAAAGGTTATGTTGTAGGAAACAATGATGTTAAGTAATGATGGAGTAAAAATTTAATTGATGGAGAAAGTGTTATATTCTAAATCTCCTAGCTTTGCTAGATTTTTGAAATTTATTGACTTCGTGCTGATGTTGCACTTCTGTTTTCTTGAAAAATATTGGATCAAATGATGGAACCAATGAATTTTTTTAAAAATAGTGCTATTATTCACATGTCTATGCTAATTACTTCAGCTAGACAAAAATAATTTTAAATTTTCAAAATGTATTTTATGTGTTCTATGCATCATTTGATATGGTGTAGAGACAATAATCGATGAAGTTATTAATGCAGTTAAACCTAGTGTTGGATGTGATCGTATGATCGTCAACCCACTATGGTATGATGTAGTATGACGATGTCATGTAATGACGAAATCCTTAACGTACCATTATTACGGTACGGGTATCAGGATATTATGAAAAGATTTATTTATTTTTAGTTTCCTTAAACTATAAAAAGAAAGGGGGATTTATTTACTTTTAGTTTCTTTAAATAAATTTTTTTTTGAGTTGGTTAAAGATATATATATATATATATATATATATATATATATATCTCAATTGATGTCCGAGTTATTGCTAGAAGTCTATGCTACTTGATTCAGCTAGACGAATATTGAAAGATGTTCATGAAATTCAAGCATTCTTTGTCAAACTATACCAAACCAAATTGTTTTGGTGTGGATTCAAATGTTAAGAAGCTGAGGTGAACAACCCTATAAAAGGAGATATGTTATCGGAGACAATGGTTTCGAAAGTAACGCATATAGTCGTTACGATGTTAAGATGTAATACGTTGTGCACGACGTAGGGGTACGATAGGCTGATCACCTTGAGTACTTGCAGAGAGTGTTTTCAGTCTGTGTGGTTGCTAAACATTCTGTTAAAGATGGTTTATAGTGGTGATGCACTATTAAACCTGGAGAAGAGTTCAAGGTCTTATGACCCCTCAGCATGAATTGGAATCTTTTAAATTCCTGTTATTCATATCGCTTCCCAATTATTGAGCAATTGTGGAAGATTCTTATTATTCTGAAGGTGAAGGTGGCAAGAATGATATTCCTTAGAAAGAAATAGTTGTAGAACACAATAAGTTAGTGAATAAGATTAACGTAAAATCTACTTTGATAGATTGAATGAATGAATATTAATAAAAATTTTGAGGACGAAATTCTTAGAAGAAGGGGTGAATGTGATAACCCGAATACTTATAAGATAGTGAATTATGAAGTATATGTCTTCGACGAGTAAAGTATATGGTAATGATCCTTAGAAAGGAAATGAACGAGTTAGATAATATATAATATTTGAAACATAATTGTGTTTAATTGAAGGTTATGAAATAAAACCTAAAATTTGTTGAAGAACGGAATGTAGTAGAATATATATGTATAACCTATATTAAGGTAATGTGTTGAAATTATTCAACGATAAATGTTTTTAAAGAGATTTGATGGAAACCTGAGTAAGGTAGGGTTTCGGTGATTCCGAGGACGGAATCCTTATAAGGAAGGAAGGATGTGATAACTCGAATTTTCAGAAATTGTTAAAATAAGAATTTAATGAATGAAATTCTTATTATGACGTGTTTTGCGTGTAAGTATATATATATATATATATATATATATATATATATATATATATATTCATATATTGGGATGATGAGGTTTAATAGTTAATTTAACTATTGAAGAAATTAAATGAAGTTATTACTGAAAAAAAAATTAACTGAATATTATTTGTTAATTTAATTAAGTTAAAGATTATATTATGAAATAATATAATTTAGTTATTATTCCTTGTTGGCAGTGGAATTATTATGAATTTAATCTCATAAATAATGTGAGTATTCACTTGATTAAAATAGTGAATTAATATAAATATAATTATTTTAATAAGATAGGAAGGTAATATATTATATGTAAGAGTAATACGGTTATGTAATGGCTTAATATATTATATTTAACCAAGTGAATGTAAATGGAGTATAAGAATGAGAAGAACCAATATAACTATAAATAAATATTGGTGTTAGGATTAATGAATTAAATAAATATCTAAATTGTGATTAAAAGTATAGATTAAATAAATTATCTTGAGATAATTTATAAAAGAAAGGAAACGGTATAATTATACATAAAAATTGTATAATGTATTAAAATAATTAATGTAATAAATATTAATTATTTTAATGGAAAGGTTTGATTTAAGTTGAGGTGTTATGAATATAATTTCATAATGTGTGGAGTAATATTTATACATATTATAATTGTATAATTATTCAATGTAGCTAGCTAAATAATTTAGCAATAAAGTGTAGCGAGACATAGGTATCATATAGTAAAAGGAATATTTAAGTAATCAAGAAGAGAGTCTAATGGAGTTAGCCAAACAAGGCTTAGAGACTCTCCATATTTCTAATGGCTGGAAACTTTTCCTTTGTATAATCGATACAAATTAAAATTACGTAACTTTCATCAGTTTATTCCTCCTTCACATGAGTAGAGAAAACACAGAGAGAAAGATGGAGCTTAGAGAGAATTGAGAAGAGGGAAGAGAAACTCTAAGAATCAGGATGAAAAAGAGGATAAAACAAGGACTTCCAATCATCTATTCTAAATTTAAAGAAGAATCATTGGTAAATTTTTGGAGTTTCTAGCTTTGGTTTTATTTTCTAAAAGTTCTTCTTTGTAATTAGTTGTGAGATTGTTAAGAGATTGATCATATATGTTAATTGGTATGTATAATTTGTTATATGTAATCTATAACAGATTTTCATGTAATCATATTTGTGGAAACATGTGTTGGAAGAAGAAATTTGATTTTATGGCTTAATATATATATTTTGGTCCATTTTAAGGCTTAAATTGATGTTTAGATCATGTATATAATCTGAGATTGATAATAAATGTTGTTAGTATGTTGAAAGGCAAAAACAGCGAAGTTTAAACGGATTGATTTGGTTAGGAATTGAATCCGTGGTGAATGATTGCGCTAAAACATGTTAAAACATATAAAACTAATATGAACATGAGTTTAGGTCAAATTTTAGGTTACCTAATGTTTCTGTAAATTATGGATTCCTTGGTATGTTCTAGTTCTATGAATTGCAAATTCATAGAGTCGAAAACAGACTCAATTGGATGTGTATAACTTGAGTAATGAAGATTTGAAGGAGAAAACGTCCAAAAATTCGCGAGAACAGTGATCTTTAAAGTCTGGTTCTGCTACCAGGTGAAGCTGCTCTGTGCCCTAAGCCTTTTGGGGCGCAGCTTCCCTTTATGGCACAGCTGCACCGGTTCCAAGGCTTAAAGGGGCGCAGCTGCGCTGGACACATATCAGGCGCAGACGTGCCCGAGTGGACTGTTTCGACGTCCTGTAGTAAAATGACCATAACATTCTCATACGGACTCGGATTGAGGTGATTAAAGATGATCCGAAATGAGAACGAGTAGACCTACAACTTTTGTTCTTTAACTCTTTCGATTTGAGGTCTTTAGCTAGGGTCAAAATGGTCATCGTTGTGACTGATGCGTATTCGAAGGCAATCGGAGGGCGTCAGACATGCACATACGCAAGTATAGTGCTGTCGACGATAATAGATGTTGTTATAAGTTATAAAATATGAATGTTAGTATATATAATGATGCTTAACATTAATAAATGATGTATTAGATTAGTTGTATAAGCACACTAAGCATGCACAAGAGAGACAATTCGGGCCGGTGACGAATGAACGTCAAAACGCCGTGACAAGTGTTAATGAATGTAAAAAGTGTTTTAAGTCAAATGAAATGAACATTATAAGATATGAAATGGGGTTAGTATAAAACCAATAAGTAGTCCTAGCAAGACTTAAACACTTGAATGAATTTTGAATATTACGAAAAAGAAATATAGTGAAATATAAGTCGATAGTTAACACAATCAAATTGAACATTGTGTATTGATAATAGGAAGGGTTATGAGATGCAGAGTAAAGTTTACATTACAACTAATATGCTTTGTTATGTGACTAATAGTTGATGTGCATGATTATATAATTGTGTAGGGCACGTGAAGTGCAGATATCTGTATACTGTTAAACTATTATTGGTAAACAACGATTAAGGCAAGTCTTTCAGTTCCTATTTTCTACGTGAACTTGATGATGAACTGTTTTAAATTATTTTGTAAAGAGCATGATATGTTGTATATATATTGTAAGCATGAAATGTTAAAGTCAATTTATGACTACATTGATTGATTAAAGAATGTTGATTGAGTAAGGAACTCAATCTTTATATTTGTTATGTGAAGCAAAGCATGTATGCCATGTTACTTTAATTATTATGAGATGTATGTTGAGCATGTATTTATGTGCTATGTGATGCATGAAAGCTGTTAGATCTTGCTGAGCTGTCGAGCTCATTTTTGCAAATAATCACTTTTGTAGGTTAAGGATTCAAGGTAATGCTATGTGCTACTTGAAAGAAATGAATCAGATGTAATGCATGAAGACTTATATACTTTGGCTGAATTGTTATTATTTTGGACCCTGTTTAAGGTTTAAGATAATGTATTTGACAATGTATGACGGTTAACAGATGTTGAGTTGTAAAGTTTAAATTTTACCCGATGTATAAGGGTTATTGAACGTGGTTGTAAGTTTTAGTTTATAATAACACTGACGAAGCGATTCATGAAATAAAGTTGGATCAAAGTTATGTAATGATAAAGGTTGAGATTCAGGAAAATAAAGAAGGAATAATATAAAAGTTTTAAATATTTCATATTTTTAGTGATTTTATCATTGATTAATGATGTAAAGTCTGAGTAAGGATGTATTGTTAACGACCGATGTCGAGAGTTGTATTGTATGAATTTTGGGGTCATTACAATCATATACGCATAACTAGCATCGTTAATCACTTTAAATATGCTTAAATCATGTCTCATGCATGCTTACTAACTTTTATGATTTCTAACATAGTATAAATACATGTAGGCCAACTAAGTGATGTTAAAGACAGTATCATATATGTCAAGAAATATCAGAATGTTATCCTACCATGCTCATGCATTTTAGCGCCCAAAACGTCTAAGTTTATCTTTTGAAACATCTTAACCTTCAATCATGTATGCTGGAGTGTGTGCTCAACACTTTAGACTTGCATTTCAGGCCTATTTAGACCATACGATCATGCTCACAAAGTCATAATATACACATGTTACGTATATGTCAAAGTTCCCTTTAACAATTCTAAGTTCATTTTGTAACTATAAATTTTCGTTCCATAATATATACTAACATGGTTATACATGCATCATGCTACGCTAAGATACTCATATATGCATATTAATCTAGTTCACATGCTTGCCTAATGAGATACCACATGTTAGCACATAACAACTGTAACGACCCCAAAATTCATACAATAATATTCTCCTTCTCGATCGTTAACAATACAACTTTAATCTATTTTTACATCATTATTTGATATTAAAAATCACTAAAAATGTTGAATATTTAAAACTTTTATAAAAATGTTGTTTATTGCACTGGATCGCAACCTTAACATTACAAATATTTAATTCAATTCTATTACATGAATCGCTACAACGGAAAGACTATACAAAGCCTAACATTACAATTATTATCCATACACATCGGATAACTCAACTTACAACTTAACTATGATGATACAATCAAAACATCAATTACATTTCTCATAAAACATTAGTAATCTTCGTGAATATTGATCTCTACAATTCACTAAGCACATATCATTACCTTGCATCCTTGACCTGCAAAAATGGTTATTTGCAAGAGTGAGCTCGACAGCTCAGCAAGACCTAACAGTTTTCATGCATCACATAGCACATAATAGCATGCTCAACATACATCTCATAATCATTAAAGTAACATAGCATACATGCTTTAACTCATATAACAAATATAAAGATTAAGTTCCTTACCCAATCAACATTATTTAAACAAATCAATGTAGTCATAAATTGACTTTAACATTTCATGCTTATAACATATATAACATATATAACATACCATTCTCTTTGCAATACAATTTAAAACAGTTCATCAAGTTCACGTAGAAAATAAGAACCGAAAGACTTGCCTGGCTCGTAGATTACCAATTACCAAAAATCAGCTTAATATAATCTGCTCCATGATCCTATATAACGTATTACCATACGCATAAATTATTAGTCTCATAGCGTCGTTTAGCAAACGCTTAAGTAACTTCTATCTTATACTTTCTAATTCTCTTCTATTTACTCGTTTGACACTCACTGTCAAATCATATGTATAATTAACAATATCAGTTAATTATCACATAGCTAATCCTCATCGTTAGTTAACCAATCTAGGTTAACTCATTCCTCATTAACTAATACGTTAATACTTAATTACCACGTAACTAATCACATCACATAATCATATTATATTTCACATGATTAATCAATTAATAATTACATACTCATTTTAAATTATAATTAAACAAATTATAATTTAAACATCCACTTTAATCAAATTATAATTAAACAATCATCAACTACATCATGCATTAAATCATAATTTAAACATATTTAATTTAAATTAAACCATTATTTAGATTACAATTAATCAATTTCAATTCATGCACTCATTAGATAAATTATAATTAAAATAAGTTATAATTTAAGTTACACCTTTACCTTACTTATAACTATTCCAAATTATAACCACATATTAAGTTATAATTAAACAAATTATACTCCAAGTTAACATCTACTTTGATTTAAAATTAATCAAACTATATTCATTTAACAATTCATAACTTAAATTAAACCTTCAATTTAATTATAATTACATATTAAATTATATTAACATAACTTATTATCATTATTTTAGCATTTTAAGGTATGCTAACATGTCATCAAACTTAGCTTTTCAAAATACACAAAAAATAAAGCTTTACTTCCTGTATACCCCCCGCCGGGGCGGGGGTACTTGGACTTGCAAGGCCCGCCGGGGCGGGCCCCTTCCAGGGGTTCAAGTTTTGCTCACAAACTGTGCATAGAAAAAAGCCAATTTGGCTTATTTCTCCACACCAAACTCCAATTCCAGACAACACAATTCATAACAACTTTATAGAAAACATAAATTCTAAACTCCCAACATGTTTTAACATATGAAATCGTCAAAACACACAATTTAAAACAACCAATTTCATGATTTTTAAAGAAAAGCCCTTGATAAGTGTTCTTGATGAAATTGAACACTATAATTTGTTTTCTAATTCAAAATTCAGGTATATTGAATTCGTTTATAACCATATTAACATAATCTAACATCAATTTAAACAACAACTAACAATCAACCATGAAATTTTGGTTTTAAAAAAAAACTATATATATATATATATATATATATTTTTTTCAGAATACTTTCACTGTGACTTTTTGATGAACATGAATTCTTCATGTTCATCATATCTTCATGAATTAGACAACTAACATCATCATACAATTCATTCATAAACAACTTATGAACACGTTATGTAGATATAATCATGTATATACCAATTTTATAAAAGTTCAATTAACAGAGAACTAACAACGAAGAACATAAAACATAATCTTTAAAATTCAAGGGTTAAAATCATACCCTTGATGCTTAGTGAGGAAGAAGATGGTGAGGTTTAGCAATGACTCTCTCAAGGCCTTCCTCTTTTCCTCTTCTTCTTTTCTCTTCTTCTTTTCTCTTCTTCTTCCTTCTTTTCTCTCTAGTTCTAGTTTCTCTGTGTTTATTTCTAACACAGACTAACCCTTCTAACTATTCTAACTCACGTATATTATAATCTAACTTACAAACAATATACGTATAAGACATAATTATAAAACACATAACCTACAAAACATAATTACCCTATACTAATTACAATTAAAGTATAGGTTACAACATTTTAGAATTTAAAAAACCCTAAGTCTTGTTTGGCAAAACAACATTATTTTTTAAAAAACAGGTTTTAATAATTAAGGCCTCATTTGACAAAACGGATTTAAAACGGTGCAAGGGCCTTGTTTGGTAAAACGGTTTTAAAAACTCTTTTAATTCTTTTAACAAATCCTTTAACAAATCTTTTTAATGCTATCTTCTAATTAATTAAATTTCAACTCTAATTTAATTAATTAGAAATTAACATCAATTATTCACATAAAAAAATTATCACATAACAATTATAATCACTCGCTAATTATAATTTCATGTAACAATTACCACATAACTCGTCTAATTTAATTATCTCAATTAAATTAGAACTATAACATAAAATCATTATATCAATTAACTTAAATACTAAATATTTATTTAATTAATATACTACACTTAACTACATTACTCCATAATAATCACATAATTATTTACTTAACTCAATAAATAATTCAATTAAAATATTTATTTACTCCAATAAATATTAAAATTAACATTTAAATTATCTTCGCATAAATTCACATATTTCACCATATATGACACATATACACATTCTCAAACTCAAAACGTTTCATAATAAGAATTTTATTTGTTAAATTCTCATTTATTATTTTTTAAAAATCCGGGATGTCACATCCTTCCCTCCTTGCAAGGATTCCATCCTCGGAATCAATGAAACCTCCCTTACTCGGTTTTTACAACATCTCTTCCACAATTATCGTTGAATAACTTCAACACATTAGCTCAACAAAAGTTATACATATTATATATATATATATATATATATATATATATATATATATCTTACCCATTCACCTCTTCAACAAGGTTTAGGTTTTATTACATAACCTACAATTAAACACAATCATATTCAAATATTATATATCTTCTTTAACTCATTCATTTCTTTTCTAAGGATCATTACTATATATTCTACTCGTAGAATTTATATACTACATAATTCACCATCTATAATTATTCGAGTTATCACATTCACCCCTTCTTCTAAGAATTTCGTCCTCGAAATTTAAGTCGATCAATCTATATATATCATTCTGTCAAATTAGATTTTATGTTAATCTTTTTCCACTGGATAAATGTGTTCTACAACTACGTCTTTCTAATGAATATCCTCCTTACCCCATTCACCTTCAAAATAATAAGAATCTTCCATAATTGCTCAATAATTGGGAAGCGATATAAATAACTCGGGAATTTAAAAGATTCCAAATCATGTTGAGTGGTCGCAAGACCTTGAACTTATTTTTAGGTCTAATAGTGCTTCACCCCCGGTACTTCACACTATAAAACCGCATCGGAACTCTAGGTGGCCAGCCTATCGTACCCCTGCGTCGGGCCCAAACGTAGTAAATCGTAACGACTATATGCGTTACATTCAGAACTATAGTCTCCGATAACATGTTCCCTTTTTATAGGATTGTTCACCTCAACTTCTTAACATCTGAATCCGCACCAAAACAATTTGGTTTAACATAGTTTGACCAAGAACGCTCGAATTTATAAACATCTTTCAATAATTGTCTAGCTGAATCAAGTAGCATAGACTTCTAGCAATAATTCGGACATCAATCGATATATATATATATATATACATAATATATATATATATATATATATATATATATATTTAACCAACTCAATCAAAATTTTTTGTTTTCTTCGTTTAAAGAAACTAAAAGTAAATAAATCCCTTTTTTTCTAAGGAAATTAAAAAAAAATTCTCGTTTAATGAAACCAAAATAAATAAATAAATCTTTTCATAATATTTTGATACCGTACCGTAGTAATGATACGTTGAGAATTTCGTCATTACATGACGTCGTCATACTACATCATACCATAGTGGGCTGACGATCCTATAATCACATCCAACACTAGGTTTAACCGTATTGATGACTTCCTCGATTATTATTCCTACATCATATCAAATGATGCATAGAATATATAAAATACATTTTAAAATTTTAAAATTATTTTTGTCTAGCTGAAGCAATTAGCATAGACATGTGAATAATAGCACTATTTTAAAAAATTCATTGGTTCCATCATTTGATCCAATGTTTTTCCAGAAAACAGAAGTGCAACATCAGCACGAAGTCAATAAATTTTGAAAATCTAGCAAAGCTAGGAGATTTAGAATATAAAAACTTTCTCCATCAATTAAATCTTTACTCCATCATTACTTAAACATTCTATTAATCTTAACAACATCAATGCTTTCTATACCATAACCTTTCTATACCCGGTATAGTTCATCGAACTTACCACACTTTGGAAGTTTAGGAACTTGCCATAATAATATGAGTTTAAGAACTTGTTCTAGTAATACATAGTCAAAGAACTGATCAAAGACTGTCCATATGCTTAGGGGTTCAAAACATATATACGATTATGAGTCACGAACCTACCACAGGTATGAGTTTTAAGAACTCGCCTAACCTTAAGATCATCTAATGAAATCTTAATATCATCTAATCTAATCTCTATTGACTGTAACTATCAAATATAAATATGGGACAAGAATCACCTTCTCACCATATATATATATCGATAGCGTGACACCAATCTTCCAACGATTATCAATATGATAAACCAAGTGTAAGCACAAAACCCTACCCATACAAAGATTTGTACAACTCAGCCACCACATTAGTCCTCAATTGAAATTTCACTTAACTCTATCTTACTTATAATGTCTTGTTCTATACTCGATACAAACTTCTGTATCTCATCATTTATAACTCCTCGTGAGTTAATCTCGTACTCTCGCATAGTATATTCTCGTTATAGTCTCAAACTATAACTATTCAATCATTACAGACCATATGTCTTTCAACTTATAGACTTTGTCTATTCATCGTTATTCGTCATCTTGATTATTGGAGTTAGGAACTCCTGATTCTTATCTTTATATCTCTTCAAGATTCTTCTTTAAATCTTCTTGTTTATTAAACAACTCTTCCTTTAAGAATTTTTAATTCCGTTCATATAGTTCAATATTTATTCGTCGTCATTCAAATCTTCTTCTTATTACATGTCTAGGACTTAACTCATCCTATACATCTACGTATGTGAAAAGAATCACCTTTTCATTATACGTAACTTAAACTTAACTTCTTATTCTCGAAGGTCATAGCCTAAGGTACTCTTACCTAAGGTGTATAACCTACAGCTTTGATACCAACTGTAACGACCCCAAAATTCATACAATAATATTCTCCTTCTCGATCATTAATAATACCACTTTAATCTATTTTTACATCATTATTCGATATTAAAAATCACTAAAAATACGAAATATTTAAAACTTTTATAAAAAAATTTCTTTATTACCCTGGATCGCAACCTTGACATTATAAATATTTGATTCAATTCTATTACATGAATCGCTATAACGAAAAGACTCTACAAAGTCTTACATTACAATTATTATCCATACACATCGGATAACTTAAGTTACAACTTAACTATGATGATACAATCAAAACATCAATTACATTTCTCATAAAATATTAGTAATCTTCGTGAATATTGGTCTCTACAATTCACTAAACACATATCATTACCTTGCATCCTTGACCTGCAAAAATGGTTATTTGCAAGAGTGAGCTCGACAACTCAGCAAGACCTAACAGTTTTCATGCATCACATAGCACATAATAGCATGCTCAACATACATCTCATAATCATTAAAGTAACATAGCATACATGCTTTAACTCACATAACAAATATAAAGATTGAGTTCCTTACCCAATCAACATTATTTAAATAAATCAATGTAGTCATAAATTGACTTTAACATTTCATGCTTATAACATATATAACATACCATTCTCTTTGCAATACAATTTAAAACAGTTCATCAAGTTCACGTAGAAAATAAGAACCGAAAAACTTGTCTGGCTCGTAGATTACCAATTACCAAAAAATAGCTTAATATAATCTGCTCCATGATCCTACATAACGTATTACCATACGCATAAATTATTAGCCTCATAGCGTCGTTTAGCAAACGCTTAAGTAACTTCTATCTTATACTTTCTAATTCTCTTCTATTTATTCGTTTGACACTCACTGTCAAATCATATGTATAATTAACAATATCAGTTAATTATCACATAGTTAATCCTCATCGTTAGTTAACCAATCTAGGTTAACTCATTCCTCATTAACTAATACGTTAATACTTAATTACCACGTAACTAATCACATCGAATAATCATATTATATTTCACATGATTAATCAATTAATAATTACATACTCATTTTAAATTATAATTAAATAAATTATAATTTAAACATCCACTTTAATCAAATTATAATTAAACAATCATCAACTACATCATGCATTAAATCATAATTTAAACATATTTAATTTAAATTAAACCATTATTTAGATTACAATTAATCAATTTCAATTCATGCACTCATTAGATAAATTATAATTAAAATGAATTATAATTTAAATTACACCTTTACCTTAGTTATAATTATTCCAAATTATAACCACATATTAAGTTATAATTAAACAAATTGTACTCCAAGTTAACATCTACTTTGATTTAAAATTAATCAAACTATATTCATTTAACAATTCATAACTTAAATTAAACCTTCAATTTAATTATAATTATTCCAAATTATAATTACATATTAAATTATATTAACATAACTTATTATCATTATTTTAGCATTTTAAGGTATGCTAACATGTCATCAAACTTAGCTTTTCAAAATACACAAAAAAAAAAATAAAGCTTTATTTCCTGTATACCCCCTCCGGGGCGGGGGTACTTGGACTTGCAAGGCCCCGGCCAGGGGTTCAAGTTTTGCTAGCGAACTGTGCAGAGAAAAAGCCAATTTGACTTATTTCTCCACACCAAACTCCAATTCTGGACAACACAATTCATAACAACTTTATAGAAAACATAAATTCTAAACTCCTAACATGTTTTAACATATGAAATCGTCAAAACACACAATTTAAAACAACCAATTTCATGATTTTTAAAGAAAAGCCCATGATAAGTGTTATTGATGAAATTGAACACTATAATTTGTTTTCTAATTCAAAATTCAAGGTATATTGAATTCGTTTATAACCATATTAACATAATCTAACATCAATTTAAACAACAACTACCAATCAACCATGAAATTTTGATTTTAAAAGAAAACTATATATATATATATTTTCAAAATACTTTCACTGTGACTTTTTGATGAACATGAATTCTTCATGTTCATCATGTCTTCATGAATTAGACAACTAACATCATCATACAATTCATTCATAAACAACTTATGAACACGTTATGTATATATAATCATGTATATACCAATTTTATAAAAGTTCAATTAACAGAGAACTAACAATGGAGAACATAAAACATAATCTTTAAAATACAAGGGTTAAAATCATACCCTTGATGCTTAGTGAGGAAGAAGATGGTGAGGTTTAGCAATAGCTCTCTCAAGGCCTTTCTCTTTTCCTCTTCTTCTTTTCTCTTCTTCTTCCTTCTTTTCTCTCTAGTTCTAGTTTCTCTGTGTTTCTTTCTAACACAGACTAACCCTTCTAACTATTCTAACTCACGTATATTATAATCTAACTTACAAACAATATATGTATAAGATATAATTATAAAACAAATAACCTACAAAATATAATTACCCTATACTAATTACAATTAAAGTATTGGTTACAACATTTTAGAATTTAAAAAGCCCTAAGGCTTGTTTGGCAGAACAACATTATTTTTAAAAAACAGGTTTTAATAGTTAAGGCCCCGTTTGACAAAACGGATTTAAAACGGTGCAAGGGCTTTGTTTGGCAAAACGGTTTTAAAAACTCTTTTAATTCTTTTAATAAATCCTTTAACACATCTTTTTAATGTTATCTTCTAATTAATTAAATTTTAACTCTAATTTAATTAATTAAAAATTAACATCAATTAATCACATAAAAAAATTATCACATAACAATTATAATTTAATCACTCGCTAATTATAATTTCATGTAACAATTACCACATAACTCATCTAATTTAATTATCTCAATTAAATTAGAACTATAACATAAAATCATTATATCAATTAACATAAATACTAAATATTCATTTAATTAATATACTACACTTAACTACAGTACTCCATAATAATCACATAATTATTTATTTAACTCAATAAATAATTTAATTAAAATATTTATTTATTCCAATAAATATCAAAATTAATATTTAAATTATCTTCACATAAATTCATATATTTCACCATATATGACACATATACACATTCTGAAACTCAAAACGTCATATAATAAGAATTTTATTTGTTAAATTCTCATTTATTAATTCTTTAAAATTCGGGATGTCACAACAGCAACTTAACAGAAAACCAGATTTAACAACTAGAGCCTGGTGCAGCTGCGCTGCGTCCCAACAGAAAGCTGGCGCAGCTGCGTTGGGGCTCGACCAGACCAGAAGCAGTTTCTGCTTTGGCAGTTACAAACCCAAGTCAACAATTTCTCCATGAATTCAATTCTAACATACTATATTGTAACTCGAACATGTTTATAATGTTATATATCACTTAACAAACATATTCTACAATTTAATTAACACTCAAATTGACAAAATTAAGAATTGACATTGAAGGACATGAATAGGAGATATAAGAAGTTATACCTCTGCAAGGTTGTTTGCTGCTATATCAAGCCTCTCCTATACTGATAACTCTCTCAATAAACTTACTCACTCGATTATACTTTGAATTCTCAGCAAAAAAAATGAGAGGAGAAGAGTTGATATTTATAGGCAATTGGTTATCCATATAATGTGATTATCTCCCAAATCAAACCATAGAAAACAAGATTGTATAATGGTTAAGGAATGGTAGTTGGGTAGTGGGTGAGCTCCATCATGAATCCCACACCTTATCATCATTAGCTAAACTTTGATGAAATTGAGAAGAGTAGAGTAGAGTAGTAGCTTCTTGGTGCTCATGTGATAAGAAATAAAGATGGCACTCATAGTGGGACAATGCTAAACTCAGCAATTTAACAACTAGCAAGTGTAGTATTATAAACACTTAGGTTATATAATATATACACATTTCATTTCATGTATACTTAGGTTATACATTTAATTGGTGTCACAATGTCATTTCAAATGAGCAACTAATAATACAATGTATCAAGTAGGGTACACACACACACACACACACACACACACACACATATATATATATATATATATATATATATATATATCAACATCTAATCCATGTACATTTCCTTAATACCGACTATAATTCTATCGGGTATCATCACATTGTATTATCCCAACTCTATTATTCCAATTAAATTATTGAAGTAATCATCAATTAACAATTTTTACCCATTATAATATTCATGAGGTACTTAATAATGTTCACCCACACATATAGTCACATAACCTCATGTACACCCAAATATTATAATGATAATTAATAATAATTATTTATTAATTATAGTTAAACCTCCAATTGATTTAACTCTACTATTTCTGTCATACAAGACATAATTATGTGAACGTTAGAAATTAACGGTCCACAAGTTTACAATAATATTATTCTCAATATTACATCTATAATATGCTCATGATGTAATATCAATACATCTCTTATTTACATGATCTCTAATTATAGTCAATCTATTACCCTCCTATGCACAATACCGAAGGGTCAAAGAAGAGTTGGTGGCTAACTCCACCAACTACTACTATTCATGGTACTTCCTCATCATTTCCCCCACATGACCCTAGCTTGAACTTCATCATGATATAAAAATCAGCATTTGAACTAACAAACTCTACACACCAATGCATGACCTTTAATTATAGCCAAGCTATTACCCTCATATGGTCATTACCCAAAGGGCAAGGAAGAGTTGGTGGCTAACTCCCACCAACTACTACTATTCATTGTACTAGCCATTTAGTTAACCATCATTGCTCTCACATGGGCTAACTTGCAAGCTTATATCTAATAACCATATGATATGATAAGGTCACACATACACCCAATCATATAATCATATAATACATATACATTTGACAATACCGAATATAATTCAATTGAGTATTATTATTACTCATTATCATAACCGTTATTATTACAATTTTAATAACTTATAGAAATCGTTATCAATTAACAATTGAATTTATTATACGTCAATAGGGTATACATTAATGTTCACATATTGCCACATTAATACGTCTCATTGCACTTTATAATATATAGAGGTAAATACTATATACTATAGGTTTAATTATCGCATGCTTGCACAAAACAAGTAATCGAGTAAATATAATCTACACAATTAAATTCTTTCACTATATTCAAGTAAATTGAATATTTAATTATTAGCCATCCTATCAATTATTTTGATATAAAAACCTTAGGGCTAGTCCACTAATTTAATTAAACCATTAGTGACTCCCTATAAATTAATCCTAGCAATTATTCGCATAGGCACTAACTCACATAACATGTATACTTGCACATAGCAATAATTCTCATAATAATATCAATTAATCCTGTTTAATCATTCCTTCATAACATGATATACTAAGTTTTATTATATTATATTATCTCCAATAGAGGCATTAATCATAAAAATGACTTACTCATTTTCTCAAGATATTATTTAAATATAATATCTAAGTATTGTTAAAATAGTTACATGTACGACACATGTACAACTTTTTATATAGAAAATAGACCATCAGTTTATTTCCTATCAATATATTACATATAGCAAATATGTTTCAATATATCTACCCTCATTCATATTACCTCAGTTAAAGACATACAAGGTATTATTATTATTTAAAATAACACTCCCCTATTTATTAAAATAATTCAATATAAAAAATTATTTTAATATTCTTTATTAGAAATACCTAATAATTATTTCTCTTTCCACCAATCCGCATAATTCAAGATATATATATATATATATATATATATAACACATATATATACATTCCTTTAATCTTCAATTCTTGCCGTGCATTCAATTAATTAATAATTCTCTAACCAATACGTATCTAACGATATATTAATTTTCTTTCTCTCTCTAACAACGTACATATATACAAGTCTAAACTTAATACACCCCGTGTCTTTACTAGTATTCTATATAGTACACTGAGTGGTTTCCCACAAACAACCAACAAATTAGTTTTCGTCTTGTCTACACTATTTTCACAGTGAGTTAGATCGGTTATTAATTCGTATATACCTCCGCTCACTGAATGAATCATTTAGCCCAGCTCCTATATATCAACCATTAAAGGGTACGATTGCACTGTCGTAAGCCTAATACTTGCACGTACATATACTCCAGAAAATGGTGATTATTAAAGATATTTAATGTCACCAACTTACTATGATAAAAATTCTATTAATCATTTAATATCGATAGATAAATATTATCCATCTCCCTTACTAATTCATCTCTACCATGCATAACAAATATATAATAATGATATATATATTTATTAAACACCAAAAATCACATATTACATAGCTCATATTATCATATGTAATTCAATACTACAAACCTCATACCACATATATATTCATATTCGAACCCATCTAATGCCTTAAGAATTTTATTTATTAAATTCATATTAATAATGATTCTTGAAAATTCGGGTTCTCACAGAAAGAGCTTTCCGGAATGGTATGACACTCCTCCTAGTGATTCTCAGATTGTAAGATACGGACGTTTCAGTAGACAGCGCAACGATCGAAGGAGCGAACTTTGAGGTGGCGGGACCCACTTGGCCCAACAGCAGGTGTACCTGCGGCTGGCTCAGGTCTATAAATCAGACCCCCCTAATTCATTTTAATAGAGAGATTTCAGTTTCCAAAATTTTTAGAAAACAATTCGAGAGCTAGAGAGAAAGAGGCTAGATCTTACTTTTAAACACTGTAAATCTCAGTTTTAAACACTTCTACACATATAAATCTTGGTATATCAACTTTCTACTGGTTGAAATCAAGTTTTGGAAGCGAATAGCCCTCTTTTGTGCAGATCTCATGTAAATACATAAGATCTTCTCAGATCTGTACTCATTTACTGCTTTAATATATATAAATGATATATATATACTGCTTGGTGGTGTATAGATCTAGTTTTTTTTTATCGATTATTTTGTGTATATAGTTGGTATGTAAAGTGTTTTTACTAGATCTATCCTAGATCTAGCATTTAACATGTTCAAAAGCTTTATGGCTTGAACCATCGAGCTAGATAGGAATAGATATAGGTAGATATAGTTTATTTTTGAGTTTTGTAAAGATTTGGCTACCCCGTGCTATCTAGATCAGTATCTAGCGGGAGCGGGAGGCCTAACTACTCGCGTGCAAGGATTTAACCGATAAATCACTTGTTCAGCAGAGTTAGGAGATATATGTATATATTATGTTAAAATATACTTTGTGCAATCTTTGAAATGATATCATGTGAGCCTAGGAACCCTAGGGTCGAAGATTAAATCAATGGATCTCAGACCGGTTCACGTGATGGACTTGTTCGAGTTGTACTATCAGCTTGCAATCCATTGTACATATAATCTTGGGCCTTAAAACTGAAAGTAATATGCCCTCAAGCCAATCACATTGGATGTGATAAGCATTTATATTGTAATCTTGTTCATTTATTAATAAGAGAATTTATATAATACGAAAGGCATTCTTTATCCATGTTAATTAGTTGAATTAATAAATGTGATAAACTCATAGTTTTGGAGCAATGCTTTTTGAATCATGTTGTTGATCATACTAATGGGATCTAAATTCTAAGATAGCTCAAAACTAAAATGTTCCTAATCGTTGGATCACTAACGTAGGGTTACTGATTCCAATTAGAATAGTACATATTATGCTTGCTCTGTTGAAGAGGATGATTGATCTCATAATTATTTATGTGGAGACACTAAAGCAAGTATGTATGTGCTTATTGGGGAATAAGTTTACTGAACGTGACTCGCTTGAAAGAACCCTAATAGAGTTTTACTTGCCTGAAAATAAGAGTTCCTCTAGTGATAATTGTACAAGTAATTCTTGGACTTGAGATTATCATAGTATATTATGTATACTAAGTTATACTTTGTCATATAGCTTAATACCTCAGAGTATGTTATAGGGTATGTTCAAGTATAATAAAGTATAATGGAGATAGGTGAATGATCAACAAAGGATCTATCACTTCTAGTAAAGGGAGAGAATGCGCTATGCGATTCGATGAATGACAACTCAAAAATCCTTGGCTAAGGTGGAATGAAAATTAGAAAGGGGTTTCTAATTTACATTAATCAGTGATGTGCATTTTGAATCGAAATGCATATGATTAAATAAATAAAACTTATCAGTAGTTCCATATCTTATGTTTAATCGGGACATTGTATGGTATAAGGATAGAATTGTACGGTAACTATTCATGAAATAGGCTCTTTGTATTCTTTGCGATAATCTTTGTGATTAACGTTGAATTCATATTATGCGGATAGTCATGATACATTATTTATAAGGTGTCTCATGTAGAATAATAATAATTTATTTATATTTGAATTAAAGGAGTTTAATTCATTATAAACAATATTAGAATAGTTCTAATTTATTTATTCTACTAACGACTTAATATTGAACCTAGATGGTCACATCATAAAAGGGAGAAATATTATTGTCGACGTCGGGAAAGATCTTCCCTCTTCCTATATGTTTCTTACCCTTATGTGTTTTCTATGTGGAATTGTTTGATCTGAGGGTGAGATTTTAGAAAGAGTCCGACATACAATGTCGACAATTTGAAAAGATTGATTTTATTGGTCCGAATTAGACAGAGCCGCCAGTTGGTATGAGTTAAATGGTTGTATCAACTCAACTGAGTTTTAAAATGTTTTACAATATGGCCCAATTATTGGACTCTGTTTAATTGGTCTTGGAAGCCAAGATTCATAGAGTTCGGGGGCTTGCTTAAGCGGGGGGAATGTGTTAGGCACCCCCCAACTTCCGTGAAACACGGTTACCACGCTTTTCATTCCCCAATTATTGTGTATGTGTGTGTGTATTGCAGATAATTGGGCCTAAGTGCTTTATTTAAAAGTAGTGTTGTGCTTCATTGGGCCTATATACGAAGGGTTTGATTTATTAAAAAGTCTGTTTTAGGCAAGAATGTAAACATGATGTTTTGAAAAGTGATTTTCAAACCCTTTCGCTTGCATAGGAATTGAAGCCCTTTGATACTTCCATTTTATTCCATATTCGGCTTGTTTTGATTTTATTCTCGGGATGCGAATTATCCTCGACAAAATAATATATATATATATATATATATATATATATATATATATATATATATATATATATATATAAGTGTCGGGCTCCTTATGGGCATGAAAGCCATCAAAGTATGCTTGGACACCACACATAAGGTTTTCATTATTTCGGGAACCTTAAATCTAGATAATCGTTTTAAGGTCCTATATTTACAATTATTACAAGATTTGCAAGCTGGTTGTACAACTCAACCAGGTTCATCATTGGAACGGATCTAGATCCATGAATTGAATCGTAGATCTTGTAGCTCCTATGCTCACAGAATATCAAATAAACAGCTTGCACAATGAATATATTGTAATAAAAAGTAAAACTATACTAGACATCGCTAAAAGGAAGATCCATCAGTCAAATCTCCGTATGCGAGTAGCTCATAGCTTCCAGTTCCCTCTAGATAGAAATCTAGGGTCACATGGTTGCTAAATATTTACAAAAACTAAAAAGAAAACTAGATCTGTACAAATCTTAGCCATTCTAGCTTCCAGGTTCAAGTTTTACAACTTTTAAACCAGTTAAAAGCTAGATCTGGCTAGATCCAGTACATATCTAGTCAATAAAACTCAAATATTAACTATTTACAAGAAATGAACTGTTAAAACTTCAGATCTGATGAATATAAGCTACTAAATAGATGTATACAACACTTATATACGTATTAGAGTAGGCAAAGAAGACAGATCTGAAGAAATCTTACAGTATATCGTGAGAACGACTCTCGAATAGATTTTGGCACCCCGGTACTCGTTTTCCACATGTTAAAATTTGATATATTGTGGTATATATGTATATGATCGTTTACAAAGAAGTTTTACAGAAATCGGAGTAAGATAGAAGCTCCGTTTAGCTATTTTAGCCTCTCTTTCTCTCGTCATGAACCTCTTCTTCTCTATTCTTCCTATGGAAGCCAAAGGGGGGAGGGGGTATTTATAGGCCTGGTATTCGTCCCGGTAGGTTAGGTTTTCATGCTACGCACTGGATCGCCCATAACTCCTAATCTGGGAGGAGTTAGAAGACGTGCCATATCAATTCGGAAAGATCTTTTCAATATCTTTGCAACGGTATATCACTTGACCAATTTTGAGTTCAGGAAGATAGGTAAAAAGAGGAAAACCACCCATAGGTAGATGTTAGATAGCAATTCCTTTTGCTGTGCACTGGGAAGCTTGCTCCTTTCAGTTCGGGAATCCTATAGAGGTGTGACATACCATCCGGAATGCTCTTTCAAAGGTCTATGCAATGACATGTGCTTAACCTTTTCTAAATTCGAGAAGATGTGTCCATGACCAGAATAACATCACTAGGTCTCCATAGGTAGTCCGTTGAGCTGTCTTGCATAGTTTACACTCGGGATTGCTGTGGTGGTTCTTTTGACCTTGTCCATAGCTGGTTGATCAGTATTTGATGTTGATTTGGCAAAAGTACCCTTTTGCCCTTTTGGGTTGGTTTTCAGGCTTGACGTGGCTGCAACTGTCTTTCCTCAGGGTTATCTTTGGGATTTGACTGTTGTTGACTTCTGTCTGTCTTCAGGGTTTTCTCTGAAGTTGATTTGATGTTTCTCAGGTTCGGGGGTCTGATTTGATGTTGTAATCCTTCGGGGTTGTTCTCCAGAGTGGAAAAAGATACTTTTGCCCTCCTGTATGGTTAGTAACAAGAAAATAAAATTTTGAGTGTCTACAGATGCCCCTCTTTGTCATACTTATGCAATGCAATGAAATGAACATGACAAAAATTACTAGACACTTGAAATATGATAAGGAATATTTAATAATACAAATCGCAATTTGTAATGAATGGTATGATGAATATAAAAATGTTTTCGTAAATCGCATTCCGCAAATCGAACTTCGTAAATCGCACTTTATATTTTGCTAATCGCACTTCGCACATCGCAAATCGCATTTTTGCACATCGCAATTTGCACCTCGAACTTCGCACTTCAAAAATCACATATCGCACTTCGCAAATCACTTTATCATTACCGGTTATTACTGATGCCTATATTGGGGTTGATTCCAATGGTTGTCTTTCATCAGTGCTGCTGATGTATGTGCTGGTGTTGATTCCAACGGTTTGATTTTCGTCGGTGTTGTCGATGCTTATTTGATGAAGATAAACTGTGATGTTTTATACATCTCTGTTGGGGATGATGTTCTAAAATCATCGAACCTTCCCGATGTCTACGCTTTTAGTTTACAATGGTGCCTACCCTGCTGGTAGTTGACAACGGTGCCTACCCTACTGGTAGTTGGCAACGGTGCCTACCCTACTGGTAGTTGACAATGGTGCCTACTCTACTGATAGTTAACAACGGTGCCTACCCTGTTTGTAGTTGACAACGGTGCCTACCTTGTTGGTAGCTGACAACGGTGCCTACTTTGTTGGTAGTTGACAACGGAGAAATTTTCTCGAGTTTAGACATTTAATGTGCATGCATGTTTAACTCTACTAGGGATGTATGTTAAACTTTTTAATGGAGATGTGCGCTGATATAGCGCGATTGCACATGTGCAGACCATGCTTGATGTAATGATCTAAATTTATCCTTAGGAGTCTATTGTTCTAGGTTAATGCACATGCTAGATATAGAAATATACTTTACCCTTTCTGAGGTGATTTGGAGTTTCTTTTCAGGCATTTATTTTGATAGGCTTAGCAGCACTAACTTTCGTATGACTTCTTTTGGCATTCCCGTGGCAGATTCGGATGTTCCCCTTTCATACGACGTCTTGGCAAGGATCCCGCAGAGGCTGCTATTTTTTTTATTCTAGATCTGGATCTGGTGCTGGTCCCACTGGCGGTCCAGACACTGATGGCTTTACTAGGAGATATCCTGATATCTTTGCTGAAGTAGTGTTCAACGACTTACATCACCGTATCCTTCCCTGATGCTATGCTGTATTGACGCCAACGGTTTAATTATTGATTATGAAAAGGGGCGAGCTCTTTACTTGCGACCCTGCTGGATTAGATATTGGCTTGACTGATGACCCGGGTGTTGCTGACGTCCTAGAGGATATGGCCCGTTCTTTCACTGCCCATATTTGAACTTTGGTGTAGAGGCCTCGACTTGTGAGGACTTGGCGCAGGTTGACATGTTTGATGATGTAGATTTCATTTTCCAGACCTTTTATCATTGGGCATCTATTTTTTTGAGTTAAGGACCTCTTGAGAATTTTTTTCTTTCTTTTGTAGGGGCAAACTTAGGTTACCATGATTTCTTTTAGGAATTCTCCCTTTGCTTTTGATGAGAGGCTTAATCCCGCCTTAGATCCCTTCATTTTCTTGGAATCAAAAAATGCTCCAGCTCTTGCGTACGTTGTTACCTGGGATTCATATAAGAGACTCTATTTGTTGACCGAGTCGAGAGTGAGCAATATCCTGCACACCAAATGAATAACATAATGCTCAAAAGCTTGACGGCTTGGGTCATTAGAGTTAGTATAATCTTGTGCATGATGTATTTGAAGTTAAAGTTTATGAAATTAAATGCTTGTATTCACTGAGTTTTTATCTTATCGCTAAAGATTTTGAAATTGAGTATGAAAAATGAATTTTTCCTAAGGAAATCAAAATTTTCATTTAACAAGTTATGAAATTGTAAGAAAACATTTAAGCATCCATGGTCATTGTGCACGGGTAAGATATTTTATATTCGCTCTAGGCATTGCTCTTCATAGAATTGATTTCATATAACACGGGCACTATGAGTGACGCAACCCATAGAAGGGGTTTCTTTTCTATGACTTTAGATGAGTTCATTTCAACTTTACAAAATTTTTCTTTTTTCTACTTTACTAGCTTAACTTGTCTCATTTTCTTAGGCTATTCAGAGTTACCCATTTAACAAGTTTTGGACCAATGTCTGCCAAACCAATCGACTTTAGGTCACTAGGGTTTGAGATACCCCTTCGGGTTTACTTGCTCGAGTAACAAAGGCCGCACTTCGAGATAAGTGAGGCGGTCTACTCTATTTGATTCTTCTCGCCTGAGCTTGTGCAAGATTCATTTTTTTAGGCTCTAAGTCACCCATGTAGCGAATGTTGGGCCGGTGACTCCCAAACCAGATGGCTTTAGGTCACCAGGTTTAAAGACACCCCTCGGGCTTAATTACTCGAGTAACCTAGGACACGATTCGGATCTGCTCAAGTTTTGCCTTCTTCTTCTTGCAATGCTCATTTTCTTAGGTGCTAAGTTACCCATATAGCGAGCGTTAGGCCGGTGGCTCCCAAACCAGATGGCTTTAGGGCACCACGTGTAAGGATTGAAAGTAGTATGCATATAAGCCAATCATGTATGATGATAAAGCATATACTTTGTAAATGATCTTATTTATTTATTAATAAAAGTATTCGTTTATTAAAGACATTTAATTATCTATATGATGCTGTTTTTATAATATGTAAATAGCCCATAGTTTTAAGCAATGCTTTTAGAATCATGATGTTGATCATGCTAATGAGATCTAAATTTTTAGAAACTTAAAACTAAAATAGTTCTTAATCGTGTGATTATTAAAAAGGGGATTAGTAAATCCGAATAGATTGGTACATATGTTGCTTGCTCATTAGATGAGGACGATTGATCTCATGATCATTTGTGTGGAGACACTAAAGCAAGTATGTAGGTGCTTATCGGAGAATAAGTTCACTGAACGTGACTCGCTATGGATTACCTAATGGAGTTTTACTTGCCTGTCAATAGGAATTCCTAATGTGATAGTAGTACAAGTGATCCTTGGACTTGAGATCATTATAGTATCTTGTGTGTAATGAATCATACTTTGACTTATTCCTTAAGACCCTCAGGGTATATCAAAGGGTATACTTGGGTATAATGAGTTACATATGGAGATAATAAATGATCAATAAAGAATCTATCACTTCTAGTAAAAGAAGAGATATGTCCTATGTGATTCGTTAAATGACAACCCAGTAGTCCTTGGCCAAGGCAGAATGAAATTAGAAAGGAGTTTCTAATTTGCATTATTTGGAGTTGTGCAGTTTCTAATCGAAATACATATAATTAAATAAAATAAGACTTGACAGTAATTCCATGTCTTATATTTAATTGGGACATTGTATGGTGGAAGGATTGAATTGTACGGTAACTATTTACTCACAGGTTCTTTTATGATTAATGTTGAAATCTATATTATCTGGAAAGTCGTTGATCGCTAGGGAGGCTTATCCCTATTATAGAATAAATATTATTTATTTAAATAGATTATTAGTTTAATTTATTTATTTAAATAAGAGAAGTCTTATTAATATTATTATAATTATTATTATTTTAATTTCTAAAGGAGTTCAGGAATTAATTTAATATTGGTACTCTCATTTATTCCTAATAAGATTAGTAGACAAATTAATTAAAGGAGTTTAATTAATAAATCCCAATATGATTGGGAAGCTTATTTAATTAAAGGAGTTTAATTAATTAAATGAAAACCTATTTCTAATAGGATTAGAAGGGTTAACCAAGATCTATATAAGATGTGTCTTATGTTAGATATTAGTTGATGTAATTTCAATTGTTGGAGAGTACTCTTTTTCTATAGAGGATAGAAACCTAGGGTTTAGCCAACCACCCTCCTTCTTGATAGTTCTTCTTCCTTGATGGGTCACCTCTAGAGGCCAAATACTTGGGTGACTAACGTTAATCAAAGGAAGGAATCTAACCCGGATATTCAAGGCGATCGCGAAGAATAAAGGAGTTGAACTTGTACATGTGGAAGCTTTGTTCTACAAGGGTATGAATCTAATCATCATCTTCTTCATTCTAATTAATAAATGTGCATAAAGGATGATCCGGGTAATGGTTTTGTAGAAAATTTTTAAACTTTGATATACCATGCTTCCGCTTTATTTTGCAATTTGATTGCTCACGATTTCATGCAAACCCAACAAGGACACCCCTCAGGCTTAATATTTAAGTAACCCAGGCCACGATTCGAGACATTAGGCTGGATACTTCTCTTTTATCTTCTCATTAATTACCATTTTCGTTACTATAGTTTCATACCCCACAACTAAGAGTTAGGTAACTGCAAAGTGCAGACACGCATATGAGGTCATTTCTACTCCAAACAGCACTTTGAACTAGAATTTGGAAAAGTTTTAATTTTCTGATCGATCCCGTGATTCTTGCTCCACGGATGCTTATCGAAATTAATCCAATTCAAAACAAGTTAAACAAAATCTCTTTTTTAAAACCTTTTTCTAAGATTCTAATGCAAGATTTATCTATACTTAACATGTATAATATCGCTAATGAATGCAAATAGAGATTGAAAGCACATAAAGAGATGAAAGAGTCGTACCTCATATGTGGATCGCTGTATTCTAAGAAACTTATGATTGGAAAAGATTGATTGGGAAGCCTATTTAATTAAAAGAGTTTAATTAATTAAATGAAAACCTATTTCTAATAGGATTAGAAGGGTTAACCAAGATCTATATAAGAGGAGTCTTATGTTAAATATTAGTTAATGCAATTCCAATTGTTGGAGAGTAGTCTTTTTCTATATAAGATAAAAACTTGGGGTTTAGCCAACCACTCTCCTTCTTGATAGTTATTCTTCCTTGGTGGATCACCTCTAGAGCCCAACACTTGGGTGGCTAATGTTGATCAAAGAAATGAATCTAACTCGGATATTCAAGGAGATCCCAAAGAACGAAGGAGTTGAACTTGTGCCTGTGACGCCTCGAAATTCAGACCTCCACAGTCTTGAATTCGGTTCATCACGTTCTAACTATTCAATCACTAAATAATGTGACACCCCCGAATCTGGGTCCTCTGACCCTGGTTCGGTCGTCACGATACAATACAAACATCCACCTCTAAACAAGATACGATAACAAATATGCAGACTATAATAAACGTACGTCGTTCATTCAAAAGGTGTTACTAGTCCCAAGATTCGGTAACCTTAATACAATCTTACAAACATACCCTAGAATAGTCATTAGAGTTTCTATTACATAACAGTAATTATACTAATAATAAGACAAAGTCTGCTCCTTGCAAACTATTCCTATATCTTTCCTTTACCCTTGTCCTTCCCTGAAGTCTCGGGCTTAACTGTAATAGAAGTCATGATATAGCAAGAATGAGCAACAAGTTTGCTCAACAAGTTTAAATACAACAATAAAGGATATATCATGATGAAAGGAATATATCTGACAATAAATTCAACAATATGAATATCGGAAGCAAGAATAATAATTGCTTTTTAGAATAACTAATAGTCAAGTAGACTTTGAACTATAAAACTCCAATGGAATCAATAGATGGTTGACCCTTTGGTTACTGGCTACAGAATAAGTACTTGAGAGGATCAGCCTCGCGTACGCCATGTATATGCATAACATTCAACTCTGCTATTTGTATCTTATATTAGATACCTGGGTACTCCCCTATCATATAAGGGGTGTTCGTTTAGTTTAAGAATCCTTACCATCAATTGGTTTGGATAGCTTTTATAAAACTTTATACACTTGTCTGACCGAACAAAGGTTCAGACTCTATCTGACATAGTTCAAGAATTATAGAACTTTAAATGATGTACAAGTCCAAGACTGTACGAATTCAAGTGCATCAAGTGCGAATATCAATAAGATCGATGTAGAATAATTGTAGAATAATTAAACCACCTAATAGCATGCTTGGGAATAAGATTCAAGCTTAAGTAAAATAACTTGGAATACAATAATAACTTGCTCAATACAATATGAGAAGGATAAGAAACTTGCACAAATAAAGAGTGTAAGTCAGACAACTTGCACAACCAAATAGTGAAGTTCGAGAACTTGCTTTCAATATAACAATCAAATGAAGTTAGGAAACTTGCCTGTTTGCTCAGCTACAAATAAGTTCTAGCTTTAATTAAACTGCGTTGGAGTGACCTAACATTAACAAGTCGGTCTTTCAATTAGTATATGCAAACTAATATGAGTCTACACTTCATAAGAATCTACTTATCATATAAGTCTATTATATAATTCACGTAAGTCAATCACTATGACTGGGTCTATAATCAATTACTCTGTCCTTGATTTAATAACTTTAGAATATTTAGTCTCTAGGCATCAACATAGGCTTGAACACATAACACTTCAATTTAAGCATGCAATACAGTTTAAGATACACATATTGCAAGGTTCTATCCATAATTCAAGGTTACATGGTTTAATGTCGGTAAACCTTAAGTAAATCAAGTTCATGCCTCAAGGTCAACTATTAAAGTCATATTACCACATAACGAGGCTAAACAATGTTTAAATAGTCATGCTTGTGCGTATACTACACATGTATACTTTAATCATATAGTCCATACTTGAAATTCATTTTCTATGAACATGCGTGCTCATGCGAAATCCATGTATAAACAAATGAGGTCCATGTTAATATGTCTATAGGCATAATGAACTCTAATATACATGCTTGAATAATCAATACGTAATCCACATGGTGATCGATGATATAATCTTTCACGTTCTAAACTTTTCGTTAAAAATCACACTAAGTCAATAAAGGTATCATAGTACATGTAAAGCATCTCAATATATAATTCATATACAATTGGAACACATATCTAAACAACATAAACATTCTCACATGATCAGAATCTAAAAGACATAAGTATTGGTTAAGTTTGCTTTCAAAGACCTTAAGTTTTCCTTGAAAAACCTTTTGAATCTTTCAATCAAGTATGCTAGTGCATGATCAATACTTTAAACATGCATTTCATGTTAATATAAACTATGTTCATAAAATCAGAATGCTCATATGATGTGTTCGTGACAAGGTTCACTTTCAAAACTACAAGTTTCCCTTTAAAACTTATGTTTTCCTTTCATAAAACATACTAACATGGCCATGACATATAGTGTAGCATCAAGGAATACATACTCATATCATGTCATTGTACTAATATTTACAAGTTAAATCATGTTCACAAGTCTTTCCTAAGTGATGCTACATGCTAGTACATAACAGTTTATAGCAGAAAGTAGAAAACTCTGTTCAGGGCCCGGCGCAGCTGCGTCGCTGGCCAGTGCAAAACTGGCACAGCTGCGCAGGCATGCGGCCAGACTAGGAACAGGCTGCTTCGGCAGTAAATTTATACCCAACACAAAAATTCATACGAATTTAGTTCCATTCTAACCATATTATATAACTAACATGATTATAACCTTATATAGCACTTAACAACATATCCCAAATCAACTTAACAATCAATCCATGTTCATTCAAGAACCAAGAATTTTAGAAAATTTACAAAAAAATGAGGAACAAGAAAGTGAATGTTATACCTCTGTCGATATGAACTTGCTGCTATGGTACTCTCCCTTACTGATATCTCTCACAGCAACTTACTCAATATAATGCTATACTTAGGAAAATCTCAACAACTCAAAAGATGAAGGAGAAGACTCTATATATAGCCAATTCAATAACCAGACAATATTATTATCTTCCAAATCAATTCAAAGGATTGCAAGAATGTATAATGGATAAGAAGAAGTTGGTGAAAGTTGGTGAATTCAATCATGAATCCCACTCCCCATCTACTCATTAGTTATATGTTGCTGAGATTGAGAGAAGGAGTAGAGTAGTGTAGCCATGTGGTTATTCACGTGAAGAGAAAATTGAGGATGGGCTCTTATTATGGGACAACAATCCACATCAACTAGCAATTGTATATATTATGTATGCTCAACACTTAGCTTATACACTTGAACATATAATATACATACTTAGGTTAGATGATATAGGTATACATTCCATCCCATATATCTTAGGTTATACATTTAATTAGTGTCACAATGTCATTTCAAATGAGCAACTAATAATACAATGTATCAATATAATCTATGTACATTTTCCTTAATGCCAACTATAAGGTAATTGGGTATTATTATTATCACAACGGTTATTATTATAATCATAATAACTTATTAAAATCATTATTAAATAACAATTGTGTATTTGATATTACTATATATTAATAGGGTATATATTAATGTTCACTTTTTGTCACACACCCTCATGTACACCTTATTATAAAATTCATAAAAATACAATTACGTTTACTACGTAGTCTATATATATAATATATAGACATATTAATGTGTCACCTTACACTATATATAATATATAGTTATATACTATATATTAAAGGTTTAATATCGCATGTTTGTATAAAATAATTAACCAAGTAAATATAATATTATTATATTTATTAATCTCTTACTCATTAATTATTATTTATTCATAATAATTATTAATCAACACATTATCAATTAATTAATCATAATTGAAATTAATCAAACACGTTCAAATCCTGCTACGATATTCAAATAAGTTGAATATTTAATTATTAATAATCCTATCAATTCTTTGATATTAAAGTCCTAGGGTTAGTCCATTAATTTAAATAACCATTAGTGACTCCCTTTAATTATTTCGCAAATTCACATAACCACATCATTTAAATAAGCTCACAAAACTAACTCATTAAAATTTAAATCACATATTAAATTAATAATGGAGTTTAAAATTCACGGTTATTACAAATAATATCTCGCGCAATGGAATAACATATACGAATAGATTACATTTATTTAATATAACCATTCATGTCCCAAGGTTTTGTAACTTAAACATCTCTTACATCTTAAACATAGCTTAAGCATACATACTCTTAACTAATTCATAATAAAGTCTTATTACATCAACATAAAAGTTCTACATAATTAACAAGCTACTCCGTAGCCTTGCCCTTGCCCTTATCCGTGCCCGAAGGTCCACCTTGCTCTGTCTTAACTGAAATATATTTAAGAAAAAGCAAGAATGAGCAACGAGTTTGCTCAACAAGTAATATAGCAATAAGAGTTAATATAGTTTTCAATTCCCAATGGTATGATAATAACTGATAGTTCAAGGGTAACAAGAAGTATCAATAGTTTTCCAACAATAGTCGCTAACGACAGAAAGATATCAATAAAATGCAAGGTTTAACCTTTTCACAGTTCAAGAATAATGAATATTGAGCAGTCACTAAGGACAATGAACTTCTACTAGAATTAACAGTAATATGCTGATAATCCAAAAATACAAGTACAACAGGTGATCAGCCTAAAGTACCCTACGTTATGCATATCGTTTAATCGTACTTAAGTGCGCACGTCGGTCTCCTCGACAAAGATAGTTTCCCCTTAAAAAGTGTTGTTCATCTCAGACAATTATAAGATTCCGCACCAATCAATTGGTTTAGATCGCTTTCAAATTATGATTTAGGTCTAGCAGAATCAAATGGCATAGACCGCTCTTTAAATGTTTATAAGAATAATTATAAGTTCAATACTCGAAATCAAAGTTCAAAGAATATAAACAACTCTATCCTAACTATGAAGCATTATGTCATAAGACAAGAATCATACTTTCAATTGTTTACTTGTACAACCACTAACCGTACCAGCTCAAGTAATGCTCAATAAAGAGTAGGGTTCGAGTACTTGCCTTAAGCATGGTTTACCAAAGTATAGCTTATCAACACTTTTTGAATCCTATTATAACATATTTACGTATATAGGATATTCATTAGCTATGTACATACGATACACAAACTTGATATGTAAGTTAAACATACACATAAGATTCTAACTTAGCCGTATAATCCTATACGTATGTCATTACGTATTTTACACATAACACAAAATCAGTTTGTAAGACACTATAAATTCAAATAACATAGTTCGTAACTATCGCTTGACTTAACATTTGAAGTTTATAAGCACTTTATCAAATCTACAATTCTATTTAGACCTGTCAAAAAAAGGCCCGAGCCCGAGGGCCGGCCCGGCCCGCCAGTAAAAACATGGGCCACGGGCTTAAGAATTGCAGCCCATGAAAAGTTGGGCCTTTTTGGCCCGGCCCTCCCGTACTTTTTTTTTTAGAAAAAATAATATTGCAAAGTTATGCTACAAAAAGTTATGCACTTAATTCTTAATGAAGCATCTCTGTTTTACTTTATTTGTTTTTGTATTACCTCATTTTTTATAGACTTGCTCATGTAAGCCATGGCTATTTTTGAACGCATGATCTGATGAGCATCCCTTTTCTCAAAATGGTGCTTTAGAGTTAGTAATACTCTTTCTGGTATAAGCACCGTGGGGCATCCTGATGAAAATAATAATAATAAATTAATTAAAATAAATTAATTAAGAAGGTCGTCGATATATTATGATTATGATTATAACAAAAAGAAATAATATATATACTAGTTTACCATAACATTCCTCTATTTTTACGTAGAGGCAAAAGTGAAAATTTACTGGATTAGTAATGCAGTAATGCTAATGCATGCTAGCTAGGGGTTCTTAAAGCCATGCATGCATGTTGGTTAGATTACTCAAAGTCTCAAACCATAATATATAATCTGTTTACAAGCAATCATAATTATCTATGTTATTTACTTATTTTGTTGTTGAGAACTCTTGGATAATTAACTTCCATCTGGCCTATCTGCAAGGGTAGATACCGTCTGACCACTCAATTTTAGGAGGACAAAGATGTTTCACTACAATCTTTGTAAAAAAAAAGGCAAAAACCAGCGGGCCGGCCCGGCCTGGCTCGGCCCAGCCCGGGTTGGGCCACGGGCCGCAATATTTTAGCCCAGAAAAATGCGGGTTGTTTTGGCTAGGCCTGTTTTTGGCCCGGCCCGCCCGTTTGCCAGGTCTAATTCTATTGTTAGCATGCTCATTGACACTTTGAATATTGTATTGGACATGTATTATAGATTAGGATAACAATACAAATATGCAACAAGTTTAGATTTTAATTAAGCAGGTTCTGCCCATTTTGCATATTGGTGCGGCCGCTCTTGGTTTGCACAAGGGAGTGGTGCGGCCGCGCTACTCTTGGTTCAAACCAAGACATGGATGCCCCTGCATAATCCCAGTTCATCACGATTCGTACTTATATGATGGATTATGCAAAACACACATGTCAGGATATTGATAACTAAGTTCGACCCTACATCTTGTCTTTAGCATAGTTCGTTATCCATTCTCATTTAACAAGGCTTTAAGTGTTCAATTAAAAAAGTCTCTTACGTTTTAGCCGTTATACATATGCTATGAGGTCAAACATGCTCACCTTAGTTTAGTCATGTATTTAAAGTTATAAAGTTCCACCTTCTTTAACACTCGTCCTAATCCATGCTCAACTAGTTTACAATGTGTATGACTAGCTAGACATTCATGTCAATCATGTTTATAGGCATAACACACCCTAACATGATGGTCAAATTTTAGAATATTTGTAACGTAGTTATTGATAAAACTAGTTTTCAAACTCTTAAGGTTTCTTTTAAAAATCTTATGTTAACCAACCAAACATGCAAAGCTACTTCACTTACTATACATCATGCTTTCATATACACATAACTAGACCACATAAGCATGCTCACAAGTTCCTAACTCAAAGTGTTTCCTCAAGTTTGTATTTGAAACTCTAAGTTTCCATTAAAAGGTTATCAAAACTATTCAAGCATTCAAGGTAAGTCCACATATTTTATATAATGATTTCATGCTTATGTACATAAGTAATCAGATCATATAATCATGTTTTCAAGTTCAAAATTTAAAGTATTCATGGCTCATTGAGTTTGCACTTTGAAAACTCAAGTTCCCTTTGGAAACCAAGCTATAGTAAGTGGTTATATGCAAGGTCCCTTAAAATAGCATGTCAATGACTTATATAGGCTCAATAACATTATACTAGCATGCTCCACATCTTAGAACCCACAAAAAATCATTTTCTGATTCTGCATAAGGGCGCGGCTGCGCCACTCCAGTTCCAGCCAGGAGAGCTTCTGTAATAGCAGAGCTTCCAACCCAATTTAGAAATCCTCCTTGAATCATACTAGATTACTACTATATTGCATATATAACAAGTGTATGGACTCTAGTAACATCATCTTACATATCCAATTAAGAAGAATTCATGAAATTTCCTATGAATTGATAATTGCAAATTTCAAAGTATGAACAAGTGTTATACCTCTTAAGCTTTCAAATGGACAGAGTTTCCTCTTACTTCAGATTACTCTCCCTCAATACACTCTCTAGCAACTTAGCAATAATCTCAGCAAAAACAAATTAGGAGAGGAGCTTGCTATTTATAAAAGAATGAATATCCATACAATTGCTTTGCACCATGAATCAAACTATTGGAATGAAGGAGAATACAATGGACATTGGATAGTTGGTGCAATAGTGTTGGCAACTCCATCAACCCACTCCCCTTCATCATGATCTTTAGATTTCTGAGTTTGACTTGTAAGAAATGGCTAGGCTTAGGCTATTGAGTGTACACGTGAAGAGAAGAAATGAGACACTCTTTGAGGGACAAACTAATTCTCAGCATTTGGCAATTGAAGTAATGTTACAACTTAAGGTTTTATTACACATACACATATTATACATACATGAATACTTAGACTAATACACCTACACACACACACACATATATATATATATATATATATATATATATATATATAGGTTTTACATTCATTTGGGTGTATACAGGATTTTAATGATATAATAATATTACATGGTAGCAAATTGGGGTACATGTGTACACATCAATATATAATCCATATACATTTTGATAATACCAAATTATGATTTAATTAGGTAGTGACATACCATAATATCATAAATCTTATTATTTTAATTATTTTACTTATTGAAATAATTATTAATATCAATTATTTATATAGTCTAATTTAATATTCCATAAAGTACACACTAATGCACTACACATAACACATGGTCACATAAACATCATTTGTGTAGTTTATACCATTTATTAATCTTACTATATAGTTTCCATATTATATAGTCTCACTAAAGTGTCACACTACACTTTATAATATAGTTTGGTTCAACATTGCACAATGTACACATAACATGAATTCACCTAGGTCCATTCATGTATATTACTTCCTTTTACCATATTGTTTCTATATTACATAGTCATATCACCATGTCACACTATACTTTATATTATATAGATGTAGTTACTATATAATATGTGATTACCTATCGTTACACTTAGAAATTAATTGAACAAACATTAACCTTTTAATAGTAATCAATTATTTAATCATTAATATGCTATCACTCATAATAACAATTAATTAATAATATATTATTAATTAATCATTCACTTATTAATTCCTTCTTTAATTAATTAAATCATCATAATTCTCATTATCGTGCCACACAAGGCATTCTTCGAGCTTATCATAAACTCCACATTTTTCTTAATTATTATAAATTCAATTTGAATTAATTGAATTACTCATCCCATAACACATAAAAATTTATATTCAAATAAATATTCATTTTCTTATTATATCAATATTAATATTTATTCATGAAATTCTCGGGTATTATCCTCCCCCCTTATAAAAATTTCGTCCTCGGAATTGGTACAAGATTACATAAAAAGATGGGGATAGTCCCTCATCATCCTATCTTCTAATTCTCATGTGGCCTCCTCGACATCGTGGTTTCGCCAAAGTACTTTCACAGAAGATATAACTTTATTTCTTAATATATGTTCTTTCCTATCTAGTATTTGGACATGAATTTCTTTATACGCCAGATTCTTCTTCACTTGAATGGGCTCGTAGGAAATCACGTGTTTGTAGTCAGCCTTGTATGGACGTAACAAGGAGATATGAAACACGTTGTGGATGTGCTCCAACTCAGGTGATAATGCTACTTTGTATGCTACTTTGCCCACTCGCTTTAATATTTCGAACGGTCCTATGAATCTCGGACTCAATTTTTCCTTCTTGTCGAATCGTATTTTTCCTTTCTAGGGAGATACCTTCAAGAAAATAAAACTACAGACTTCAAAGTCCCGGTCTTGTTGATGCAAGTCTGCGTACTTTTTCTGGCGATCTTGAGCTGCTACCAGCCTGACCCTTATTACTTTCACCACGTCTGCAGTTTGTTGTACTAGTTCTGGTCCCAACATTCGTCGTTCTCCAACTTCATCCCAACATAACGGCATTCTGCACTTTCTTCCGTAAAGAGCTTCATACGGTGGCATGTCGATACTCGCATGGTAACTATTGTTATAAGCGAATTCTACTAAGGGTAGATGGTCGTCCCAATTTCCCTTGAAATCCATCACGCATGTCCTAAGCATGTCCTCCAGTATTTGTATTATTTGCTCACTTTTTCTGTCTGTCTGAGAATGATACGCGGTACTCAACCTCAACTGTGTTCCCATCCTCTCTTGCAAGCTTTTTCAGAAGTTTGACGTGAAGCGCAGATCTCGATCAGAAACAATTGACACCGGCACTCCATGTCGTGAAACAATTTCCTTTATGTATAGGCTTGCTAACTGATTCAAATTATATCGAATATTAATAGGTAGAAAATGTGCGGTCTTCGTTAGTCGATCCACGATAACCCATATGGCATCAAAACCTTTCTGCGTGACTGGAAGTTCCACTACGAAATCCATCGTAATGTGCTCCCATTTCCACTCTGGTATTTCTAACGATTGTAGTAAACCACTCGGCCTCTGATGCTCTGCTTTGACGAGTTGGCAAGTAAGACATCTACTGAAGCACTCTGCGACTTCCCGTTTCAGATTGGGCCACCAAAAATGTTGTCTCAAATCTCATACATTTTCGTGCCTCCCGGATGAATAGAATATGTCGTATTGTGTGCCTCTTGCAAAATTTCTTCTCTCAATTTAGCTAACGCTGGTACCCACGCTCTTCCTTCGAATCTTAAGATACCGTCTTTATCCATTTTGAATCTCTCTTCTTCACTTTCGGCGATCCTCTTTCTTATTTTCTCACACTCTTTATCCTTTTCTTGTGATTCCCTCACTCTATCCAACAAGGTTGGACGAGCTTTCATTTTAAATAACTTTTCTTTAGACCTCTCCGATCCTTTTACCTCTATTTCCAACTTCTCCATTTCTCTTATTAACTCTATCTAAGTCGTCAAGTGAAATAATTTCTCCCTTCCTTTCCCGCTCAGAGCGTCGGCTACTACATTAGCCTTCATAGGGTGATAAAGAATATCGCAGTCATAGTCCTTGATCAATTCTAACCACCTCGTCTGACGCATGTTCAACTCTTTATGTGTGAAGATATATTTCAGACTTTTATGGTCCGTGTATATCTCACATTTCTCTCTGTACAAATAATGCCTCCAAATTTTTAACGCAAAAACTACTGCTGCTAACTCTAAGTTGTGAGTAGGGTATCATTTTTTGCAGTCCTTTAGTTGTTGTGATACATACACAATGACCTTGCCATGTTGCATAAGCACACAACCAAGTCTCTTGTGCGATGCATCACTATACACCACAAAACCTCCCGCATCGTCTGGTAATGATAATACAGGCGTTTCGCTTAATCTCTTCTTCAATTCCTGAAAACTTTCCTCACATTTGTCCATCCATACAAACTTTACAGTCTTCCTCTTCAAATTGGTCAACGGGGTTGCTATCTTAGAAAAATCCTGGATAAATCTTCGATAGGACCCAGCTAACCCTAAGAAACTTCTTATCTCTGTTGGTGTTTTCGGCTGCTCCCAATTACTTACTACTTCTACCTTCGTAGGGTCTACTGTGATTCCATCCTTATCCACCACATGTCCTAAGAATTGAACCTTCTTCATCCAAAATTCACACTTAGAAAACTTTGCATACATCTTCTCCTTCCTTAGCGCCTCCAAAACTATCTTCAAATGTTCGGCTTGCTCTTCCTCTGTCTTCGAGTAGATTATTATGTCGTCAATGAAAACTAATACAAACTTATCCAAGTATGGCTTGAAGACTCGGTTCTTCAAGTCCATGAATGCTGTCGGAGCATTAGTCAATCCGAATGACATTACCAAAAACTCGTAGTGTCCATAACGGGTTCGAAACGCAGTCTTTGGTATGTCTTCCTCCCGTACCTTCAGTTGGTGATAACCTGTCCATAGGTCTATCTTCGAGAAACACTTTGCTCTCTTCCGTTAATCAAAAAGGTCGTCTATCCTTGGTAGTGGATATCTATTCTTGATCGTTACTCTGTTTAATTCTCGATAATCGATATAGAGCCTCATCGATCCGTCCTTCTTTTTAACAAACAACACTGGTGCTCCCCAAGGAGACACACTTGGTCGTACGTAACCCTTATCTAATAACTCTTGTAGTTGTATCATCAACTCCTTCATTTCTACTGGCGCCATACGATATAGAGCTTTCAAAATCGGTGCCGTTCCCGGTGCTAAGTCTATTATGAATTCGATTTCTCTATCTAGCGAAAGACTAGGCAGATCATCCAGAATACATCTTGGAATTTTCTTACTACGGTTATATCCTTAATTTCTACTCCCTTTTTCTGAGTATCTACAATGTAAGCTAAATAACCTACACATCCTTTCCTTAATAATTTCTTGGCCTCCATCATCGTAAGGCAACATGATTGCTTAAGGGATGAGCTACCATAAAACATTCCCTTAGACTTACTCGGAGTCTGAAGGTTCACACTTTTATTCTGACAGTCAATTATCGCAGCATAGTTATACAACCAATCCATTCCCAGTATTACGTCAAATTCTCACAATCTAATCGGAATTAAGTCTATGCTCAGTTCATGATCTCTAATGTTTGGGCGATAATTTTGGTATATGAATTCTACAGGGATCACTTCCTTATTTGCAACTTCTATGTCTAAAGGATTCCTTAATCGTTCTCGGGGTAAATTAAGTTGACTAGCAAATTCTTCAGATACAAAAGAACAGGTGGCACCCGAATCAAATAATACATATGCATTTATATCATTGATTGGGATAATACCTAACACCACGTCCTTCGCAGCTACTGCGTCCTGGACGGTCATGTTAAAGGTTCTGGCAGTTGGGCGATTGAATTGTGTCGATTCGCCGATTATTAACTTGCTGCCTCCCCCTTGTTGGACACTTCCTCCGCCTCTACCCTTCTTTGGGCAATCTTTGATCCGGTGCTTAGTTGAGCCACAAGTGAAACACCCTTGGATCTTCTTTGGCTTTGGGCAGTTGGGCGAAATGTGTCCCTTCTGGCCACAGTTGTAGCAAATACTGCATCCCTTCCAGCACTCGCCCTAGTGATTCTTCCCACATTTTGTGACGCCCCCAAACCCGGGTCCTCTAACATCGGATTCGGTGCTCACGATGCATCACTTTCATAAGCATTCTATAGACTATTGCGGAATAATAAACATACATTATTCATTAATATAAAGTCTTCATCATCAATCCCAAGGTCTCAACCACAACATAAATCATACCCTTAATATTACAAATGGTTTACATTAAATATTTAGTTATAATACTTCATTAGTTCATAACTAACTACTCTTGAGCCTTGCCCTTTTCTTTGTCTCTCTTAGACGATCCTGACTTAGCTGAAATAAATGTCAAGATATAGCAAGGGTAAGCAACAAGTTTGCTTAGCAAGTTTAAACACAAGGAGATATATCATGATTAGAAAGGAATTTATCGTTCAATACTCAACATTAGAATTTGATTGTAGAAGAACATGAATTACATTCAACAAGTTATTATTCGAATATTTGAATAATAGATACTGAGTGGTCCAACGTGACCATGAACATCTGCGAAGGATTGTCAGTAATTAAACTGGTCCTTTTAAGTATGGTAGTCAAGGGGATCAGCCTTTCATACCCGGTGTATTATGCATAAACACTTAATAACGAGCAATAATTATTTCTAGTATAATGCTTTAATAACATTCTTTTCTCAATCAAGAGTCCTTATCACATCAATTGATTAGGAACAACTCTTTAAAACAAATTTGAGTTAACAAATTTTAACATGCTTGATCTAGCTGACACAAGTAGCATAGATCCATCTCATAAGCAATTTTAAACATTCTTTATCTAGCTGGCACAACTAGCATAGATCCATCTCATAAGCAATTTTAAACATTCTTGATCTAGCTGACACAACTAGTATAGATCCATCTCATAATCAATTCATTAATTAAAGAACTTTAGTCTATTCACGGTTCAATAAATAGTAGAACAGGAATTCAATTTGCACAAGTGCAATTCACAATAATTTATCAGGATGTGGAAAATCAACAATATTTATCCACCAGAATGCTTGAAAAATAATAACTCGAGTTTGAGTTAGGAAACTTGCCTGTTTGACAAGCTACAACTTTTTAACTTTAATTAACACTCTTTGAATGACCTATCATTGATAATGTAGATCCATCAATTAGTACTGCGTATATTTGTTCATCAATGCGCTCACTTGTATTATTATCTAACCAATAATACATTCACAGGGTACATACATCTAATGTACTATCATTAATCCTATAAGATATTTAATTAATCTTAGGTTAATGATTTAATAATTAATAAGGCTTTCCTTAAGTGATAATCACTTATTAGTTCTTTAAACAATTCATTATAATTGTTTAATTAAGCAGTTATTTAATTTTCTTCAATTGTTAACTCCCAATTCCTTCGATTACTATTTAATAGTTGTTAAATAGTAATTAACTATTTACCTTTTGTTATTACTTACTACTAACCAATTATAGCTCCTCATTATTTAATATCAATTAAATAATAGACAATTAAATTATTATTTATCTTTAAATAATAATTAATAACTCCCTCATCCTTGAATAAATAATAATTGATTTATTCTTTTCCTTCTTCTTTAATCATTCTTTATTATTATTAAAAGAATAATTAATTAACATTTATCTTTATTTATTATCAAAATAATAAATAATTAATTCTATAAACTTTCATGTCAAAGTAAGTAAGTAATTACTTCATTATTACTTAATCTTACTTAATAATTCTTTAATCATTAATTAATATTAATTAAATAATAATTAATTAACTAATTAACTCAGATTATTATTTAATCTTAATTAAATAATAAGTAGTTATTTTATTAACACTAACTCATTTTAATTATTACTTAACATCATTTAAATAAAAATTAAATAATTAATTATATTTTATTTTATATGTAATTAACTTACTAGCCCATTAGTGGCTTTAAAGTTATTTATTATAATAACTTACTTTCATTTCGCTTCATAATGATACGCTAATTTTCGTCCAAAAATTCAGATTTGGGTTCCTTCACGGAAACGCTTGTAGAACAAAGCCTACAACTCGGATTTTGGTTTCGTCAGAGGCGTTGGATTCGTATCTTCCCGAATTCCAATTTCAATTTATTAAACATCAAATGATGTTCTGTTTAGGCCCCAGAAATCAGTGTTAAAGTGGACTGATCCGCAAGGACATTCATAACAGTTGGTTCGTTTTTCAGATTTGGAGTCCTTTACGAAAACGCTCATATCTCGGGATCTAAATCTCGAATTTTGGTCTATTTGGTATCGTTGGATTCATATTTTTCCGAAATATATTTTTCGCATATCAAAAACAAAATTTGAGTTTGTTTTCATTACCAAAAATAGTCCACAAGTGAGTGATCAGTAGCATATTCTAAATAGTTGGGTGGTTTGGGATTTAATTCATAACTTGCTCATTTTAAAACATATTTGAGTGATTCCAAAGGGGTTTTGCCCTTAACTCATGCATCTAGCATACCAAAAAAGAAAACCTCATATATCACTTGTAGATTCCAACATGCACATATTATAGCATACTAGTTAAATATAAATTTCTTCAAAAATCCATCTAACATCTTTTTTTTTCCAAATCTCATCACATGAACTCATATAAATCCACAAGTCTCATTTCTTAAACTCAAAATCTAACACTATAATCTTGATATTAACCATATCCAACATGCATCACAAAAATCTATCATAAAATTACCTAGTGCATGCATGCATGTGCCTTTCTCTACCCATTTGGTACAAATCTTTCTTTTGATCTTACATTCAACTTCAAAAATGTTTTGATCATCATATAAAATATTTATACACATATAAATGAAGAGTTTTTCAAAGATCAAACTTAAGACTCTTTCTTTCATCAAAACCCATCAAATAAGAAATCAAAACTTTGAAAATGAAGAGAATCAATACCTAGTTCTTCTTGTTATCTTCCTTATCTTCTCAAAATAGCTTAAATACTTAGCATGCATGAAGATCAAGACCCTCTTCTTTCTCCTTGTATGGCCGAACCTCCCTCTCTCTTTCTTTCTCTACATTTTCTTTTTCTTTCTCTAGCTAAGGAACTTGGAAGAATAATGAAATGAAATAAGTTAATGGAGTGGGTATAATTGAAAGTGTAAACATGCTTCCACTAACTCTCTTTCCTAATCATTACTTAGTTGCTTAGTCACTAAACACAAGTGTTGGACATGTTAGGAGAGTGACACATGTCATGGGTGTTGGTTTCAAAATATTATAACCAAGATTTTGGGCAAGCTTGATAAAATTTCAAATCCTCCCCATTATAACCCTTAGTGGCCGGCCATGCACCCCATTTTTCTCCCATTATTGATTTATTTTTATTATGTTATATACTTACTTTAATGATTTAATGTCCTTTCTTTCATGGACCAAGGTTTGGGCCTCTTTAATTAATGTTTGGGCTCACAATTAATTAATTTGGGCCACTAGTAGTCAAGTTTATTTTTACACTACTTGGGCTACTATTTAATTAATTCCACATGTTGGGCTAAGTTAATTAATTTAACTAATGCCATTAAGGTCTATCTCCAATAAAATTAGTGGGCTTGATTATTCATTCAATTGGGCTAGCCCACTAGTATCACTTACTACTTGGACTATTTCAAATTCCCATAAATCAAGAATACCACTTTACTTTCATAACCCAATTAGACTTGCCACCTACAAGTAAATTGAATATTCAATTAGGGTTCATCATTTTAATCAACTTCCTTGATTATTAACATTTTTAGGCTAGTCCACTACTTTAATTATTTCATAAGAGGGACTTTCTATTAAATTCTCATAACACACTTGTTATTTAATTACTCACTCAATCACCATATGTCACAAAGTTTTCAATATCATTCATAATTGATATATCTATTTACAATACGACTTGAAATTCTTGGTTATTACATTCTCCCCTCCTTATAAGAATTTCATCCCCGGAATTCCACCTAAGGTTACTCAAAAAGATTCGGATAATTCTCCCTCATATTTTCCTTGATTTCCCACGTAGCTTCTTTAGCGTTGTGGTTCTTCCACAGAACTTTGACCGAATGTATAACCCTATTTCTTAGCTTCTGTTCCTTCCTATCTAAAATTTTGGTAGGAATTTCTTCATATGATAAGTCCTTCTCGACTTGAATCGGCTCGTACGATATCACATGCTTGTAATCAAGTTTGTATGGTCACAGCATTGACACATGAAATACGATATGAATATGTTCGAGTTCAGGAGGCAAAGCTACCTCGTACGCCACTTCACCTATTTTCTTCATTATCTCGAACGGTCCAATAAATCTCGGACTCAATTTGCCTTTCTTTCCAAATCTTATCTTCCCCCTCCAGGGAGATACTTTCAGAAATGCATAACTTCCCACTTTAAAGTCTCTTTTCTTGCGATGAATATCTGCGTATTTCTTTTGTCGATCTTGAGCTGCTACTAATCGAGTTCTTATCACTTTAATGATCACCACGGTTTGTTGTACCAATTCTGGCCCCAACAGTCGCCATTCATCTACCTCGTCCCAACACAAGGGTGTCCTGCACTTTCTTCCATACAGGGCTTCGTATGGCGGCATTCCAATGCTTGCATGATAACTATTATTATAGGAAAACTCTACCAATGGAAGATGATCTTCCCAACTTCCTTTAAAATCCATGACACAGGCCCTAAGTATATTTTCTAGCGTTTGAATCGTTCTCTCGCTTTGCCCGTCTGTCTGTGGATGATGCGCGGTACTTAACCTTAGCTGTGTCCCCATTCTTTCTTGAAGACTCCTCCAAAAGTTAGACGTGAAGTGCGGATCTCTATCAGAAACAATTGATACTGGCACTCCATATGCCATTGTGATGTGCTCCCATTTCCATTCCAAAATTTTCAATGACTGTAATAGTCCACTAGGTAGTTGATGCTATGCCTTAACTCTCTGACAGGTTAAACATCAGCTGACGCATTCTGTAACTTCTTTCTTCATGTTAGGCCACCAATAATGTTAGCTCAAATCTTGATACATCTTAGTGCTTCCTGGATGTATTGAATACCTCGTAGTATGGGCCTCTTGCAAATCTCTTCTCCCAACTCGGGTATTGCGGGTACCCAAATTCTTCCTTAAATCTCAGCAATCCAGTGCTGTCAATTTTATACTTTAACTGTTCACCTTCAGCTAACCGTTTCACGAGGTCAACACATTCCTCATCATTTTCTTGTGCCTCCTTCACCTTATCGACTAAAGTCGAACTTGCTTCCATTTCTATTACTTTATCCGAATTCCTCGAATTTTTCACCTCCAACTCCATTTTCTCCATTTCTCTGACTAATTCTTATTGTTCTGTCAATACGAATAATCTTTCTTGGCTCTTTCTGCTTAAAGCATTTGCCACTACATTGGCCTTTCCTGGATGATATAGGATATCACAATCATAGTCCTTGATCAATTCTAACCATCTCCTCGGCCTCATGTTTAACTCTTTTTATGTAAAGATATACTTCAGGCTTTTATGGTCTGTGTATATCTCACACTTTTCTCCGTAGAGATAATGTCTCCAAATTTTAAGGGCAAAAACTATCGCAGCCAATTCCAGGTCATGGGTAGGGTATCCCTTCTCATGGTCCTTTAATTATCGCGATGCGTACGCAATGACTTTACCATTCTGCATTAATACGCAACCTAGTCCCTTATGTGACGCATCACTATACACTGTAAAACCTCCCGTACTATCTAGTAAAAACAGCATAGGTGCTTCACTTAATCTTTTCTTTAATTCCTGAAAACTCTGTTCATATTTCTCTGTCCACTCATACTTAACAATCTTCCTTGTTAGATTAGTCAATGGTGTTGCTGTCTTCGAGAAATCTTAAATAAATCTCCTATAATATCCTGCTAATCCCAAGAAACTTCTGATCTCTGACGGTGTCTTCGGTTGTACCCAATTCCTCATCGCTTCTACTTTCGCTAGATCAACAGAAATTCCTTTGTTGTCGATGACATGTCCCAAAAATTGAACCTTCTTCAACCAGAACTCACATTTTGAAAATTTTGCATATAGCTTCTCCTTTCTTAACGTCTCCAGTACTATCCTTAAATGTTTGGCATGTTCTTCCTCAGTCTTTGAATATACCAGAATATCGTCAATGAACACAACCATAAATTTATCCAAGTAAGGTTTAAATACTCTGTTCATCAAATCCATAAAAGCAGCTGGTGCGTTTGTCAGTCCAAACGACATTACTAGGAACTCATAATGACCATAACGAGTTCTAAATGCTGTCTTTGGTACATCCTTTGTCCTTACTTTCAACTGATGGTAACCAGTCCTTAAGTCAATATTAGAAAAACATCTCACATCCTAAAGTTGATCAAACAGATTGTCTATCCTCGGTAACGGATATTTGTTCTTGATTGTCACCTTTTTCAACTCTCTATAGTCCATACATAGTCTCATCGAACCATCTTTCTTCTTTACGAACAACACAGGTGCTCCCCACAGAGACACACATGGTTGGATGTACTTCTTGTCCAACAACTCTTGTAGCTGGATCATCAATTCTTTTATTTCGACCAGAGCCATTCGATATGGTGCTTTCTATATCGACCATGTCCCCTGTACTAAATCAATCACAAATTCTGTTTCTCTGTCTGGCGGAAGTCCCGAAAGTTCTTCTGTAAAGATATCCCCAAACTCATTAACTATAGGTATCTGCCCCATGTCCGAATTCACCACTCGTGTATCCATTACATGAGCCAAATAACCTTCACATCCTTTTCGTAACATTCTCTTGGCCTGCATCATCGTCAGATAACTCGTTTGTCTTGGCGACTAGCCATAAAATACAACCTTAGACTCATTTGGGGTCTTCAAGTGTATACTCTTCTTCTGGCAATCTATTACTGTCTTATGGTTAAACAACCAATCCATTCCTAGAATAATATCAAATTCCCCTAAGCGTATCGGAATCAAATTCACGCTTAACTTATGTCCCCTTATTTCCACACCACAGTTGTTATGGATAAACTCTACAGGTCAACTTCTTTGTTCGCAACTTCTATGTTCATAGGGTTCTTAAACTTTTTACAGGGTAAGTTTAATCTTCTAGAAAATTCACCAGACACAAATGAACAGGTAGCTCCCGAATCAAATAATACATATGCATTTATATTATTGATCAGAATTATACCTGACACCACCTCCTTTGATACAACTGCGTCCTGCACAGTCATGTTGAAAGTTTGGGCCGTTGGCTTGCTCTGCTGAGTTGGCCCTCCAATTGCTAACTTTGGTGTATCGCTCTTATTTCCACTTCCCCCGTCAGAATTCTTCTTAAATGGGCAGTCCCTATACCGATGTCCAGATCCTCCACAAGAAAAGCAACCTTCCCTCTTTGGGTTAGGACATTTTGGTGCGATATGTCCTAGCTGGCCATAGTTAAAACATACACTTTTTCCTTTCATACACTCCCCAAAGTGATTTCTTCCACACTTACTACATGCTGGCTTCTTCTGTGGTGTACTCCCTTGTTGAGCTCCTGAGTCATTACCACTGTTCCACTTGCGTTTCTTACTGTCACTACTCCCACTGCTGGCACCCTGATGCCCACCTTCAATCTTTTTCTTGTTCTTCTCTTGGTTGAATCTTGATACAGCTTAATTACAACTTTCTGCAATAACGCCTTTTTCTAACAGTATCGAAAACGTAGGAATTTACAGCACTGCAACCTTGCTGTGAATCCACGGCCTCAGTCCATTTTCAAACCTTCGCGCCTTCCGTACTTCGGTCTCCATTTGATGAGGTGCAAATCTGGCTAGCTTAGCTGCATATTCAGCAACCGTCATATTATCTTGCTTCAATTCCAGAAACTTCACCTCCATCCTGGCTTGTGTGGCCTCCGAGAAATAATTCTCGAAGAACAACTCCTTAAATCTTGTCCATGCCACTATCTCTATCCCTGCTCTATTTTGGTTTGTCTTCCACTAGTGATTAGCCTCACCTTTCATCAAGTAGGTAGCAAAAGCCGTCTTTTGCTCATCAGATACCCTAGCAATGATAAAAGCCTTTTCCATCTCCTTCACCCATGTTTGAGCTTCTATGGGGTCCGTGGTTCTGCTAAATTCTGGGGCCCACATCCTTAAAATCTTTGAAATTAGCTAGTCTATTATCCGCTTGATTCCTTGCTGCAGGTGCACGAGTCTACATAGCCTGAGCTATCATGTCAGCGAAGTTCTCCATACGGTTAGGTTGGCCCCTCTAGTTACGATTTTGGCGTCTTGGTGGCATTATCTGGTTTAAACAACATCTTACATTATCACTTTGAGTTTCATTATATGTTATAAGTATTTATAAAAAAATAACACATAATTTAACTTTAATAATCGCATTAACATCATGCTCAATCTTGCTGAACTATCATTTCAGCCTGCTGAATCATTCCTTTCAGCTTAATAAAACTTTCAATAATCACAGAGATAATTACTATCTTCATTCTCAAGTTTTATCTATGTAATCAAAAAAATTTAGTCATAATAGCGCACTTATAGTCATAAACCAAATGTTTTAGTGACACACATGTCTGGCATAGTCCCACAAATACCAACTATCCCATTCTAAACAACTAGACATGGAATCCATCAAAAGGTATACTTCCCTACACAACAAGATGGGGGTATATCATATTTGCATACGACCTCTCACAGCTAGAGGTTTACATCATACTTAATTTAACCCTACCAAACAAAAGGGTACTATAACATTAATACCACCAACCATCGCCTCACTGGCTGCCAGGTGTCCCTCAGGTATGCTCCTGCTCCTGCAGTGCTTCTCCCCTCACGCGGCGTCGCACCGACCGGCTAGACTCTCCAGTCTCGTATTGTGATCCCACCTAACCAACCCTAGCACCTGCATATGCTGCATCCAATGCTCGTCCCAAAGAACCCTAGTCTGACGTTCTTCTCTTCCAGAAGTAACTCTAGATGGTCCACCCTATTGGCTGCTCTAATCCATGCTTCCTCGATTTTGATCTTATCAACAATCTCCAAATCAAATTCAAACCTCAGCACTTGATTCTCCAACGTTCGCTCGCCTAGCTAAAACTCCAATAAGCTCACTCTAGCTTTCAGCTCATCCACGTCTGCTAATGCCTGATATGCGGCATCCTTATACTTTTGTTCAGTGTTCTAGAAATTGTAATTCTCCACTTCCAGCTCCTGCACCATAGCCTCTAGCTCCACATTCTTGGCCAGTAGGTCTCTAATAAGGCTATTTGTGTGGATCCTTCTAGAGCCTCATGCTCTACTGACTGATCCACGGTACGGCTGTCATAGCTCTCTTCTGACATCCTATACCGCAATAAACGTCATCATCAGTACCACAATAAAATATATTCATTGATACAATAAAATGATATTTTATTAAGTACAGCTAAAACTGTGATGAATTTCCATAATTCACCATTTAACATACTCGATACGAGTTTTCTTCTAAGGTTATAACCGTAGGTTTTGCATTCCTAATGTTTATAACCTACAGCTCTGATACCAACATGTGACGCCCCCAAACCCGGGTCCTCTAACCTCGGATTCGGTACTCATGATCCATCACTTTCATAAGCATTCTATAGACTATTGCGGAATAATAAACATACATTATTCATTAATATAAAGTCTTCATCATCAATCCCAAGGTCTCAACCACAACATAAATCATACCCTTAATATTACAAATGGTTTACATTAAATATTTAGATATAATACTTCATTAGTTCATAACTAACTACTCTTGAGCCTTGCCCTTTTCTTTGTCTCTCTTAGACGATCCTGACTTAGCTGAAATAAATGTCAAGATATAGCAAGGGTAAGCAACAAGTTTGCTTAGCAAGTTTAAACACAAGGAGATATATCATGATTAGAAAGGAATTTATCGTTCAATACTCAACATTAGAATTTGATTGTAGAAGAACATGAATTACATTCAACAAGTTATTATTCGAATATTTGAATAATAGATACTGAGTGGTCCAACGTGACCATGAACATCTGCGAAGGATTGTCAGTAATTAAACTGGTCCTTTTAAGTATGGTAGTCAAGGGGATCAGCCTTTCATACCCGGTGTATTATGCATAAACACTTAATAACGAGCAATAATTATTTCTAGTATAATGCTTTAATAACATTCTTTTCTCAATCAAGAGTCCTTATCACATCAATTGATTAGGAACAACTCTTTAAAACAAATTTGAGTTAACAAATTTTAACATGCTTGATCTAGCTGACACAAGTAGCATAGATCCATCTCATAAGCAATTTTAAACATTCTTTATCTAGCTGGCACAACTAGCATAGATCCATCTCATAAGCAATTTTAAACATTCTTGATCTAGCTGACACAACTAGCATAGATCCATCTCATAATTAGTCCATGAATAAAAGAACTTTAGTCGATTCACAGTTCAATAAATAGTAGAACATGAATTCAATTTGCACAAGTGCGATTCACAATAATTCATCAGGATGTGGAAAATCAACAATATTTATCCACCAGAATGCTTGAAAACTAATAACTCGAGTTTGAGTTAGGAAACTTACCTGTTTGACGAGCTACAACTTTCTAGCTTTAATTAACACTCTTTGAATGACCTATCATTGATAATGTAGATCTATCAATTAGTACTGCGTATATTTGTTCATCAATACGCTCACTTGTATTATTATCTAACCAATAATACATTCACAGGGTACATACATCTAATCTACTATCATTAATCCTATAAGATATTTAATTGATCTTAGGTTAATGATTTAATAATTAATAAGGCTTTTTTTAAGTGATAATCACTTATTAGTTCTTTAAACAATTCATTATAATTGTTTAATTAAGGAGTTATTTAATTTCTTTCAATTGTTAACTCCCTATTCCTTCGATTACTATTTAATAGTTGTTAAATAGTAATTAACTATTTACCTTTAGTTATTACTTACTAATAACCAATTATAGCTCCTCATTATTTAATGTCAATTAAATAATGGACAATTAAATTATTATTTGTCTTTAAATAATAATTAATAACTCCCTCATTCTTGAATAAATAATAATTGATTTATTCATTTCCTTCTTCTTTAATCATTCCTTATTATTATTAAAAGAATAATTAATTAACATTTATCTTTATTTATTATCAAAATAATAAATAATTAATTCTATAAACTTTCATGTCAAAGTAAGTAAATAATTACTTCGTTATTACTTAATCTTACTTAATTATTCTTTAATCATTAATTAAATAATAATTAATTAATTGATTAACTCAAATTATTATTTAATCTTAATTAAATAATAAGTAGTTATTTTATTAACACTAACTCATTTTAATTATTACTTAACATCATTTAAATAATAATTAAATAATTAATTACATATCATTCTATATGTAATTAACTTACTAGCCTATTAGTGGCTTTAAAGTTACTTATTATAATAATTTACTTTCATTTCGTTTCATAATGATACTCTAATTTTGGCCCAAAATTTCAGATTTGGGGTCCTTCACAGAAACGCTTGTAGAACGAAGCCTACAGTTCATATTTTGGTTCCGTCAGAGGCGTTAGATTCGTATCTTCCCGAATTCCAATATCCATTTATTAAACATCAAATTCTATTCTTTTTAGGTCTCGGAAATCAGTGTTAAAGTGGACTGACCAGCAAGACATTCATAACAGTTAGTTCGTTTTTCAGATTTGGGGTCCTTTACGGAAACGTTCATATCTCGAGATCTACATCTCGGATTTTGGTCCATTTGGTATCGTTGGATTCGTGTTTTCCCGAAATATATTTTCCAAATATCAAAAACCAAATTTGGATTTGTTTTGGTTACCAAAAATAGTCCACAAGTGACTGATCAGTAGCATGTTTTCAACAGTTGGGTAGTTTGGAATTTAATTCATAACTTGCTCATTTTAAAACATATTTGAGTGATTCCAAAGGGATTTTGCCCTTAACTCATGCATCTAGCATACCAAAAAAAATCTCATATATCACTTGTAGATTCTAACATGCACATGTTATAGCATACTAGTTAAATAAAAATTCCATCAAAAATCCATCTAACATCTTTTTTTTCAAATCTCATCACATGAACTCATATAAATCCACAAGTCTCATTTCTTAAACTCAAGATCTAACACTCTAATCTTGATATTAATCATATCCAACATGCATCAAAAGAATCTATCATAAAATTACCTAGTGCATGCATGCATGTGCCTTTCTCTACCCATTTGGTACAAATCTTTCTTTTGATCTTACATTCAACTTCAAAAATGTTTTGATCATCATATAAAATATTTATACACATATAAATGAAGAGTTTTTCAAAGATCAAACTTAAGACTCTTTCTTTCATCAAAACCCATCAAATAAGAAATCAAAACTTTGAAAATGAAGAGAATCAATACCTAGTTCTTCTTACTATCTTCCTTATCTTCCCTAAATATCTTAAATACTTAGCATGCATGAAGATCAAGACCCTCTTCTTTCTACTTGTATGGCCGAACCTCCCTCTCTCTTTTTCTCTCTATATTTTCCTTTTCTTTCTCTAGCTAAGGAACTTGGAAGAATAATGAAATAAAATAAGTTAATGGAGTGGGTATAATTAAAAATGTAAGCATGCTTCCACTAACTCTCTTCCCTAATCATTACTTCATTTCTTAGTCACTAAACACAAGTGTTGGACATGCTAGGAGAGTGACACATGTCATGGGTGTTGGTTTCAAAATATTATAACCAAGATTTTGGGCAAGCTTGATAAAATTTCAAATCCTCCTCATTATACCCCTTAGTGGCCGGCCATGCACCCCATTTTTCTCCCATTATTGATTTATTTTTATTGTGTTATATACTTACTTTATTGATTTAATGTCCTTTCTTTCATGGACCAAGGTTTAGGTCTCTTTAATTAATGTTTGGGCTCACAATTAATTAATTTGGGCCACTAGTAGTCAAGTTTATTTATACACTACTTGGGCTACTATTTAATTAATTTTACATGTTGGGCTAAGTTAATTAATTTAACTAATGCCATTAAGTTCTATCTCCAATAAAATTAGTGGGCTTGATTATTCATTCAATTGGGCTAGCCCACTAGTATCACTTACTACTTGGACTATTTCACATTCCCATAAATCAAGAATACCACTTTACTTTCATAACCCAATTAGACTTTCCACCTACAAGTAAATTGAATATTCAATTAGGGTTCATCATCTTAATAAACTTCCTTGATTATTAACATTCCTAGGCTAGTCCACTACTTTAATTATTTCATAAGAGGGACTTCCTATTAAATTCTCATAACACACTTGTTATTTAATTACTCACTCAATCACCATATGTCACAAAGTTTTCAATATCATTCATAATTGATATATCTATTTACAATGCGATTTGAAATTCTTGGTTATTACACATTTCAGGCATTCCTCAGCCCTCTTCTTAAAATCTCCTTGAAAATTTCCCGAATGATTGTTTTTGTTGTTGTTAATGTTATTTTCCCGTTTCCTCTTTCCTAAGTTACTTCCTCCACTGCATTTTCCTCCTCCACGACTTTCTCCTCCCATATTTTACCCTTCTTTTCTTTTTTATACAGACTTAAGGCTTCACTGCCACCTTCCCCAATGATTGCCTTTTCCAGCAATGTCGCAAAGGAATCAATCTGAAGAACTGACACCTTATTAAACAACCAAGGCTTCAATCCTTGCTCAAAACGTCTACCTTTCCTCTCTTCATCTCCTACCTGGTGTTCTACAAACTGCACTAGTTCATTGAACTTAGCCACGTACTGCGCCACCGTCATATCACCCTGCTTCAGTTCAAAAAACTTAACCTCCATTCTGTTCTTCATGCTTTTCGGGAAGTAGTTCTCAAAAAACAGAGTCTTGAATCTCTCCCATGCTATTATCCCTTCTCCTCCTATTTGTTGATTTGCCTCCCACCAGTAGTTGGCTTCGCCCCTCATCATATAAGTAGCAAATGCCGTCTTCTGGTCTTCACCCACTCGAACGATGGTGAAAGCCTTCTCAATATCCTTAACCCATGTCTGCTCTATGATCGGATCTATAGTACCTTCAAACTCTAGAGGTCCTACACTCCTAAAGTCTTTAAAATTCATGACTGGGGCTGCTTGAGGATTAGGGCGAATGGGTTCATTGTTCCTTCCCCTAAGAGCCTTTCCTAACAAATCCATTAACTTCTGAATGGAATCTACTTGCTCTCTCTTATTGTTCACTGATTCCTCGGGTGCAGTTAATCTAAGTCTGGGCGACATTTTCTGCATCACAAATTTTAACATTTATTATTCAATTATATTACTTAAATATTTCTCAAATTAAAAATGAATAAAATTTTATGACACGTTTATGAAATAAAATCATTTGTATTCATATGCCAAATCAGTTCGTTACATGATTATCCCTAGCATACTGCTAAAAATGTCAACACATATCCCCTATTATCACAAAAAGATGGGGAAAAATACTAACATACTACCCCTCTAACATAAACCTACTCTGTATTTACATACTTATCCCATATCTTACACAAAAGTTTGGGATTACATCACAACATATACATTTCATAAAAGAAACTACTAATACTATACTAACTAATGGGTTTTATCCCAACACCCCGCGCTCAACAGCGCTCTTGTACTTAATCTGCGCTATGTACGCCATCAACTCTCTGCTCATAGTGTGTCGGGTCTGTCCCTGCTCTGCCGGGTAGTGGTATACACCATCGATCACCCTCTCAATAGCTGAGCGAAACACGTAACCCATCTTGTTCACCTTCCTCTTCTTACACCTGACCTCATCTTCTAGGTCGTCTGCCCTCTCATTAGCTGCTTCCCACTTCTCCTCGAAGTGGATCCTATCCATCACCTCCAACTGTAGCTGAGTACGGAGAGCCTCCTTCTCCGTCTTCTCACTCAACTCTCTCTGCTCTACCTCTTCCAGCTTTCCTGCCAAATCCACATTTCGAGATACCAACATGTGAAACAGAGTCCCCATCTGGATCCCTTCCTCCCTGCGGTACGCAATCTCTATCTCTAACTTCTGCATCGCTAGCTTCCTCTGGTGGTCCTCGTCCCTCAGCTTCTGGAACTCGGACTCCCTCTCTTGAGCCTCAGCCTCCAGCTCCAGCACTCTACAGTCTAGCTCTAGGATCCGCTCCTCGTACTCTCCTAGCATCCGCTCCTCTATAGTATCCTCGTCAGAGTCCTCCATAAGCTCGTCCTCCATGGGCTCCTCCTCTAGATCTGACTCCACCTCTATCTCATCCTCGTCGTTAAACTCGAACGGTGGAACTTCCTGCATAGGCTCAGCCTCTAGAGGTGCCTCATATACAACATGTATATCTCGGGGCTCCTCCTCAGCCACTCTACTAGGCTCTCCCATGTATGTCATCCTACAACCATAAACACAAGACAACAAACAACAACTCCATTAAAATGTTAAATAAAACATAAATTCATTGTATAGAATGAAATTATATTCCATAACACACTAAGTCTCTCTCTAGGAAAAACTCTACATGAGTTTCATCCCTCTCTATCTTCTAAGTTCTCCTAAGTTATAATCTAAGGACTCTCGCTCCTAAGGTTTATAACTATCGCTTTGATACCAACCTGTGACGCCCCCAACTTCAGACCGCCACAGTCTCGAATTCGGTTCGTCACATTCTAACTATTCAATGACTAAATAATATCTCACGCAACGGAATAACACATACGAATAGATTACATTTATTTAATATAACCATTCATGTCCCAAGGTTTTGTAACTTAAACATCTCTTACATATTAAACATAGCTTAAGCATACATACTCTTAACTAATACATAATAAAGTCTTATTACATCAACATAAAAGTTCTACATAATTAACAAGCTACTCCGTAGCCTTGCCCTTGCCTTTATCCGTGCCCGAAGGTCCGCCTTGCTCTGTCTTAACTGAAATGTTCTTAGGGAAAAGCAAGAATGAGCAACGAGTTTGCTCAACAAGTAATATAGCAATAAGGGTCAATATAGTTTTCAATTCCCAAGGGTATGATAATAACTGATAGTTCAAGGGTAACAACAAGTATCAATAGTTTTCCAACAATAGTCGCTAAGGACATAAAGATATCAATAAGATGTAAGGTTTAACCTTTTCATAGTTTAAGAATACTTAATACTGAGCAGTCACTAAGGACTATGAACTTCTACTAGAATTAACAGTAATATGCTGATAATCCAATAAAACAAGTACAACGGTGATCAGCCTAAAGTACCCTACGTTATACATATCGTTTAATCGTACTTAAGTGCACACATCGGTCTCCCGACAAAGATAGTTTCCCTTTAAAAAGGGTTGTTCATCTCAGGCAATTATAAGATTCTGCACCAATTAATTGGTTTAGATCGCTTTCAAATTATGATTTAGGTCTAGCCGAGTCAAATGGCATAGACCGCTCTTTAAATGTATATAAGAACAATTATAAGTTCTACTCGAAATCAAAGTTCAAAGAATATAAATAACTCTATCCTAACTATGAAGCATTATATCATAAGGTAAGAATCATACTTTTAATTGTTTACTTGTACAACCACTAACCGTACAAGCTCAAGTAATGCTCAATAAAGAGTAGGGTTCGAGTACTTACCTTAAGCGTAGTTTACCAAAGTATAGCTTATCAACACTTTTCGAATCCTATTATAATATATTTACGTATATAGGATATTCATAAGCTATGTACATACGATACACAAACTTGATATGTAAGTTAAACATACATATACGATTCTAACTTAGTCGTATAATCCTATACGTATGTCATTACGTATTTTACACATAACACAAAATCAGTTTATAAGACACTATGAATTCAAATAACATTGTTCGTAACTATCGCTTGACTTAACATTTGAAGTTATAAGCACTTTATCAAATCTACGATTCTATCGTTAGCATGCTCATTGACACTTTGAATATTGTATTGGACATGTATTACAGATTACGATAACAATACAAATATGCAGCAAGTTCGGATTTCAATTAAGCTGGCTCTGCTCATTCTGCATATTGGCGCGACCACTCTTGGTTTGCACTAAGGAGTGGCGCGGCCGGGCTGCTCCTGGTTCAAACCAAGACATGGCTGCCCCTGCATAATCCCAGTTCATCACGATTCGTACTTATATGATGGATTATGCAAAACACACATGTCAGGATATTGATAACTAAGTTCGACCCTACATCTTATCTTTAACATAGTTCATTATCCATTCTCATTTAATCAAGGCTTTAAGTGTTCAATTAACAAAGTCTCTTACGTTTTAGTCGTTATACATATGCTATGAGGTCAAACATGCTAACGTTAGTTTAGTCATGTATTTCAAGTTATGAAGTTCCACCTTCTTCAACACTCGTCCTAATCCATGCTCAACTAGTTTACAATGCGTATGACTTGCTAGGCATTCATGTCAATCATGTCTATAGGCATAACACACCTTAACATGATGGTCAAATTTCAGAATAGCTGTAACGTAGTTATTGACAAAACTAGTTTTCAAACTCTAAAGGTTTCTTTTAAAAATCTCATGTTAACCAACCAAGCATGCAAAGCTACTTCACTTACTATACATCATGCTTTCATATACACATAACTAGACCACATAAGCTTGCTCACAAGTTCCTAACTCAAAGTGTTTCCTAATTCGTCAAGTTTGTATTTGAAACTCTAAGTTTCCATTAGAAGGTCATCAAAACTATTCATACATTCAAGGTAAGTCCACATATTTTATATCATGCTTTCATGCTTATGTACATATGTAATCAGATCATATAATCATGTTTTCAAGTTCATAATTTAAAGTATACATGGCTCATTGAGTTTGCACTTTGAAAACTCAAGTTCCCTTTGGAAACCAAGCTATGGTAAGTGGTTATATGCAAGGTCTCTTAAAATAGCATGTCAAGGACTTATATAGGCTCAATGACATTATACTAGCATGCTCCACATCTTAGAACCCACAAAAAATCATTTTTTGATTCTGCAAAAGGGCGCGGCTGCGGCCTGTTTGTACTTGGGAGTGGCACGGCCGCGCCACTCCCGTTCAAGCCAGGAGAGCTTCTGCAATAGCAGAGCTTCCGCAATAGCAGAGCTTCCAACCCAATTCAGAATCCTTCTTGAATCATACTGGATTACTACTATATTGCATATATAACAAGTTTATGGACTCTACTAACATCATCTTACATATTAATATCCATATAAGTGTTATACCTCTTAAGCTTTCAAATGGACAGAGTTTCCTCTTACTTCAGATTACTCTCCCTCAATACACTCTCTAGTAACTTAGCAATAATGTGATGCCCCCATAATTGGTCCAATCAACCAAACCCATTCTGAGTCGCCAAATACATGGTACAGAATCCAAATACAATCTTTTATATCAAACGGTCGTTCAAAATACAATCACACAACTGTGAGTGTCAATACAGACATGTAAACAAAATATAAACATTCAAACTCAGTCCTCATTACATTTATTATCACACTATTTTACAAACAAATTGTGAGGACTTCTACAACTCTAACTCGGACCATCACTCCATTCCCCGACTAGTACCCGCGATATTCTCATTTCCTGAAGAGAACAATGGAAGAAAAGGGTGAGCTCAACTAGCCTAGTAAAGAATATTATGACTAAGATAATGAAGAATAAATTATCGTTAGTCTTCAATAAATCAGATAAAATATTATGGACAACAATTTTTAGATCAACAACTGCAGAGGAAATAACAATTCATTAGAAGAGTTAAGTAGAGAATGATGTCTACTATCTTCTATGATTTAAAAGTCCATCATCAATATTTTATCCATGTAACATCAATCAATATATATCTTGAATCAAATATTCATCTTCGCACTACGGGCCAAAGATATTTATTTGTATCACCAGTGATCATGTTCATCTCAACACCTGTCCATCTTTGCACTACGGGCCAAAGATATTCATCAGGTAATCATCTTTGCACTACAGGCCAAAGATATTCATCAAATAATTATTCATCTTTGCACTACAGGCCAAAGATATTCATTTTTATCATCATTTAAGACTAAGGATGATGAAAAATAATATAAAAACGAATCTAGTTAGATAAAGGACAAAAATTAGGGATTCGTAATTTAGTTTATCCAAGTTCAAGAATACTCCATAATAATCAATTGTGGAGCAAAATTTAAGAATGAAGTTCAAAACTTGGATCTAATCAAAGATTAAAAAAAATATTTTTTTTACGGTGAATAGTAACTTGTTATGAAAAGATGAAAATTTCATAAAAAGTTCCGACCAATATTCTAGTGAAATAATATTTTGTACGAGTATGAATGAATATACAAAACTGTAATTGGATTTTCACCCGTCATGCGGTAATCCGCGTAGACAGATCATTTCCACAATTTAATAGAAATGAATACGAAGGGTGATTCACCACGCATGCGGTAGTCCGCGTAGACAGGTTATTCCCACAGATTAATAAGGAATAGAATGAATACAAAAGGTTTTTCACCAGGCATGCGGTAGTCCACGTAGACAGGTTATTCCCACATATCAATAAAGAATGAATATGAAGGGTTATTCACCATGCATGCGGTAGTCCGCGTAGACAGGTTACTCCCACAGATCAATAAAGAATGAAGTAACAACCCTTATGAGTATTGAAAGAAAATAGCATTCTTTATGAATACAAAAGAAATAATATCCCTTACCTCAGTAGAAGATTGGATACTGGAATAGTGTAGTAGCAGAATACTCTTCTTCTTTCTCTCTCTATAATTTCTCTCACTATTATAACTTTGCTCTTCAAGAATGGTGAGAAATGAATGAAATTAGCTTGCTATTTATAGGCTAGAAAAAGGTTGGTTAATTACACTTTAGTACCTCCATCTTTGCCATAATTTTTAATTTAGTCCCTCAAGTTTATAAATCTTGCACCTCTACCCCTGCAACTACCCACCAACTAATTATTATCCACCAATAAGTGGGTCTCACATGTTAACCACCCATTAATTGCTCATTTATCCGATTAATTCCTCGTTTGGTCAATTTAACATCCGAAAATCAACTATTATCGAAATAAATGTCGATTTTTACTAACATTAATATTTTCAATACAATGAAAATATTTTTATCAACTATTCATCAATTATTATTTAAATTAATATTACAGAATCACAATAATGACAATCAGGTCGTTCACAGGAAAGAGGGGCCCTTCCGATAAAGATTTCTTCTTACTGGCGCGCAATTAACTAACCCCTTTCCTAGACAGAACTTTCTAGACATTGCCAATAATGCTATCTAATAATATCATTTAAATAATATAAATGACCATTATTAATTAAATAATATAAAATATTATGCAGATGATACTGTGATAATAATTGAATCAATAATATGAGATATTGTGCAACAATTATTGTAGCAATTATTGAATACTGAGTGACTTCTTACGTAAGCATCAATAATCAAAGATATTGTGCAATACCGTGTGCTACTTTGCAACAACGCGTATTACTGTATTTTTATCACCGGTTATTTTAACAGTTTAACGGTAAAAAGTTTTGCCATGAAAATGTTATTTCTGTCGCTTTCTATATTCGATAATTATTCTGTTGTGTGGTCCACCAATGACTGCGCCGTCGTACAAATATTCTCCGACAAAAGAATATTCCCCGATATAACGAATATGTTATGACCACTTGCTTATTTTGTAAAATTTGCACATTCCACTCATAACTTACCACATTTATCAAATCAAAACCTTACTATTTCAAAATAATATATAGAGGAAATTAAATCTTTATTCATAAAAGTTAGGGTCTTACAAATAGCCTCAGCAAAAACAAATGAGGAGAGGAACTTGCTATTTATACAAGAATGGATATCCATACAATTGCTTCGCACCATGAATCAAACTATTGGAATGAAGGAGAATACAATGGACATTGGATAGTTGGTGCAATAGTGTTGGCAACTCCATCAACCCACTCCCCCTCATCATGATCTCTAGATTGCTGAGTTTGATTTGTAAGAAATGGCTAGGCTTAGGCTATTGAGTGTACACATGAAGAGAAGAAATGAGACACTCTTTGAGGGACAAACTAATTCTCAGCATTTGGCAATTGAAGTAATGTTACAACTTAAGGTTTTATTACACATACATATATTATACATACATGAATACTTAGGCTAATACACCTATATATATATATATTTTACATTTATTTGGGTGTATACATGGAATTTAATGATATAACAATATTACATGGTAGCAAATTGGGGTACATGTGTACACATCAATATATAATCCATGTACATTTTGATAATGCCAAATTATGATTTAATTAGGTAGTGACATACCATATTATCATAAATCTTATTATTTTAATTATTTTACTTATTGAAATAATTATTAATATCAATTATTTATATAGTCTAATTTAATATTCCATAAAGTACACACTAATGCACTACACATAACACATGGTCACATAAACATCATTTGTGTAGTTTATACCATTCATTAATCATACTATATAGTTTTCATATTATATAGTCTCACTAAAGTGTCACACTACACTTTATAATATAGTTTGGTTTAACATTGCACAATGTACACATAACATGTATTCACCTAGGTCCATTCATTTGTCTTACTTCCTTTTACCATATTGTTCCTATATTACAAAGTCATATCACCATGTCACACTATACTTTATATTATATAGATGTAGTTACTATATAATATGTGATTACCTATCGTTACACTTAGAAATTAATTGAACAAACATTAACCTTTTAATAGTAATCAATTATTTAATCATTAATATGTTATCACACATAATAACAATTAATTAACAATATATTATTAATTAAATCATCATAATTCTCATTATCGTGCCACACAAGGCATTCTTCGAGCTTATCATAAACTCCATATTTTTCTCAATTATTATAAATTCAATTTGAATTAATTGAATTACTCATCCCATAACACATAAATATTTATATTCAAATAAATATTTATTTTCTTATTATATTAGTATTAATATTTATGTATGAAATTCTCTAGTATTATAGTGCCTGTGAAAGCTTTGTTCTTCAAGGGTATGAATCTAATCATCTTCTTCTTCGTTCTAATTAATAACTGTGCATAAAGGATGATCCGGGTAATGGTTTTGTAGAAAATTTTTAAACTTTGATATACCATGCTTTCATTTTATTTTGCAATTTGATTGCTCATGATTTCATACAAACCCAACAAGGACACCCCTCAGGCTTAATAACTTGAGTAACCCAGGCCACGATTCGAGACATTAGGCTGGATACTTCTCTTTTATCTTCTCATTAATCGCCATTTTCGTCGCCATAGTTTCATACCCCACAACTAAGAGTCAGGTAACTGCAAAGTGCAGACATGCATATGCGGTCATTTCTACTCCAAACAGCACTTTGAACTAGAATTTGGAAAAGTTTTAATTTTCTGATCTTTCCCGTGATTCTAGCTCCACTGATGCTTATCGAAATTAATCCAATTCAAAACAAGTTAAACGAAATCTCTTTTTTAAAACCTTTTTCTAAGATTCCAATGCAAGATTTATCTATACTTAACATGTATATTATCGCTAATGCATGCAAATGGAGATTGAAAGCACATAAAGAGATGAAAGAGTCGTAGCTCATATGTGGATCGCTGTATTCTAAGAAACTTATGATTGGAAAAGACTGATTGATCATACCGGATCGCCAGTGAAATGATGGAAACTTTGATGATGACAGACCATGTTGATGGTGCCAACTGGTGCATTTTCATTGGATGGTTGATAAATGCCCCAGTGTTGAGTTGTCGTTGTCTCAAAAATTGCCCCAGTCTTATTTATTGTAAGGGTCCCAATATCAGTTGCTGTTGATTCTGAAATTACCCCAGTCTTGCTTGTCATCTGGGGTAATTACTTTGTCGTATATTTGATAGATGGGCAGATAAGATGCCGAGATCGTAAGAGTCTTTTACCTCATGACCCACATGGTGAACAGGTAGTGGAGCTTTGACATTTTCTTTGCCCCAATCCTCATTTTGACTTGCAAGCGCCATTGTCTTTGATAATTTCTTCTTCTATTTTCATAAAGGTTTCAGATTGAGAGTGTTAGCTCTTTGAAGGTCCTTGCTGATGATCATGCTTGATATATCATGGTGTTGTTGTTTCAACTTTGATGATTGATGTCAAGAGGCCTTCGAACTCCACTGAATTGGATCTAAGAGCTTAGCTTGGTTGGTGATGTGATTGCATCAACCGAATTTGGTTTCATCTGTGAGGTATATTCCTGTGGCCTTTTCCTCATGAAACAGGTTGTCGGGTATGAGATGGAGTTTGCCATGACGGTAGCTCATGTGCTTCTATAGATCAACGGAGATCAAGTCATCTCGCTCTTCAAGAGTGATAAGTTGCTGACAGGTTAATCTTATGATGATTACCATTTCATCCCTGTGACTGGTCATCTTGATGTATCGTTGTCTCTTCCTTTCCGAGACTTATGCCAGATTTGATGGAATGACATTAAAGTGTCATTGGGTCTTCTCAATATGGGTTGCTGATTTTAAGGGTTTTTCTTGGGTGTAGGCTTTCAGGTTTGATTTTGGTGTTTTGAGACTGGTCTTTGGGTTTAGGTTGAGAGGTCTAGTGTATGTTTTTTTTCTTTTGAGCGTTGGACCGCACCATAGATGACTGCCTACGTACTCCCGGGGATAGGGGAGATCAGGTCTTACGTAGTTCAGGCTTGGCTTGAACAGTTATAAAGTGTTTATTTAGGTTTGAGCTTGGTTTGAGGGGTTTTTGATTTTCTGGTTTGGTTTGAGGGGTTTTTTGATTTTTTTTTGTTTGGTTTGATCGCACCATAGATGGCTGTCGACGTACTCCCGTAAATAAGAGATCAGGTCTTTCGTAGTTCAGGCTTGGCTTATATGGTTTGAAACTGATACTCTGTATTGGGAGAGAAATATTCTAAAAATTTGACAGGTGTTTGGCTTGAAGGGTTTTTGGAATTTTTGTTTGTTTTGACCGCACCATAGATGGCTGCCTACGTACTCCTGTAGATGAGAGATCAGGTCATTCATAGTTCAAGCTTGGACAAGACCTAATTGGTTTGATTTTTTAATTTTTTAATTTTTTTTCAATATTTACATGCATGGAAAATAAAAGGCATAATGCTAAGAAAGTGATAACATCCTAACATCTCCTAGAACTCGTAACTTTTCTGTAGATCTACATCTTCCTGGCTAGCTGAGGCCTGATAGTCCAGTTGTCGGTGGTGATGCTGCCTTCGAGGCTCGTAATAGAGGTTACCTCTTGGTTCTGAATATCTTCAATCATGGCCATAACTTGATCATCTCCTGATTCAGCATATCCCTTAAGGAGGCTCAAACTGGACTCGTCGCAAAAAGGGACAAACTATAGATTCCTCGATGGGTTGGCTTCCCTGACAACCTCACCACCTTTTTCTTCATCTGTTCCTTCACCTTTCTCACAGGCTTGAGAGGATTTAACTATGAAATCTCTCTCTAACTGTTGTTGTATTTCTCGCAAGGAACTTCCATTGGTAGCTTTTTTTACACTGGGAAGGATCAGTATTTCCTTCTCATCATCCAGGTGGGTAAAATCAGAAATGTCGTTGCTAACTTTTGGAAACAAGATGTTTGATAGTGGTGGATGAATTTCTTTGGGGGACTCTCTTGTCTCATCTGTCACTCCCAGCATTAGGATCAGTCCACCTTGTGTTCTGCCAGGATTAGTGCTCATAATCATCACCTCCTTTGAACTGCCTGTCTCGAGTGGACATCTTAAGCTCTTTATTTCCCTTTCGCCTTTTCTATTCATGGGGACTTCTATCTTCAGTTCTCCATTTTCAATGAGATCCTGAATTTTATGCTTTAGAGGCCAACATTCCTTAGTTGCATGTCCACGTGAGTTAGAATGGTAGAGACATATCTTTGTGGAATCATTACTTTTCATCTTGGGATTTGCAGGAGGCAGCAACTCAATAATCTTTCCTTCGCTTATCAAACAGTATAGCATCTCTTCATTTGATTTGTTCAAGGGGTTAATTTTCAGTCTCTTTTGAAGGTTGTTTGATCTTTCTTCTTTGAGAATTTGCATTCCCTCGAGCGATTTTTCCACTAGCGATATTTTTTAGTAATTTTATCATTCCAATTTTCATGTCCTTTCAGCCTGCTTTGATCTTCTTCATTTAGTTGGCTGATCTTGGAGGGATATAGGCTTGCATTATGGTTAACCTCTTTTTCCTTTTGGCTTTCTGATAGTTGAGTGAAAAGCTTCCTTGCATCCTGATGTTGTCGCACTATCAGCTTAGCTAGCGGAGTTACTTGATTCTAGATCTTTTCTAATTTTTTCATTATTGTCATACCCTCCTCTGAATTTTCCAACTATAAGACATTTGTTCTGTTCCTTTGGGGGTATTCCTCCATCCTTCGTATGTACTTTTAATTTGGACACATTTCGGCGCTTCCTAACCCGATCATGTTTACTTCTGTATTATGCTGGATCAGAAGGTTGGTGTTGATATTTGAATGGCCAGGTTGTTGGACCACAACATCGTTGCTTTGGATCAGATTTTGGATTTTATACTTTAAGGACCAACAATCTTGTGTATCGTGTCCTGGAGGCCCTGAATGGTAAGCACATCTCCGGCTTGGATTGTATCTTTTGCTTTTTGGATCCATAGGTGGAGCCAGTTCGGTAATTTTCTTGTGCTCCATTAACATCACCAATACGTTCTCAAGGGAATCCCCTAGTGGAGTGAACACCCGATTTTCCGTTCTTTCAAATATTCTTTTATCTATCCTGACATTGGCTGAATGCAATCTATTGTTGTAATGACAGATTGCCTTCTTTCTTCCAAATGGGGGGACTATGGTTTGGTCTCTTAGCTTGCCCCTGTAAAACAAGGGATACTTCTTCATCGCCTTCCTTGGGTACCCTCTTGGGAGCGCTCGCATAGTTGCCCCATTACATATGCTCAGAGACTGTTTCCAAGGTTGTGAGATCTTTAATCTTACCAGCTTTCAGGCCCATCTCCGCCATTTCACCATGTTTGATCATCTTCGAGAATGGCTTGCCTATTCCTGCTAGGATCCTCTCATAGTAAGGTGCCTCTTGGATGTCTTTGAAAGTCATTACCATTTTAGTTTCTGTCATAGGCAGGCTGACCTGTGCTGCCAAATGCCTCCATCTTTGGTCATATTCATGGAAAGACTCAATACTCTACTTTTTGACTTTAGTCACTTGGTATCGATCCGGTGCCATTTGTGACTGAAAACTGTACTGATTTAGGAAGGCGTGGGCTAACTCTTCCCATCTATGGATTTTTGAATTGTCCAGTCGAGCATACCAAGCTCTGACTTCTACAGTCAGACTTTTCTGAAATAGCTGCATTCTTAGTTTTTCATCCTCTGCATAGGATCCGAGTTCGCCAATGTATACCTTTAAATGGGTGTAAGGATCTCCCATCCCGTTGTACTTTTCAAAATCTGGGACTTGGAACTTGTCTGGATAACGAGCCTGTAACGATTGAGATTTTATATTTAATTTTAAATATTTATTGAATTAAATAAATATTTATGTGAATTATTTATTGAGTAAATAAATAGATTAAGTAAATTATGGAAATGATTTAATTGAGTGTTACATATTAATTTAATGAATGTTATTTAATTGATATGTATATATATTAATTTTATATTATAATTCTAATTTAATTGAGATAATTAAATTAGATGAGATATGTGATGAAGTGTTGAATGAATTATAATTAGCCAGTAATTATAATTATGTGGTAATTTTATGTGATTAATTGATGTTAGATTTTAATTGATTAAATTAGTTGATTAATATTTAATTAATTAAAATATGACATTAAAGTATGTGTTAAATGATTTGTTAAAATAAAGAAAAGGTTTTAAATTATTTTGCCAAACAATGCCCTTGTAATTGTTTTAAACCTACTTCTACCAAACAGGGCCCTAACTATCAAAAGCTGTTTTTAAATAAACTGTTATCAAACAATACCTTAGCATTAAAAATCTGTTTTTGAAAATAACCTTGTTTTGCCAAACAAGGCATTGTGTTTTTTTGAATTTTGTAACTTATATAATAAATGTATTTATTATATATATTAAGTAATTAGCAGTTACATATATATCATTAGTATACGTATATTATATCAGTTATAATATATCTATACTACGTTAGATTAGAAGTTAGTCTGTAAAGCTAAGAACAAAAAGAGAAAAGAAGAGCAGAGAAGTTAGAGATGAGAAGGAAGAAGAAACTTGTGAAGGCTAGAATTAGTCATTGTATTCTTCTCCAATCATCAAAAAAGTAATTAATAATTTATAGTTTTAAAGAATTGTGATTAGTTGTTCTTCATTGTTTTGAGTTTCTGTAAATTTAGTTTTCTGTGAATTTCATGAAATTATGTAATCATGAATTTTATATATATGTATGGTACCCATGTGTTGATTGTGGTAATTGTATGACATAAGAGGATTTTCAGAAATCAAATTACTGTAGAAATATATTTTTAACAGAAAATTCATGTTTATATGAGTTCATATGGAATTTCATGAGTGTGGTTAATTTTAATTGAGAAATTCATGCAATTGGCATGTGTTAATATGCTTATTAAGTAATTTCTGGATGCTATCTTCAACTTCGTATGTAATGCATGTATATAAGTTCGAATTGATGGAGAAAAATAGTTACAGTATATTATTTTGAGAAAAATATGAGTTTTCATGAAAATGGCCAAATTGGATTTTAAAAACTTGTGATTATCATTGTTTAAATGATTTTGGGTTTTGGAAACATGCTTTATATATGTGTAATAGCGTATATATGTTTTACAGAGTCTACAGTACTGTATTTTTGGCGTTGTTGGCTTGTTTGGGTTGGTCGGTTAAACAGGGGGCTGTGGCTGTCTGCGTCTGGCCGAGCTCTGCGCAGCTGCGCTGGCAGCAAGGCCAAAGGCAACGCAGCTGCGCCACTGGCCTATCCCAGAATCCTTCCCTGCGCAGCTGTGCCGGTTATAGGGCAGCTGGCTGCCCAGCTGCGCCGGACACAGTGCTTAGGCAGTGAAGGTTAGCTAATTGTGTAGTGTTGATTTTAAACCTAGTTTAATTATGCTATGACAGTGAGCATGTATCTAGTTGCTACAACATGTTGTTAACATAAATTTGACAAATTTATATTTAGAAAAGAAAATAGGTTTGAAAACCTTAAAGTATGATTTGAATTGTTATTTAAATGTGATATATGATTATAATTTAAATAATTATAATCAAAAGTAAATGTTTATTTTAAATTATAATTTTGTTAAATTATAATGAATAAAGGTTGATTTATTAGAAGTTAATTTAAATTATAATTTATGTAATTATAATTTAATAAATGCATGTTTAATTATAAATTTTAAATTGATAATTACATGATTAATTATAAATTGTGTAATTATAATACATGTTATAGTTTAATTAATTGATAAATACATGATTAATTATAAATCGTGTAATTATAAATGCATGAATGTGGTTTAATTGATTATAAATTATAAATTATTTATAATTTAAAAGGTAATTATAATTTAAGTAATTATAATTTAATTAAGTGTTTGAATTATAATTTAGTTAAATACATAATTGATTTAATTATGTGAATATGTAGGTGATGTAATTAACTATGTGATAGTTGATTATTATTATGTAATTAGAGTGAGTTAACCATGAGGGTTAACCACTTATGTGAATTAGTTACGTGTTAACTAATTTAGGTTATTGTGATTGAATATATATATATGTAGAAAGTATTAAAGTAAGTGAATTGTGTTAGTAGCTTGCGCTTGAGGCAAGTCTTCTAAACCCTAAACTCGTTAATTCTATGCAAGTCTTCTAAACCCTCAACTCGTTAATTTTATGCAAGTTTGCTAAACCCTAAACTTGTATTAATTTTTATAATCTCTTGAATTCATATATTCATTGTTGAGAATGTCCTTTCCATTTCAGTATTGGACAATTGTTTATTTAATTGAAATGGTCTTAACTTATTGTTCAAGTAAGATCCAATTATTATTTTAATGCTTTAAGTTTACTTCCAAAGCATATGTTAATTCATAATTCTTTTATTATGAATTATTGGAAGTCGATTCAACTAATCCTTAGTTGATGAACGTGAATTCTAAATTACCCTTGTAAGCTTATTCAAACCAAACTTTCTTTGGTGCGGACTCGAATTCAAATTACTGAGTTGAACAACCCTATTTACTAGGGGAGGTTATTACACATAGCGTTAAGATGTTTGTGCACAATACATGGTACAAAAGACTGATCCCCCTAAGTACGAGTTAAGGTCCATAGTCTTATTGACTGTTAAAGGTTTAAATAGAAATATTTATAACCTAGGACAAGAGTTCAAAGGTCTTATGACCCTCAGATAAATTCTATATTCGAATTTTAATGTTGACAGAGAATTATTATTCAATTCTTTATTATTGAAGCAAGCTAAGTTGTTCAGATTCTTTTAAATATATCCTTTCATGTCTATATTATTGTTAAACTCCAGTGAGCTGTGGTTTGCTTACTCTTGCATTAAATAATAATTTCAGTAAAGGTTGATAATGTTGATGCTCCGTCTACAAGTAAGGGCAAAGGAAAGCAAAACAAGTGAAGACTTGTTTTATTTAATTGAGAATGATTGTAATAAGACTTGAATGTTATGTTTTTATTTCCGCACTTTATTATATTCATGTCAGGGTTAGAGTAACCCGAGATTTTTTTATAAAGGTTGTAATCCTTGTTTTAAGGGAGATTTTATTTATTTTAATTTAAGTTGTAGTTTATTTTACATTATTTATTGGGTAGATGTATGTTATATTAGAAAGTGAACACCAAATCATGTGGAAACGAAGTACCCGGATTTGGGGGCGTCACAGAGCCCTTGGAAAGATACAGAGATCTGAGTAATTGACACTTCCATATGTGCCAGTCCCTTTTATTGAACGGATGGTTTATTCCATTTGTTTGACTTTCTTTCTTATATCCCAAGTTTTCTGTTTTCCCTTAAATTTGTGATTTCAGGGTTTTTGTTGGTTCTTTCACTGGATCGAGGTTCAGGTATCTGTATTTCCCCCTTTTTATCAGCACTTTGATTGCCACCCTGTGAGGAGGACTCGGTTTGATTGGGCGTTGTCTGGCCCTGAGTGCTTAAACTTTGTTCTTTTAGGAGGATAACCAATTCTGCTATTTGATTCTTAAGTCCCTCAAACTCTTTTTAGGATACATAACCTGATTTATGTTGGGCACTTTCAGCCATATCGGTGGATAGGCTTTGTGCTTTTTTAGATTTCGATTTGGCAATGGGACCAATCTTACCTACAAGACGAGTAGGTAGTTTAGTCTTGATTGACACTAACAATATGCATGTTGTGCAATGTGTTAGTTTTTAGGGGTTTTTAATATTTTCCTGCAAAACAGTGGTCCGTTGTTTTGATGACAAGATATCATGACAGGATTTGATATTTGACAATAGACATAAAAGAATTTATAATTTATAATATTTTATGTGATTTGATATTTATAACATTTGATATTTTGACATGGAATTGAAAGGGAAAGGTATGAAGAGCCTTCCTTTCGCGTTTAGTTTATCAGAGGCTGACCTATCTTAGGTTACACTCACGAGCTTTGAGGCATGGAGGTTCCCAGAGAAAGTAGTATGCGTACAAGCCAATCATGTATGATAATAAAACATATACTTTGAGACAATCTTATTTATTTATTAATAAAAATATTATTCAATTAAAGGCATTTAATTTATCTACATGGTGCTATTTTTATTATATGTGATAAACCCATAATTTTAAGCAATACTTTTGGAATCATGATGATGATCATATTAATGAGATCTAAATTCTTAGACAGCTTAAAACTAAAATAGTTCCCAATCATTGGATTACTAAAAAGGCGATTAGTGAATCCGGATAGATTGGTACATACGTTGACTTGCTCATTAGATGAGGATGATTGATCTCATAATCATTTGTGTGGAGACACTAAAGCAAGTATGTAGATGCTTATTGGAGAAAAAGTTCACTGAACGTGGCTCGCTAAAGAATACCTAATGGAGTTTTACTTGCCTATCAATAGAATTCCTTAAGTGATAGTAGTACAAATAATCCTTAGACTTGAGATCATCATAGTATCTTGTGTAAGATGAGTTATACTTTGACATGTCCCTTAAGACCCTAAGGGTATATCAAAGGATATGATTGGGTATTGTAACAAACAAGATTTTTGTATATTAATTTTTAATATTTAATAAATAGTTTAGTTGATTTATTTATTGAGTTGAATAAATAATTGATGTGATTATATTGTGGAATAATTTAATTAAGTGCAATATATTAATTAAATTGATGTTTAGTATTAAATTGATATGTAAGTAATTTTGTGACAACCCAAATTTTCAAAATTATTATAATAAGAATTTAATAAATAAAATTCGTATTACGAGATGTTTTGAGTTTGGATATGTGTATATGATGTGGTGTGAATATAGAAGATATATATATATATATATATATATATATTCATAGGTTGGAGGAATGAGGTTTAGTAGTTAATTTATTTTAACTATTAAAGAATGGAAACGAAATTGTTTGAAAAGAAAATTAAGTTAATTAAGTTGGAAGTTATATTATTGAATAATATAATTTAATTATTATGCCTTGTTGGCACTATAATTGTTATGAATTAAATTTCATAAATAATGAGAGTAATTCACTTAATTAAAATAGTGAATTAATGTAAATATATTTGTTTTAATAAAATGAGAGGGTAATGTGTTACATATAAATGTGATATGTTAATGTAATTTGATTGAGAATTTCGTAAATAGTTATGATAATTATCGAGTAAAATAAATATTTTAGTTGAGATATTTATTAAAAAAAGTAAATATTTGATGGAAATTATTATGGAATAATTTATTCATGTAGGATGATATTAAGTAAATTGATGATAAACAATTTTATAATCGGTGCGTATTTTATTACGCTAATGGAATGACAATGCTCTAATTTAATTAAATAATTAAATTAGAGGATGAATGATTTATTAAATAAATTTATTATGTTGATAAGGAGTGATTTGATAAATTAAGTGATTAATAAATCCAATGTAACTTAATATGAAATTTTAAGGTTGGTTTGGTTATGTGTGACAAATGTACCATATAATAGAGGAATATTAAAATAAAATAAAAAGAGATTTTGGGTTCTAGCCAAACATAGCCTAGAGACCCTTTGTATTTTCTAACTGTTGAGACTCTAACTGAGGGCTAAGTAAATATACGTAACTTATTTTTCTAAAGTTAAGAACACAGAAGAGAGGAATAGAGAAATTGAGAGAATTCTCTGTAGATTGAGAAGAAAAATTCTAAGAATCAAAGAAGAAGAGGAAGATTAAACAAGCTTCTCTAATTATCTAATCAAAGGTAAACAATCTAGTTTAAATTTCGAGTTCTTAGTTTTATTTTCTAAGTTCTCTGTAATTGAAGTTCTATGGTTAATTTGTTGAGAAATTAGTTTTATGTGTATTGGGATTGCATAATCTATTATATGTTATCTATAGATGATTTTTGAAGTATCAAATTCATGAAAGCATGTTTGAAAGTGAAGAATTGGAGTTTTGGTTTTTATATATATTACATGGTCTGTTTTGGAGTCAAAATTGGTTTTGAATTCATACTATAAACTGTAAATTGATGATGGATGTTGTTAATACATTGAAATACAAAAACAACGGAAGTTAAACGGATCGATTTGGTTGAATAACGAATCCGTGGTGAATGAATTCGCTAAATATGTATAAAATATGAAAAAGTAGCATGAACACTAAATTGGAGCGCTTATAAGGAATTGTTAATGTTTTTGAAGTGTTATAATTATCACATAGATGGGTAGTTCAGTGTTTCACGAATCCATAGAGTCGAAAACGGACTCAATCGGATGTGTATAGCTTGATTTATGAAGATGGGAAGGAGGAAAGGGTTAGGAAATTCGCCAGAACCACAAACTGGAAAGAAAAATCACGTAACAGGCTGCCAGGGGCACAGCTGTGCTGCTCCCAAGGCTGTTTGGGGCGCAGCTGCGCCGGGAGGAAAATTCAGTCCGGAACTGTTTTGACCTCTTGTGGTAAAACGGCCATAACGTTTTCATACGGACTCGGATTGAGGTGATTCAAGATGATCCGGAATGAGCACGAGTAGACCTACAACCTTTGTTCTTTAACTTTGTCAATTTGAGGTCATTAGCTAGGGTTAAAATGGTCATTTTTGTGACTGATGTGTTTTTGGAGGCAATCGGGGGGCGTCGGGCATGCACGTATGCACATGTAATGCTCCCGACCATCTAAAATGATGTTCTAACTTTCATAATATAATTATTATATATTATAATGATACTTATCATTAACCCTTGAGTATTAGACAATTCGGTTGGGCGTGCTAAGCGTGCGCAAATGCGTGTTGTTTGGGCGTTCGAATAGGCAAGTTTGGCATACGGACGTGCAAGCGTCTCAGCGCCGTAACGAGTGTGTATGACCTTGTTTAATATTATATTTTTATAAGAGTGAAACATTATGGAGTAATGTAACCCAATATAGGAGCATGCAAAACACATGCAAAAGAGGCGAGTTAGGCGTGTGTATAAACGTCGAAATGCCGTGTAATGTGGAAATACACTTAAATAATGTTTCGATTCTAATGTAACGAACATTATTATATATGAAATGTGGTTAATATAAAACCAATAGGTAGTCTTAGCAGGACTTAAACACTTGAATGAATTTTGAATATTATTAAAAAAGAAATATAGTGGGATATAAGTCGAAAGTTAACACAATCAAATTGAATGTTGTGTATTGATAATAGGAAGGGTTATGAGATGTAGAGTAAAATTTATATTACAACTAATATGCATTGCTATATGACTAATAATTGATGTGCATGATTATATAATTGTGTAGGGCACGTGAAGTGCAGATATCTGTAAGCTGTTAAACTGTTATTGGTAAACAACGATCAAGGCAAGTCTTTCAGTTCCTATTTTCTACGTGAACTTGATGATGAACTGTTTTAAATTATTTTGCAAAGAGCATGATATGTTGTATAGATGTTGTAAGCATGAAATGTTAAAGTCAATTTATGACTACATTGATTGATTAAAGTATGTTGATTGAGTAAGGAACTCAATCTTTATATTTATTATGTGTAGTAAAGCATGTATGCCATGTTACTTTAATTATTATGAGATGTATGTTGAGCATGTATTTATGTGCTATGTGATGCATGAAAGCTGTTAGATCTTGCTGAGCTGTCGAGCTCATTCTTGCAAATAATCACTTTTGCAGGTTAAGGATTTAAGGTAGCGCTATGTGCTACTTGAAAGAAATGAATCAGATGTAATGCATGAAGATTTATATACTTTGTCTGAATTGTTATTATTTTGAACCTTGAGTAAGGTTTCAGATAATGTATTTGATAATGTATGATGGTTAACAGATGTTGAGTTGTAAAGTTTAAATTTTACCCGATGTATAAGGGTTATTGAACGTGGTTGTAAGTTTTAGTTTATAATAACTCTGACGAAGCGATTCATGAAATAAGGTTGAATCAAAGTTATGTAATGATAAAGGTTGAGATTCAGGGATAATAAAGAAGGAATAATATAGAAGTTTTAAATATTCGTATTTTTAGTGATTGTATCATGGATTAATGATGTAAAGTCTGAATAAGAATGTATTGTTAACGACCGATGTCGAGAGTCGTATTGTATGAATTTTGGGGTCGTTACAAATTTTGTGATGAAGTTCTAATTTAATTGAGATAATTAAATTAGATGATTATTATGTGGTATTTGTTAGTAAGGATTTAATGATTTAATGAATAATTATAGTAATGTCTAATTTAATTTAAATAATTAAATTAAAAATTTACTAATTTGTTACATGGAATTATGATTAAATGAGTAATTATAATTGTGTAGCAATTTAATTTATGTGGTAATTTTATTTAATTATTTGATGTTAGCTTTAATTTAATTAAATTAGAATAGTGAGACTTAATTAAATAAAGTGTGACATTTAAACTATGTAGTAAAAGAGTGATTAAACTAAAAGGGTTTTAATTCTGTTTTGCCAAACAAGGTCGTTAAGTCTTTTTTAAATTAGTTTTACCAAACAAGGCCTTAGTCCTAAAAATCTATTTTTAAAATGGGTTTTGCCAAACAAGCCTTATGGATTTTGATTTTCAAAATAAAAAGTAACTGATATAATATTAATATAGGGTCTTATATTTTGTCAGTTATATATTATATGTATATTATATCTATATGTCAGTTATATATTTTTATACTACATTAGAAAATTAGAGTCAGAATATCAGAGAGTTAGAGAGAAAAGAGAGAAAAGAGAGAAAAGAGAGAAGAAGAAAGAAAGAGGAAGAAGAAGCTTGGAGAGATCAAAAGCAAGAATCAAAACACCTAATCATCATCATCACCATCATCATCTTCTTCAAAAGATATAATCTAATTTAAGTTTTGTTCTTCATTGTTTTTATAATTTTAAGTTCTCTGTGATTAAAGTTTTCATGAAAGTTATGTGGATATGGTTTATGTGTTAAATTATATGTATAAACTATTATATATGTTTTGTGTGAGTAATTAAACTAGTTAATTCATGTAAATATGATGAACATGAAGAAGTCATGTTCATAGCAATTTAAAGTGAACTATTTTAAAACAATGGTGTTTTCTTCAAAATCATAAAATTAAAGGTTTTTAATTGATTTTTGTAATGAATATATGTGTTGAAATATGTTAGAAGCATAAAGTTATCATTTTATAAAGCTTTATATGCATTATGTGAGTTAATTTCTGAGTTTGGTGTGAGAAAATAAGTCAAATTGGCTTTTTCATGCACAGTTCGCGAGGCTGTCTGCGTCTGACTGTGACGTGGTGCCACAGCGCCAGCCCTGTGAGTAAACTGGGTGCTGCAGCGCCACTGCAGAGTCAGGTGACGTGTCACGGCGCCGCAGCGCCAGTTACATGTGTTAACTGCAGCGCCAATGCCAGATTTCAGAGCGTGCTGACGTGGTAGCGCTGCAGCGCCAGGCCTGCAGAGCCTCTGATGACGTGGCACAACACCGCATCACTAACTAAAGTTCATTATGTGGCGCTACAGCGCCACCTATGCAGATTAGACAAAAAATTATATTTAAATGTATAAATTTAAAAGAATGTTAATGTAATAAATATAAAAGCATGTTAATAAAATTATATGCTAATGAGATAGAACTAGGGTTTAGCCAAACACCCACTTTCTTGATGTATCTTCTTCCTTGGTGGATCACCTCTAGAGGTTAAATACTTTGGTAGCTAACGTTGATCAAAGGAAGGAATCAAAATGGAGAACTCAAGGAGATCACGAAGGATTTGGAGTTGAACTTGTACCAGCGGAAGCTAAGTTCTACAAGGGTATGTTTCGATAATTCTTTCTCTTTCGTTTTAATTAATAACTGTGCATAAAAGATGATCTGGGTATAAGGTTTGTAAAATTTAAAATCCAATTTTACCATGCTTTCGCTGCTTTGATTGTTACAAACCTAACAGTGGCATCAGAGCCAAACCTTTATGCGAGTTATTAATTATTTTTAATTGATATGTATATTGATATGTGTTTGGAACAATTTAATTGGGAATAATTGTTAGCTAGGAATCAAGTTTTTGGAGAAAAACTGCATAATTCGCAAACCAGAAAAACAAATTCTGGAGACTGACGACGAAGCGCCGGATGATAGTACAATCCAGGAGCTACAGCGCCGGCTCCGTGTCCCTGGTGCTGACGTGGCGCTGCAGCGCCTGAAGCCAGTACTTTAGTAGCGCTGCAGCGCCAGCCAGCTGTCTCTATTTTTTGGTAACGTTACGCCGCAGCAATTGATGCTAGTTCACTAGCGGCGCCGCATCTCCACCCTTCCAGAAAATAAAAATTATTTTATTTTTGATTTTAAATTAAGATAAAAGGTTTATTTTAATTAAAATTAAAATTAAATGTTTGTCTGTAATTTCAGATTAATAAATGAGTTTATTAGATTAGGAATTGGATTAAAATAAAGATGTTTATTTTAATTAGAATTGGAATTCGAAACTAACTAGAATTTCCCATTAAATTGATATCAATGTATATATTAAATATTTTATTTATTGATGCATATGGTGATATGTATGATAATACATGGGGATGATTATGGACTATTGACCAATGTGATTGAATTTTATTTTAGTTGAATGCTTGAATGTATGAGTTTTATTAAATGGGGTCTGCGTACCTCATCTTCTCTAATTTTTCTTGATGTAAAATTCTATCTCCCACCTATGTACTTCCCCTTGACTGGTGATCAATGTTTCTATTTAAATTAAATAGTTTATGTAATAGGACTAGTTAGAATTATTTTGAAGAATTGGAGACCAGGGAGCAAGGAGCGCATGAAGACCCTTTTGTATGAAGCCCGGGTTTAAATGTAATAGCTATGTTTAAATTTAATTCTTGCACTCTTAGGTTTGACCTTTTGGTTCACTTGATGGCTCTAGTGAACCAAACTAAAATAAAAGTCCATAATCAATCCGAGTAGAATATAGTATTCTATATGCATGCTATACTATATATATATATATATATATATATATATATATATATAATGCAACATGATTCGCATGTTAATTATTAAGACGTGTATTTTATATATATATATGTGCATGCGTGCTAAACAAGATGAGACAATTAATAACAAATCCCTCAAAGAAATTATATTAAGTCCTAAGCGTTCAAAGATATTTGGAATATCGAACATCGCCTTCTAGCATGATAAAATTAATAGAGTATTAAATATTTAATATGAGTTTGTTGTGTCACCACAAGGCAAGTATTAGATATTTTAGGTGTTATTTTATCACATTTGATGTTTGTAAAGAAATTGGACAATATTGTTTTGTTGTGTCACCACAAGAATAATATTTTTCTTTTTGAATATATGAAAGTGCTATGTTGGACTTAACTTGGATAATTTTGATTCGGATGTGTCACCGCTTGATCAAAATAATCTAAGAGGCATAAAAGGAGTTACGTGATGATGTAATTGACAATAGTTGTCTACCTATTTATTTATATATCATTTGTTGTGTCACCACAAGGCTATATATATTTGAAATAAGTTCCTTAATCTCACTAGCAAATCTTTAATTAGATTTGTTGAACTATATATTATGAGGGTAATATAGTTTGAAGAAAATAGTGGGAGATACCAATTTAACATAAGACCTAATTTATTTTGGTAATTAGTTAAATGAATGTTTGCTAAAAATGTTGTTTTTCACATGCAGAATTTAAAAATGTCACACTCACTATCACTGCGTAGCATACTTGATGATAACAAACTAACCGGGCCGAATTACACGGACTGGTTAAGGAATCTTAGAATTATTCTCACTGCAGAAAAGATTTCTTATGTCCTAAATTCGTCTATCCCTGCAAATGTTACAGAAGTAGCCTCTGAGGAAGAGATTGCTACGTTTAAGAAGTGGCAAGATGATGCATCTGTGGCTCAGTGTATCATGCTCGCATCCATGAGTAACGAGCTTCAGCGTCAGCATGAAACTATGGATGCTCTTGCTATATTGTTGCACCTCCAAGAGTTGTATGGTGAGCAAAGTAGGATTGCTAGATATGAGATATCTAAGGAGCTCTTCCGATCTCGGATGACCGAGGGCACTACTGTTGAGACTCATGTCCTAAAGATAATCAATTTGATTGAACGTCTTGGACAACTTGGGTTCATCATGGATGGGGAATTAAGTCAAGATTTGATCTTGCAGTCACTCCCAGATACCTTCTCACAATTTGTTGTGAATTTTCATATAAATAAGTTAGATGTCAGCTTGCCTGACTTAACATGTTGAAAACTGCGGAAGGACACTTCCCATCCAAGAAGAACCAAGTCTTACTGGTAGATGATTCTTCAAAGAAAAGAAAGAGGCCCAAGATATCTCCTGAAAAGAAGAAAACTAGAAGGCTAAGGGTAGGGAAAAAGTGAAGGATCAAAAGAAACCTGATCCAGCTAGCAAAGGAATGTGCTTCCATTGCAACGAGTCGGGTCACTAAAAGAGGAACTGCAAGAAGTTTCTAGCAGAGAAGAAACTTGGAGAAGCTTCGACTTCCAATCAAGGTTTGTTTATGATTGACATAAATTTTTTTGAAAGTAAAACTTCTACTTGGGTATTGGATACCGACTGTGGTTCTCACATATGTAATACTATGTAGGGACTGGTCAGAAGTAGAATATTGAACAAGGATGAAGTCATCCTACGAGTGGGAAATGGAGCAAAGGTTGCTGCATTAGATGTAGGGACTTGTTGTTTAGCACTGCCTACTAGCAAGTCCATTAGTTTAAATAATTGTTATTTTGTTCCAAACATCATTAGAAACATTATTTCTACTTCATTGTTGGATATGGATGGTTACAATATTATAATAAAGAACAATCGTTGTTCTATTTATAATAAAGATGTTTATATGGGGTTGGAAAATTACTTAATGGACTTTACGTACTTGACTTGCATGAAAATATATTTCAAATTAAACAAATTAAGAAACGGAAAAGAGATGATATTAATTATACCTTTATGTGGCACTGTAAACTTGGTCATATTAATGAAATAAGATTATCCAAGTTGCATAGTGATGGGCTCTTAGAGCTATCTAATTTTGAATCATATCCAACTTGTGAATCTTGTCTCATGGGAAAGATGGTCAAATCTTCTTTTAGTGGAAAAGGAGAAAGAGTTACAGAGTTGTTAGCGTTGGTACACACATACGTTTGTGGACCTATGACAACAAATGCATGATGAAGGTATTCTTATTTTATTGTATTCACTTATGATCATTCAAGATTTGGATATGTGTATTTAATGAAATACAAATCTGAATCATTTGAAAAGTTCAAAGAATTCAGAAGTAAAGTAGAGAAAAATAACTGGCAAGAGTATTAAGATTCTTTGATCGGATCGAGGTGGTGAATACTTAAGCGGTGAGTTTCTCAATTGTCTCAAAAAAAAATGGTATAATCTCACAATGGACTCCACCAGAAACACCATAGTTGAATGGTGTGTCTGAAAGGAGAAATCGAATACTGTTGGACATGGTTCGTTCTATAATGAGCTTTACTGATCTTCCAATTTCCTTCTGGGGTTATGCCCTAGAATCGACTGTTGTTGGGTAAAATCTATACACGCTACACGCAAGTGTACGTGGTCAACAAGTAATATAATGATAAGATCAAGTATCGTACCCACAAAGACAATAATCATAATTTATCCAAACAATTACCAATTTTATATTATTTCATCTTTATTAAATCAATGATTAAATGATGATTTTTATAAGAAACTACTACTCAAACTATAATTAACATTATTTCAGGGATTTCACAAGTTTTCGAAGAATTAAGCCTACAACTTCACTTATTAGTTCACTTCGGACAATATACTTTCCTTCGGTTTATGGTAATTATTCCAGATTATTAATCAAGAACACTAAAGTAGATATAACCATCTCTCAATGCATTACATCCATACTCACTCAAATCCACAGGCGATAGAATAAAGCAAGACACCTTAATTAACTAACTCACTATATCTCTATGTGAATTATAGTTGAAGAAGGTTTAATATCAAGTTCTCTTTAGATTACGCATGATGCATAGATATCTCTATCCTACACATGAATTATAAATTCCAACTAACAATAGAAATCACAAACATACGTCACTATGGCTAGTTCCAATTCCATATTGCATCTCTCGAGTTCATATGGGATAATAGGTAATTGTTGATCAAGCAAATACATAAGTTACGCACAAACCATAGCAAATAACTTGGAAATAATCTTCATAAACTAACTTGAAAGAATATCAATCCTTAGTTACATAATAAGATCCGTTATAGGCTTAAATAGAATTAGTTCATCATAATCCACAAAATGAATAACATTCTGAATGCAAGATAAAGATGAAGAGAGATAATAGAATCTGAAATCTTGTTACTCGTCTCCACGCTCGCCTTGCGTTCATCGTGTTCCTCTTTGCTTCAATTCTCCTTACGTATCAAGTCTCACGAAATAGGGTTTATATCTGTCTCAGTATATCTGTTATAAGCCTCTCTGGAGCTTTAAATAATCTCCTAGTCGCGAGCCAAAGCTGCATCAAACTTTCCACCAGAATCTTACTTGAATAAGGAAGCCAAATCTAATCTGCCGTAACTGCGCCCCGTCGCACATTTTGCTCTTTGAAATCGTGCCCCGGTGCACATGCGCCTAGGCGAAGAATTAGCACTTTGAAACTGTGCCCCGGTGCACATTGCAGTACCAAAGTCAATTTCTTCATTGTCAGCCTCCTTTCCTTTCGCTTCATATCCCGACCAGTTCCTGCACAAAAACCAATGCACATACATGAAAAAGAACCTAAAACGTACTTGAAGAAGCGACATCTTAGGTTTAAATGGCATCAATTCGTATATATAAAACCTACTTATCAAATTCCCCCAAACTTAAGATTTCGCTTGTCCTCAAGTGAAAACAATAACAAAATGAAAATAATAAACAACATATCTATATGTATGCATATGCATGACCTACTTCCTACATGCCTACGAATCCAGCAATAGATCAAAATGATGTTCTACACAGGCCTCAAAGATATCATAAGATACTCAAACAAAAATTTAAATCAATGTACAGTTCATCAATAATCAATCAGTCAATCCAAACCTGTCATCACCCATATTGTGCGTGTGTGCTCGTTAACCATTCTAATCACCAACAATTTAAAAGCATCACATAACAACCTTCTTAGAGGAAAAATTTCAGTTCTATCTCAAACATTCTATATTAATGATAAAATCGGTCAAATATAGTAATTACTGAATTCAGGGATTTCAAATAAGGCTCATATTTCTTAAATTTCATTCACGGGTGCGTTTTACGCTCCATCCCGCGTTCACAATCGATCGTGCAATGTTTGCATCTATTAGGCTTTTCAATGTTACCCGTTTAGCGAACTTTCGACCAACGACTCCAAAACCAGACGATTTTAGGGCGCTAGGTGTAAAAACACCCCCAAGGGCTTACTTATTCAAGTAACAAAGGCCACAGACACAAACTAGTCAATGTGTTTATTCTCTTTTTTTTCTTTTTTTTCAATTTTCTACTTTCTTTCCTTTTAATTTTTTTTTCTTTTCTATCACCCCAATGACTCCCCCAAACTTGAGTTATTACTTACTTTTAAACCTTTACTGTCAGTATACCAATGTCATCAAAATCTAACTAAGATTTTCCCCCCAGAAACAAGTTGTGACCCCTTGAACTGAGTTGAATAGATAGTTAAACTCTTACGTGCTAACCAGTTACACAAGTTTTAGATAGAATCAAATTTTCATCTAGATTAACATTAGAACTCATCATTAATCTTCACGTTGTTCGAGTTAACATGTAATACCAATCCTATCATCAGCCCAGCTAAATATACATCAATCCATTACTTAAACTCATGCAACCTATATGCTGAAATGCAAAGAATATATTTTTTTGATTTTTCTCAATTTTTTAAATTTTTTTTTATATATACCATATAACTCATGTATATTTACTAATTACATATGCTCTACTCTAGAATGCAATTAACTAACATGTAAAATAAACTACTCTAACAAGCAACTAACTAATCATGCAAACTAACTAAATGACTAATTCTAACTAATTCTACCCCCAAACTTAAACTATTCAATGTCCTCATTGGATATATAATTTAAAAGTTCAAGGACTGCCCTGAGTGATCAAGCGTCATTCTCGACCGGTGGATCCTCAGTAGGTGGGTCGTCAACCGGGTCCTAAACAAGCGGTATGGGGAGAAAGGCTAGTAATGGCTGTGGCACGGGGAACTGATAATCTTCACCGGTGGTATTCAATCGGGCAAAAGCAGCTGCCAGAGACGCGTTGAATTCATTCTGGATAGCAAACATGTGATCCTGCCTAGATGCCAACCCTTAGAGCCTCTGATCGAAATACTACTGCATATTGCGAAACTGGAAATTGAAAGTTGCCTTTGTGGGGGACGAGGTTGAAGCCCCGGCTTGTTCATGTTCTTGCTCTTCTTCCACAATAAAATCTGCATCCTGTGCGTCCGCCTCTTCATCATCCTCAGAATCGGAGAATGTAAAACCAAGGCCGCGTGGGTGCGAATGACCTCCTTTCCAGCATCCATAACGCTGAATCAACTTGGAATCTAAACACAATAGACGCTGCTGGATAGGCTCTGTGGTGCTTCATTGTACCCCTGCCCCGGCACATAGTGCACAAACTAGTGATGGGTAAGGAAATACACCCTGGACTGGTCCCCACAGATTTTGGGAAATATTATGATGGATAAGGCGGCCCACGTCGATTGATCGGTCTTTACAAATGGTATATAGCAGAACTGCCCTCTCTTTTGTGACATCGCTCGTGTGTGTAGAGGGTAGCAATTTGGCACACAAGAACGAATGCCATATCTTCCAATATAAACTGAGATGGCCAGTCTGATAGTGAGATCCATTTGACGACCATGTAGCATCCGGCTCAACTCAGTCAAAATCTGTTCATAGTTTGATTCGCTTTCCTTGAGGGTCAAATACGAAAAAGTTATTTACAGTAGATTGTAGTAGTCGTTGATCTCCTGCACAGTGAATGGTACCATCTTACCCCTCACGAAGGCAAAACATGGTGATTTATCAGGGGCATTGGCATATAATTGTTTCACCACCGCAACCACGACGGCTTTCGGCTGTGCCGTGAATGTTTTCCATCGCCTTTCGTGAATCTATTAAAGAATAGCCCCATCAAATTCGTCGGGCGCCAAGCCATGCTCCGGTGTTAATGACTTGCTTGCTAAATATTCAAACCGCTCCGCCGTCTCGGCGTTCAAGAATTTTCGTCTGTCAAATTACCGAGAGGGGGTGGATGAACTCTCCTCCCGTTGCCTTTTCTGCTGTCTAGAAGCCATGGTGTCGACGGTATTCCTTTAACTTGTAATAGGATGATGAAATGGTTGTTGAGACCTTTTGTCGAACACTAGGTGTGCAAACTGTTAGAGCTTGATTCTCTTTCCCCCAAACTTGACTTGTTATGCCCAATTGGTAGATTATCCAAGCCCTAGTGTAAGAACTTAAAAGATAGTCGTCAATAACCCATAATTTTATGTTACCTATAATTGTTTGACGAAATCTCAAAGGTGTGGTGTAGTTGTTGGGAAGAATCCCCTTTTTCCTTTGAAAATTTGTTGAAGTAGGAACCCTAGATAGTGAAGGATGAATAGATTAGGTGATAACCTCTTGAAATCAACTTGAAGAGTGATTGGGGTATGTTGTTTACTTGAAATCTCGTGGTCCTCTTAGTTTTCGGTTGGGAGAAGTTGTAGACTTGTAATAGGATTGTGATTAGGAACTGCCGAAGTCAGTTTTTAAAATCTAGAAAAGTTGACTTAAGCCATGGTGCAGTGATTTTATTATTTAAAATTCGTCGGGGTGTAGTTTCGTCTGAGGGGTATGCGTCGGAGCGTATAATTTCCTTCACAAATCTACGCTGGGGCGCAGTTTGTCTGCCAGTTTACGCCTAGGAGCGATTTGTAAGCTTAGAATCTACGCCGAGGCGCAGATGGGATTTCCTGCAGAATCTTTTTATTTTCTTTGGCACCTCCTCCCGTAATTATAACATATGAGTGATTTGGTCCTTTGTTGTTCTCGTGCTCATTTCTGGTCCCCTCCTGTAATCAAACCTATACATACACTTAGTATCCATGTTAACTCAAAAATTGGACACACTGTCTACTCTACGATGCGTTCTAGTCTACTGCTACTTTACTTAATGAAATCAAAATAAAAAACTTTCAAAACTTAAAATAAACAAGTGATTGGGTTGCCTCCCATCAAGCGCATATTTTAAAGTCTTTCAGCCTGACTACTCCCTGTTGTTAAACTGTATCGGCGAGGTTAATTGAGGTTGTTTGGCGATTGAGATCACCACCCCAGTAGTGCTTTAAGCGCTGGCCGTTGACATTGAATGTTTCAGACGAATCCTGGTTGTACACTATAATGGCCCCGTGTGGAAACACTGTCTTGATGGTAAAAGGGCCCGACCACCTAGATTTCAGTTTTTCGAGAAAAAATTTCAACTTAGAGTAGAATAGCAATACTGATTGGCCTGGTTCGAACCTTTTATCCACTATCTTCTGATAGTGCCATTTCTTGACCTTTTCTTTATACAACTTTGAGTTTTCGTATGCTTGTAGGCGAAATTCATCTAACTCATTGGTTTGCAAAAGTCTTCTCTCCCCTGCTTCTGATAGATTAAAATTGAGTTTCTTGATCTCCCAATATGCTTTATATTTAAGTTCCACTGGGAGGTGGCACGCCTTACCGTAGACCAACTGGTATGGAGACATGCCAATCGGGGTCTTATAAGCGTTCTGATACGCCCAAAGAGCGTCATCTAATTTCAACGAACAGTTTTTTCAATTCGGGTTTACCACTTTCTTTAGGATTCTTTTCACCTCTCTGTTAGATACTTCAGCTTGGCCACTCGTCTGGGGGTGATAGGTCGTGGCGATTCTGTGGTTGACCCCATACTTAGTCAAGAGAGCGGTGAAGTACTTGTTGTAGAAATGGCTCCCCTTATCATTGATAATTTCCCTTGGGGTGCCAAATCGTGTGAAGATATTCTTTTGTAAGAATTTTAGTATAACCTTCGCATCATTCGTTGGTAGCGCGACTGCCTCAACCCACTTCGACACATAGTCGACCGCCAACAGGATACACAAATTACTGAACGACAACGAAAATGGTCCCATGAAGTCGATTCCCCATACATCAAAAACCTCAAATTCCAAAATTATGTTTAGTGGCATCTCGTTCTGCTTTGAAATATTTCCCACTTATTGACATCTATCACAGGTTTTCACGCACTGCCGTGTGTCTTTAAACAAGGTGGACCAGTAGAAACCTGCTTGGACTACTTTCGCGGCCGATATTTCACTCCCATAGTGTCCCCCAAATAAGGAGGTGTGACATGCCTGTAACATGCTTTCTACTTCACTTTTCGGCACACATCGCCGAATCATTCTGTTGGCACACTATCGGAATAGATACGGTTCATCCCACATATACCACTTCAATTTCGTGTAAGAATTTCTTCTTTTGTTGGCGTGTCAAATCTGGTGGGAGAATATTACTTACAAAGTAATTCGCAAAATCCGCATACCATGGGAACTCGTCGTGGATCAAAAATAAATGTTCATCTGGAAACGACTTATTAATCACTACCTTGTCGGTCTTTTCATGGCTCGGATTCTCTAATCGAGAAAGGTGGTCAGCCACCTGATTTTCTGTCCCCTTCCTATCTTTAATCTCTAAATTAAACTCTTAGAGGAGCAGGATCCAGTGAATAAGTCTCGGCTTTGCATCATTCTTTGCAAATAGGTATCGAATGGCCGAGTGATCAGTGTATACCACCACTTTAGTCCCCACCAAATACAAGCAAAACTTATTAAACGTGTACACAACCACAAGTAATTCCTTTTCAGTGGTTGTGTAGATTAACTGTGCATCGATCAATGTTTTGCTCGCATAATAGATGGCATGAAAGACTTTTTCCTGGCATTTTCCAAGCACAGCTCCTACTGCATAGTCACTGGCATCACACATTAGCTCGAACGACATTGTCCAATCTAGTGCTATGATCACGGGGGATGTGGTTAGTTTATTCTTAAATTGCTCAAATGCCGTTAGATAGGCTTCAACAAATTTAAAGGGTACATCCTTCTCTAATAGACTGCATAGTGGTTTTGTGATTTTGGAGAAGTCCTTTATGAATTGGTGGTAGAATCCAGCATACCCGAAAAAACTCCGAATACCCTTTACTGAAGTTGGTGATGGCAGATTCTCTATTGTCTCCAATTTGGCCCGATCCACTTCCAACCCTTTTCCCAAAACTTTATGCCCAAGTATTATCCCCTCTTGGACCACAAAATGGCATTTTTCCTAGTTGAGCATCAGATTCATCTCAACACATCTTTTCAGCATCGGGACTAAAATTTCGAGGCACGTGTCAAAAGATTCCCCAAATACTGAAAAGTCATCCAAAAATACTTCAACACTACGCTCCACCATATCTGAGAAAATCACCATCATGCATCGCTGAAAGGTCGCCGGTGCGTTACACAGTCCGAATAACATCCTTCTAAAGGCAAAGGTGTCATATGGGGCATGTGAACGTCGTCATCTCTTGATTCTCCGGTGCAATAATGATCTAATTGTATCCTGAATACCCATCTAACAAACAGTAGTACTCATGTCCCGCTAATCTGTCCAACATCTGATCAATAAACGACAAGGGGAAATGATCCTTTCTGGTTGCCTTATTTAGCTTTCTGTAGTCCATACAAACCCTCCAGCCGGTCACTGTCCTTGTCGGTATCAATTCGTTGTTTTCATTCTTCACTACTGTCATACTACGTTTTTTTGGGACATACTGAACCTGTGACAACCCAGATTTTTTTAGAAATTATAAATGAGAATTTAATAAATAAAATTCTTATTATGAGGCGTTTTGAGTTTGAGAATGTGTATATGTGTCATATATGGTGACATATGTGAATTTATGTGAAGATAATTTAAATGTTAATTTTGATATTTATTGGAGTAAATAAATATTTTAATTGAATTATTTATTGAGTTAAATAAATAATTATGTGATTATTACGGAGTAATATAACTAAGTGTAATATATTATTAAATGAATATTTAATATTTAATTTAATTGACGTAATGATTTTATGTTATAGTTCTAATTTAATTGAAATAATTAAATTAGATGTAGTTATGTGTTGAGTGTTACATGAAATTATAATTAGCGAGTAATTATAATTATGTAACAATTTTATGTGATTAATTGATGTTAGACTTTAAATTAATTAAATTAGTTAAGATTTAATTAGTTAAAGGATAACATTACAAAGTTTGTGTTAAAATGATTTATTAAAAGAGTTAAACGAGTTTTTAAAACCGTTTTTCCAAACAAGGCCCTTGCACCGTTTTAAATCAGTTTTGCCAAACGGGGCCTTAACTATTAAAATCTGTTTTTAAAATAACTTGTTTTGCTAAACAAGCCTTATGGCTTTTAAAATTTAAATTGTAACTTCTTTGTATTAATTGAAATTATGGTAGTAATGAGTGATTTAATAATTGGAAGTTAAATATATATTATATAGTTATACATATAATATATATGATATCAGTTTATGTTTTGTAAAAACTACGTTAGTTTAGAAGTTAGAAGGGTTAGTATGTGTTAGAGAGAAAACACAGAAAATCTAGAGTTAGAGAGAAAGGAAAAGAGAAAAAGAAGGGAGAAAGAAGAAAGAGGAAGAGGAATTTGAGAGAGTCAAACACATCATCATCTTCATCTTGTTCTCCTAAGCAACAAGGGTATAATCTCAATTCCTTGATCTTCTAAATATGTTTTTATGTTTTTCATGAGTATTAGTTCTTTGTGTATATGAATTAACGAGGAATTTATATAAATATGATGTATATGTATGAATTGGGTTCATATATGTTTATAATTGAGTTGTATACTTAATTGGATGTTTAAATCATGTATATGTGTGATGAACATGAGGAATTCATTTTCATCAAAAAGTCATTGTGAAAGTATTTTAAAAAATATATATATATATAGTTTCTTTGAAAACCAAAATTTCATGGTTGATTGTTAGTTGTTGCTTAAATTGATGTTAGATTATGTTAATATGATTATAAACGAATTCAAACATATTTTGAATTGTGTATTTCATTTAGAAAATAAACTACAGTGTTCAATTTCATCAAGAACACTTGTCAATGGTTTTTCTTCAAAAATCATGGAATTGATTGTTGTAAACTATGTATTTTAAGGATTAAATGTGTTGAAAAATGTTAGGAGTTTAGCAATTATGTTTTCTATTAAAGTTATTATGAATTGTATTGACTGGAAGTAGAATTTGGTGTGGAGAAATAAGCCAAATTGGCTTTTTATCTTCACAGTTCACTAGCAAAATTTGAACCCCTGGAGGGGGCCCGCCCCGGCGGGCATTGCTAAGCTTAGAACCCCCGCCCCGGCGGAGGGTATGCAGAAAGTTTTGAAGCTTTGTTTTTGTGCATTTTATTTGGAATATAAAAGTTAACCTAATGTGTGATGTGATAACATGTTAAACTTACATTAGAATGCTAAATGATTTCTAAAATATTATATTGATAAAATATAATATGTAATTATAATTTAAAATAATTATAATTATAGTAAAGGTTTAATTTAATTTGTTAAATTATAATGAATATAGTTCGATTATTATAATCAAAGTAAATGTTTAACTTGAAGTATAATTTGTGTAATTATAACTTAATATTAGTTTATAATTTGGAATAATTATAATTAAGGTAAATGTGTAATTTAAATTATAATTTATTTAATTATAATTTAAGGAGTGCATAAATTGAAATTGATTATTTATAAGCTAAGTAATTGTTTAATTTAAATTATAATTAGTTTGATTATAGTTTAATGCATGATATAGTTTGATTAATTATAAATTATAATTTATTTAATTATAATTTGATTGATTAGAGTAATGGTTTATATTAAATTACAAGTTGTGTAATTATAATTGATTAATTATAAATAAAGTGGATGTTTAAATTATAATTTGTTTAATTATAATTTAATATGAGTATGTAACTATTAGTTGATTAATTATGTGAAAATATAATGTGATTATATGATGAATTTTAATTATGCGTTAATTAACTATTAATTTAATAGTTAATGAGGAATGAGTTAACCTAGATTGGTTAACTAACGATGAGGATTAGCTATGTGATAATTAACTGATATTGTTAATTATGCATATGATTTGACAGTGAGTGTCAAACGAGTAAATAGAAGAGAATTAGAAAGTATAGAGTAGACTTTACTTAAACGTTTGCTAAGCATCGCTAAGTGACTAATAGTTGATGTGTATGGTAATACGTTATGTAGGATTCATGAAGTAGATAATTATAAGTTGTTTTCGATAATTGGTAATCTACGAGCCAGACAAGTCTTTCGGTTCCTATTTTCTACGTGAACTTGATGAACTATTTTAAATTGCATGATATGTTATATATGTTGTAATCATAAAATGTTAAAGTCAATTTATGACTACATTGTTTTTGTTAAATAATTTTGATTGAGTAAGGAACTCAATCTTTATATTTGTTATGTGATTAAAGCATGTATGCTATGTTACTTTAATAATTATGAGATGTATGTTAAGCATGTTAATTATGTGCTATGTGATGCATGAAAACTGTTAGGTCTTACTGAGCTGTCAAGCTCACTCTTGCAAATAACCATTTTTGCAGGTCAAGGATGCAAGATAATGATATGTGCTTAGTGAATTGTAGAGATCAATATTCACGAAGATTACTAATGTTTTATGAGAAATGTAATTAATGTTTTAATTGTATCGTCATACTTAAGTTGTAAGTTGGGTTATCCGATGTGTATGGATAATAATTGTAATGTAAGACTTTGTATAGTCATTTCGTTGTAGCGATTCATGTAATAGAATTGAATCAAATATTTGTAATGTTAAGGTTGCGATTCAGGGCAATAAAGAAGGATTTTATAAAGTTTTAATTATTCCGCATTTTTTTTAGTATTTTTAATATCGAATAATGATATAAAGATAGATTAAAGTTGTATTGTTAACGATCGAGAATGAGAATTATATTATATGAATTTTGGGGTCGTTATAATTGGTATCAAAGCTGTAGGTTATACACCTTAGGTAAGTGTACCTTAGGCTATGACCTTAGAGAATAAGAAGTTAAGTTTAAGTTACGTATAACAAAAAAGTGATTCTTTTCACGTACGTAGATATATAGGATGAGTTAAGTCCTAGAAATGATATTAGAAGAAGATTAGAATAACGACGAATAAAACTCGAATAAACTATTGAACTATATGAATGGAATTAGAAATTCTTAAAGGAAGAGTTTTTTAATAAACAAGAAAATTCAAAGAAGAATCTTGAAGAGATATAGAGATAAAATCAGGAGTTGTCTAACTCCAATAATAATATAGTTAACGAATAACGAGGAATAGACGGAGTCTATAAGTTTAAAAGCATAATGAAATCATGATATGTCATGAAGACAGGTAGAGATAAGAAATTTTTATAACAAAACGATGATGAGAATCAGAAGGGAGATGATTATAGAATAAGATCACAACGTGATCTTTTTAAAGTTGAAAGATAGATGGTCTTTAATGATTGAATAGTTATAGTTTGAGACTATAACGAGAAGGTACTATGATATAGTACGAGATTAACTCACGAGGAGTTATAAATGATGAGATACAGAAAGTCTGTATTGAGCATAGAATAAGAAGTTATGAGTAAGATAGAGTTAAGTGGGATTTCAACTGAGGACTCATATGGTGGCTGAGTTGTACAAATCTTTGTATGGGCAGGGTTTTGTGCTTACACTTGGTTTATCATATTGATAGCCGTTGAAAGATTGGTGTCCCGCTATCGATATATATATATATATATATATGGTGAGAAGATGATTCTTGTCCCATGTTTATATTTGATAGTTAGAGTCAATAGAGATTAGATTAGATGATATTAAGATTACATTAGATGATCTTAAGGTTAGGCGAGTTCTTAAAACTCATACTTATGGCAAGTTGGTGACTCATAATCGTATGTATGTTTCGAACCCCTAAGCATATGGACAATCTCTGATCAGTTCTTTGACTACGTATTGCTAGGACAAGTTCTTAAACTCATATTATTGTGGCAAGTTCCTAAATTTCCAAAGTGTGGTAAGTTCGATGAACTATTTTGGGTATAGAAAGCTTATGGTATAGAAAGCATTTATGTTGTTAAGATAGATAAAATGATTAAGTAATGATGGAGTAAAGATTTATATTGATGGAGAAAGTTTTTATATTCTACATCTCCTAGCTTTGCTAGATTTTCAAATTTTATTAACTTCGTGTTGATGTTGCACTTCTATTTTCTTAAAAAATATTGGATCAAATGATGGAACCAATGAATTTTTTTAAAATAGTGTTATTATTCACATGTCTATGCTAATTGTTTCAGTTAGACAAAAATGATTTTAAATCTTCAAAATGTATTTTATATGCATCATTTGATATGGTGTAAAAACAATAATCGAGGAAGTTATCAATACAGTTAAACCTAGTGTTGGATGTGATCGTCAGCCCACTATGGTATGATGTAGTATGACGACGTCATGTACTGACGAAATCCTCAACGTACCATTACTACGGTACGGTATCAAGATATTATAAAAAGATTTACTTATTATTTTTAGTTTTCGTAAACTATAAAAAAAGAGAGATTTATTTACTTTTAGTTTTCGTAAACGAAAAAAAATATATTATATTGATTAAATATATATATATATATATATATATATATATATATATATTTTGATTGATGTCCGAATTATTGCTAGAAGTCTATGCTACTTGATTCAGCTAGACAAATAATGAAAGATGTTTATAAAATTCGAGCGTTCTTGGTCAAACTATGCCAAACCAAATTATTTGGTGCGGATTCAGATGTTAAGAAGCTGAGGTGAACAACCCTATAAAAAGGGGACATGTTATCAGAGACTATAGTTTCGAATGTAACGCATATAGTCGTTACGATTTACTACGTTTGGGCCCGACGTAGGGGTACGATAAGCTGGCCACCTAGAGTACCGATGCGGTTTTATAGTGTGAAGTACTGGGGGTGAAGCACTATTAAACCTAAAAATAAGTTCAAGGTCTTGCAACCACTCAGCATTATTAGAATCTTTTAAATTCCTGAGTTATTTATATCGCTTCCCAATTATTGAGCAATTGTGGAAGATTCTTATTATTCTGAAGGTGAATGTGGTAAGAAGAATATTCCTTAGAAAGGAATAGTTGTAGAACGCAAACAATCCAGTGAATAAGATTAACGTCAAATCTATTTTGATAGAATGATATATATAGATTGATAGACTTAAATTTCGAGAACAAATTCTTAGAAGAAGGGGTGAATGTGATAACCTGAATAATTATAGATGGTGAATTATATAGTATATGAATTCTACGAGTAGAGTATATGGTTATAATCCTTGGAAAGGAAATAAATAAGTTAAAGAAGATATATAATATTTGATATATAATTGTGTTTGATTGAAGGTTGTGTAATAAAACCTAAACCATGTTGAAGAGGTGGAGTTAGTAAAATATATATGTAGTTTATATAAATGTTGTTAAGTTAACATGTTGAAGTTATTCAACAATAAAATTGTGAAAGAGATTTTATGAAAACGAGTAATGGAGGTTTCCGTTGATTACGAGGACGGAATCCTTATAAGGAGGGAAGGATGTGACAACCTAGATGTTTTTAGAAATTATAAATGAGAATTTAATGAATAAAATTCTTATTATGAGACGTTTTGAGTTTGAGAATGTGTATATGTGTCATATATGGTGAAATATATGAATTTATGTGAAGATAATTTAAATGTTAATTTTTATATTTATTGGAGTAAATAAATATTTTAATTAACTTATTTATTGAGTTAAAAAAATAATTATGTGATTATTATGGAGTAATATAACTAAGCGTAATATATTATTAAATGAATATTTAATATTTAATTTAATTGACGTAATGATTTTATGTTATAGTTCTAATTTAATTGAAATAATTAAATTAGATGTAGTTATGTGTTGAGTGTTACATGAAATTATAATTAGCGAGTAATTATAATTATGTAACAATTTTATGTGATTAATTGGTGTTAGACTTTTAATTAATTAAATTAGTTAAGATTTAATTAGTTAAATGATAACATTACAAAGTTTGTGTTAAAAGAATTTGTTAAAAGAGTTTTTAAAACCGTTTTTCCAAACATGACCCTTGCACCGTTTTAAATCAGTTTTGCCAAACGGGGCCTTAACTATTAAAACCTGTTTTTAAACTAACTTGTTTTGTCAAACAAGCCTTATGGCTTTTAAAATTCAAATTGTAACTTCTTTGTATTAATTGTAATTATGGTAGTAATGAATGATTTAATAATTGGGAGTTAAATATATATTATATAGTTATACATATAATATATATGATATCAGTTTATGTTTTGTAAAAACTACGTTAGTTTAGAAGTTAGAAGGGTTAGTATGTGTTAGAGAGAAAACACAGAAAACCTAGAATTAGAGAGAAAGGAAAAGAGAAGAAGAAGGGAGAAAGAAGAAAGAGGAAGAGGAAGTTTGAGAGAGTCAAACACATCATTATCTTAATCTTGTTCTCCTAAGCAACAAGGGTATTGTAACGATTGATATTTTATATTTAATTTTAAATATTTATTGAGTTAAATAAATATTTTATGTGATTTATTTATTGAGTTAAATAAATAAATTATGTGATTTATGGAGAGATTTAAAGTGTTATATATTAATTAAATGAATGTGTAATATTTATTAATTTTATACTATAGTTCTAATTTAATTGAGATAATTAAATTAGATGAGATGTGTGTTAAGTGTTACGGAAATTATAATTAGCGAGTAATTATAATTATGTGGCAATTTTATGTGATTAATTGATGTTAGATTTTAATTGATTAAATTAGATAATTAATATTTAATTAATTAAAATGTGACATTTAAAATATGTGTTAAATGATTTGTTAAAATAAAAGAAAAAGGATTTTAAATAAACAAGGCTTTGCATTTGTTTTTAAATCTATTTTCCAAACAAGGCCTTAGCTAATAATCTGTTTTTAAATAAAGGGTTTGCCAAACATGGCCTTATGGCTATTCAAATTCAAATTTTATAACTGTTAAATTAATTAAGTTATTAAGTATTAGTTAATACGTATATTATTGATACATCAGTTATATATCTATATACTACGTAAAGAAAAACTACGTTAGTTTTCTAAGCCCAAGTCTAAACTAAGAACAAAGAAAAGAAGAGCAGAGAATTTAGAGAGAGAAGGGAAGAAGAGAAGGAAGAGAAAGCTTGAGAAGGCTAGAGTTAATCTTCATATTCTTCTACAATCATCAAACAAAGGGTAATTACTATCTCATAGTTTTAAAAATTTTAATTAGTTGTTCCTCCTTGTTTTGAGTTTCTGTAAATTTTGGTTTACTGTAAATTTCAAGAAAACGTATTAACATGAATTGTGTATATATATAGTGTTTATGTATTGTCAATAGTTGATTGGTAGGCTATAAACGAGTTTTCAGAAATCAAATTATAGTAGAAACATGTTTTAATGAATAAAATATGTTCATATGGAATTTCATGTAATTGGTTGATTTTAGAGAAAAATTGATGAATTAGTATATGCTAACATGCTTATTAGGAATTTGGTTTGATGCTATCTTCAATTTGGTATATAACGCATGTATATAAAGTTGAATTAGTTGAGAAATTTAATTACAGTGAATTATTTTATGAAAATTATGAGTTTGGGAGAAAAATAATTTTCTCAAGTTTTTATTTAAAATTAAGTGTTTTAATCTTGTAATATGATGTCTTGGTATGTTAAAAGTGTGTTAGAAGCTTTATATGATATTTCTGTAATGTTATATGAATCAATCTTTGGCTAAATTGAGAACTCGATGTGGAGAATTAAGCCAATTTGATTTTTCTCGGCACTGTTCGTAAGCTGCTGTATTTCTGTCAGCGTGCTGGCGCAGCTGCGCAGGCAGCAATGGCAGAAGCGGCGCAGCTGCGCCGCTGGGTTTTCAGGATTGACACCAGCGCAGCTGTGCCGGAGTCAAGGCTAAAGGTGGCGCAGCTGCGCCGTGTCCTGGGCAGAGGCAGTGAGTTTTAATCAAGTGTGCAGTGTGTTTTTATGTTTCCATTACATTATTGCTAAGATAATGAGCATGTATCTAGCTGCTATAACATGTGTTAACATGAAGTTGATAATTTCATAATTTGAGAAAAAGGAAGTTTTGAAAACCTAATATAGTATTTAAATTATAAGCTATAATTGTTTAATTGTAAAATAAGTTACTTAATTATAATTTGATTAATTATAATTAAGAGTAAATATTTGATTTAAATTATAATTATGTGAAACTATAATAGTTGATTTATTTTAATCAATTAGATGTTAATTTAAATTATAATTTATGTAATTATAATTTAATAAATGCATGATTATTATAGATTATAATTGATAAATACATGATTAATTATAAATTGTGTAATTATAATGCATAATGTAGTTTAATTGATTTTAAATTATAATTATTTATAATTTAAGTAATTATAATTTGATTAAGTGTTTGAATTATAATTGTTTAATTATAATTTAGTTAAATACATAATTAATTTAATTATGTGAGTATATGTAAGTGATGTAATTATCTATGTGATGGTTGATTATTATTATTTATTTAGTTAGAGTGAGTTAACCATGAGGGTTAACCACTTATGTGAATTAGTTATGTGTTAACTAATTTAGATTATTATAATTGAATGTGTATAGGAAGTATTAAAGTACGTGAATTGTGTTAAGTAGCTTGCGCTTGAGGCAAGTTTTTTAAATCCTGATCTTGTATTAATTTTTATGCAAGTCTTTTAACCCTAAACTTGTTAATTCTATACAATTTCTTGAGTTCATATATTCATTGTTGAGAATTTCTTTTCCATTTCTGTGTTGGACAATTGTTTATTTAATTGAAATGATCTTAACTTATTGTTCAAGTAAGATCCAGTTATTATTTTAAATGCTTTAAGTTTACTTCTAAAGCATATGTTAATTCATAATTCTTTTATTTATGAATTATTGAAAGTCGATTCAACTATTCGTTAGTTGATGAACGTGAATTCTAAATTACCCTTGTAAGCTTATCCAAATCAAACTTTCTTTGGTGCGGACTTGAATTCAAATTACTGAGTTGAACAACCCTAATTATTAGGGGAGGTTACTACGCATAGCGTTAAGATATTTGTGCACAATACATGGTACGAAGGGCTGATCCCCTTAAGTAGGAGTTAAGGTCCATAGTCTTATTGACTGTTAAAGGTTTAAATAGAAATATTTATAACCTAGAACAAGAGTTCAAAGGTCTTATGACTCTCAGATAAATTCTATATTCGAATTTTTATGTTGATAAAGAATTATTATTCAATTCTTTATTGTTGAAGTAAGCTAAGTTATTAAGATCTTTTTAAAGTTATCCTTTCATGTATTTATTATTGTTAAACTCCAGTGAGCTGTTGTTTGCTCACTCTTGCATTAAATAACAATTTCAATTAAGGTTTATAACGCTGATGCTCCGTCTACGAGTAAGGGCAAAGGAAAGCAAAGCAAGTGAAGAATTGTTTAATTATTTTGAAATGATTGTAATAAGACTTTTATGTCATGTTTTATTCCGCACTTTATTGTTTATGTCAAGGTTAGAGTAACCGTGGGATTAATTTTTGAGATGGTTGTAACCCTTGTGTTAAGGGAGATTTTATTATTTTGAATAAAGGTTGTAATTTATTTTGAGATATTTGGGTAGATGTTTGTTATAGTTAGAAAGTGAACACCAAATCATGTAGAAACGATGTACCCGGATTTGGGGGTGTCACAGGTATAATCTCAATTCCTTGATCTTCTAAATATGTTTTTATATTTTTCATGAGTATTAGTTCTTTGTGTATATGAATTAACGAGGAATTTATATAAATATGATGTATATGTATTAATTGGGTTCAGGTATGTTTATAATTGAGTTGTATACTTAATTGGATGTTTAATTCATGTATATATATGATGAACATAAGGAATTCATGTTCATCAAAAAGTCATAGTGAAAGTATTTTGAAATATATATATATAGTTTCTTTGAAAATCAAAATTTCATGGTTGGTTGTTAGTTGTTGCTTAAATTGATGTTAGATTATGTTAATATGGTTATAAACGAATTCAAACATATTTTGAATTGTGTATTTCATTTTGAAAATAAACTACAGTGTTCAATTTCATCAAGAACACTTGTCAATGGTTTTTCTTCAAAAATCATGGAATTGATTGTTGTAAACTATGTGTTTTAAGGATTAAATGTGTTGAAAAATGTTAGGAGTTTAGAAATTATGTTTTCTATTAAAGTTGTTATGAATTGTATTGACCGGAAGTGAAATTTGATGTGGAGAAATAAGACAAATTGGCATTTTCTCTGCACAGTTTGCGAGCAAAATTTGAACCCCTGAAGGGGGCCCGCCCCGACGGACATTGCTAGGCTTAAAACCCCCGCACCGGCGGAGGGTATGCAGAAAGTTTTGAAACTTTGTTTTTGTGCATTTTATTTGGAACATAAAAGTTAACCTAATGTGTGATGTGATAACATGTTAAACTTACATTAGAATGCTAAATGATTTCTAAAATATTATATTGATAAAATATAATATGTAATTATAATTTAAAATAATTATAATTATAGTAAAGGTTTAATTTAATTTGTTAAATTATAATGAATATAGTTCGATTATTATAATCAAAGTAAATGTTTAACTTGAAGTATAATTTGTGTAATTATAACTTAATATTAGTTTATAATTTGGAATAATTATAATTAAGGTAAATGTGTAATTTAAATTATAATTTATTTAATTATAATTTAAGGAGTGCATAAATTGAAATTGATTATTTATAAGCTAAGTAATTGTTTAATTTAAATTATAATTAGTTTGATTATAGTTTAATGCATGATATAGTTTGATTAATTATAAATTATAATTTATTTAATTATAATTTGATTGATTAGAGTAATGGTTTATATTAAATTATAAGTTGTGTAATTATAATTGATTAATTATAAATAAAGTGGATGTTTAAATTATAATTTGTTTAATTATAATTTAATATGAGTATGTAACTATTAGTTGATTAATTATGTGAAAATATAATGTGATTATATGATGAATTTTAATTATGCGTTAATTAACTATTAATTTAATAGTTAATGAGGAATGAGTTAACTTAGATTGGTTAACTAACGATGAGGATTAGCTATGTGATAATTAACTGATATTGTTAATTATACATATGATTTGACAGTGAGTGTCAAACGAGTAAATAGAAGAGAATTAGAAAGTATAAAGTAGAATTTACTTAAGCGTTTGCTAAGCATCGCTAAGTGACTAATAGTTGATGTGTATGGTAATACGTTATGTAGGATTCATGAAACAGATAATTATAAGCTATTTTCGGTAATTGGTAATCTACGAGTCAGGCAAGTCTTTCGGTTTCTATTTTCTACGTGAACTTGATGAGCTGTTTTAAATTGCATGATATGTTATATATGTTGTAATCATAAAATGTTAAAGTCAATTTATGACTACATTATTTTGGTTAAATAATGTTGATTGAGTAAGGAACTCAATCTTTATATTTGTTATGTGATTAAAGCATGTATGCCATGTTACTTTAATGTTTATGAGATGTATGTTGAGCATGTTAATTATGTGCTATGTGATGCATGAAAACTGTTAGGTCTTGCTGAGCTGTCGAGCTCACTCTTGCAAATAACCATTTTTGCAGGTCAAGGATGCAAGGTAATGATATGTGCTTACTGAATTGTAGAGATCAATATTTACGAAGATTACTAATGTTTTATGAGAAATGTAATTGATGTTTTGATTGTATCATCATAGTTAAGTTGTAAGTTGGGTTATCCGATGTGTATGGATAATAATTGTAATGTAAGACTTTGTATAGTCCTTTCGTTGTAGCGATTCATGTAATAGAATTGAATCAAATATTTGTAATGTTATGGTTGCGATTAAGGGCAATAAAGAAATTTTTTATAAAGTTTTAATTATTTCGCATTTTTTTAGTGTTTTTAATATCGAATAATGATGTAAAGATAGATTAAAGTTGTATTATTAACGATCGAGAATGAGAATTGTATTGTATGAATTTTGGGGTCGTTACAGAACCGGGCTCACCCATGCACTATTTGAGATTGGGTAGATAATTCCAGCATCCAGCCATTTCAAGATTTCCTTCTTTACTACCTCTTTCATAATTAGGTTGAGCCTCCGTTGTTGTTCCACTGTTGGCTTACCACCCTCCTCCATCAGAATCTTGTGCATATAGAATGAAGGGCTGATTCCTTTGATGTTGGTGATTGTCAATCCAATAGAAGACTTGTACTCCCTCAGAACTCTTAACAGCTTACTTTCCTGCAATCCGTTAAGCGCAGATGCAATAATAACAGGTAAAGTAGATGAATTACCAAAATAAGCATACCTTAGATGGTTGGGTAAGGCTTTGAGTTCTAGTGCAGGCGGTTCTTCTAGAGATGGTTTCATCTTGCAGATAAAGTTCCTGCTGCTGCCAACAGCTCAAATGGTAATTTGAACCTGCTCACTCTAGGGTGTGCCTCTAACAATTGCAGATATTCCATCAACTCTAGATCATCTCCATCACAGTCTCCCATCAATGTTGATTCTAAAGGGTCGGTACTCAATATACGATGTTGTTCATCACCCACCACTTTGTCGATTACATCTATCCGGAAACACTCTTCATCCTCTTTGGGGAAGCTCATGGCCTTAATTACGTTGAAGGTTACCTCTTGGTCTTGAACCCTCATCGTCAACTCTCATTTCTGAACATCAATGAGAGTCCTACTGGTTGCCAAAAATAGTTGCCCAAGGATTATCAGAATATCCTTATCCTCTTCATAGTCTAATATGATGAAGCCTGCTGGGAATATGAACTGGTCAACTTTTACCAAAATATCCTCAACAATTCCACGTGGATAAGTTACCGATCTGTCCGCCAGCTGTAGGGAGATGTTTGTTGGTCTAGGTGCCGATAAACCTAACTGAGTATAGACTGAAAGTGGCATGAGGTTTATACTTGCACCTAAGTCACACTGACATTTGTTGAAGGATAAACTCCCTATTTTGCATGGGATGGTGAAACTGTCCGGATCTTTTAATTTTGGTGGAAGCTTCTTTTGTAATATAGCACTACATTCATCCTTTAATGCCATAGTCTCGAAGTCCTCTAACTTCTTTTTCTTCGACAAGATATCCTTCATAAACTTGGCATAACTAGGCATCTGCTCTAATGCCTCCGCAAAAGGAATGTTTATGTGTAGCTTTTTAAACACCTCCAGAAACTTAGTAAACTGCTTCCCTAATTTCTATTTTCGGATCCGTTGTTGAAAGGGTGGTGATGGGTAAACTATCAATGTAACAACCTGCTCCTATACCGTAGATTTTTTGCCTTCTTTGTTCCCTTTCACTGTTTCTTCCACACTTGTCTCAACTTGGTTTTCCGTCGTCTGCTTCTCTGAATCCTGCTCGGCTAACTATTTTCCACTCCGAAGTGTAACAGCTTGACATTGCTCATGACCTTCCCTCTGATTCTTTTCGGTGTCACTCGGCAAGGTTCCTTGGGGTCTACTATTCAATGCACTTGCAATCTGTCCCATCTGAGTTTCTAAATTCTTGATTGCAGCCGCCTGAGTTTGCATCGCCGCCTCATTCCCTGTTATGTACTTTGCCATTAGCTCCTCAAAATCTGTCTTTTTCTCGTGAGGCGGAGCTGACTATTGATGTTGATTCTGAAAACCAGGGGGTATGATGGTCGTGGAGCCTGTTGCTGATTCTGATTTTGGTTCTGATTGTTTCTCCATAAAAAATTTGGATGGTTTCTTGCCCCCTGATTATATGCATTCTAATATATGGTAGGTGGCCTGTTATAGCTACACACAAACTGTTCTAAAGCTGGTTGATCGCACAATATTCTATCGGATGTTCACCTGCACAAAGCTCACATACAACTGCTACCTGCTGCACGTTTCCACTCGATATGGCATCCATCTTCTTTGATAACGCTGCTATTTATGCGGATAAAGCTGTCATAGTGTCCACTTCAAGAATATTTGCTGCCTTGGGTTGAGTCATTCACTTAGTCGGCCACTGATAGTTATTTGAAGCCATTATTTCTATCAAGTCCCATGCCTCCTCAAATTTCTTTGCCATAAAAGCTCCACCTGAGGCTGCATCGATGCTAGTCCGTATATGACTCCCTAACCCGTTGTAAAATGATTTCATCTGCATCCAATGCGGGAATTTATGGTGTGGGCATTTTCTCAACAGCTCTTTGTACCTTTCCCACGCTTCCTATAATGGTTTTCCCTGCTGCTGTACAAATGAAAAGATATCCGTCCTTAATTTATGTGTTTTTGAAGGTGGGAAGAATTTTGCCAGAAATTTATGCGCCAAATCGTTCCATGTGGTGATTGACCCCGGTGGTAGAGAATGGAGCCAACCCTTTGCATTGTCTCTGAGCGTGAATGGAAATAACCTTAATCTGATAGCATCATCTGAAACTCCGTTACACTTGAAAGTATCACAGATCTCTATGAAATTGACAATGTGCTCATTCGGGTCATCATTCGGGAGACCCCCAAACTGGCAATTATTCTGCACCATCTGTATCGTTCTAGACTTGATCTCAAAGTTATTAGCATTAATCGCCGGCCTGGTGATACTTGACTAAATTTTTGAAATCTACGATGTAGCATAATCCCGTAGTGTTTTCTCTTCCTCTTCAGCCATGTTGTCGTTGCGTGTTTCAAGTTCTTCTCGAGTTTTCTGAATCCACTTACTTAACCGCTAAAATCGTTTGTCGATGTCGTCCTCGAGAGGCAACAATTCTGGCTTCTTTGATCAAGTTTGCATGCACTACTCGAGATTACCTGAAATAGCCAATAAAACAACATTAAGAATATATATATATATATATATATATATATATGTTTAACTAAAATTGATCTAATTAAACTGATATTATAAGTTATAAACGCAATTACTCTCCCCGGTAACGGCGTCAAAAAACTTGTTAAGTAAAATCTATACGCGCTACACGCAAGTGTACGTGGTCAACAAGTAATATAATGATAAGATCAAGTATCGTACCCATAGAGACAATAATCACAATTTATCCAAATAATTACCAATTTTATATTATTTTAGCTTTATTAAACCAATGATTAAATAATGATTTTTATAAGAAACTACTACTCAGACTATAATTAACACTATTTCAGGGATTTCACAAGTTTTTGGAGAATTAAGCCTACAACTTCACTTATTAGTTCACTTCGGACAATATACTTTCCTTCAGTTTATGGCAATTATTCCAGATTATTAATCAAGAACACTAAAGTAGATATAACCATCTCTCAATGCATTACATCCATACTCACTCAAATCCACAAACGAAAGAATAAAGCAAGACACCTTAATTAACTAACTCACTATAACTCTATGTGAATTATAATTGAAGAAGGTTTAATATCAAGTTCTCTTTAGATTACGCGTGATGCATAGATATCTCTATTCTATACATGAATTATGAATTCCAACTAACAATAAAAATCACAAATATACGTCACTATGGCTAGTTCTAATCCCATATGTCATCTCTCGAGTTCATATGGGATAACAGGTAATTGGTGATTAAGCAAATACATAAGTTACGCACAAACCATAGCAAATAACTTGGAAATAATCTTCATAAACTAACTTGAAAGCATGTCAACCCTTAGTTACATAATAAGATCCGTTATATGCTTAAATAGAATTAGTTCATCAAAATGAAGCAAAAACCATAATCCACAAAGTGAATAACATTATGAATACAAGATAAAGATGAAGAGAGGTAATAGAATCTAAAATCTTGTTACTCGTCTTCACGCTCGCCTTGCGTTCTTCGTGTTTCGCTTTGCTTCAATTCTCCTTACGTATCAAGTCTCATGAACTAGGGTTTGTATCTGTCTCAGTATATCTGTTATAAGCCTCTCTGGAGCCTTAAATAGTCTCCTAGTCGTGAGCCAAAATCGCAGCCAACTTTCCACCAGAATCCTACTCGAATAAGGAAGCCAAATCTAATCTGTCGTAACTGCGCCCCGGCGCACATTTTTCTCTTTTAAATCGCGCCCCGGTGCACATGCGCCTAAGCGAAGAATTAGCACTATAAAACTGCACCCCGACGCACATTGCAGCACCAAAGCCAATTTCTTCATTGTCAGCCTTCTTTCCTTTCGCTTCATATCCCGACTTGTTCCTGCACAAAAACCAATGCACATGCATGAAAAAGAACCTAAAACGTAGTTAAAGAAGCGACATCTTATGTTTAAATGGCATCAATTCGTAGGTATGAAACCTACTTATCAACTGCATACCTACTTAACAAGGTACCTACCAAATCCGTCCCAAAGGCTCCATATAAGATATGGACAGGGAGGAAACCAAATCTTAAGCATGTTAAGACTTGGGGTTGTCCATATTATGTCAAAAAGTTTGACAACGATAAGTTGCAGACTAGATCCGACAAGTGTAGATTTGTAGGATACCCTAAAGAAACATAAGGGTATTATTTCTATCATCCAACTGATCAAAAGGTGTTTGTTGCGAAATATGTTGCCTTCTTGGAAAAAGGGTTTATCCTCGAAGGGGTCAGTGGGAGTAAGATATATCTTAAGGAAGTTCAAGATCCACAAATAATAACTGATCAAAGTCAGGTACCTGACTAAGTAGAAGAACCTATTGTACAACACCCTATTCATAAATTTGGAAGGATGCCAAAGATACCTGATAGGTATGGATTCGTTATAGAGGATGACAATGAGGTACGCATCATGAATGATGATGATCCATTGAATTATGAACATGTTATGATTAGTAAAGACTCAGAGAAATGGCTAGAAGCTATAAAATCCGAGATGAACTCCATGTTCGAGAACAAAGTATGGACTTTGGTTTCATCACCTGAAGGCATTAAGCCTATTGAGTGCAAATGGGTCTTTAAAAGAAAGGAGCAGACGGCAAGGTAGAGACCTATAAGGCCCGACTGGTTATGAAAGGTTTCAAACAAAGACAAGGTGTTGACTATGATGAAACTTTCTCGCCAGTAGCAATGCTCAAGTCTATTCGAATTTTGCTTGCGATTGTAGCTTACTATGACTACAAAATCTTGCAAATGGGGGTGAAAATGGCCTTCCTTAATGGAAACCTTGAGGAGGATGTGTTTATGACACAACCAGAAGGATTTGTTTCAACGGTTCGAATAAATCAAGTCTGTAAACTGCAATGATCCATTTATGGGTTGAAGCAAGCTTCTCGTAGGCAGAACTTCCGTTTTGATGAGACAATAAAAGATTTTGATTTTATCAAAAATGAGGATGAACTATGTGTGTACAAGAAGGTTAGTGGGACCGCTATTTCATTCCTTGTATTATATGTTGATGATATATTACTGATAGGGAATGATATTCCGATGTTACAGTCAATTAAAATCTAGTTATCTAAACACTTCTCTTTGAAGGACTTGAGAGAAGTATCCTATATTTTGGGGATAAAGATCTATAAAGATAGATCTAAAAGGATGCTTGGCTTATCCCAAGGAACGTACATTGATACGATGCTAAAGTGGTTTAGCATGGAAGATTCCAAAAGAGGTCTCATGCCGATGATCAATGGAATACATCTCTCCAAGAAATAGGCCCCAAAGACACCTGAGGAGAGAAATTATATGAGTAAGATTCCTTATGCTTCAGCAGTAGGATCTATCATATACTGTATGATATGTACGAGACCTGATGTTGCTAATGCACTTAGTGTAACGAGCAGATATCAGTCGAATCCTGGAGAAGAGAACCTGAAGGCAGTGAAAAATATCCTACAGTACTTAAGAAGAACTAAGGATGTATTTCTTGTCTACGATGGGTCTGAGTTGAAACTGGAGGACTACACAGACTCAAGTTTTCAAACGGACCAAGATGACAGTAAATCCGTTTCGGGGTATATGTTTACCTTGAACAATGGCGTAATGAGTTAGAAGAGTTCCAAGCAGCAAACAGTTGCTGATTCAGTGACAGAGGCAGAGTGCATAGTTACAAGTGAAGCTGCAAAGGAAGCTGTTTGGATGAAGAAGTTCATAACTGAACTTGGTGTGGTACCTAGCATTAGAGGAGAAATACCTTTATTCTGTGACAACACCGGAGCTATTGTACAAGCTAAGGAACTCGGGTCTCATCAAAAATTCAAACACGTGTTGCGGCAGTTTCATTTTATTAGGGAGATCATTGAAAGAGGAGATGTCACCCTGGAGCGTGTGGACTCTCAAGATAACATTACAGATCCATTTACTAAAGCTTTAACACAACAGCAGTTTGATCATCACTTAGAGAAGATGGGTATGAGATACCATGGCGATTGGCTTTAGTGTAAATGGGAGATTGAAAGCAGTATGCATACAAGCCAATCATGTATAATGATAAAGCATATACTTTGAGATAATCTTATTTATTTATTAATAAAAATGTTATTCAATTAAAGGCATTTACTTTATCTACATGGTGCTGTTTTTATAATATGTGATAAATCCATAGTTTTAAGTAATGCTTTTGGAATCATGATGATGATCATGCTAATAAGATCTAAAACTAAAATAGTTCCCAATCGTTGGATTACTAACAAGGGGATTAGTGAATCCGGATAGATTGGTACATACGTTGACTTTCTCATTAGATGAGGATGATTGATCTCATAATCATTTGTGTGGAGACACTAAAGTAAGTATGTAGATGCTTATTGGAGAATAAGTTCACTGAACGTGGCTCGCTAAGGAATACCTAATGGAGTTTTACTTCCTTGTCAATAGGAATTTCTTAAGTGATAGTAGTACATACCCTTAAACTTGAGATCATCATAGTATCTTGTGTATGATTATTTATAATTTGACATGTCCCATAAGATAAGATACAATGATCAACATCATGATTCTGAAAGCATTGCTTAAAACTATGGGTTATTTACATATTATAAAAAATAGCATCATGTAGATAATTAAATGCCTTTAATAAATGAATACTTTTAAAAAAAAAAAAGATCGTTTCCAAAGTATATGTTTTATCATCATACATTATTGACTTGTATGCGTACTACTTTCAATCTCCCACTTGCACTAAAGTCATTTGCCATAGTATCTCATACTCATCTTCTCTAAGTGGCGATCAAACTATTGTTATGTTAAAGCTTTAGTAAATGGATCTGCAATGTTGTCTTGAGAGTCTACAAGCTCCAAGGTAACGTCTCCTCTTTCAATGATCTCTCTGATCAAGTGAAATTGCCGCAACACATGTTTAGATTTCTGATGAGACCTGGGTTCCTTAGCCTATACAACAGCTTCGGTGTTGTCACAGTACAATGGGACTGCTCTTCCAATGCTAGGAACCACACCAAGTTTGGTTATGAACTTCTTCATCCAAACAGCCTCCTTTGCAGCTTCACTAGCAGCTATGTACTCTACCTCTATCACTGAATCAGCAACTGTTTGCTGTTTGGAACTCTTTCAACTCACTACGCCGCTGTTTAAGGTAAATACATACCCCGAGATAGATTTACTGTCATCTTGGTCCGTTTGAAAACTTGAGTCTGTGAAACCCTCGAGTTTTAATCTAAACCCACCGTAGACAAGAAATACATCCTTAGTCCTTCGTAAGTACTTTAGGATATTTTTCACTGCCTTCCAGTGCTCTTCTCCTAGATTCGATTGATATCTGATCGTTACACTAAGTGCATGAGTGACATCCAGTCTATTACATATCATACCATATATGATAGATCCTATTATTGAAGCATAAGGAATCTTACTCATACGGTTTCTCTCCTCAGGTGTTTTTGGGGCCTGTTTCTTGGAGAGATGTATTCCATGGCTCATCGGCATGAGACCTCTTTTGGAATCGTCCATGCTAAACCTTTTTAGCATCGAGTCAATGTACGTTCCTTGGGATAAGCCAAGCATCCTTTTAGATCTATCTCTATAGATCTTTATCCCCAAAATATAGGATGTTTCTCCCAAGTTCTTCATGAAGAAGTGTTTAGATAACCAGATTTTGATTGATTATAGCATAGGAATATCATTCTCTATCAATAATATATCATCAACATATAATACAAGGAATAAAACAGCGCACCCACTAACCTTCTTATACACACAAAGTTTATCCTCGTTTTTTATAAAATCAAACTCTTTGATTGTCTCATCAAAACGGATGTTCCATCTACGAGAAGCTTGCTTCAATCCATAAATGGATCGTTGCAGCTTACAGACTTGATTTGTTCCATCCTTTGAAATAAATCCCTTTGGCTATGTCATATACACATCCTCCTCAATTTTCCCATTGAGGAAGGCCATTTTCACGTCCATATGCCATATCTCATAGTCGTAATAAGCTGCAATCGCAAGAAAAATCCGAATAGACCTGAGCATAGCTACTGGTGAGAAGGTTTTATTATAGTTAACTCCTTGTCTTTATTTGAAATCTTTTGCAACCAGTCGGGCCTTATAGGTCTATACCTTATCATCTGCTCTAGCTAGTCTTTCTTTTAAAGACCCATTTACACCCAATAGGCTTAACGCCTTCAGGTGGTGAAACCAAAGTCCACACTTGGTTCTCATCCATGGAGTCCATCTCGAATTTCATGGCTTTTGGCCGTTACCCTGAGTCTTTATTACTTATAGCTTGTTTGTAATTCATTGGATCAGGATCATTCATGATGCGTACCTCATCGTCATCCTCTATGACGAATTCATACCTCTCAGGTATCTTCGATACTCTTCTAAATTTACGAATAGGGTGTTGTACAGTAGGTTCATCCACTTGGTCAAGTACCTGACTTTGATCCGTAGTAATTTGTGGTTCTTGAACTTCTTCAAGATATATCTTACTCCCACTAACCCCTTCGTAGATAAACTCCTTTTCCAAGAAGGCAGCATGTTTCGCAACAAACACCTTTTCATCATTTGGATGATAGAAATAATACCCTAGTGTTTCATTAGGGTATCCCACAAATTTACACTTGTCGGATTTAGTTTAGTCTGTAGCTTATCATTTTCAAACTTTTTGACATAAGCTGGACAACCCCAAGTCTTAACATGCTTAAGATTTGGTTTCCTCCCTTTCCACATCTCATATGGGGTCTTTGGGGAGGATTTGGTAGGCACCTTGTTAAGTAGGTATGCAGCCGTTTCTAGGGCATAACCCCTGAAGGAAATTGGAAGATCGGTAAAACTCATCATGGAACTAACCATGTCCATCAATGTTCGATTTCTCCTTTCAGATACTCCATTTAACTTTGGTGTACCTAGTGGAGTCCATTGTGAGATTATAACATTATCTTTGAGACAATTAAGAAACTCACCGCTTAGGTATTCTCCACCTCGATCTAATCGAAGAATCTTAATACTTTTGCTAGTTTGTTTCTCTACTTCACTTCTGAACTCTTTGAACTTTTCAAATGGTTCAGATTTGTATTTCATTAAATACACATAACCAAATCTTGAGTGATCATCAGTGAAAGTAATAAAATAAGAATACCCACCTTGTGCATTCGTTGTCATAGGTCCACAAACATCTGTGTGAACCAACGCTAACAACTCTGTAACTCTTTCTCCTTTTTCACTAAAAGGAGATTTAGTCATCTTACCCATAAGACAATATTCACAAGTTGGATATGATTCATAATCAGATAGCTCTAAGAGCACATCTTTTTGCAACTTGGATAATCTTATTTTATTGATATGACCGAGTCTACAATGCCACATATAGGTATAATTAACATCATCTCTCTTCCTTTTCTTAGTTTGTTCAATTTGAAATATATTTTCATGCAAGTCAAGTATGTAAAGTCCATTTCGCAAATTACCAACACCATATAAAACATTGTTATTATAAATAGAACAACTCTTGTTCTTTATTATAAAGTCATATCCATCCATATCTAATACGAAAATAGAAATAATGTTCCTAATGATATTCGGAATAAAATAACAATTATTCAAATTAATGGACTTGCTTGTATGTAGTGCTAAACAATAAGTGCCTATAGCTAATGCAGCAACATTTGCTCCCTTTCCCAATAGTAAGACAACCTCATCGTTGTTTAGCTTTCTACTTCTGACTAGTCCCTGCATAGTATTACATATGTGAGAAGTAGAATTTTGACTTTCTAAAAAATTAATTTCAATCATAAACAAACCTTGATTAGGATTTGAAGCTTCTCCAAGCTTCTTCTGCTTTTGTTCTGCAAGGAAATCTTTGTTGTTTTTCTTCTAGTGACCCGGCTTGTTGCAATGGAAGCATATTCCTTTGCTATCTGGATCAGGTTTCTTTTGTTCCTTCCTATTCACATTGCCCTTAGCCTTCTTAGATTTCTTGTTTTCAAAAGATACCTTGGGCCTCTTCTTTTTCTTGGAATAATCATCCACCATTTAGACTTGGATATTCTTGGATAGGAAATGACTTTCTACTGTTTTCAACATGTTAAGAAATTCAGGCAAGTTGACGTCCAACTTATTCATGTAAAAATTCACAACAAACTGTAAGAAGGTGTCAGGGAGTGACTGCAAGACTAAATCTTGACTCAACTCCCCATCCATGAGGAACCCAAGCTGTCCAATGCGTTCAATCAGATTGATAACCCTTAGGACATGAGTCTCAACAGCAGTGCCCTCGGTCATCCGAGATCGAAAGAGCTTCTTATATATATATATCATATCTAGCAGTCCTACTTTGTTCACCATACAACTCCTTGAGGTGAAGCAATATAGTAAGAGCATCCATGTTTTCATGTTGACGCTGAAGCTCGTTATTCATGGATGCGAGCATGATGCATTGAGTCACAGATGCATCATCTTGCCACTTTACTATAGTGGCAATCTCTTCCTCGGAGGCTGTTTCTAGAATAGTTTCAGGGACAGGCGAATTTAGGACATAAGAAATCTTTTCAGTAGTGAGAACTATTCTCAGATTCCTTAACCAGTCCGTGTAATTCGGTCCGGTTAGTTTGTTAGCATCAAGTATGCTACATAGTGAAATTAGTGATTTCGATATTTTTAAATTTCTACATGTGAAAAGACAATATTTTAGCAAACATTCATTTAATTAATTACTTACATACCAAAATAAATTAGGTCTTATTTTAAATTGGTATCTCCCACTATTTTCTTTAAACTATATTACCCTCACTTATATAGTTTGGCAAAATCTAATTAAAGATTTGCTAGTAAGAATAAGGATCCCATTTTAAATGTATACAGCTTTGTGGAAAGCACAACAAACCATATATAAATATATAGGTAGACAACTCTTTGTCAATTACATCAATATGTAACTCTTTTTATTTTGCCTCTCAGATTATTCTGATATAGTGGTAGCACATCCGAATCAAAATTATCTGAGTTAAGTCCAACCTAGCATTTTCATATATTCAAAAAAGAAAAATATTGTCCTTGTAGATAGCACAACAAAACAATATTTTTCAATTGTTTTTATAATTATCAAATGTGATAAATTAACATCTTAAATATATTATATTTGCCTTGTGGATAGCACAAAAACTCATATTAAATATTTAATGCTCTATAAATTTTATCATGCTAGAAGGCGACGTTCGATATTCCAAATATCTTTAAATGTTTTAGACTTAAAATAATTTCTTTGAGGGGTTTGTTATTATTTGTCTCATCTTGTTTAGCGTGTATGCACACACACACACACATATATATATATATATATATATATATATATATATATATAATACGCGTTATTTTATTAAAACATGTGAAGCATATTTGTATAAAATATAATATATATATATATATATATATATATATATATATATATATATATAATACTAGCATACACATATAAAATACTATATTCTACCTGGATTGATTATTGGCTTTTATTCTAGTTTGGTTCACTCGAGCCATCAAGTTAACCAAAAGGCCAATCCTAGGAGTGCAAGAATTTAAATTTAAACATAAGTATTACATTTAAACTCGGGCTTTCAAACAAATGGGTCTTTAAGCCCTCCTTGATCCTTGTTCTCCAATTCTTCAATATAATTCTAACTAGTCCTATTACATAATTTATTTAATTTAAATAGAAACCTTGATCAATAGTCAAGGAGAAGTATATAGGAGGGAGATAGAATTTTATATCAAGAAAAATTAGAGAAAATGAGTTACGCGGACCCCATTCAATAAAACCCATTGATTCAAGCATTCAAGAAAAATTAGAGAAGACGAGTTCAACTCCTTGTTCTTCGCGATCTCCTTGAATCTTCGGGATTGATTCTTTCCTTTGATTAACGTTAGCCACCCAAGTGTTTGGCCTCTAGAGGTGATCCACCAAGGAAAAGGAATTGTGTCAAGAAGGAGGGTGGTTGGCTAAACCCTAGTTTTTCTATTCTCTACAAAAAAGGAGTACTCTATAGAAAAGGAGTATCATCAACTGATATCTAGCATAAGACTCCTCTTATATATATATTGGTCAACCCTTCTAATCCAATTAGAAATAGGGTTTCATTTAATTAATTAAACTCCTTTAATTAATTAGGCTTCCCAACACATTGGGAATAATTAATTAAACTCTTTTAATTAATTTGCCTCTTAATCTTATTAGGAATAAATGAGAGTACTAATTTTAAATTAATTCCTAAACTCCTTTAAAAATTAAAATAATTTTAATTTTAATAATATTAATAAGACTCCTCTTATTAATTTATATTTAATATTTATAAAATATTAAATAATAAATATTAGGCTATGTAATTTATTCTATCACCATATATTAAATTAATTACACTTAACATATTATTACGATATGTCATTATCTTCTTAAATAATTATTATTCTTTTTATTATGTGACCCTTTAGGTTCTCCATATTAGACAGGTTGTGAATAAATAAATTAGAACAATTCTAATCTTATTTAAATAAATAAATTAAACTAATAATCTATTTAAATAAATAATATTTATTCTATAATAGGGATAAGCCTCACTAGCGATCAACGACTTTTCAGATAATATAGATTTCAACATTAATCATAAAAGAACCATTGAGTTAATAGTTAACGTACAATTCAATCATTCCACCATACAATTTTCCAATTAAATATAAGATATGAAATTACTGTCAAGTCTTATTTTATTTAATTATATGTATTTCGATCAGAAAATGCACAACTCCAAATAATACAAATTAGAAACTCTTTTCTAATTTCATTCTACCTTGGCTAAGGATTCATGGGTTATCATTTAACGAATCACATAGGACATATCTCTTCTTTAACTAGAAGCGGTAGATTCTTTATTGATCATTCATTATCTCCATATATAACTTATTACACCCAAACATACCCTTTGATATAACCTAAGGGTCTTAAGGAATAAGTCAAAGTATAATTCATTATACACAAGATACTATGATGCTCTCAAGTCTGAGGATCACTTATACTACTATCACATTAGGAATTTCTATTGACAGGTAAATAAAACTCCATTAGGTATTCCTTAGCGAGTCACGTTCATTGTACTTATTCTCCAATAAGCACTTACATACTTGCTTTAGTGTCTCCACATAAATGATCATGAGATCAATCATCCTCATCCAATGAGCAAGCAACATATGTACCAATCTATCCGGATTCACTAATCCCCTTTTTAGTAATCCAACGATTGTGAACTATTTTAGTTTTAAGCTTTCTAAGAATTTAGATCTCATCAGCATGATCAACATTATGATTCTAAAAGCATTGCTTAAAACTATGGGTTATTTACATATTATAAAAAATAGCATCATGTAGATAATTAAATGCCTTTAATAAATGAATACTTTTATTAATATATAAATAAGATCGTTTCTAAAGTATATGCTTTATCATCATACATGATTGGCTTGTATGCATACAACTTTCAAAGTGGACACTGAGGCACGAAAGGCGCGAAGGTTTGAGAACGGACTGAAGCCAGGGATATATAGCAAAGTAGCTGTGTTACAGATTAGTACATTTTCGACTCTATTGGAAAAAGCAATCATCGCTGAGGGAGGAAGTCAAGACGTATCAAGGTATCATCAGGAGAAGAAGAAAAAGACGATTGAAGGAGGTAGCAGTGAAGGGAGTAACTCCAATAAGCGTAAGTGGAATATTGACAACAATTGGGAAATAAGTCAGAAGAGGGTAGGAAGAGAGGTGAGCCATGTGCAGTTTGCAATAAGAATCATCAAGGAATCTGTTTAAAGGGAAAATGAGTGTGTTTTAACTGTGGCCAAGAGGGACATATCTCTTCCAATTGTCTCAGTCTGAAGAAGATACAAGGTTATTTTTTGTGTGGATCACCAGACCATCAAATCCATAATTGACCAAAGAAAAATGCCGAGAAAGGAAGCAACAACAGAGGAAACAGCAGTGGAACACTGACGATCAAAGGACCTGCTCATCTGGGAAGATCGACGGTGCGCAAGTTTAACATGACGGTTCAGGATGTACTCGCTTCGAAGGAAGTAGTGCCAGGTAAAATTTTAATTAGTAATATAATTGCGTACATATTATTTAATAGATATCTTTGTGAGGTATTGTTCCTTTAAGGATCCGAGTCACAAGTTGGTATCGTGTATATGAAAATAAAGGAATTGATGATACAACTTTAAAAAGTTATTTGAACACGAGTATATTAAGTGTTTTATGTTAACCCTTAGAGGTTCCAAAATAGAATAAGAGAAAGCACAAGTTGCTTAATATATTAAAGGAATACTATTATGAGTAAGATGTTGATACCTAAATATAACAGGTAAATATGAGCTATGTCAAGTTAAATGAGACTTGAGTTAAGCACTGATTTTCCGCCCTGAATTGGGATAGGAAGGAATAAATGAAGTAATAAATATAATTAGAATAATTCAATAAAAATTGATTGATTAATAAATAAGTGTCTAAAGATAGACATAATTTGAATGTAAGGTAATAGTGATTCCGGGGACGGAATCTTTATAAGGAGGGGAGAATGTAAAGACCAAGAATTTTATATGGTTATATATGTAAATTTTTACGAATAAATTTTTTTATATATAAAGTACTTGAATCATATAAGTGAATATGTGAATTAAGCACGATAGTTAAGTTATTTATTAACTAAGATGAATACTTAATCAATTTGATTAAGGGAGAGTAGGATAAGTTATGTTAAAAATTAACATAGCTTGCATGTTAACATTAAATGGTAAATTAAAAAGATTTACAATCTTTCAGTGATTAATTACTGATATGAATTATATAAAGTGATTATGTGAATATGAAAATAGAGGTGTGATAACATATCAAGTCAAGTAGGGCTAATTAAGTTAATAAATTAATGGAATATGTTATGACTTATGTAGATTATGGAGGTGATTAAATAAATATATAAATGTGTATGTATTTATATAGTATGTAAAGATAATCAAAAAGGAAAGCTACATAACCTAATTGTACATTAGGTATGGAAATTAAATAACCTATGGGTTATAATATGTAAGAATGTTAGTATTTAAAATATATACGAACCCTAAGAGATTTATTTTATATATCTCAATTAGTTAAATTTATAACTTAATTAAAGCAAGTCTAATTGGGTTAAGAAATTAAATGTACATAAGTAAGGATTGAATTACAAATGTGGGGGAATGGAAAACTTAATTAAATGATTAGGGTCAGATGAAATTAAGAGTGTTGGACTATGCTAATTTCATGGCCCAAACTAATTAATTGAAAAGCCCAAAAAATTAAATAAAATGGCCTAACTTTTGGCCCAATTAAAGAGGGACATTTTGGACATTTGTTAAACTAAATAAAGCATTAAAATTAAACCAAAATGGGGGAGAAAAAAAGGCATAGTGCCCGGCCACATAAGGGAGGAAAGGAGGGGAAGTGTATGTAATGATTAAACTTACTAACTTCTATCAACTCCCATCACTTATGCCAGATATATGTGTCACTCTTATAATCAAGCCACCACTTTTGTTCAATCTTGCAAACAACCATCTAGCAAATGAGAGAGAGAAAGAGCTAGAGTGTGGTGAATGTATATAGATATATACAATATATCTATACATTTGTTTTTACTTGCTAACACAAAAATTCATTCCTTTCTCTTTCATCACACATTCTAAACTAGCAAAACAAAATAAGACCGAGAGAGAGAGGAGAGATTTCGGCCAGCCATAGAGGAAGGAAGAGAGAGAGTTTTGTGTGCTCAAAGTTCCTTAAGCAAACCTTAGGAAGAAGAAGAAAGGAAATCAAGCAAAGGTATAAATTTTTTTAACCTTAATCTAGTTTATTTCCTTTTATTTTGGTGTGATTTTGATGATATAAAGTTTATGATCTTGAGGTCTAAAATCTTATATTTACATGTTAATAAGTGTTTTATATTTAGATCTAACCCTTTTGAGTGTCAAAAGTTGGATCAAAAGAAAGAAAAGTAAAACTAGTTGTTATAGGGTTAGAAAACACTAACTTTTTACTACTTTGTAAGCTTATAACTTGAGATCTATAACTTCTTTTTACGATACGTCAAATAGGGGTGCTAAATATATAAGTTAACTAGAAAACTCAAGTGGTAGCACTCAAAAATAATGTTTTTACAAGTCTTGGTTACTGTTTTAGTCAAAACAGTCCGGATAATAAACAAAAAGGGTATATAATGTCGCTGACTAGCCACTTCCATGGGCTTTTTTGTCACTTTTCTCTGCATGAAAAATTCTGAGAACATTTGGAGTGATAATATGAGAAGTTATCTGAGTCCTGTAAAAATATGGGAATTTTTGGCGATGTAGAATGAGAGTTATGGTTTTTATGGTAAAGGACTACTTTAAAAAGTACACCCAAATAACTCTTTGTGGTTACTCGAACAATTATGAAATTTTTATTGGATGTATATGTATATGATATAAACATAACCTATAAATTTTAGAATTTTCAGACAAAGTTTTGATTTATGATAAATATAGCAAGATTTGGCTGTTTTTGACTATTTAAATATAGTAAATGAATTTTAAAAATTCAAGGAAAAAAATATATTTATAAGGGGACTACATTCAGTTGATTTCAAGAAAAGAAATAATTTTAGAGATGTTTTGGTATTTTTTATATAAATAATGGAATTATAGATAAATAAATTAAATTAATTATGTGATGTTAAAAATTAGAAAAATAGGATTTTATGGCCTGATAACCCTAGATATGCTATATACAGATTTTTGAGGGGTTTTTTGGTCATTGTTGATGAGAAATTATGTTTATGGCATTGTACGATTATTAAATAAAAAGAATTAGTAAAGATTAAACAATTAAAATAAATAGTTTATTAGTTTAATAAATGATTAAAATATTATTAAAAGATTATTAATATTAGATTAAGATATTATCAAGTAATTAATAATATTTAGATTAAAGTTAAATGAAAATATTTTTAAATGATTAATAATATTAGTTAAGGATTAAAATAATATTAATAAATGATTAATAATATTAGTTAAAGATTAAAATATTATTAAATAATTAATAATATTATGGGATGAATAAGATATTATTAAATAATTAATAATACTTGTGAATGAATAAAATATTGTTAAATAATTAATAATATTAAATGAGAGTTTAAGATGAATAATAAAGAGAAGTTAAGTTATTTTAAGAAGATAATATGATTGGACATTCAATATGCTAAATTGAGTATATAGTATGCTGAAAAAGGATAATCTAGGTTGCTAGATTGGTCTGTTTAGATAATCCAGGTTGCGAGATTGGTATGTTTGGATAATCCAGTTTGCTGGATTGGTCTGTTGGGATAATCCAGGTTGCTGGATTGGTCTGTTTGGATAATTTATATTACTGGACATGTATTCGGTTTAGTGAACTATAAAGAAGAACTTATAAAATGAAAGATTAAGCATTAAATCATAATGTAAATGATAAAGTGATTGAAATATTATTAAAGCATGATAATAATACTAATGGTTTAAGGTGTTATCTAATATTTGAATATATGGTTAAATGTTAGATAATTTATTTATAAAGTAGTAGTATTATGAGGTAAGATACGTGATGCTAATTAAGAGATCAATCTTATAAATGATAGGTCTTTTAAAAGAAGTCATATTAAATTGCGTAGCAGTAGTCAACGACCTAGGCAAGTTTCCTAACTCAACTTGAGTGATTAATTATAAAGCATGATTAGTGAATAATTATTGTTGGTTATTCACATCCATAGTGAGTATTGTTATTCACACATAGTGCAATCGATTCTTGTTCTTTTATTTGAACTGTTTATGAGCTATGTCTCAGCTAATTATTTTGGTGAGACTAATATTTGTTAAAGCATGACACGTTCTATTAATTATGAACTGACTTATTAATGGAAGATCTATGCCATTGATTTCGGTATATCAGTGTTGATATTATATGTTGAAATCATAGCATTTCTTTGAAAGCAAGCTAAATCATATTGTTGTGGTACGGACTCATGACGTAAGACTGAGATGAACAACCCTTATAAAAAGGGGAACTTTATTGTCGGACATCCGACTATTGCGCTATTTTTTAGTATTATGCATAATATAGGGTACAATGGAGCTGATCACTTCAAAGTACTCGCAGAAGAGTATAATTTGTTTTTATAACTAACTTATATCCTTGAGGTAATTTAGTTTTGTTAACTGATGAGTCCTCTAGTAGTTCTTGATCCATTTCTGATCACTCAGCATGAAATATGAGAATATCCCACTTTATTGAATATTGTTGTAGTATTTGATGATTCTTCTTAATCAATTGAATATTATTGAAAATTTGAAAGAATTTTACTCTCTCGTCTTTGATATATTATCCAGTATGGAATTCAAGAAAATTCTTGTTATTAAAAATGATTTATTATTCAGCTACTTTAAAATCTTTTGATTATTGTTGAAGTTCTATAAGAGTTTGACTTTTCTGTTCATGATCTATATCCTTTATTATATACTTTAACTTGCTGAGCAAACTAGTTGCTCACCCTTACTAAAATAAAATATTTTAGCTAAAGATGAGGTAGCTGAAGGTTCTAAGAAGGATAAAGGCAAAGCGAAGGTGACCGAGTAGTATTAGTGGTGTAATGTTGATTATTATATTTTTGGTTTAAGCCTTTTGTATTATAGGGCATGTAAGAGTAATGTTAGAAGAACCTGGGATATTGTTATAATTTGTATTAAGCAATGGTATGAATGTTGTAATTCAAAATGAATGGGTAGTTAGATGTGATATGTATGATGGATCGTGAGCACCAAACCCGAGGTTAAGGAACCTGGATTTGGGGGTGTCACATCTCGTGCTAGTTTGTAAGATCTCTTTAGATCTGTGCTTATTTACTGCTTCAATACATATATAAGTGTTGTATATACTTAGATCTTGCTTGGTTGGGGTTAGATCATAGTTTTTACTGTTCAATTTGTGTAAATAGTCAATATTAAAGTGTATTGACTATATATATACTAGATTTAGCCAGATCTAGATTTTAACCGGTTCAAAAGTTGCAAAACTTGAACCTTTTGAGCTAGATTAGCTAAGATCTAGTTTACTTTCTAGTTTGTAAATATGTGGCAACCACGTGACCCTAGATCTGTATCTAGAGGAAACAGGAAGCTTGTTTACTCGCGTACAAGGACTTAATCAATAAATCCCTTTTTTAGCGAAGTTTTGAGTTATATATGTGTATATTATGTTAAATATACATTGTGCAAGCTTTAAATGATATCATGTGAGCCTAGGAGCCACAGGATCGATGATTCAATCAATGGATCTAGATTCGGTTCCAATGATGGACTTGTTTATGTTGTATAGTCAGCTTGCAATCCATTGTACATGTAATCTAGGGCCTTAAAATAGTATCCGGATTTAAGGCCCTGAAATAGTGAAATCGTGGTTTGTGGGTGCTCGGGCTTACTTAGATGACTTCCATGCCCACAAAGAGCCCGACCCTTGTAGTTAATATTTTCAATACTATCAAAGATGCTTCTCATCTTAATAAAATCAAATCAAGATGCTTCTAGAATAAAATTGGAAGTATCAAAGGGCCTTGATTCCTATTTGGCGAAAAGGTTTGAAAACCAGATTTCAAAATCTCACTTTTGTATGCTTTAACTAATAAAAATGAACTTTTTGATAAATCAAACCCTTTGTACATAGGTCTAAAGAGGCACAACACTACTTTCAAAATAAAACACTCATGCACTTTCACATACTTAATCACACACACACACACAACACATGCTTAGGGAATAAAAAAGTAGCGATAACCGTGTTTCACGGAAGTCGGGGGGTGCCTAACACCTTTCCCTCGCTTAAGTAAGCCCCCGAACTCTATGAATCTCGAGTTCCAGACCAATTAAACGGAGTCACGTATTGGGCCATATTGCGAAAACTTTTCAAAAATCTGGTTGAGTTGGTACAACCTTTTGAACTCATACCAACTAGCGACTCTGTTTAATTCGGCCCAATCATTAAAATTAATTTTTTCGAAATCGTCGACCTTTATGTCTGTCCTTTCCTAAAACTCACCCTTAAAACAAATAAATCAACCTAGCGAAATAATAAACGGTAGAAACAAAATTAGGAAATCGAAAAAATCCCCGACGTCGATAATACCCACAAATCAGATACTTTTATCCTTGAGAAATTGTACTTCTGTCATGTTTTTATGACCTTTATATGTTAATTTTTTATAATGTTATTTCAATTATGCTTTGCAAGGCTTTTAGGTCATTTCCATCATTAAAAGGGAAAATTTGTCATTTCTCTACTACCGGCACCGCAACGCCTGTTTCCTTGCTTATTTTAGGTGCCGCAGTGCCACATTGCAGTGAACCAAGCCCAAAGATAGAGCTGGTGCGCCATTACCAAGTCAAAAAAAGGCGCCGCAGTGCCACCTCCGTTTTCAAGGCATATAACAGAGGAAATGACCTAGTCTAAAGGGAGCTTAACATACCAGCCCCCCTCCCAACATTAGAGACCACTTTAAGATCATTTTTTGGAGAAAAAGGCTTGAAGCAACAAGGAAGGAGAAGATTATATCTTTCAACAACCATTGAAGATTACACTTTGAAGAGAAGAGTTAGAGTTTAAATATTGCTTCAAGGGGTTTTCTTTCTCTAAATCTTTCATTTATTTGTGTAATCTTAACATGTTAAACATAGTCTTAATGGAGTTTATTTTTATAGTGATGAACTAACTTCATTTCTAAGATTGCAATGTAACCTAATGATTAGTTAAATCGAATTTATCTCCTATTTGAATCGCATGTGAATGGGTTATTATATTTTGTGCTTTATGTATTAATTACTTAGACAAGTGATTAATATGGATATTTATATAATATTGGAAAATGGATTATAAAGTATAGATCTGAATATAATAATGCATGTTATGATCATTCTTCTTAGGATTGAATGCATAAATCGCATATAGAATAGGAATATATCTATTTGCCATGTGTAGCTTGTGAGAGTCTAGTCTTAATGACTCATAGCCTACTTTATTTCACCATAGGAATATAGTGATTTATGTAGTTAGGAAATATTCATATGACCATCGGGAGAGGCTTATGTATATATAAAATTCTTGGTTGACCATTCTAGTGATTTACATAATAAAGAGGAGAGTTAGAAGATTAAACGAAGCATTAGGGGAGTTTTAATCTTAGCTTGTCTTATTTGATATAAATATTTACTCATTAATTTACTTTGTTAATTACAATTCGCTAGACAAACCATCTTTAATCAATTATTTAGATAAGATTGCATTGATATAATTTTTGTACTTTAATAGCTTAGATAATATTTTCTCGTGGGTTCGACACTCGACTTATCTTTATACTACTTGTTGACCGCGTATACTTGCGTGTGTTTTATCGGTTGCAAAATTGACCAACAAGGACTATATCTGTGGACAATCTGATCATGTTATCATGCGACCATGTGAATACATCATTAAACTGTGTTAAGAGTTGAATCAGGTCATTCTTTTGGCTCGGGGTAAGGTCATTCCTGATTTGGATTTCCTTGGGATTTTCTAGAGTTTCGATATTGACAGTGGTGATCTGCTCAAGGTTGTGTTTGGGTCTGTCTTTGACCCATCCTTTGATCTCCTCCGGCACCTCATTATCCTCTATCCCCTTTTGCTCAATCCTCATCAAGTCAAAGTCTAGCTCTACATCAAAGTCATAGTCATTGCTGATTGTTGGCTAAACAAACCCAACTTTGGAGTCCTGAAATTAAAACGCTTTTGCTTAATATATGAAACTGTTCAAAATACAAAGCGTCAGTAATATAACAAAAGTATACTGCTAGCAACAGACAACAAAAGTAAGTAGCGGGATAATATTTAGACTTCAGGGAAGATGGACTATTTTTGCCCTTTTACCCTTTTCAATGGATGCTAGGAGTGTTGCTCAAGTTATCAAGAGTCAGGTCATTACTGACTGGTGATAGAAGGGTTGTTATCCTCCTCTTGGATGATGGCCAGAACTGAACCCATGTTAAAGTTGTCATCTTTTCCTGGAACATCAACCTTAGCCCAATCTATGAAAAGGATTACAAGATGACCTTCTGATTGGTCCTTCTTTTTACCATCCCTAGCCATACCTTCAGTATGTGCATGGTAAAACATCTTGGTAAATTGATTTTGAACTTCCTAGAGGAAATGTTCATTATGCATTTTCCTTTTCTTGGCGGGAATTGGCGCTTCTTCTTTATCATTGATTTCTTTGACCTTTGGCATCAACAGGTTAGATAATCTGGCGGGAACCTTTTCCAAAGGTTCTTTGAATCTTGATTTAGTGAAATTTGGTACCAGAATGGTTGATGGATGAACCGACATATGCTTATGCGGGTTTACACGCTTTGATCTATAGTAGTAGCCTAGTCCCTCTTTCCCTACCTGACTTGGTATCTGAATTGGACTTTTGATTCCTTGTTGGTTCTTTCCCAGCCCTCTGCCTGGAAAGAAACCCAAAGCCATCATCTCTTGACCAATATACATTACTTTGGGAGATATTCTTGGTTTCAGAGCTGGTGTCCTGATAGGTTGATAGTGAGTGGTGCTCACCTCAAACGTTTGAATACTAGAGGGTTCAACACTTTCATTTAGGCTGATAAGTGGCATTTCTCTGGGCACATGGATTGGATATTCAGGTTCATCATTAACCGTTACTAGATTACCATTTATGATATACTTCAGCTGTTAATGAAGGGTGGATGGAACCGCTCCTGCCATGTGAATCCATGGTCTTCCCAGCAATAAGTTGTATGCTGTAGTGATGTTCAGGACTTGGAAAGAGATGTGGAAGGTATATGGTCCAATCTCCAAGGGAAGATCAATTTCTCCTATAGTATTCCGTTCAGACCCATCAAAGGCTCTTATTATGACGTTACTGTTTCGGATTCGATTTGGATTAATGTTCATCCTTTCTAAGGTATCATAGGGAAAGATGTTTAAGGAAGATCCTGCATCAATCAATACAATCCCTATCACATATCCTGAGGATATCACTACTATGTGTAGTGATTTATGATGCCCAGTTCCTTCTGTCGGTATATCATCATTTGTGAAATATATCACATTATGTTTGAAGATATGATCAACCAAGTGGAGAAATTTTTCCATGTTGACCGATTTTGGAAAATGTACTTCTTCCAGTACTTGCACCAGAATTTTAAGATGATCCTTTGAGGATAATATTAGATCTATGATGGAGATATGTGGGGGTGCATCCTTTAACTGCCGCACCACTTTTACTTCATTATGCCCCATTTTGCTAAGGAATTCTGTAATCTTCTCCTCGGGCACTTTCCCCGGGGTCCTAGTGATAGGCTTTAATACCCGCTGAGGTAAATACAAAGGGTTATCCTTAGGTAGGATAGCAATGCAATCTGAGGTTGATCTCTTATCTTCCCCATAATTCCATGGGACCTTCTTTAAACTGATTACATGGTGTTGAGGTCACAATGGAAATATTATTGGTTTCGGTGCAACTATCCTCATAGAACTTTTTCCTATTTCCTCTCTTATTCCTTGAATTACTAAGGACATTGCAGATGTGTCTCCTTCATAGGAAATTACTGCTACGATTTCTTTCAAACTTCCTATCCTAGGAAGAAATATCCCTTATTCTTCAGAGAAGATATTATCATTGCTCATTATTTGCAGATCTCCGCTCTTAAATATATTCTGAATTAGGTGATGGAGTGACCGAACAGCCTTTTGTGTCATGACCAAGAGTGTTGGAGTGGTATTGGCATATTTTTGTAGCATCGAACCTCCTTGATCGGGGGTCCATTAGAGGTAACAGTTCTGTGATCTTTCCTTCATTGATCAACATCTGTAAAATTTCCTCCCTAGATTGGTTCAAAGGAGTGAACTTTCATTTGGCTGCAAATTCTCTGCGGGCCTGGAATCTTGCTTCTTTGGCAACTTTATCAGCCCATGTTTTATGCTCTTGAAAGCGGAAATGATCTCTCTTTGCAATTAGAAGGATTCTAGATGGATAGACATTGGTTTGCCTCTGGCCGATCTGGTTTATCAGCTGTCGGGTTACTTGGTGCTGATACACGATTAGCTCCGTTAATTGATCAACTTGTTCTTTGATTGATTTGATGGTAGAATCAATCAAAGCTTTTCTTTCTGGATAACCCAACCTGGAGGGATTCTGTCCAACTATCTGTGAGGACTCTCCGATCTTCTTAAGGTACTTGGAACTCTCTCTACCTCTTGTATTGATCATGTTCACATCTTCCGCCTTATGTTGAGGTAAAGGATTGTCATGAACATGTGGTTGCTCGGGTGTTGTCACCACGATTTCACCGTTGTCTGTCATGTCCTGAATCATGTGTTTCAGAGACCAACATTCTTGGATATCATATCCTGGAACCCCATAATGGTATGCACATTTCTTGCTTGGGTCAAACTGCTTCCCGTTTAGATTAGCTAGAGGAAGGAGATGAGTAATTTTCTTCTGTGTTGTCAAAAGCTTGAGTATGTTCTCTAGTGAATCCCCTAGAGGTGTAAATGTTTTCATGCGTCTGACTTCTCTGACTTTTTGGGATGAAGGACTTGTAGGATTTACAGATGACTGTAGTAGAGGGTATTGATTCTATTTTTTAATGGGCGGATTCTGGCTGCCTCGCCGAGTTTGAGCTTGCAGTATTAAGGATACATCTTCTTTCTTTTTCTTATGAGCCCTTCTAGGGTTACTCCCATAATTTCTTATCTGGATGTGTTCAACCACTGCCTCCAGAGCTGTGAGGTCTTTGATTTTTCTAGACTTTAACCCCATTTTAGCCATTTCTCCATGTTTGATCATTTTAGAATATGGTTTTCCTATTCCATCTAAGACCCTCTCATAATAGGGAGCTTTCTGTATATCGATAAAAGTAATCACTATTTCAGTCTCTGTCATTAGTGGGCTGACCTGGGCTGCCATACGCCTCCATCTTTGGGCATATTCTCGGAAAGACTCATTGTTCTTCTTCTTGAATTTAGTCATTTGATATATATTATGTGCCATTTATGACTGGAAGCTGTATTAATTCCGAAAGGCGTAGGCCAGTTCTTCCCAGCTGTGATATTTGGCGTTGTTAAGTCTGACATACCATGCCTTGGCCTCTTCAGTCAGACTTTTATGGAATAATTGCATTCTCAGTTTCTCGTTGTAACACCCCCAAATCCGGGTACTTCAATTCCACGGGATTTGGTGCTCGCTATCTAAATAAAGTACAACTACTACCCAATAATAAGGAATGCAAAATAAATTACAACCTTATAAATCCATAAAAATCTTCCTTAAAAGGATTACAACTTTATTCTAAATATCCCAGGTTTATTCTAACCTTAACGTCAATAAATAAGTGCGAAAATAAAACATGACATCTTAAAGTCTTATTACACTCATAATAATCGTATACATAAACAAGTCTTCACTTGTTCATCTTGCTTTTTTCTTTACTCATTGACGGTACGTCAACATTCTCGACTTTAGCTGCAATGGTTATTTAATTGCAAGAGTGAGCAAACAAAAGCTCACTTTGAATAATAACAATAATAGTGATGACATAAACTGAATAACTTCAAAAGATTTGAATAACTTTTCTTTCATCAATAACAAAGAATTGAATAATAATTCTTTCATCAACATTTAGAATTCGAATGTAGAAATCATCTGAGAGTCATAAGACCTTGAACTATATCCTAGGTTATAAACATTTCTATTTAAAACCTTTAACAGTCATTTAGACTATATGGACTCTTAACTCGTACTTAGGGGGATCAGCCCTTCGTACCATTTATTGTGCACAAACATCTTAACGCTTTCACATGGTATTCCCCTATTAAATAGGGTTGTTCATCTCAGTATTTTATACAAGTCCGCACCAAAGAAAGTTTGGTTTGGATAAGCTTAAAGAAAATTTGAAGTTCAAATACCATCAACTAAGGAGTAGTTGAATCGACTTACAATAATCTAGAATAATTCAACAATAAAGAATTATGAAATAACTTATGCTTTAGAATTAAACTTAAAGCATTCGAAAGATAAAAATAGACCTTACTTGAACAATTAAGTCAAGGTCACTTTAATTAAATCATGAACTTTAAATAATTACTTGTCCATTGCAGAAATAGAAGGACAGACTCAAATACAATTAAGATTTGAATTTAAAATACTTGCATATAAATCACAGGTTTAGGATAGAGAACTTGCCTCAAGCGCAAACTACAAATTATATTCATGTTCCTTAATTAACCCTACATATGTATAATTAACAATAATAATATAAATTAGTTATCACATAACTAATTCACATAATTAATTAACCCGTTTGGGTTAACTCATTTCTCTTTAATTATTAAGTTTAATAATTAATTATCACATCACATAATCACATCATATAATCACATCACATTTGCACATAATTAATCAAATAATAATTATGTACCTATAATAATTAAATTATAATTAAATAAATTATAATTTAAATTAAGCATTCACTTTAATTATAATTAATCAAATTATAATTTTATTTTATATTAAATAAATTATAATTTAAATTAAACATTTACTGTGATTATAATTAATCAAATTATATTATGCATTTATATTAATTAAATTATAATTAAACAAATTATAATTTAAAGTAAACGTTTACTGTGATTATAATTAATCAAATTACATTATGCATTTATATTAATTAAATTATAATTTAAATTAAATATTTACTTTAATTATAATTAATCAAATTATAATTATATATTATATTTTAATAATATAATTCATTACTGTCCATTTGGCATTTTAATTTTATTAATATGCTTTATAATTTATTACATCATTAATCTCATAACATTGTATAATTAAAAATAGTTTTCTGCCCAATCTGCAGGACCAGCGCGGCCGCACTCCAAATAGCCTTGGAAGCGGCGCGGCTGTGCCACTGTCCAGACAAGTCTGACAGTGTCGCGAACTTTGCAGAGAAAAAACTAATTTGGCTTATTTCATCACACCAAATTCTGAATTTAACCAACATATTGCATATAACACTTAATAGATAACATAATTCTAAGCTTCTAACATGTTTTAACATATATAATCATCATAACATATAATCAAAACTCTCAAATTTATAAAATTTGGAGAAAAATCATTTTTCAGTGTTTTTGATAAAATTGAACACTGTGAATTTGTTTCTAAATCAAAATACACAATTCAAAGCATATTGAATTCGTTTCTTAACATATTAACATAATCGATAATCAATTTACACAACAATTAACAATCAAACATGAATTTTGATTTTAAAGGAGCCAATTATCAAAACTACTTCACTGTAACTTTTGATGAACATGAATTCTTCATGTTCATCATGTTTACATGAATTAAACAACTAATTTATGCATACAATTCATATATAAATAATTTATGAACAAATTATATATATAATCATGTTTACATCAATTTCATGTTAATTCATATACACAGAGAACTAAATTCACGAAGAACATAGAAACATAATTTAAGAATTAAGAGTTGAGATTATACCCTTTGATTAGTGAGGAAGAAGAAGATGATGATGTTAGGTTTTAAGTTTTAACAATTCCTTCTCCTTCTTTTTCTTTCTCTCTTTTCTCTCTAACTTTTCTTCTCTGTTCTTTCTTCTTTGTTCTAACACTGATAGTCTAATTCTTTAACTAACGTAGTTTTAAAAACATATAACTGTTATACATAATAATAGATATAATTACATATAACATAACTGACAAATACATAATAACTATATTAAATATATATCAGTTATACTTTATTTTGACTTTAAAAAGCCATAAGGCTTGTTTGGCAAAACAGTTTATTTTAAAAACTAGCTTTTTAATAGTTAAGGTCATGTTTGGTAAAAACTTTAAAAACAGTTTTAAGGGTCTTGTTTGGCAAAACTAATTTAAACACCCTTCAATTTACTTAATAATTAAATCATTTAACACATACTTTCAATGTTACACTTTAATTAATTAAATTCTAACATTCTAATTTAATCAAATTAAAGCTAACATCAATTAACTAAATAAAATTTGCCACATAACAATTATAATTACTCGCTAATCATAATCTCATGTAACAATTACTATAAGAACCTGAATTTTCAGAAATTATTAAAATAATAATTTAGTAAATAAAATTTTTAAGGCATGCGTTGGGTTCGAATAAGAATATATATGCGATATGAGGTATGTGGTATTATGTTGCATAGGGTATTATGAACTATGCAATATGTGACTTTGTGTTTAATAAATATATTATTATGATATATTTGTAGAGACAATTTATTTGAAGTAAAGGAGATGGATAGAATTTATCTATCGATATTAAATAATTTGTGTAACATTATTTATCATAGTAAGTTGGTGACATTAAATATCTTTGATAATCACCATTTTTCTTGAGTATATGTACGAGTAAGTGTTAAGTCTAAGGTAGTGCAATCGTACCTTTACTGGTTGGTGTGTAGTAGCTGGGCTAAACGATTCCTTCAGAGAGCGGATGCATATACGAATTAGTAACCGATCTAACTCACTGTGAAAACAGTGTAGACGAGACGGAAACTAATTTGTTGGTTGTTTGTGAAAAACCACTCAGTATATTATATTGAATACTATTAAATACTCGATGTGTGCTAGGTTTAGACTTGTAAATAAGTATGCGATATAATTAGTGCTTAAGCTAACCATGGATAGATTGAGATAGTAAAGCATTGATTAGTTAATTATGGGAATTAACTAACGAGAATAAATATTGGTTAATTTAAATTAAAAGTTATATTATGGAATAATATAATTTGAATATTAAAATCTTAATTAACTATAGTGATATAGTAAAAGAGTTTAATTCACTTAAGCAAGTGGTGAGTTAATATATGTGTGGAGTATGTGATAATAGTTAGTACTTTTATATATATTACTTAGCATGGTAATATATAAGAAAATCTAATGTTCGTATAACGTTAAAATATATATATTTATATATATATATATATATATATATATATATATATATATACGTTGTTAAAGGAAGAAGAAAACCAATAAAGATTGATTAGAGAATTATAGATTAGTTTGATATTCGGCACGAAGTGAATATTAAAGAAATTGTGTTGGGACAATTTATAGAGAGGAAAGAGAAATAATTATTGTATATTTCTAATAAAGGATATTACAATAATTTCTAATACGTAATTGATGCAATAGTAATGTATTTCCAAGAAGGTTAAATTATAAAAGAAAACTAAGTTATTTTAATGTACTAAATAGCTTAAGTTACAATATTATCGTAAATTTTATAAATAGTAATGTGGTAGAAATGAATAAGTGCAAAGAATGAGAATAAACTTAATTTAAGCTTGTGAGGTATGCTTAGTGTAGCGAAGTGGTGGAATAAGCATTCATTAAATAATTTATTGAATGAATAATTAAATGGATTAATTAGTATTATTATATGAAGTAATTGCAATATGCAAGTATATATGTTTTGAGAACATGTGAATAAGTAAAGTAATGATATTACATTATGACCATATTATAAGATATAATATTACGAATAATATTATTTTGTGAGATTATAGTATTATAAGCTTGTGGACTATTAATTACTAAGTTCATCTAATTATGCCTCGTGTGACATAAATAGTGAAGTTAAATCAACGGGAGATTTGATTGGAATTATTAAAAGAAAATAACTGGTGAGTTAATAAATAAATGATATTAATTATCATTATAATAATTGGGGATATTTGAGATAATAAATTTTATGAAAAATGATGGGTTGAGAATACCCAACTATTTTATAATTAGCTCAATTAAAACATTACTGGATTAAAACAATGTACATGAGGTAAATGATTATATGTATTGGTATGCTTGATATATATGGGTGTGTGTATATATATATATGTACCAATAACTTAATGTGATGTAGCAATATTAAGTTATTAAAGTGTGACTTATAAGCCCAAAGGAAATAAAACCTAAGTGTGCTAGTAGTCATCTTTTACTAATGCTGAGTAAATAATGCTTGTCCCAAATTATGAGTCCCATCTTCTCCATTCACGTGAAGTAGACCATTGGCCTATGCTAGATGGTGATAATGGCTATGATGGTGATGATGAAGAGGGGGAGTGGACTTAATAGTGCCTCTCCACTAACTTTCTCTTGCCCAATGTTTTCTCCTTCTTTCCTTTAGTTTGATTTGTTGGGCAAAGCCATGAATTGGGTAATAATTTCTCTATAAATTGGAAGCTCCTCACAAATTCAAGTTGCTAAACTCTTGATAAGAGTTCATATAGAGAGTGTGTTGGCGAGTATTGAGAGAGAGAATCTGAAAATTTGAAAGCTAGTTGGGAAATTCAATTTTAATGAGGTAACATCACTTAACAAGTTCTTGAATTTCTAGTTGCTAAATTCTTAGAAAATTTCTTGAATTCTTGGAAATTGGTTTGGTAATAGATACCATTGTGCTATATAAGTTATATATATGAGTATAGTGTAATGTAGTTGTCTAAAGCATGCTACATTGAAGTATTAGGAGTTAAGTTTCTGAAAAATTCTGCAGAAACAAGCTTTCTGGACCTGAACCGAGGTGGCGCGGCCGCGCCACTTCCCCATATAAAACCAGCGCGGCTGCGCTAGTAGGCAATCTTGAAATCCCAGTTCTGCTATAATATGACATAATGAACATGATTGTTGACTCTAATAAGTGTATAAATGAGTCTAACATGTAACCTAAGATCACCATACATGTAGTGAATGGTATTAGTTGGTTTGTCATGAAATACTCAAAGAAAACTTAAAGTTTTGAAAATAAAACTTAATGAATATAGTGTCCTTCGAAATCTGACTTTTGAGACATATGTACGTGTCTTGATTATGTGTGTCAATGAGTTTGATAGGTAGTTGTTGATAAGTTACCTTGCATATACTTGAATTGTTATAGCTTGGCCTAGAATGTTTTGAAGGAAAACTTGGAAGTTTGACAACTAATAGTCTTAAACATTGTGTAAAATGTATTCTGACTTTTCAAAGCATGTATACTAGGGCCCTTTATGCCTCTAGAAATGACGGATGTGTTCACCATGTAGCTAAGCATGAACTAGACTATTTAAACATGGTTTAAAAATGAGTTTTCGAGTATTTTACTATGCTATGTCTATGTAAATGAGAAATATACATGTGAGCATATGTATTAAAAGCTTATTAGTACCAATACATAGTTTAAAAGCTTATAAACATTGAACCTTTGTTAAAGGAAGTTGTTAAGCCTTATTGATTGAAATAAATCGATGTGGAGCTAAGTAGTTTGAATGTGAACTTAAAGAAAGATCATAGTCTACATGATGTACAATATGTATCAGAACACATGTTATGACTAGAGACTAAACTGTCCAATGAAATACGTAAGTCTGGTTTTGGCAGGGAGTAGCGGGGTCGCGCCACTCCCAAGCTTAAATGCAGTGCGGCCGCGCCGTTCTGCAAAGTTGCCAAGAGTAGTTTGTGAATTGCATGGTCTTAAGTTATGGTCATATATTTTCCTTAAGGACTACAAGATATGAAACAAGAGTGTTTAGATAAACATGAAAGTAGAATGAGCTAGTCTCATGGTTACCCTAAGATGAAATGAAAAGAAGGGTCTAAAAACCAAGTTAGGAGACAATATAATATTTATTATTATATTAAGAATGTATGGATGTGTCTAACTGATGAGTATGAATCCATGATTATATAACTGTGTAGGAATACATGAAGTACAGATAGCTTTAAAAAGTTAAGTCGTAGTTGATAAACTACGAATCAGGCAAGTCTTTCAGTTCCTATTTGATATATGAAATCGATAACTGTTGGTTGAATTATATTATGCTACAAGGATGTTGATTTATATATGAAATGAATATGAGACATGTATGAGATTGAAAGTTGATCTTTGATGATATGCTTATGAAGTTAATCTCTATACTTGTTATGTGAAAAGAAATATGCGTAGTAAATTTAAATGATTATGAATGCATGAACTGAGCATGATATTATATGCTATGTGATGTATGAAAACTGTTAGAATTGTTGAGCTGTCGAGCTCACTCTTGCAAATAACTATTTTTGTAGGTTAAGGAATCACGGTAAAGTTACGTACTACTTGATTGATAGAGTTCATAGTATCTGTGACGAACGAGAATTTTGTAAAGTTATTTGAATATTTATGGAGATAAATAAATATTTTTAATGATTTAATTATTGAATTAAATAATTAATTCATGAATTTGTGGTAGATTAATTTAATTATATCTGTGACATTAATTAAATTAATATGTAGTAATTTAATAGTTCAAAGAATATATTTAATGGAGTTTATTTGATTAATTGAATTAATTAAATAAGCATATGTTGCTTTAGTTAATTTAATAATTAATTAATGAATTAATAAATTGACATAATTAATAAATAAAAATATTAATTATGTGACAATGTGATTTAATGTGAATTATCTTATTTTATTTAATTGATTTAAATAAAATTAATTAGTTAATTAGTAGTGTGACTATTAACTATATTATAAGAGTTTATTAAAATAAAGGGAAAGCAAGAAAATAAGAAAGCCAAACGAGGCCTTAATAGGAGTTAATTTGCAACAGATATAATTTATACGTATAATACCCATATCATATCGACATTTGCTATTATTATTTGGGTTAGAAAGTCAGAGAAAGTTTGTGAAGTCAGAGAGAAAAAAAGAAGAAGAAGAAGAGATTAAGAGAGATTGAGAAAGGAAGAATTGAGAAATCAATTGTGTTTCTTTGATTTATCTTCACTACTAAGGGTAATCCATTCTTTTCAAGTTTTCAAAATTGATATTTCTTCATTACGTATATTTTTAAGTTCTGTGAAAATTGAGTTTTCCAATTGGGTTACGATATGGCTTTATCTATATGGGTATGGAATCATAATGTGTTTTTCTAACGTATAAACATGTTTTAAAGTAATCAATTTGATTTAATTGGCCTTAATTGGGTTGTTAAGGATTTACAGAGTTTTCATGTACGTGTTTTGTGAAAGTCCTCTGTGAATGGAGAAAGTTGACAATTGATTGATTTCATGGATATATATAGTAACATATGTCCATGATATAATTTAGGCTATCCATTTATGATTCACGGTGATCACACCAAGTAATTTTGTTAATAATTGGGTTTATGAAAGTACAGAGTATTGAATATGGGTGAATAACCCATATGGGTTAAATTAATGATTGAATCATATGTTTATATTTAAATTGATACATTATTATGATTGTATATGTTAAAACAAAGAAAATAAAATTGGAATGAGTGGATTCGGTGCAGTAACGAATCCGCAATGAGAAATTTTATATTTTTCTTTAAAGTTAGCAAAATGTTTAAGAACAGTGAAATTAAAAGTGTTTAGATTGTGTAACTATGTGATTATGATTGTTAAGAACATGATATAAGTGTTGTATAATATTTTTATGAAGTTTATACTTCATGGGTAACGTTATTAATCAGTGTAATGATGTGAATTGGGAGAAAATGGGAGAAAATCTGTGTTCGTTCGCGATCTTCAGATTCTGAAATTCCGTAGCCGTGCGGCCGCGCCAGCTGCAAGGCAAAATGGGGCGCGGCCGCGCCTGTCCGAAAATTTTGAAAAAAATTGCTAAGTGTTGGAAATATGTGAAATGTGTTTTGAGTCTAATGAACATGAACACATGTTGTATAAATATAATAAAATATTGATATATGTTTAATAATTTATGTTATGTGATTAATTAATAAATTAATTACGTGACTTAAATTATTATTTGTAAAGGTTAAATAATGGGTTATAAACATTAAGACATTATTTTAAATCTAATTAACATGATGACATGTTATGTATGTAATGAGTTATTAATACAAGTTAATAACTTAAGTTACGTGATTAATTAACAAGTTAATTAATCAACGTAAACCATTATTTGAAAACCTAATAATGAGTTTGAAGAATACTATTGTAAATCAATAATCATATCAAACTTGTGATTAATTGATATTGTGAATGTATTGATAGGTAAGAGTAATTAAAGAAGTGAGTAATAATTGTAGCTTGCGCACGAGGCAAGTTTTCTAAACTCAAATCTTTATATTTGAGCAAGTTTCCTAACTATACTTTTTAAATTGAGCAAGATTTCTATCCCTAACTTATTATTATTGTTGGGCAAGTTTCCTAAACTAAACTCTTTAAATTAAGCAATTGTTATGCTTAATTACTATTGTTGAGCAAATTCTTACTCTTGAATATCTAAGTTTAGAATTTCACATGAGATGCCATGATTATTTTAAAAGTATCATTTAAGTGTACAATACTTATTCGATTGTATACCTTGAGAAGTTAATATTCAATTTGAATATCATTTGTTGAGTTATCCAAACCAACTTTATTTGGTGCGGATTCTGATGTCAAACTGAGATGAACAACCCTAATATAGGGAATTAATGAAGATGCTTAAATCATTAAGATAGTGTGCACAGTATCAGTACGAAGGGCTGATCTCCCTAAGTACGAGAAGTAAAGTATATAGTCTTATGACTGTTAAAGGTTGGAAAGGTTAATATACTTGACAACCTAAGACTCGGTACAAGGTCTTAATGACCCTCAAAAGTAATTTGACTCTCGATTAATATTCTTGATTCAAAAGTTGAGAAGTAATTTGACTCTTGATTAATATTCTTGATTCAAATGTTGAGCTTTCTGTTATTCAGAATTCTTTCACTCGCATGTTATTATTCTGTCATATTTTTATACCTGCGGGCATTCGTGCTCACTCTTGCATAATAACATTGCAGCTAATAATGAACGAAGTGATGTACCTTCTAGTAGCAAGGGCAAAGAAAAAGTTAACAAGTGATGAAGACTTGTGTTGTCATGAATAATGTTAAAGTTCAAGACTTATGTGTGATGATTTAAGACTTATTTATTTACGTTTCCGCAACAGAGATTTAAAGTTAAGTATAACCTGGGATTTATGATGTATTTTTTATTTCAGATGATGTAAGATGATGATTTATTTATCTAATAAATGAATTTCATTATTTATGGGTAGATAGTTGTATGATATTGGAACAGTGAACACCAAATCCTGTGGAAATTAAGATACTGGATTTGGGGGTGTCACAAGTTGGTATCAGAGCCGTAGGTTATGAACCTTAGGTGGGGGGAAAACCTTAGGATAGTAGCCTTCGTGAAAATAGTAATGATAACTCTGATTGAGTTCTAAGAAAGATAATAAAATTACCTTATGTGCTATGTGCTTATGTGTTCATACTTGATAGAGTATTGATTAGCATCACGTAAAAAATAAGACTTAAAATTTATTTTGTCAGGATGTCAGATACTGGAGGAGCTAGTCAGCCCAGGGATGTTGTACCCCTAGAGACTAGAGATGAGGAGCACCGGGACATACATACTGTCTGGGAGCATTTAGTACAGCTAGAGCCATCTCCTGTGATTCCAGATTTTGGTCAGGAGCATGAGCCAGAGATTGACTCAGAGGAGGACCCTGAGGAGGTCGAGATCCCGGCTGAGGCAGCCGAGGAAGAGGAAGAGGAAGACCCTGAAGAGGAAGAGGAGGAGGAAGACCCTGAGGAGTTTCCACCGAACTCTGTCAGTGCTGATATGTATGATTTATTGTATGATCGCAACATAGAGTTACGAGATACAATTTAGGAGTTGAGGGAGCAGTCAGTTGCTCAGGGTGGTGAGATTGAGACACTCCACACCCGTCTTGGCAATGTGGAGTGGGATTTGGTTCATGAGAAGGGCCAAACTGAGCAGAAGACAGAGGAGATAGAAAAGTTAAAGAGTGAGTTGAAAGAGAAATCTAAAAGACTCGCCATAGTGGAAGAAGCTTGGGTGAAAAATGCACGACGTGCAGATCTGGCAGAGGATAATGCGCGTGCGAAGAGAGTTAAGGCTGCAGAGACGTGCTACACGTTTCCAAGGGCAATGGATGAGGCCCAGGACCGAGTTATGAGATATCCAATTCAGTTCGAGGGACTGCCTGGGTATATGTTAGATCGCAGGACTATGTTCCGCATTATAGAGGAGGAACGTAGTGAAGCTATCCGACGCCTTAGTAGGCCGTGATAGGACAATATGATATTGTTAATGTTTAAATAATCGTAAATAATATAAATTCCAATGTGATTATAAACAAAGGAATATTGTGATAATGTAAATCCTGTAGAAACTTTATTTCAGGATAGTTGATGTAAATGGCAGAAATGCTATCATATTGTACTAAAAGCTTTTGGTTTTAATAAAATAATAAAGTTGTTCAAGATGATATGGGTTAAGTGAGTATGTTAAAGTATTTAACATTATGTGATACTCTTTGGAGTAGTTAATGTAAATTTCGATGTGATTAAAAACAAAGGAATATTTTGAGAAACTAAATTCTGAAGATTCTGTATCTTGGGATAGTGGAAGTAAATGGCAGAGATGCTATAGTACTATGTTTAAAACTTTTGATTTAAATAAAATATCAAAGGTTATTTGAAAAGAAAAGAGTTAAAGTGGTTATGTTAAATATTTGAGTTAAGTCTTAAATATTTGAGAGATTGAATAAAGATCTAATGAGCATATATTCTTAACAGAAATATGCCGCCAAGAAGGAGACAAAATCGTCGACAAGCCCAAGAAGGGTCAACCAATAACAACAATGATGCCAATGCGAACCCCGTTCAGCAGTTGGTAAATCTGTTGGCTAAAGCGATGAACAATCAGCCTCAAGCTCCACCGAACACCTCATTTAAAGACTTTAAGGCAGTGGGACAGCCAGATTTTAAGGGTTCCACGAACCCGATAAAAGCTCAGACTTGGGTTATGGAAATGGAGAAAATTTTTGAGGTTGCCCGAGTTAGGGAGGACCAGAAGACCGCCTACGCGACATTTATGTTAAAATCAGAAGCCAGCTACTGGAGGTAGGTAAATAAGATCAGGGGAGGAGAAGGAGTAATAACCTGGGAAAGGTTTTAAGAAATGTTTTTCGAGATGTATTTCCCGACCAGCTCCCAGAATCAAATGGAGGTGCAGTTTCTGGAGTTGAAGCAGGGGAATATGTCTGTGCCCGACTACGCGGCAAAGTTTAACGAATTGTCTAGGTTTGCCCAATATCAGGTGCATACCGACAAAAGAAAGGCTAGGCATTTTGAACAGGGACTGAAACCCTGGTTGTATAGCAAGGTGTCAATGTTTCAATTGAACACTTTTGCTGGAGTTCTGGTGAAGGCCATTCTCACTGAAGGTGGAAGAGAAGTAGTGTCTAAGTACAATCAGGATCAAAAGAAGAAGAAGAATGATAGTGAAGGAAACAATAAGGCTAGTGGCAGTCACACAGGGGGAACTAATAATTATAAACGAAAATGGAATGATAACCCGTCGTCTGTAAGTCAGCAAGGTAGTCAGAAGAAAAAGTTAGAACCATGCCCAACCTGTGGGAAGACTCACTTGGGAGTCTGCATGAAAGGAAAAAGAGTTTGCTACAATTGTGGTCAGGAAGGCCACATAGCACCTAACTGCCCTAACCCTAAGAAGGGCGCCTGCTACACATGTGGGTCAAAGGATCACTTGGCTAGAGACTGTCCAAAGAAGGCATCTGGAGGGGCAGGGTCCGGTGGACATAGGGGAAATAATAGTGGAAATCCTCTTACCATTACCGGACTGACTTCGACAAACCGATCAACTGCAAGGACATTTAACATGACCGTACAAGACGCTGTGCAGTCTCCTGATGTGGTGTCAGGTATCATTCCGATCAATAAAGTCAATGCTTATGTTTTATTTGATTCGGGTGAAATTTCTCGGACACGTGATTGATAAGGACGGAATTTCGGTGGATCCCTCCAAAGTCGAAGCAGTGATGAATTGGGATCAGCCGAAAACACCGTCGGAAGTAAGAAGTTTTCTTGGATTAGCCGGTTAGTACAGAAGATTCATTCAGGATTTTTCCAAGATCGCAACTCCATTAACGAATTTGACTAGGAAAGTTATGAAATTCGTTTGGACGGAGAAGTGTGAGGAAAGTTTTCAAGAACTTAAGAGAAGGTTAAGTACAGCACCTGTGTTGTCCCTTCCGGATGACACAGGAAATTTTGTGGTATATAGTGATGCGTCGCATAAAGGGTTAGGCTGTGTGCTTATGCAAAATGGCAAAGTCATTGCGTATGCGTCACGACAGTTGAAAGATTATGAGAAGGGATATCCAACCCACGATTTGGAATTGGCTGCGGTGGTATTCGCTTTAAAGATTTGGAGACACTATCTCTATGGGGAGAAGTGTGAAATATATACAGACCATAAGAGTCTGAAGTATATTTTCACACAAAAAGACTTGAATATGCGCCAAAGAAGGTGGCCGGAGTTAATAAAGGATTATGATTGTGATATCTTATACCACCCAGGCAAGGCGAATGTTGTAGCCGACGCCTTAAGCAGAAAGGGTCGGGAGAAGTTGATGATGCTGACAACACAGGAATAATTGATTTCAGCAATGGAAAAGCTAGAATTGGAAGTAGGATGTCCAATGGAGACTGACGGGAAACTGTTCCAGATGCAAGCTGGTACAAATTTATTGGATAAGGTTAAGGAAGCACAAATCCTGGATAAGGAATGTGAGGAAGTAAAGAAAAAGATATCTGAAGGGACTGAACTTAGATTTAAAATGGATAGCGAAGGATTGTTGAGATTTGAAAGTAGAGCTTGGGTACCGTCAATACCAGAAATCAAGGAGGGCATTCTGAGCGAGGCTCATAGTTCGAGGTATTCCATTCACCCTGGAAGTACCAAGATGTATCAGGATTTACGACAACACTTTTGGTGGCCAAATATGAAGAAAGACGTTGCCGATTGTGTGGCCAAGTGTCTGACTTGCCAAAGGGTCAAGGCAGAACACCAAAGACCAAGTGGTTTGTTACAACCTTTAGAAATCCCAGAATGGAAATGGGAACATATTACAATGGATTTTGTTAACGGCTCAGAAAGGCTATGACGCAGTATGGGTTATCGTCAACCGATTAACGAAATCCGCACACTTTCTTCCGATCAAACTCAGATTTAACCTCGACCAATTGACAAAGTTATATGTAAAAGAGATTATTTCGAGGCACGGAGTGCCAGTGTCAATTATTTCTGACCGTGATCCGCGCTTCACATCGAATTTCTGGAAGCGACTGCAAGAATGCATGGGAACACAGTTGAGGATGAGCACCGCTTATCACCCTAAGACTGACGGGCCAAGTGAAAGAACGATCCAAACATTAGAGGATATGCTTAGAGCATGCATAATGGATTTTAAAGGCAATTGGGATGATCATTTGCCGCTTGTAGAATTTGGTTATAATAATAGTTACCACGCTAGTATTGGTATGCCGCCTTACGAAGCATTGTACGGTAGAAAGTGCAGAACTCCACTGTACTGGGATGAAGTTGGTGAAAGACAATTGCTAGGACCAGAGTTAGTCCAACAAACGGCAGAAATAGTTAAAGTGATTCGGACAAGATTAGTAGCAGCTCAGGATAGGCAGAAGAAATACGCCGATCCACACCGCAAGAATGTAGAGTTTGAATTGGGTAGTTTTGTATTTTTGAAGGTCTCTCTTTGGAAGGGAAAGATCAGATTTGGTAAGAAGGAAAAATTGAGCCCGAGGTTCATTGGACCCTTTGAAGTACTCCGAAGAATTGGAGAAGTAGCCTATGAGGTAGCTTTACCTCCGGCACTGGAGCATGTCCACAATGTCTTCCACGGGTCGGTATTACGACGCTATAAACCCGATTACAAACATGTGATCGAATATGAACCCCTACAATTTGAGAAAGATTTATCCTACGAAGAAGTTCCTGTTTAGATTGTTGACAGGAAGTAACAAGTTCTCAAGAACAAAGTAATACCTTCTGTTAAGGTAATTTGGAGGAACCACAACGCTGAAGAAGTTACGTGAGAACTCGAAGAGAATATGATGAAGAATTATCCACACTTATTTTCTTGAATAGGTGAACGTAATTCTAGGGACAGAATCCTTTTAAGGGGGGAAAGATGTGACAAACGAGAGTTTTGCAAAGTTGTTTGAATATTTATTGAAATAAATAAATATTGATAATTTTGCAAAGTTGTTTTGAATATTTATTGAAATAAATAAATATTGAGAATTTTGCAAAGTTGTTTTGAATATTTATTGAAATAAATAAATATTTTGGTTATGAGAATGTGATGGGACGAAATTATTAATTGAACCGCGATTCTGAGGACAGAATCCTTTTAAAGGGGGAAAGATGTGACGAACGAGAATTTTGTAAAGTTATTTGAATATTTATGGAGATAAATAAATATTTTTAATGATTTAATTATTGAATTAAATAATTAATTCATGAATTTGTGGTAGATTAATTTAATTATATCTGTGACATTAATTAAATTAATATGTAGTAATTTAATAGTTCAAAGAATATATTTAATGGAGTTTATTTGATTAATTAAATTAATTAAATAAGCATATGTTGCTTTAGTTAATTTAATAATTAATTAATGAATTAATAAATTGACATAATTAATAAATAAAAATATTAATTATGTGACAATGTGATTTAATGTGAATTATCTTATTTTATTTAATTGATTTAAATAAAGTTAATTTGTTAATTAGTAGTGTGACTATTAACTATATTATAAGAGTTTATTAAAATAAAGGGAAAGCAAGAAAATAAGAAATCCAAACGAGGCCTTAATAGGAGTTAATTTGCAACGGATATAATTTATACGTATAATACCCATATCATATCGACATTTGCTATTATTATTTGGGTTAGAAAGTCAGAGAAAGTTTGTGAAGTCAGAGAGAAAAAAAGAAGAAGAAGAAGAGATTGAGAGAGATTGAGAAAGGAAGAATTGAGAAATCAATTGTGTTTCTTTGATTTATCTTCACTACTAAGGGTAATCCCTTCTTTTCAAGTTTTCAAAATTGATATTTCTTCATTACGTATATTTTTAAGTTCTGTGAAAATTGGGTTTTCCAATTGGATTACGATATGGCTTTATCTATATGGGTATGGAATCATAACGTGTTTTTCTAACGTATAAACATGTTTTAAAGTAATCAATTTGATTTAATTGGCCTTAATTGGGTTGTTAAGGATTTACAGAGTTTTCATGTACGTGTTTTGTGAAAGTCCTCTGTGAATGGAGAAAGTTGACAATTGATTGATTTCATGGATATATATAGTAACATATGTCCATGATATAATTTAGGCTATCCATTCATGATTCACAGTGATCACACCAAGTAATTTTGTTAATAATTGGGTTTATGAAATTACAGAGTATTGAATATGGGTGAATAACCCATATGGGTTAAATTAATGATTGAATCATATGTTTATATTTAAATTGATACATGAATATGATTGTATATGTTAAAACAAAGAAAATAAAATTGGAATGAGTGGATTCGGTGTAGTAACGAATCCGCAATGAGAAATTTTATATTTTTCTTTAAAGTTTGCAAAATGTTGAAGAACAGTGAAATTAAAAGTGTTTAGATTGTGTAACTATGTGATTATGATTGTTAAGAACATGATATAAGTGTTGTATAATATTTTTATGAAGTTTATACTTCATGGGTAACGTTATTAATCAGTGTAATGATGTGAATTGGGAGAAAATGGGAGAAAATCTGTGTTCGTTCGCGAACTTCAGATTCTGAAATTCCGTAGCCGCGCGGCCGCGCCAGCTGCAAGGCAAAATGGCGCGTGGCCGCGCCTGTCCGAAAATTTTGAAAAAAATTGCTAAGTGTTGGAAATTTGTGAAATGTGTTTTGAGTCTAATGAACATGAACACATGTTGTATAAATATAATAAAATATTGATATAAGTTTAATAATTTATGTTATGTGATTAATTAATAAATTAATTACGTGACTTAAATTATTATTTGTAAAGGTTAAATAATGGGTTATAAACATTAAGACATTATTTTAAATCTAATTAACATGATGACATGTTATGTATGTAATGAGTTATTAATACAAGTTAATAACTTAAGTTACGTGATTAATTAACAAGTTAATTAATCAAGGTAAACCATTATTTGAAAACCTAATAATGAGTTTGAAGAATACTATTGTAAATCAATAATCATATCAAACTTGTGATTAATTGATATTGTAAATGTATTGATAGGTAAGAGTAATTAAAGAAGTGAGTAATAATTGTAGCTTGCGCACGAGGCAAGTTTTCTAAACTCAAATCTTTATATTTGAGCAAGTTTCCTAACTATACTTTTTAAATTGAGCAAGTTTTCTATCCCTAACTTATTATTATTGTTGGGCAAGTTTCCTAAACTAAACTCTTTAAATTAAGCAATTGTTATGCTTAATTACTATTGTTGAGCAAATTCTTACTCTTGAATATCTAAGTTTAGAATTTCACATGAGATGCCATGATTATTTTAAAAGTATCATTTAAGTGTACAATACTTATTCGATTGTATACCTTGAGAAGTTAATATTCAATTTGAATATCATTTGTTGAGTTATCCAAACCAACTTTATTTGGTGCGGATTCTGATGTCAAACTGAGATAAAAAACCCTAATATAGGGAATTATTGAAGATGCTTAAATCATTAAGATAGTGTGCACAGTATCAGTACGAAGGGCTGATCTCCCTAAGTACGAGAAGTAAAGTATATAGTCTTATGACTGTTAAAGGTTGGAAAGGTTAATATACTTGACAACCTAAGACTCGGTACAAGGTCTTAATGACCCTCAGAAGTAATTTGACTCTCGATTAATATTCTTGATTCAAAAGTTGAGAAGTAATTTGACTCTTGATTAATATTCTTGATTCAAATGTTGAGCTTTCTGTTATTCAGAATTCTTTCACTCGCATGTTATTATTCTGTCATATTTTTATACCTGCGGGCATTCGTGCTCACTCTTGCATAATAACATTGCAGCTAATAATGAACGAAGTGATGTACCTTCTAGTAGCAAGGGCAAAGAAAAAGTTAACAAGTGATGAAGACTTGTGTTGTCATGAATAATGTTAAAGTTCAAGACTTATGTGTGATGATTTAAGACTTATTTATTTACGTTTCCGCAACAGAGATTTAAAGTTAAGTATAACCTGGGATTTATGATGTATTTTTTATTTCAGATGATGTAAGATGATGATTTATTTATCTAATAAATGAATTTCATTATTTATGGGTAGATAGTTGTATGATATTGGAACAGTGAACACCAAATCCTGTGGAAATTAAGATACTGGATTTGGGGGTGTCACAAGTTGGTATCAGAGCCGTAGGTTATGAACCTTAGGTGGGGGGAAAACCTTAGGATAGTAGCCTTCGTGAAAATAGTAATGATAACTCTGATTGAGTTCTAAGAAAGATAATAAAATTACCTTATGTGCTATGTGCTTATGTGTTCATACTTGATAGAGTATTGATTAGCATCACGTAAAAAATAAGACTTAAAATTTATTTTGTCAGGATGTCAGATACTGGAGGAGCTAGTCAGCCCAGGGATGTTGTACCCCTAGAGACTAGAGATGAGGAGCACCGGGACATACATACTGTCTGGGAGCATTTAGTACAGCTAGAGCCATCTCCTGTGATTCCAGATTTTGGTCAGGAGCATGAGCCAGAGATTGACTCAGAGGAGGACCCTGAGGAGGTCGAGATCCCGGCTGAGGCAGCCGAGGAAGAGGAAGAGGAAGACCCTGAAGAGGAAGAGGAGGAGGAAGACCCTGAGGAGTTTCCACCGAACTCTGTCAGTGCTGATATGTATGATTTATTGTATGATCGCAACATAGAGTTACGAGATACAATTTAGGAGTTGAGGGAGCAGTCAGTTGCTCAGGGTGGTGAGATTGAGACACTCCACACCCGTCTTGGCAATGTGGAGTGGGATTTGGTTCATGAGAAGGGCCAAACTGAGCAGAAGACAGAGGAGATAGAAAAGTTAAAGAGTGAGTTGAAAGAGAAATCTAAAAGACTCGCCATAGTGGAAGAAGCTTGGGTGAAAAATGCACGACGTGCAGATCTGGCAGAGGATGATGCGCGTGCGAAGAGAGTTAAGGCTGCAGAGACGTGCTACACGTTTCCAAGGGCAATGGATGAGGCCCAGGACCGAGTTATGAGATATCCAATTCAGTTCGAGGGACTGCCTGGGTATATGTTAGATCGCAGGACTATGTTCCGCATTATAGAGGAGGAACGTAGTGAAGCTATCCGACGCCTTAGTAGGCCGTGATAGGACAATATGATATTGTTAATGTTTAAATAATCGTAAATAATATAAATTCCAATGTGATTATAAACAAAGGAATATTGTGATAATGTAAATCCTGTAGAAACTTTATTTCAGGATAGTTGATGTAAATGGCAGAAATGCTATCATATTGTACTAAAAGCTTTTGGTTTTAATAAAATAATAAAGTTGTTCAAGATGATATGGGTTAAGTGAGTATGTTAAAGTATTTAACATTATGTGATACTCTTTGGAGTAGTTAATGTAAATTTCGATGTGATTAAAAACAAAGGAATATTTTGAGAAACTAAATTCTGAAGATTCTGTATCTTGGGATAGTGGAAGTAAATGGCAGAGATGCTATAGTACTATGTTTAAAACTTTTGATTTAAATAAAATATCAAAGGTTATTTGAAAAGAAAAGAGTTAAAGTGGTTATGTTAAATATTTGAGTTAAGTCTTAAATATTTGAGAGATTGAATAAAGATCTAATGAGCATATATTCTTAACAGAAATATGCCGCCAAGAAGGAGACAAAATCGTCGACAAGCCCAAGAAGGGTCAACCAATAACAACAATGATGCCAATGCGAACCCCGTTCAGCAGTTGGTAAATCTGTTGGCTAAAGCGATGAACAATCAGCCTCAAGCTCCACCGAACACCTCATTTAAAGACTTTAAGGCAGTGGGACAGTCAGATTTTAAGGGTTCCACGAACCCGATAAAAGCTCAGACTTGGGTTATGGAAATGGAGAAAATTTTTGAGGTTGCCCGAGTTAGGGAGGACCAGAAGACCGCCTACGCGACATTTATGTTAAAATCAGAAGCCAGCTACTGGAGGTAGGTAAATAAGATCAGGGGAGGAGAAGGAGTAATAACCTGGGAAAGGTTTTAAGAAATGTTTTTCGAGATGTATTTCCCGACCAGCTCCCAGAATCAAATGGAGGTGCAGTTTCTGGAGTTGAAGCAGGGGAATATGTCTGTGCCCGACTACGCGGCAAAGTTTAACGAATTGTCTAGGTTTGCCCAATATCAGGTGCATACCGACAAAAGAAAGGCTAGGCATTTTGAACAGGGACTGAAACCCTGGTTGTATAGCAAGGTGTCAATGTTTCAATTGAACACTTTTGCTGGAGTTCTGGTGAAGGCCATTCTCACTGAAGGTGGAAGCGAAGTAGTGTCTAAGTACAATCAGGATCAAAAGAAGAAGAAGAATGATAGTGAAGGAAACAATAAGGCTAGTGGCAGTCACACAGGGGGAACTAATAATTATAAACGAAAATGGAATGATAACCCGTCGTCTGTAAGTCAGCAAGGTAGTCAGAAGAAAAAGTTAGAACCATGCCCAACCTGTGGGAAGACTCACTTGGGAGTCTGCATGAAAGGAAAAAGAGTTTGCTACAATTGTGGTCAGGAAGGCCACATAGCACCTAACTGCCCTAACCCTAAGAAGGGCGCCTGCTACACATGTGGGTCAAAGGATCACTTGGCTAGAGACTGTCCAAAGAAGGCATCTGGAGGGGCAGGGTCCGGTGGACATAGGGGAAATAATAGTGGAAATCCTCTTACCATTACCGGACTGACTTCGACAAACCGATCAACTGCAAGGACATTTAACATGACCGTACAAGACGCTGTGCAGTCTCCTGATGTGGTGTCAGGTATCATTCCGATCAATAAAGTCAATGCTTATGTTTTATTTGATTCGGGTGAAATTTCTCGGACACGTGATTGATAAGGACGGAATTTCGGTGGATCCCTCCAAAGTCGAAGCAGTGATGAATTGGGATCAGCCGAAAACACCGTCGGAAGTAAGAAGTTTTCTTGGATTAGCCGGTTAGTACAGAAGATTCATTCAGGATTTTTCCAAGATCGCAACTCCATTAACGAATTTGACTAGGAAAGTTATGAAATTCGTTTGGACGGAGAAGTGTGAGGAAAGTTTTCAAGAACTTAAGAGAAGGTTAAGTACAGCACCTGTGTTGTCCCTTCCGGATGACACAGGAAATTTTGTGGTATATAGTGATGCGTCGCATAAAGGGTTAGGCTGTGTGCTTATGCAAAATGGCAAAGTCATTGCGTATGCAGTCACGACAGTTGAAAGATTATGAGAAGGGATATCCAACCCACGATTTGGAATTGGCTGCGGTGGTATTCGCTTTAAAGATTTGGAGACACTATCTCTATGGGGAGAAGTGTGAAATATATACAGACCATAAGAGTCTGAAGTATATTTTCACACAAAAAGACTTGAATATGCGCCAAAGAAGGTGGCCGGAGTTAATAAAGGATTATGATTGTGATATCTTATACCACCCAGGCAAGGCGAATGTTGTAGCCGACGCCTTAAGCAGAAAGGGTCGGGAGAAGTTGATGATGCTGACAACACAGGAATAATTGATTTCAGCAATGGAAAAGCTAGAATTGGAAGTAGGATGTCCAATGGAGACTGACGGGAAACTGTTCCAGATGCAAGCTGGTACAAATTTATTGGATAAGGTTAAGGAAGCACAAATCCTGGATAAGGAATGTGAGGAAGTAAAGAAAAAGATATCTGAAGGGACTGAACTTAGATTTAAAATGGATAGCGAAGGATTGTTGAGATTTGAAAGTAGAGCTTGGGTACCGTCAATACCAGAAATCAAGGAGGGCATTCTGAGCGAGGCTCATAGTTCGAGGTATTCCATTCACCCTGGAAGTACCAAGATGTATCAGGATTTACGATAACACTTTTGGTGGCCAAATATGAAGAAAGACGTTGCCGATTGTGTGGCCAAGTGTCTGACTTGCCAAAGGGTCAAGGCAGAACACCAAAGACCAAGTGGTTTGTTACAACCTTTAGAAATCCCAGAATGGAAATGGGAACATATTACAATGGATTTTGTTGTTGGCCTTCCGACGGCTCAGAAAGGCTATGACGCAGTATGGGTTATCGTCAACCGATTAACGAAATCCGCACACTTTCTTCCGATCAAACTCAAATTTAACCTCGACCAATTGAAAAAGTTATATGTAAAAGAGATTATTTCGAGGCACGGGGTGCCAGTGTCAATTATTTCTGACCGTGATCCGCGCTTCACATCGAATTTCTGGAAGCGACTGCAAGAATGCATGGGAACGCAGTTGAGGATGAGCACCGCTTATCACCCTAAGACTGACGGGCCAAGTGAAAGAACGATCCAAACATTAGAGGATATGCTTAGAGCATGCATAATGGATTTTAAAGGCAATTGGGATGATCATTTGCCGCTTGTAGAATTTGGTTATAATAATAGTTACCACGCTAGTATTGGTATGCCGCCTTACGAAGCATTGTACGGTAGAAAGTGCAGAACTCCACTGTACTGGGATGAAGTTGGTGAAAGACAATTGCTAGGACCAGAGTTAGTCCAACAAACGGCAGAAATAGTTAAAGTGATTCGGACAAGATTAGTAGCAGCTTAGGATAGGCAGAAGAAATACGCCGATCCACACCGCAAGAATGTAGAGTTTGAATTGGGTAGTTTTGTATTTTTGAAGGTCTCTCCCTTGGAAGGGAAAGATCAGATTTGGTAAGAAGGGAAAATTGAGCCCGAGGTTCATTGGACCCTTTGAAGTACTCCGAAGAATTGGAGAAGTAGCCTATGAGGTAGCTTTACCTCCGGCACTGGAGCATGTCCACAATGTCTTCCACGGGTCGGTATTACGACGCTATAAACCCGATTACAAACATGTGATCGAACCCCTACAATTTGAGAAAGATTTATCCTACGAAGAAGTTCCTGTTTAGATTGTTGACAGGAAGTAACAAGTTCTCAAGAACAAAGTAATACCTTCTGTTAAGGTAATTTGGAGGAACCACAACGCTGAAGAAGTTACGTGAGAACTCGAAGAGAATATGATGAAGAATTATCCACACTTATTTTCTTGAATAGGTGAACGTAATTCTAGGGACAGAATCCTTTTAAGGGGGGAAAGATGTGACAAACGAGAGTTTTGCAAAGTTGTTTGAATATTTATTGAAATAAATAAATATTGATAATTTTGCAAAGTTGTTTTGAATATTTATTGAAATAAATAAATATTTTGGTTATGAGAATGTGATGGGACGAAATTATTAATTGAACCGCGATTCTGAGGACAGAATCCTTTTAAAGGGGGAAAGATGTGACGAACGAGAATTTTGTAAAGTTATTTGAATATTTATGGAGATAAATAAATATTTTTAATGATTTAATTATTGAATTAAATAATTAATTCATGAATTTGTGGTAGATTAATTTAATTATATCTGTGACATTAATTAAATTAATATGTAGTAATTTAATAGTTCAAAGAATATATTTAATGGAGTTTATTTGATTAATTAAATTAATTAAATAAGCATATGTTGCTTTAGTTAATTTAATAATTAATTAATGAATTAATAAATTGACATAATTAATAAATAAAAATATTAATTATGTGACAATGTGATTTAATGTGAATTATCTTATTTTATTTAATTGATTTAAATAAAGTTAATTTGTTAATTAGTAGTGTGACTATTAACTATATTATAAGAGTTTATTAAAATAAAGGGAAAGCAAGAAAATAAGAAATCCAAACGAGGCCTTAATAGGAGTTAATTTGCAACGGATATAATTTATACGTATAATACCCATATCATATCGACATTTGCTATTATTATTTGGGTTAGAAAGTCAGAGAAAGTTTGTGAAGTCAGAGAGAAAAAAAGAAGAAGAAGAAGAGATTGAGAGAGATTGAGAAAGGAAGAATTGAGAAATCAATTGTGTTTCTTTGATTTATCTTCACCTACTAAGGGTAATCCCTTCTTTTCAAGTTTTCAAAATTGATATTTCTTCATTACGTATATTTTTAAGTTCTGTGAAAATTGGGTTTTCCAATTGGATTACGATATGGCTTTATCTATATGGGTATGGAATCATAACGTGTTTTTCTAACGTATAAACATGTTTTAAAGTAATCAATTTGATTTAATTGGCCTTAATTGGGTTGTTAAGGATTTACAGAGTTTTCATGTACGTGTTTTGTGAAAGTCCTCTGTGAATGGAGAAAGTTGACAATTGATTGATTTCATGGATATATATAGTAACATATGTCCATGATATAATTTAGGCTATCCATTCATGATTCACAGTGATCACACCAAGTAATTTTGTTAATAATTGGGTTTATGAAATTACAGAGTATTGAATATGGGTGAATAACCCATATGGGTTAAATTAATGATTGAATCATATGTTTATATTTAAATTGATACATGAATATGATTGTATATGTTAAAACAAAGAAAATAAAATTGGAATGAGTGGATTCGGTGTAGTAACGAATCCGCAATGAGAAATTTTATATTTTTCTTTAAAGTTTGCAAAATGTTGAAGAACAGTGAAATTAAAAGTGTTTAGATTGTGTAACTATGTGATTATGATTGTTAAGAACATGATATAAGTGTTGTATAATATTTTTATGAAGTTTATACTTCATGGGTAACGTTATTAATCAGTGTAATGATGTGAATTGGGAGAAAATGGGAGAAAATCTGTGTTCGTTCGCGAACTTCAGATTCTGAAATTCCGTAGCCGCGCGGCCGCGCCAGCTGCAAGGCAAAATGGCGCGTGGCCGCGCCTGTCCGAAAATTTTGAAAAAAATTGCTAAGTGTTGGAAATTTGTGAAATGTGTTTTGAGTCTAATGAACATGAACACATGTTGTATAAATATAATAAAATATTGATATAAGTTTAATAATTTATGTTATGTGATTAATTAATAAATTAATTACGTGACTTAAATTATTATTTGTAAAGGTTAAATAATGGGTTATAAACATTAAGACATTATTTTAAATCTAATTAATATGATGACATGTTATGTATGTAATGAGTTATTAATACAAGTTAATAACTTAAGTTACGTGATTAATTAACAAGTTAATTAATCAACGTAAACCATTATTTAAAAACCTAATAATGAGTTTGAAGAATACTATTGTAAATCAATAATCATATCGAACTTGTGATTAATTGATATTGTGAATGTATTGATAGGTAAGAGTAATTAAAGAAGTGAGTAATAATTGTAGCTTGCGCACGAGGCAAGTTTCCTAAACTCAAATCTTTATATTTGAGCAAGTTTTCCTAACTATACTCTTTAAATTGAGCAAGTTTTCTATCCCTAACTTATTATTATTGTTGGGCAAGTTTCCTAAACTAAACTCTTTAAATTAAGCAATTGCTATGCTTAATTACTATTGTTGAGCAAATTCTTACTCTTGAATATCCAAGTTTAGAATTTCACATGAGATGCCATGATTCTTTTAAAAGTATCATTTAAGTGTACAATACTTATTCGATTGTATACCTTGAGAAGTTAATATTCAATTTGAATATCATTTGTTGAGTTATCCAAACCAACTTTATTTGGTGCTGATTCTGATGTCAAACTGAGATGAATAACCCTAATATAGGGAATTAATGAAGATGCTTAAAGCGTTAAGATAGTGTGCACAGTATCAGTACGAAGGGCTGATCTCCCTAAGTACGAGAAGTAAAGTCTATAGTCTTATGACTGTTAAAGGTTGGAAAAGGTTAATATACTTAACAACCTAAGACTCGGTTCAAGGTCTTAATGACCCTCAGAAGTAATTTGACTCTCGATTAATATTCTTGATTCAAAAGTTGAGAAGTAATTTGACTCTTGATTAATATTCTTGATTCAAATGTTGAGCTTTCTGTTATTCAGAATTCTTTCACTCGCATGTTATTATTCTATCATATTTTTATACTTACGGGCATTCGTGCTCACTCTTGCATAATAACATTGCAGCTAATAATGAACGAAGTGATGTACCTTCTAGTAGCAAGAGCAAAGGAAAAGTTAACAAGTGATGAAGACTTGTGTTGTCATGAATAATGTTAAAGTTCAAGACTTATGTGTGATGATTTAAGACTTATTTATTTACGTTTCCGCAACAGAGATTTAAGGTTAATTATAACCTGGGATTTATGATGTATTTTTTATTTCAGATGATGTAAGATGATGATTTATTTATCTAATAAATGAATTTCATTATTTATGGGTAGATAGTTGTATGATATTGGAACAGTGAACACCAAATCTTGTGGAAATTAAGATACTGGATTTGGGGGTGTCACAGTATCGCAAGGAGATTAATTTAATTATCTACTATTATGATCTTGAACCATGTTTAGGCTCTAGGAGATGTACCTGATAGTAGTTTACGATGTTTAATACTTGTCGTGTTGTAAAGATGTACAAGTTGATACATAGAGGATATCGAATTATGATGTAAACGTTTATACAGTAATTCGAATAAAGTGAATCATAATACGATTTGATTTAAGGTTATGTAATTGATTCAAAGTTGTGAAATCAATAAAAGATTTTATTCAAAGGATATTGAAAAGTTTAAATTATTCTGTATTTTTATAACATCGAATATGATGTTAGACATAAATGGTAAATGACCAAGATTGGAACTTATAAAAGTTTGGGGTCATTATACTGATCCTGGAAATGGAAGAAATTTATATTCTAAATTGTAATAAGCGAAGTTATATTCATTAAGTTATAAATAAAAGATATACATAATTTGACGATAGTAGTATTGTGACACACCGGATCCGAGGTTTGAAAGGGACTCGGATTTGGGGGCGTCACAATTACCACGTAAAATTCATCTAATTTAATTATCTCAATTAAATTAGAACTATAACATAAAATTATTATACATCAATTAAATTAAATATTAAATATTCATTTAATTAACATATTGCACGTAATTAAATTACTTCACAATAATCACATAAATTATTTATTTAACTCATTAAATAAATCAATTAAAATATTTATTTAATTCAATAAATATTAAAATTAATATATAAAATTCTCATTCATTACACTAGTCCTCTGCATAGGATCCGAGTTCTCCATGTATACCTTCAGATGGGTATAAGGGTCTCCTAATCTGTTGTACTTTTTGAAATCTAGGACTTGGAATTTGTTAGGATATCGATCCCCTAGGAATATGCATAGATCTGAGTAGTTGACACTCCCATAGGTTCCCGTCCCTTTTATGGACTGGATGGTTTCTTCCATCTGTTGGACCTTCTTTCTAATATCACCAGTTTCTCGGTCATCCTTGAGATTGGTGATTTCAGGGGTTTTGTTGGTTCCTTCACTGGAATGAGATTAAGGTATCTGAATTTCCACCCTTTCGTCGGAACTTTGAATGCCTCCTTGCTCGAGAGGACTCTGGTTGAGTTTGATTCTTTGGTGCCTGAGTGGATTTAAGTTGTTCTTTTAACAGGCTAGCCACTTCTGTTATCTGCTTATTTTTAAGTTCCTTGAATTCATCTCGGGATACAGGGATAGATTCATGTGAGGCACTTCCAGCCATGTCAAAAAGTGAGCTTTGTGCCTTATTAGATTTTGATCTGGTAATGGGACCATTCTTGCCTACAAAAGGATAGGTGGCTTAGATTTTATAAACACTAGCGATACGCATAATGTGCAATGTGTTAGTTTTAGGTTTTTTAATGTTTTTCTGCAAAACAAAAGTTAGTTGTTTTGATGACAGGATAAATATGACCGGTATGACATTTTATACTTGACAGGAATTGGAATTTGGCATTTGAATTGAAATGGGAAAAGTCATGAAGAAACTTCCCTTCGCATTTGGTTTATCAGAGGCTGAGCCTCGCGGGATTATGCTCCTCTTGAGTCTAGTAATCAGCCACCGATGGGTTTTCCTCCTAGTGGAGGAATCACACAACATACATTCACCGCGTCTCACCATATGCAATATGATGACATTGTGTGAAGCACTAATATAAAGCATTGTAAATAATGCATTCATTCAGAAGCATTATAAAGAAAGAATTCATCACACACATGCAGATAAAAGGGAATTAAAAAGATTTAGATGTGGCTAAAGCCCTCTAATGTCCCCAGCGGAGTCGCCACCTGTCGACGTCAGGAATTTTTTGATTCCTGATTTTGGTTTTCTACCCTTTTTCTCTCGCTAGGTTGATTTTATTTATCTTTCATAAAGGGTGAGATTTTGGAAAAGGACCGACCTACATGTCGACGATTTTGAAAAGATTGATTTTATGTGATTGGGCCAAATTAGACAAAGCCGTCAGTTGGTATGAGTTCAAAAGGATGTATTAACTCATTCGAATTTTGAAAGGTTTTCGTAGTATTGCCCAATATGTGACTATATTTAATTAGTCTAGAACTTGAGATTCATAGAATTCGGGGGACTTGCTTAAGCGAGAGGAAGGTGTTAGGCACCCCCCGACTTCCGTGAAACACGGTTACCGCTACTTTTTCATTCTCTAAGCATGAAGTGTGTGCATGTGTGTGTGTGTGTGAAGCATTAGAAAAGGTGTTTAAGTGATTTATTTTGAAAGTAGTGTTGTGTCTCTTTGGACCTATGTACAAAGAGTTTGATTTATAGAAAAGTTTATTTTTTAAACAAGTATATGAAAGTGATGTTTTGAAAAGATGGTTTTTAAACCATTTCACTAAAATAGAAATCGAGGCCCTTTGATACTTTCATTTTAACTGGACCAGGCTTAGTTTTATTTTATTGAGATACGAAACATCTTTAACAGTATTGAAAATATTATCTACAAGGGTCGGGCTCCTTATGGGAATGGAAGCCATCGAAGTAAGCCCGAACACCCACAAACCATGGTTTCACTATTTTGGGGCCTTATTTTCGGATACTGTTTTAAGGCCCAAGATTTACAGGTTCAATGGATTGCAAGCTAGCTGTATAACTTAAATTAGTCCATCACAGGAGTCGGATCTAGATCCATTGATTGAATCATCGACCTTATGGCTCCTAGGCTGACATGATATCATTTAAAGCTTGTAATATGTATATTTAAACATAATATATACATATGGCTTTAAAACTTTGCTAAACAATGGATTTAATAAACAAATCCTTGTACGCGAGTAAATAAGCTTCCCGTTTCCTCTAGATACAGATCTAGGGTCACGTGGATGCCAAATATTTACAAAAAACTAGAAAATAAACTAGATCTATCTAGATCTTAGCCAATCTAGCTTAAATGTTCAAGTTTTGCAACTTTTGAACCGATTGAAAGCTAGATCTGGCTAGACCTAGGATAGATCTAGTCAATACACTATAAATATTGACTATTTACACGAAATGAAAGGTTAAAAGTTAGATCTAACCACAACCAAGAAAGATATAAATATAAAAAGCACTTATATATATATATACTAAAGAAGTAAATAAGCACTAATCTAGAGAGATCTTACATATTTACACGATATTTCCAAACGATCAACTTAAAGCTTTCAAAAACTTGATTTCAACCAGTTAAAAATTGATATGACGAAGTTTATATGTATATAAGTGTTTATAACTGAGATTTACAGAGTTTGAGATGAAGAATCGCTCCATTTCTCACTCTAACTCTCGGATTTCTCTCTCTGGCAATTTTATGCGATTGAAAATATCTCTTTGCCAATGAGCTGGGGGGTCTGATTTATAGACCCGACCAATTGTAGGCAGACCTGCGGCCAGGCCTAGTGGGCCCCGCTGCCTCGAAGTTCATTCCCTCGATCGTTGCGCTGTTTGCTGAAACTTCTGTATCTTGTAATATGGGAATCCTAAGAAGATGTTTCATACCATTCCAGAAAGCATTCTTTGAGAGCTACGCAATGACACTAAGCTTACCCTTTTCTGAATCATGGGAAAACTGGGTCCATGACCAAAATAGCATATTTAGGTCTTCACAGGTAGTCCGTGGAGCTAGCTTGCGCAGTTTGCACTCGGGATTGCTGCGACGGCTCTTTGTGACCTTATTCCTAGCTGGATGATTGTTGTTTATGTTGTCTTGTCAACATTCCATCTTTGCCCTCCCGGGGTTGTCTCCGGTGTTGAAGTGGCTGAGGTTGTTTCTCGGGGTTGTCTCCGGGGTATAAGTTGTTGAATCTGTCTTTCCTCAGGGTTGTCTCCGAGGACTGATTTATTGGTGTAATCCCTCAAGGTTGTCTCTGGGGTTAAAGTGTGAAAGTTGTGATACTATCTTCCCTCGAGGTTGCCTTCGAGTGCCAGAAGACGATTTTGCCCCCTTCAAGGTTAGTAATGTGACACCCCCAAATCCAACCCCAAATCCAAGTACTTCATTTCCACAGGATTTGGTGTTCACTGTCCAATTAAAACACGTTTAACTACCCATAAATAAGGATATAAATTAAACTCACAACTTAAATAGAAATCCTCCCATTAAAGGGTTACAACATCTAAAATAAATCTCAGGTTGTCTAACCTTAAATACATCAAATGCGGAAACATAACATAATTAAATAAGTATTAAACATAAACATTCGCAAATAACATTTAAAAAGTCTTCATCACTTGTTCATCTTGCCTTTGCTCTTACTAGTGGACGGCTCGTCGGATCTTTCAACCTTAGCTGCAATATTATTATGCAAGAGTGAGTAAACAATTGCCCACAAGTATAACAATAACAAATAGTAATAACATGAGGGAAATCAATGAATTCTGAGTAATAGAAAGTTCGACTTTTGAATCAAGAATAGATTACAAGACCAAAAGTACATCTGAGGGTCGAAAGACCATGAACTATGTTCTAGGTTAATAAGTATTTCTACTTAAACCTTTAACAGTCATTAGACTATATGAACCTTCATTCTTGTACTAAGGGGGATTAGTTATTCGTACCATGTATTGTGCACAAACATCTTAACGCTATCGCGTAATATAATCCCCTATGATGGGGTTGTTCATCTCAGTTTTGACATAAGAGCCCATTCCAAAGGAAGTTTGTAACGACCCCAAAATTCATAAAATACAACTCTCGACATCGGTCGTTAACAATACATCATTATTCAGACTTTACATCATTAATCAATGATACAATCACTAAAAATACGGAATAATTAAAACTTTTATATTATTCCTTCTTTATTTCCCTGAATCTCAACCTTTATCGTTACATAACTTTGATACAACTTTATTTCATGAATCGCTTCGTCAAAGTTATTATAAACTAAAACTTATAACCACGTTCAATAACCCTTATACATCGGTAAAAATTTAAACTTTACAACTCAACATCTGTTAACCATCATACATTATCAAATACATTATCTGAAGCCTTAAATAGGGTCCAAAGTAATAACAATTCAGCCAAAGTATATAAATCTGCATGCATTACATCTGATTCATTTCTTTCAAGTAGCACATAGCGTTACCTTGAATCCTTAACCTGCAAAAGTGATTATTTGCAAGAATGAGCTCGACAGCTCAGCAAGATCTAACAGCTTTCATGCATCACATAGCACATAAATACATGTTCAACATACATCTCATAATAATTAAAGTAACATGGCATGTATGCTTTACATCACATAACAAATATAAAGATGGAGTTCCTTACTCAATCAACATTCTTTAATCAATCAATGTAGTCATAATTTGACTTTAACATTTCATGCTTACAATATATATACAACATAGCATGCTTCTTTGCAAAATAATTTAAAACAGTTCATCATCAAGTGCACGTAGAAAATAGGAACTGAAAGACTTGCCTTGATCGTTGTTTACCAATAACAGTTTAACAGCTTACAGATATCTGCACTTCACGTGCCCTACACAATTATATAATCATGCACATTAATTATTAGTCATATAGCAATGCACATTAGTTGTAATTTAAACTTTACTCTACATCTCATAACCCTTCCTATTATCAATACACAATGTTCAATTTGATTGTGTTAACTATCGACTTATATTTCACTATAATTCTTTTTCGTAATATTCGAAATTCATTCAAGTGTTTAAGTCCTGCTAGGACTACCTATTGGTTTTATATTAACCACATTTCATATATTATAATATTCGTTTCATTAGAATCGAAACACTATTTAAGTGTATTACCACATTACACGGCGTTTCGACGTTTATACGTCACACGCCTAACTCGCATCTTCTGCATGTGCTTTGCATGCTCCTATATTGGGTTACATTACTCTATAATGTTTAATTCTTATTAAAAACATAATATTAAACAAGGTCATACACACTCGTTACGGCATTGAGACGCTTGCACGTTCGTACGCCAAACTTGCCTATTCGAACACCCAAACGACACGCATTTGTGCACGCTTAGCACACCCAACCAAATTGTCTAATACTCAAAGGTTAATGTTAAGTATTATTATAATACCTAATAGTCATGTTATGAAAGTTAGAACATCATTTTACATGATCAGGAGCATTACATGTGCTTACGTGCATGCCCGACGCCCTCCGATTGCCTCCAAAAACACATCAGTCCCAAAAATGACCATTTTGACCCTAACTAACGACCTCAAATTGAAAAACTTAAAGAACAAAAGTTGTAGGTCTACTCATGCTCGTTCCGGATCATCTTGAATCACCTCAATCCGAGTCCGTATGAAACAGTGATGGCCATTTTACAACAGGAGGTCAAAACAGTCCCGGACTGAATTTTCCTCCCGGCGCAGCTGCGCCCCAATCAGCCTTGGGGGCAGCGCAGCTGCGCCCCTGGCAGCGTGTTACGCGACTTTTTCCTCCAGTATGTTGTTCTGGCGAATTTTCTAACCCTTTCCTCCTTCACATCTTCATAAATTATGTTATACACATCCAATTGAGTCCGTTTTCGACTCTATGGATTCGTAATTCATAGAACTACGACATAGCAAGGATATTCATAATTTATAGAAACATTAAGAACCTAAATTTTTACTCAAAACTCATGTTCATATTAGTTTACATGTTTTAGCGAAATCATTCACAACGAATTCGTTTCTTAACCAAATTGATTCATTCAACTTGCATTTTTTTTTTTCGCTTTTCAATGTTCCTACAACATTCATCATCAATTTAAGATTTTCATCAAGATTTCATAACTAATATTTGACTCCAACTGAGCCATAACATACACATTACATCAAGAACACAAGTGTTTCATCCTTAGCGTAATTTCACAAATTCGATTACTCTAAAACCAATTTTAGATGATATAGAATGGATTACACAAACCCATTAACATCTACAACCAATTCCTTCATAATCCAACCCTAGAAATCTATATTTAGATAAACAACTTAAGAACACAAAAATAAGTTTTATAATCAAATTATTACCTTTGATTCGTTATAACACTTGAAAAATCTTCTTTTTTTCTTCCTTCTTTGATTCTCACAAAGTTCTTCTCAATACAAAGAGAATTTCTTCTCTTTCTCTATCAATTTTCTATCTTCCTCTCTTCTCTATGTTTTGTTCTGCTTTCTTAGGCTTAGGAAAATATACGTAAGAAAATATAACTGATGGACATGGGTTACGTTATAATAATTATGGGTCTCAGCAGTTACAACCCACCAAGGGTCATAAGACCTTGTTTGGCTAGTTCACTATATAATCCTTTTAATTTATTTTAATCATTCACTTATTATATAGTTTACAAATGTCACATATAATTTAATTAAATCATGTTTAATCAAATTATTTAGCAAATATAACTCCACTTTTATTTAACAAATCATTACCTTTCTAATTTAATTATTTAATTAAATTAGAACATCACCAACATATTAGCATAATAAAATACGCACAAATTATAAAATTGTTTATCATCAATTTACTTAATATCATCATACATGAATAAATTATTCCATAATAATTTCCATCAAATATTTACTTTATTTAATAAATATCTCAACTAAAATATTTATTTTACTCAATAATTATCATAACTATTTACGAAATTCTCAATCAAATTACATTAAAATATTACATTTTTAGGTAACATACCTTCCTCTCTCATTTTATTAAAACAAATATATTCACATTACTTCATTATTTCATTAAGTGAATTACTCACATCATTTATGAAATTAAATTCATAACAATTATAGTGCCAACAAGGCATAATAATCAAATTATATTATTCCATAATATAATATCAACTTAATTAACTTAATTCCCTTTTCAAACAATTTCGTTTCCCTTCTTTAATAGCTAAAATAAATTAACTACTAAACCTCATTCCTCCAACCTATGAATATATATATATATATATATATATATATATCTTCTATATTCGCACCACATCATATACTTCACCACATCATATACTTTACCACATATATACACATATCCAAACTCAAAACATCTCGTAATAAGAATTTTATTTATTAAATTCTTATTATAATAATTTTTAAAAATTCGGGTTGTCACAAAGTTGGTTAGGATAAGCTTCAATAATAGTTCTAGAATTTAGAACGCTCATTAACTATGGACTAGTCGAATCAATAAAGATTCACTAGCCATTCAAGGATTCGATACAATAATATAATCGATATTTAAATCAAAGATTGAATCTCAACTATAAATAATTTAATAAACATTGTATAGCCGAAGTATTACTTTAAAAGAGTTAGAACATCTCATTTGGAATCATGAACTTGAAAATTTTATGCTTTGAATAGCTAGAAACAAGAGTTAGGAACTCGTTCAATAGAAGATTAGAAACAAGAACTTGTGTAATCGTAATCCAGATAGGGTAAGAAACTTGCCTCGTGCGTAGATTCACAATTACTACTCACGTTATCCAATTATCCTACATATATGTCATTTTGAATCACAATCTCAATTAGTTACAACGCGACCAAATTACTTAGTTAAACATCCATCTTACAATATTTAACTCTAGGTTTAATCATACTAACCACATAGCACAAACTAAAATATTTACTAGCATATAACATGAGGTTGCAGCATTTAAATCACACTTCCAATCCTTACAAACATTAAGTTCTAATTATTGTATAACTTGTTATTTACTAACTTATAATCTTCATATTTGATATTACAATACAACCACAATCTGTTATAACATCATATACTATAATTAACATCTTTTTATGTTCACTAGATTAGGGTACAATTATATTTTCTGGAATTGAACAATCAAATAAAATTTTTTGGGCTAATTTGCTACCAAGAGCTGCGACGAGGCCAAACCATTAGCCACAGGTGCTGCGGCGCGCCGATAAGCCTTGTAAGAGGCGTTGCAGTGTGGCGCAGCAGTTCCATAATGTGCAGTTCGTGATTTGAGCAAAACTCAACCTAAAAACTCTCAATACCTTCAATTTAATAGCAAAATAAACATACCCGGGCACTACAATTCATATAGAATCACAGCCCAACACTCCTAGCATGCTTGTAACACCACAAACCACATAAACCATCAATTTAGGGATTCAAAAATCAAAGTTCTTGCCATTTTTCAAAGTTTCATCAAGTTTAGTGAAATCACGCACAAATAATTCGTTACTACACCAAATCAGTCCATCAAACTCACATTACTTTCGTTTCTTGATGTATAAACATAATCCACCACCAATTTACAGATTAACATACAAATTAAGCATCAATTTTTATACCATATAAGCCATATTCGTATATTTTCCACTATAAACTCAAAACTTACTTTTTAAACATAATTTTCATGGATTAATTCAATCAAAATTGTTTACAAACAACATATAATGATTTACATATACAACCCAACACATAAAAATTATTTTCTCATGCATTAACCATAAAAATCCATTTACAGAGAACTTAAAAATCAATTTTCATGAAGAAACTCAAGAACATAAACTAAAGCTTGAAACCAAGAATTTTACTTTTGATTCCTTGTGTTTAGGTTAATTAGAAGATGTATAATAACTTTGATTCATTCTCCTTCTTAGATTTCCAGACTTTCCTCTCAATTTCTCTCTGTTCTTTGAATTCTCAGACTTAGTAAATGAGCCTTATGAAAATATATTACGTATAATATAACTGACCCACTATGTGTATTCCTTAACGTGGGTATCAGTTAAGTGCATCATGGCTCAGCAGTTGTCATGCTCTCAAGGCCTTGTTTGGCTAGCCCTTAAAAGGCTCCTTTCAATTTATTTTAATGACTTACTTATTATATAGTATCCAATTATCACACTTTTAATTAATCAAATTCTAATATTTTAATTCAATTAAACTAAAGTTAATATAAACTCATTAAATCAAATTACCACATAATTATAATTCTTATTTATTAATTACAATTTTATTTAACAAATTATTGAATCTCAAATAAATTATTAAATTTAATTAGAACAACATTATAATTATTTAACAACTCATTTAATATAATTATCCCAATTAAATTAAAACTTTGAACTATAAAATTATCCAACATTAATTTAATTAATATATTATACTTAATTAAATTAATCTATAATAATTGCATCAAATATTTATTTAACTCAATAAATAAATCAACGAAAATATTTATCTAATTCAATAAATATTTAAAATCAAATACAAGAATCTCGTTCGTTACTAGTACCAGGAAAGCAAAATTTCGAGTGTCTTCACTTAGCAGAGAAGGAGGAATTTGCTATATTTTCAAGGAAGTTCCTCTGTTTTACTTTTTTCTATCTTAGCCATTGGGGACGATGTCGATTTTAAGTTTGGGGGTATTTATCATGTTTGGTCATTACTTGGGCAATGTTTTGATGAAAATTAATTTTGGCCAATGATAAGTGGGTGGTTAATGAGTTTTTAACTTTTGAGAAATTAATGAGCATGCTTAGTCTATATTTCGACTTATTAGTTAGTTTTTACAGTATTTGCGAATCTTTTGAACTTGTATGCATATATCCATCTGTTTAACTAGTTAGGGGCTTTAAAGAAAAAAAAGTGGTTAAATGCTTGTGAAAGATATCATTAAAACTCGAGAAATCTTATTGAAGCATAATTCAATGCGAAATTAAGCACTCACATAAGTTTGGGAGAAATCTTGAAGTGTTTTTGAAATATTGGAACCTTCCCGAGTTGAATAAGGAATCATGCGGTGGGTTGAGATGAAGCGTAAAACGTACTCACCCATAAACACAAGCACGAGATGGAGCGTAAAACGTACTCGTACAGTTGAGGACGAGATGGAGCGTAAAACACACTCGTTCAATGGGAAGGGATGATGGAGCATAAAATGCACTCACTAAAAAGAATAAAGAAAAAAATATGCTTTCGAAATACTTGGGAAGGGTTCATGTGTGCTTAATATTTAAACATCTGTTTGATGTGGAGATTAAGTTTCACGAGTTGTTATTGAAAATCTTTTATGAGTATTTTGATATGACTATTTGAACATTTGGATGCATACACAAACTTTAAGGATTATGAGTAGTTGTGGAACTGATGATTAGGTTGACACTTTAGGCTTTGTATGTTTTGAAAATTCCTATGGAGTTATCATTCAAAAAAAATTCTTTGAGGCAATTGTTAAAATTTATATTGATTCATTGCTTGCGCAGTTCAGTGCTTGATTTTTGCTTGAGGACAAGCAAAGGGATAAGTTTGGAGGTATTTGATGAGTGGGTTTCATACCCATGAATCGAGTTAGTTTGAGCTTAAACTTCTGTAGGATTTCAAGTATTTGTGATTATATCATGCATTTTTACACTTTGTTTTGTAGAAATCGTAGCTGTGGAAAAGAAATTGGATAAAGGGAATGAGAATAGCAGAATAAAGAAGTTCAACAAAATTTCTAGTGCCAGAGCGAGGCAGCGCAAGTGAATACATTGGATGAGGCGCGACCATGCGAACATGCCAGAGATTCAAGATTACTTGTAAGGCGCGGTAGCGCCATAATTAAAAAAGGCTCAGCGTGGCAGCGCTTGTATCCTATAGATTTCAGAGTGAGCATAACAGCACAGATCGACAGCGCCAGTTATAGTATAAATCCTAGCGCGGCAGCAGTCAAGTCGGGGCAAAGACTGAATATTTTAATTTTGGTAGGCAATCAGCTGAAGATTTGGGGATTTTTAATTCTTTTGGGACTAGGATTTGATAAAGGATTTAAATAAGGGAATTCATTCATTAAGAAGGAGCTTGGAAAAAACTAGTTTTGGGAGAAGAGATCAAGGCTTGAAGCAAAGGATTTCATCAAGAAGAAAGTTCAACATTGAAGATTAAGGCGGAGTCAAGTATACTTCACAAAGATTTCTTCCTTACTTTATCTTTATCTTATATTTTGTAATTTCTTAATGATGGTTTATTTGTGGATGATGAATTTTATTTCAATAATTAACTAAACGTCTATTTAGGATTGCAATGGAACTTGATGAGTAACTTTATTTAAAATATTTTATGTTGATTATTACTGGTAAATATTGGAGTTTCTATTATATCTTGCGTATAATTGCTTAATTGCTTGGCCCGTAATTAGTGGATATATCATATGAAATTGATAAATGGAATTTGTCTTTGGATTTAGATATAATAGCATAAGATTATGATTTCTCCATGTGTTAGATTTTGTAATTTGTGTATAGAATAGAGATATACATATATGCCTTATGTGATCTAAATGAGAACTTGTGCTTGAAATTCTTTCTAATTATAATTTACATAGAGATATAGTGAGTTGATTAGCTAGGGTGTTTCTATTAATTCTAATATTTATTGGATTTAGGAGAATATGTTTATGAGATCATTGAAAAATGCTTATAAATGCTAATAAGTTCTTGATCAACAATCCATGTTAACTAATTTAATTCAATAGAAAATATTAACATTGAATTAAATTATCAAGGGAAGTTGTGATCCTTAGCCTTTTTAATCTGAATCCTTTTCTTGTTACATAGTTTTAATTAGTTAATTCACATAGTTTTCATAAACTCACAACAATTATCGATTTGTTTAATAAAATTAGTTTAATATAAAATTAGTAGGTGATAGTTATTTCATACAATTCATTGTGGGATAAGATACTCTATTTGCTGCTTTACTGCTATTCGATCGCGTATACTTGTGTGTTTTGTTAGTATATATTTAGGCAAACAATGGTTTGATTCTTATTGACAACAGGGTATGAACAAAAGTTCAACAAAGACAAATCCAAAAGGCAATACAAGAAATAGAAAAAATCTAAGTAAGTTTCTAGTCATTCTAATAGTAAAAGTAAATTAAATTGAAATTCAAAAGTATATTTTATAATCATTATATATATATATAATAAATTAAAAATAATTTTATTAAAAAAACAAACATATTTGCACTTACACTTAGGTAGTATATATTTTAATAATAATACTACGATGATTAAATAATTGTTACAAAAAGAATATGCAAAATGATGTGTATGACTTTGGTTGGTTATAATCACTCGACTCACCTATGTATGATGAATGATGAGTGTGTTTTATACCTATGAATCAGACATCTCTTATGCTTAATTGTTTACTTAAGTATTTTTAGGGTCATTTTTACTTATTTTTTGTGTTTGTTTTGTAGGTAATTGTGACACCCCCAAATTCAGGTACTTCGCTTTCACAAGATTTGGTGTTCACTTTATAAATAAAACATGTATCTACCCAATAATAAAGAATCGCAAAGTAGATTACAACCTTGTCCAAAATAAATCCCAGTGTTATCTAACCTTAACATAACAATTAAGTGCGGAAATAAAATATCATAAACTAGTCTTATTACAATCGAGATTGAAGACAACAAGTCTTCACTTGCTCATCTTTTCTTTCCCTTTACTAGTTGACGGTGCATCAACATTCACGGTTTTAACTGCAAGGGGTTATAAAATGTGCAAGAGTGAGCAAACAAAAGCTCACTTGAAATATAACAATACTATGACATAACTGAATAACTCCAAAAAGGGTTTGAATAACTTTACTTTCATCAAAATAAAGAATTGAATAATAATTCTTTTATCATATTTAAAATTTGAATATAGAATTTATCTGAGGGTCATACGACCTTGAACTATGTCCTAGGTTATAAATATTTCTATTTAAAACCTTTAACAGTCAGTGAGACTATGACCCTTTAACTCGTACTTAGGGGGATCAGTCCTTCGAACCATATATTGTGCACAAACATTTAACGCTTTCGCGTAGTAACCTCCCCTAATAAATAGGGTTATTCATCTCAGTATTTGAATACAAGTCCGCACCAAAGAAAGTTTTGTTTGGATAACTAAAAGGAAATTGGAGTTTCAACTATCATCAACTAAGGAGTAGTTGAATCGACTCACGATACTTTAACAGTTCGATAATATAAGAATCCTGAACCAAATGTAAGATACAACAATAGATTTCATAATAACTAGACATACTTTGGAATAACTTAAAGCATTCGAAGGATTGGTGGATCTCGCTTGAACAATTAAGTCAAGATCACATCATTATGACAATAACTTCAATACTTGTGCATTATGAACATTAGAATACAATATAACTTGTACAATACATAACACGTTAAGAATCGAAAATAAACTTACATGATATAATGAGCAAATGTTAGAGAACTTGCACAATGAAAAGATTCAATGAGAAAGCTCGCATAAACGTAAAAGAAAGGTCTTAGGAAACTTGCTTAACTTAAAAGAATAAGGATTAGAAAACTTGCCTCCAGCGCAAGCTACACTTTATAATTACAAACCACTTCCACAATTACCCTACATATTATATTGTTTTTATAATATCAAGTAGTACACGATTGTTACGTTAACATCGTTGAACTTCTTACTTAAGTTCAACTCACAACGTGGTGTACAACATAAGTTGCTAACTAGCCACATACGTGAGTCTTTACTCACAACATTCACTTCACAAGCTTATGACGCTTTAAACTATCAGGCGTACCTTATGAAAGTAATACACACGTACACATATAATATATTCATATAAGACTTCAAGTCATCTTAAACATATCAAAATTATGTTATTTCATTGTCTATTACACTTAACAAGTCATCAATATAAGTTAGTTAAACAAACACTGCACAAAAACTCAACGCAGCACAAACAAACTTCCCGGACAGCAGGTTGCCCCTCTGGGGCAGGTCCTCTCAGGCTAAAAGCCTCGTTGGAGTGGGGCCCACTACTGGTGGGTTCCCCCAACTCGTAAGCGGCAGAGAAATAAGCCAATTTGGCTTATTTCTTCACACCAAAGTCCGATTTTTCTCAACATAATATACATGAAACTTAATGAAAATAAAATTTTAGACTCTTAACATGATTATAATATACAAAATCATTACAAAACGTAATCAAAACACAGTTTTCATGATTTTTGAAGAAAACGACAATATCAAGCGTTCTTGACGAAAATTGCTATTGCGAATTCGTTTTTAAACTAATTCATGAAATTCTAATTGTTTTAACTCTATTTCTTAACATATTAACATAATCCATGACCAATTTGAACAACAATTGACAAACACATACCAATTTTGATGATTTAAAGACTATTTTCAAAATAAGCTCACAGTAAATTACTATAAATATGATTTCTTCATGTTCATCGTATCTACGTGAATTAAATCACTTAAACAACTATAAAAATCATATGTAAGCATATACATATATATATTATATATATATATATATACAAACATCCCATACACATATCATAATCAAGAAATTTACACAACAAAATTATTACAGAGAAGTTCTTTTTGAAAAACATAGAATATATAAAACACAATAAGAAGAAAGTGAAACTTAGAGATTTTACCCTTTGATTGTGAGGAAGAAGAAGATGATGACTTCTAGCAAGGACTCCTCTTCCTTCTTCTTCTTCTTCTTCTCTGAGTTTCTCTCTAACCTTTCCTCTACTCTTTCTTTTTTTTGTTTTGTTCTAACTGACTAACCTTTAACTAACGTATATTGTAATATACATATAATATATAACTTATATATATATTATACATAAATATACAATATATAACTTATAAAATATAATAACTCTATAATAATTATAATAAATACAATTAATACATAAGTTATAAGTTTTGAATTTGAAAAGTCATGAGGCTTGTTTGGCCAAAACAACATTATTTTTAAAATCAGATTAATAGTAACTAAGGCCATGTTTGGTAAAACGGGTTTAAAACAAAAGTAAAGGCCTTGTTTGGTACAACTAATTTAAAACCCCTTTTTATTCTTTTAATAAATCTTTTACCCCATAGTTTAAATGCTACACTTTATTTAATTAAATTGCAACCTTCTAATTTAATTAAATACAAGCTAACATTTATTAATTAATTAAATTTGCACATAATACTAAATTGCTACACAATTGTAATTCCCTTATTAATCATAATTCATGTAACAATTTAGAAAATCATTATAAATACTTAGCACATAATATTGCTCTAATTTAATTATTCTTAATTAAATTAGAATTATGCTACACCATTACTTACACATCAATTTAATTAATTCTATTGCACTTAATTAAATTTCTCCACAAGAATCACACAATTTATTTATTTAGCTCTATAAATTAATCAAATAAAATATTTATTTAATTTAATAAATATTTATAATTAATATATAAAATTCTCATTCGTTACAATCTTCCCTCCTTAAAAGGATTTTGTCCCTATAATCACATAAAAAAATCTCATCTGTTACATTCTTCCTCCCTTAAAAAGATTATGTCCCCAGAATCGATATATAAAGGGTTACACAAAGGCTAAGCAAATAATTGAGGATACGATTTCCTCATTACATCTTCGAGTTCCCACGTGGCTTCTTCAGTACTGTGGTTCCTCCAGATTACCTTAACAGAAGGTATCACTTTATTTCTGAGTACTTATTCCTTCCTATCAACTATTTGAACAGGAACCTCTTCATAAGTTAAGTCTTTATCAAACTGTAAGGGCTCGTATTTTTTTACATGTTTATAGTCGTGTTTGTACGGTCGTAACACAGAAATATGGAATACATTATGTATATTGTCTAGCTCCGGAGGTAACGCCACCTCGTAAGCCACTTCGCTAACTTTTCATAATACCTCAAAAGGTCCAATAAATCGGGGGCTCAACTTCCCCTTCTTACCAAATTTGTAATAACCGAGATCGTTATGTAATTTCATAATTATCAATAAACAGATTTATGTGAAACTCTTGTGTGACTTCTATTATTTGTTGGTTATATGCTATACATATATATTTATTTTAAGTATGTGATGAGATGTAATTAGATGGTTGGGTTAGAGCAATTTAAACTATTTGAATTAGGTAAGTAGATAATAATTTTATTAATTTCATGAAATGGTATTAAAACTCGAGATTGATTTCGGAGCGGAAGTTAAAGATGTAGACTGTGTATTTGAGTTCGGAACGTCGAAATTAGTCAGGATAGACTGTAACCACAAAATGAGTCGCGGTCGACTTTTTGGTCAAAGTCAATCGGTTGACTTTTTTGGGTAAAAAGTCAACCACGAATTTTGGAGGCTAGTTAGACGAAACGGATAGTCTCACGTCGCCCGAAACGTCGATTTTAGTAGGAATCGATATTAGTATCGAAAAGTTTGGCTACGGAGGGCAAAATGGTCAAATAACTTATTATTGGATTTAATTGATTAAAATAATATTTTAATAAGATGATCAGGAGTTGGGGGGAGACCTTGTGAGATCTAAATTGGGACAATGAGGAAGGGAGTATACGCATTATTAAGCAAATGATGAGGGGAGGAGTTATAACTCCTTAATAAACCAAGACCTTCCATTTCTCTAACCCCCAATTCCTTTGAATGCTTGCTATTGATGTATTTGTGTATAACTGATGGAATGGAGATGGAAGAGGCGAGGAATTCATTGGCCAAACTCAGCTATACATATACTCCTAAACCAATTTCTCTCTTCTTTTACTATAATTCCTTCCAATAAAGAAAAATTGAGAGAATGGGAGTTTGAGAGTCTTTGAGGAGTTATGGAGATTTTAGAGGAGTAATAAGCAAGGAGTGAGGCTTCAATTAGATTACTAACAGTAGCTATCTCAAGACAAGAGGTAATTCGTAATCTTTTCTATGTTCTTGAGAGGAAATAGTAGAGAAAATGGCCTAAGTTATGAAAATAGACCGTTTAGATTATGTGTTTATGTATGAGTGTTGGTTGTTGACATCAGAACCTTTAGAATAACAATTCTAGAGTAATCGTGTTGCAATTCTAGAAAAAATCAAGAAGTTATGCCATGCATGCTAATTATTTGATAATATGCCGCTAACATGCTAAATTCATCAAAACGTGGAAACGTAGTGAGTTTGAATGCTGTAACATGTGTATTTATGTTAGTAGATATGATCTGGATAGTAGGAACCAAGTTCTTGCATGCTAGAATCAAAATCACGAATTTGGTCAAAGTTGGTTTAAACTAGTAATATGTGACTTTTTCGGGTTTTTTGGAGCCTTGGAATCATAGCTTCAATGGCTCGATTGTTGTATGTAATAATTTTGTAAAATACTATGTAGTATAATGTCTAAACTGGCCAAGTTTCAAAGGAAACGGAGTTAAATTAAGTAAGATATGAATTTCGGTAGCAAGCATGTTAGTAAGGAAAAATCTGCAAATTCTGGTTTTCCAGAAAATTTTCTAAGTCTGGGAGCAGTCTGTGCACGCTTTTCTAGGCTACTGGTTTATGGTCTTAACATGTTAGTTCATGAATCTGATATTTTTATAAAATACCGTGATGTATGAAGATTATTGTGTCTAAATATCAGCATCATATCATCTGTAGATTAGTGGGAATTAATTCGTGAAGTAGGCTGCTCAACATGGGAAAAAAATTTCTGGGCTTGATGAGCAGCACAGTTGCGCCGATCATAAGGGTTAAGCCTGCGCAGCTGCACCGGTCTGGGTCAGGTCGGGTCGGGTCAGGTCAGAATGCAAAAATTTTCTTTTCTTCCAGATTCCAATATTGAACAACTTTACCTATGTGATGCAACATGATTGTGTGATTGTGATATATTAGTAATAGGATGGGAATTGGATTTAATATTCTAATAATATAAAAGGAAACAATTATACTTCAAATTAGAGTTGGAATACTTAGTTGCTTAACGTGACGTTTGTGATTAGGTTACGTGAAGGACTAGTTGATAGCTTAAGCTATAGAAGACGTATCAGGCAAGTTTCTAAACTCTATTTTTTATTGAGCGATTATTCAATCTTTTACTTACTTTATTGCGGTGAAGGTAAGTATCGAACTTGTGCTATTTGTTTATACGCCCAAGTTCCTACGTTGTAAAGTTATACAACTTCGATTATTGTGCAAGCGATGTTGATGATTATTCAGTTATTATTTCAACTGTTATGCTTTAAAGTTCTTATTCATAAATGAACTGCTTTCACATATGTTTTCTGGCCTTTTGGTTCGGCTAGATATTATTGATGAAAAAAATGATATAATATTTGAACAATTCAAATCCATTGTAGCTTTTAATGTTACCAATCCAAATTGCTTTGAGGCAGTCTCGCATGAATACTACGATGAACAACCCGAATAAACGGGCAAACAGATGTCGGGCATATAGTCCCATTTATACTTATGCATTTAAATTTCATACTTGTGCACAATGTAAGGTACGATAGGCTGATCACCTGGAGTACTTGCAGAGACCGTTTACAATCTATTTAATTGTTAAACCGTCTGATGGTTTTCGATGTAACAAAATAATGTCCAGGGTATTTAACACCCCTTAGTATTCTACTGAGAATTCTTAAACTCTTATCTTTGATATTCCTGTTTGTCTCCTGATAATTCTTCTAACTGTTGAGATATAACAATACAGATGCTTTTACTCCTGATGTATGCTTTCCAACTACTTTATATACTTGCTGGGCAATTTGTGCTCATTCTTGCTTAAACTTTTTAGTTAAGGATGAAAAGGCTGAGGGCTCGGGCAAGGACAAGGACAAGGGAAAGTCTAAGATGAAATGATAAGAGTTAATTTTTTGTAATAAGTTTGCATTTCCGCATATGATGTAATGTAGCAATAAACGCTAAGTTTAAGTTCAGTTATTTAAGGTTATAAAGACTTGGAATTTTATTTGATTAAGTATGTAATAGTTATTATTATTATTGTGTTTATTTCTGGAGTTTACATAGTTAGATGGTGATGTATGTTGTACCGTGAGCACCATGTCCTGTGTTTGATGTTACAAGGATTTGGGGGCGTCTGTGACACCCTCGAATCCGGGTCCTCTGACCCCGGTCCGGTCGTCACGAAACAATACTAAACATCCACCTCTAAACAACATATGATAACTAAAGTGCGAAATATAATAAACGTACGTCGTTCATTCAAAAGGTGTTACTAGTCCCAAGATTCGATAACCTTAAATACAAACATACAAACATACCCTAGAATAGTCATTAGGGTTCATATTACATAACAATCTATATCTATAAAACAGAGCAGAGAGAGAAAACATAAGTGTCACATCCAAGTCCACGTCAGCAGCTCTCTCTATATTCTTACGCACACAGAGCTAAGAGATAAAATTTGACTTTCGAATTCCCCCAACAACTCTATCCCTCTCAACTCCCCTAAATTTCTTATCTCTCATACCCAGCCCTAATTCCAGCCCCAAATCTCTCATACCCAACCCTAAATCTCATACCCAGCCCCTAATGTACGATCCAGAGCATATAGAATCAAATTGGGCCTTCTTGCAATTGTTCAGTTTGAGGGGAGAGAGAGGAACCTTCAGCTCTCTCATCTCCGCCACCGCCGGACACTCCTGCTCCGTCAACCTCTCCACCACCGACGGATACTCCAATTCCGCCAACCTCACCGCTACCTCCAACATCAACCAACGGGCCGCCACCAATTCCACCTTCATCTTCATCATCTCTGCCCCCTCCATCTGGTTCCAGACCATCGCCTCCGACGACTAGATCTCCGCCCTCACCTCTGGGTATTTAGAGATCTTCGCCGCCACCACCTAGGGTCTCGTCCTCTCCCCCGTTGGGATCATCATCTGTATCAACTGGTCTGGTGGTTGGAATTGTAATTGGTGGTGTTTTAATTGTTACACTTTTATGTCTTGCATTCATTTGCTGTAGAAAGAAGAAAAGAAGAGACCACGGGCCTGCTAATTACTATATTCCACCACCCTCTGGGCCTAAAGGTAAGACCTTTCTTTTCTATTTAAATAGTAAGCATTGATTAGGGGTCTCTTTCTAAATTGGAATTTCTGTATGAATGTTATATTATTGATCGTGTTATTGTGTTTATATTCCAGAGTTGTGGCAGTTGATTGGGAGATTGAATTTGTTTTGAATAGTATTGATCTGGTCAATTCTCTAAAATATAAGATCACTAGCGATAACCCGTGCCTGAAGGCACGGCTTAACAAAAAATTAAATTAAAATTTGAAAATTGCTACAGTACCTAAAGACTTTTTGCAATCTAAAATAACTTACAATCAAACATAACAATTATCATAATTCACCATATCACCACAATAATTAATACATACTTCAATCATCAAATACATATCCAGTCACCAAAACATCAAGCTAGTCGCTACTAATTTCAAAAAAAATCGGCAAAATTTCCTTTAAAAATAGATATCCAGAAAAATATAAACCTGTCTACAAAACGTACAATTATCAATACATATCCAAACCACCAAAACAAACCTGTCTTCCTGAATAATTGTAGGAAGATACCTTTCCTATTTATAAATCAACCCAACAATTGTTTCAACAATAGAAGAGTATATCTTACAACCCTACAACCAAAGGACTAAGATCTATCAACATCGTGATCTCCCCAAACTAAACTATAGTAGACAACAAAAACTACATTATCTGGCTGATATCCCATAAAACAATAGACACCCAAAGGCTGTCTTCGTGTTGAAGCAATTCTTAAGAGTTTTTCCAGGAGGACAAAGAGAAATAACACCTTTATCTGGATTAGAAAACTTTTGGTAGACAGCCTTCAGCTTACTTTCTGCAACAGCTGCATGATAGATGATAAAGAGCTTTGCATAATCCCTCAATTGATCCTCAGAGTAGCCAGTGTAGTGATCAAGTGTTTCGGTCCAAAAAGGGCTCTTGTTGAGCGTAGATCGTGCAGCATAAACAGTTGAAGCAACAATCATAGATGGGCAGTACATATATATTTGCCAATCAAAACAATAACAACAAAGTATTAATTGATGGCCAGTCTTACTTGTAGCAAGCTTTTCTTCCTCTAAAGTCATTAATAATTCCCCTGAATGGTGTTTTGAAGTGTGAAATCAAATAGCATTCTGAGAATAGAAAAACCAATGAGAATGATAAGTCTCCACGTAGAGTACATTAATTTATGTCAATGTTCCCTGACAAACAGGGTGGGCTATCATTTCCAGAAATTGCAAAAATCAAATTTGTAATTGTAGTTTAACGGTGATATGGAGAATGAGTTATGAAATCTCCTTGATAGTTAATTAATTTAGACTGACAAAATTTAAGATAAAAATAATAAACTGGACTTTAAAAGTGTTGAACATCTTTTTTACTAAAATACAGACTTAAAAAATTGCAACTCATCAACACAAAAAAAGTAACAGTTGTTTTGAGGAATGAATATGGATACATAAATAAATAAATAGACATCTAATATTAATAAACATTAGTTGATAGGTAACCATGGCTTTATGTAATGAGTTATTCATGCAAGCAATTCTGCACCTATAGATAGAAGACTGTAGAAAGTTATACCTTTTACCTGCAATAGTTGTCTTCTCATTGTTAGACTCATTCTTCTTATCAACTTCTAGATCAGAGTAAGGAAACATTTCCTCAAGAACGGGACATAAATCAATACCAAAGTCATCAAAATCATCCATTTCTTCAATCTACAAATAAGAAGGATTTCAGGAATCAAGATTGACAAAGAACTATATAACATGGAATTAAGCAATGTGAAACATAAAATTAATAAATCTTATCTATGGAGTTTCCTCAATTAAACAACAGGGCAGTTATTAATAATAATCAGAATGCATTAAGCCATTAACAGAAAGGTCAGCCCAAGTAAACTTGCACATAAAGGTGCTGAAGTTTTGGTAAAAATCATCCCTAAAGGACTTCTTTGTTTTTTTCCGGTAAAAATAACAAAATACTTATCAGTGTTTCAAAACAAACTACCTGGCAGGTTTTATGCCCATTTTCTTATAAGGGAAGGTGATAAAGCAAAGAAAAGGTAAAATATAACATATCTTGTCTTTAAGACATACCTTTTCACCAAGAATATTTGAACTCTTCATTTCTAATTTCTCAATTGAACCAATGGGTCTGCCAAAAGTAAAATCCATGAGAAAAACACCAGGAGATATTTTATAACCTAGAAATCTAACTAATAAAGTGAAGGTCATGTCAAAAACACCACAAATATTCCCTGTAGTCTTTGTTTTATTATGGCTTATATGAAGTGGGATTGATTAGTAAGAGCATTTCTTTATCAAGAGAAGAAAATATAATATACTCCTGTTGTGAAACTCATTCGTCTTCTAAATTAAAGTAATCATGATTAGAAATACAAAAAAAAAACGTAATATTACAATGAAGAAATTCTGACATGGTACGGAAATAATTTAGCTTGATAATTGAACTCTAGAATTCCCTGTAGTCTTTTTTTCCCAAAATTTTTCTTATATGGATTACCTGTCTCCATTTATACATTCCTTCTCTGGCCTGCCTCTTTGTTTAGGACCTTAAGGAAGAATAGTTGGAATGGAACAGTGCAGAACTAGATGTATATTTAGGCACATTTTTACATGACTGTTGTACTAAAATGGTTTTACTCCTTTACTTCCTGTTTTTCAATAACCCTTTTCAGAAGTTATTTTGAGGTCTTAGGTATGTGCACAAGGGTGTCCTTCCAAATGTCAAAGAGGTTGCAATTAAGCAGCTGAAAGTTGGTAGTGGGCAGGGGGAGCGTGAATTCTAGGCTGAGGTTGAAATTATTAGTAGAGTGCATCACAAACATCTTGTTTCTTTAGTTGGATACTGCATGACCGGGGCAGAAAGATTGCTTGTGTACGAGTTTGTTTCAAACAATACCTTGGAATTTCATTTACATGGTAAGTACTAATTTACAGCAAATCAAATTATTCATGTTATGGTGGTCATATGACATTTTGTTATATTTTCAAGGTGCTTTTGAATTTATATGGCATGACAAGCTTTTTACAAAAAAATTAGTATTTTAGGAAAAATTAACTGTTTCATCAATGGTTCCCACATAAATCTGTTCAATCTTTATTAACTTTTCTCAATAGAGTGATTAAGGACAGTGTCACTAAATCACTGTCAAGCCACATTGACACATTGCACTTAGACTTGTAAAAAAGCCACTTAGATTTTGTTTTAGTGATGACATTACGGAAATATGTTGGGTAGATAGTTCATAGTTGATACTCCCAGATTGCTCTTGGTGTTGCAAAAGGACTGGCTTATCTACATGAGAATTGTAAGTTCCCTTCTTGTGTATATTATTCTCTCAATGAGAAAAGGCGAAAGTACTACGCGTAAAATATTGTAGGCAACCTGTATATTGAATTGAAATAATCCATATTTGCAGGCCATCCTAAAATCATACATTGTGATATTAAGAATCATTCTTCATAGTCATAAATCAAGAATCATTAAATTTTGTGAACATTGTTTTGTCTTCTATAGTATAAATCTAGCAGTTAAGGCCCTGTTTGAAGGACATCCACTATAACTTTGAAATATCAATGAATCTTACTTAATATTTTAACTAATGAGATAACTGGGACTGGCTTGACTTTGTGTATATTGACTCATCCATATCATTTATTAATATTTATGAGTTTATACATAAGCCTGGTTGATTTTGTAGGTTGCATATTTTGGACTTGCTAAGATCACTTCTGAAGTTAATACTCATGTCTCCACTGGGGTGATGAGAACTTTTGGGTAAGAACGATTAGCTTAATTTCTTTTTTCTTGATATTTTAGTTCAGTAGTGGATAATATTATCATACCTAACTTTTTCTCAGAAATAGATTATATTTAACTTGCAAAAATTAAAATTTTGTTGCATTAGTTTGTAGAAATTGTACTCGGATAACTATTTTAGGTGTTTTCTTTCCATTTCTTCGTCAAGTTCATCGGGATATTTTTATTTTGTGCTTTACATGATTGGTTTTTATTGCTTTCACGAGGGTTGTTTTTGAATATTTAGTTAAATCTTATGCATGTTTTCACATGTATGCCACCTTCAGGTACTTTAAAGAACCAACTATAAAGCCATCTATTGATCCAACCTTATAATGCGAACACAATAAAAGCCAAAAGTTGCTTTAAAGAACCAAATATAAAGAAAAATTTAGAAATGACAAATGGATGTCGTGAATTGGTATATAGTATCCATTGCCATATTCTCTTCGTTTTCTTCAGTTGTTTCCTCTGCAGTCAAAGACCTGGTTGGGACTGTAAAGAGGTAAACTCACCGAGCTTGTTCCATTTTCCAAGCAACATTTCCCAAAACTCAAGTTGGACCTACAATTAGAATTTCCAAATGACTCAGCTCCTAATGAGATCTTAAAATTTCAGAATGAATATCAGATTTTAGATTATGGAGATTGGATGGTTTAATAATCTGCTGCTTAGAAGGAAAACTTGCATAATTATTCGGCAGTGATTTGGTGCCTCGGAAGAATCGAAATGTCATCGCGCATTAGGGATTTTGATCCCCATCTGAGCTTCGAAAAGAATATTCTTACTATCTGATGATCAGGAGAACTTTCCCCAATTTGTTTCATCAATAAGAGAATCTATAATGCTCAAGCCTACTTTACTGCAGCCCCAGCTCTTATGACGCCCCTCATGGGATGATATGGGGGACCTAAAGGGATTGCCAAATTTTGAAAATACCCTAAAATTCAATGGGGAAGTGGGGCTTCTTACTGAATCATTTTCTAAACCCTTAGTACTGAGCCCTACAAACACACCAGGGACATTGAAAAATGAATTAGTTTTGTGTTTCTGCCCCAAAGCATCGGAATGAAATTGAGAGTCTGAAACATCCTCAGACCCCAGAATACCCATGTGTTGATCTTTCGGGTGTGATCTGGTCCTCTTCCTCAACATTATCCCAAAAACTCAAAACCTGTATAAATCATAATAAATAAAATCCTTAATTTGTATCATAATCATAGGGCTATTCAATGGAAATGTCAATTTATAAAAAATTTGAAGAAACATCATATATTCAAATACATGACCAATAAAAAAGATTTTGATTGACAACAGCTATTACTCCATGTAAGAAGCACACACCCATATCAAAAATCTATTCAAACATCAAAACAAACATGTTCTTGAGCCTAAACTCATACAAAACCCAGTAATATTATCAATACCCAAATACCCATAAACCCAGATAGGTAACTGAGCTCAAACCCAAGAAGAATGATGAACAACCTTTATTGGGAAAAATCAAATGCAAGCAGATTAAATAGACACCATGTTGTTAATGTAATTAATAGATTCAACTAACTTCTCCACTACCCAAATCCCAAATTTGAAAAAAATGCCTTGATCATAAACACATTTTGTATTTATAAATGTAATCATCTTCAATAGATGCATTAAATAGTCCAGAAATCAGAAGAAAAGCAGATACCCACAATAGGAAATTTATGAATACACACAGAAAATCGATCAGAAATAACAAGCAATATATAGATAGAGATCAAAAAAGAAAAAAATTAAGATGGATAAAACTTAGTCAATCACCAAAAACCCAAGAAAAAGAAATTGAGAAATGCATTATCAGATGATGGTGCAGCAAATGAGGAATAAAGAATGAAATCTTTACAGCTAAACTGAGAGAAAGAAAGAGAAAGGGAAAAGGAATAAAGAATTGATCTTTTATTGTTATAATGTTTCTTTTGCCTTTGCCATGATTGTCTCAAAAATCTAATTTTACTTCCTCTCTAATAAAACACAACCCATTTTGAATCTTTCATTTGGGAAAACACAACAACGGTTAAGATTCTTCCAATTTTAATCTAATGGATCACATTTCATTGCACACAAATAAAATTCCCGCCCAGTCAAAAAAAATCCTGCCCAGTTTTCCCTGCTTCCTCCTATCTGTTTCTCACTCTCCTCCGATTCTTATTCATCCTCATATGCAATACCTCACCTTCGCATTTTTCAAAGCCGCGTTATAGATTGTGGGCTATGGCCGAATCAAACGGTCAGCTCATGTCAAGGCAACGGCATGAACAAGAGCTGCAGATCATCTTTGAGGACTGCGATACTAAGAAGAAAGTGTGTAAAAGATTAATGCAATTTTTATTGTCAATATTCAGTTTTTATTACCTAGGCATACTCATCTACTCATATTTTAAGTCAAAGATGAGTATGCCTAGGTAATAAAAACTGAATTGAATACTACTTTTCATATATTTCTGGTGAAATTGAGGCGAGTTTGTGACTACTCAGGCTTGGGGAATTTTGACAGGATAGGATAAGCTCGCTCTTGGTCTGATTGTAGTTGTTAGAATTGCAAGACATCTATGTTTTAACTGGACTGAATTACCGTTCTCCCAAATCAAAGAAAAAGTTTATGGAGCCAATTAAACACAGGGCCAAACAAAAGAGGGGTAAAGTTGAGATAAGGCAATGATTTTTGGTCAATTTTGTGTAATCTATATTATGACTTCCAATTGTGAGGAAGACAGTACATTATTTAAGTATAATCCTAACGGTTCAAATTGTTGGAGTTTCAATTTTAAGGTCGTCATTGCATATTTTACATTTTATTCTCTTTATACTTCAGAACATCCTGTACAAATTGTTTCTTTTACTAGAAGTGTGAATGCCACTTTGAATTGTTATTTGTGGTGTTTTTGACATGACCTTCACTTTATTAGTTAGATTTCTAGGTTGTAAAATATCTCCTGGTGTTTTTCTCATGGATTTTACTTTTGGCAGACCCATTGGTTCAATTGAGAAATTAGAAATGAAGAGTTCAAATATTCTTGGTGAAAAGGTATGTCTTAAAGACAAGATATGTTATATTTTACCTTTTCTTTGCTTTATCACATTCCCTTATAAGAAAATGGGCATAAAACCTGCCAGGTAGTTTGTTTTGTTTTGAAACACTGATAAGTATTTCGTTATTGTTACCGAAAAAAAACAAAGAAGTCCTTTAGGGATGATTTTTACCAAAACTTTAGCACCTTTATGTGCAAGTTTACTTGGGCTTACCTTTCTGTTAATGGCTTAATGCATTCTGATTATTATTAGTAACTGCCCTGTTATTTAATTGAGGAAACTCCATAGATAAGATTTATTAATTTTATGTTTCACATTGCTTAATTCCACGTTATATAGTTCTTTATCAGTCCTGAGTCCTGACATCCTTCTTATTTGTAGATTGAAGAAATGGATGATTTTGATGACTTTGGTATTGATTTATATCCCGTTCTTGAGGAAATTTTTCCGTACTCTGATCTAGAAGTTGATAAGAAGAATGAGTCTAACAATGAGAAGACAATTATTGCAGGTAAAAGGTATAACTTTCTACAGTCTTCTATCTATAGGTGCAGAATTGCTTGCATGAATAACTCATTACATAAAGCTATGGTTACCTATCAACTAATGTTTATTAATATTAGATGTCTATTTATTTATTTATGTATCCATATTCATTCCTCAAAACAACTGTTACTTTTTTTGTGTTGATGAGTTGCAATTTTTTAAGTCTGTATTTTAGTAAAAAAGATGTTCAACACTTTTAAAGTCCAGTTTATTATTTTTATCGTAAATTTTGCCAGTCTAAATTAATTAATTATCAAGGAGATTTCATAACTCATTCTCCATATCACCGTTAAACTACAATTACAAATTTGATTTTTGCAATTTCTGGAAATGATAGCCCACCCTGTTTGTCAGGGAACATTGACATAAATTAATGTACTCTACGTGGAGACTTATCATTCTCATTGGTTTTTCTATTCTCAGAATGTTATTTGATTTCACACTTCAAAACACCATTCAGGGGAATTATTAATGACTTTAGAGGAAGAAAAGCTTGCTACAAGTAAGACTGGCCATCAATTAATACTTTGTTGTTATTGTTTTGATTGGCAAATATATATGTACTGCCCATCTATGATTGTTGCTTCAACTATTTATGCTGCACGATCTACGCTCAACAAGAGCCCTTTTTGGACCGAAACACTTGATCACTACACTGGCTACTCTGAGGATCAATTGAGGGATTATGCAAAGCTCTTTATCATCTATCATGCAGCTGTTGCAGAAAGTAAGCTCAAGGCTGTCTACCAAAATTTTCTAATCTAGATAAAGGTGTTGTTTCTCTTTGTCCTCCTGGAAAAACTCTTAAGAATTGCTTCAACACGAAGATAGCCTTTGGGTGTCTATTATTTTATGGGATATCAGCCAGATAATGTAGTTTTTGTTGTTTACTATAGTTTAGTTTGGGGAGATCACGATGTTGATAGATCTTAGTCCTTTGGTTGTAGGGTTGTAAGATATACTCTTCTATTGTTGAAACAATTGTTGGGTTGATTTATAAATAGGAAAGGTATCTTCCTGCAATTATTTAGGAAGACAGGTTTGTTTTGGTGGTTTGGATATGTATTGATAATTGTACGTTTTGTAGACAGGTTTATATTTATTTGGATATCTATTTTTAAAGGAAATTTTGCCGAATTTTTTTGAAATTAGTAGCGACTAGCTTGATGTTTTGGTGACTGGATATGTATTTGATGATTGAAGTATGTATTAATTATTGTGGTGATATGGTGAATTATGATAATTGTTATGTTTGATTATAAGTTATTTTAGATTGCAAAAAGTCTTTAGGTACTGTAGTAATTTTCAAATTTTAATTTAATTTTTCGTTAAGTTGTGCCTTCAGGCACGGATTATCGCTAGTAATTAGTTAAACGTAAAGATAAAGTCTGCTTCTTGCAAACTAATCCTACATCTTCCCTTTACCCTTGTCCTTCCCTGAAGTCTCGGGCTTAACTGCAATATAAGTCATGATATAGCAAGAATGAGCAACAAGTTTGCTCAGCAAGTTGAAATACAACAATAAAGGATATATCATGATGAATAGAAAATATCTGACAATGAATTCAACAATATGAATATCGAAAGCAAGAATAATGATTGCTTTTAGAATAACTGATAGTCAAGTAGACTTTTGAACTATAAAACTCCAACGGAATCAATAGATGATTGACCCTTTGGTTACTGGCTACAGAATAAGTACTTGAGGGGATCAGCCTCGCGTACCCTATGTATATGCATAATATTCAACTCTGCTATTTGTATCTTTATACTAGATACCTGGGATACTCCCCTATATATATAAGGGGTGTTCTTTCAGTCTAAGAATCCTTACCATCAATTGGTTTGGATAGCTTTTATAAAATTTCATACAATTGTCTGACCGAACAAGGGTTCAGACTCTATCTGACGCAGTTCAAGAATTATAAAACTTTTAAATAAGGTACAAGTCCAAGACTGTACGAACTCAAGTGTACCAAGTGCGAATATCAATAAAATCGATGTGGAATAATTGTAAAGTAATTAAACCACCTAATAGCATGCTTGAAAATAAAGTTCAAGCTTTAAATAATTAACCGTCAATACGATAATAACCTGCTTAATACAATATGAGAAGGATAGGAACTTGCACAATAAAGAGTGTAAGGGAACTTGCATTCAAATCAAGTGAAGTTAAGAAACTCGCTTACACGATTCATTGAGTAAGGTAGTGCAAGAATTTAGAATACTTGCATTCAATATAACAATTAAATGAAGTTAGGAAACTTGCCTGATTGCTCAGCTACGATTAAATTCTAGCTTTAATTAACTTGCGTCGAAATGACCTAACATTAATAAGTCGGCCTTTCAATTAGCATTATGAACTAATATAAGTCTATACTTACAAGCATCTACTTATCATATAAGTTTATCACGTAATTCATGTAAGTCAATCACTATGACTAAGTCTATAAACAATTAACTCTATCCTTGATTTAATAATTTTAGAACAACTAGTTTCTATACATCAACATACGTTTAAATATTTATCATTTCAAATTAATCATGCTTCAAGAATATACTTTCAAGTTTGAATCCTAGCATGCTCACCCTATTCAATTCAAAATCATATGTCTTTATGCCGACCATTCACATACTATAAGCAATACACGTTCATGCTTCAAAATCGGTTACTAGAGTCATGTCATCGTATAACAAGGCTAAACAATATTTAATTTGCATGCTTGAGTATACTACACGCATATACTTTAATCACGTAGTTCATGCTTCAGAAATTCATTTCTTATGAATACGTGCATATGCGAAACTCACACTTTGACCAAACGAGGTCTATGTTAATATGCTTATAGGTATAATGAACGTTAATACACATGCTCGCATGATCATAATATCATTTTCATGGAAATCGACGTTATTTAGTTTTCTCATTCGAAGTTTTCACATCGAAAATCGCATTAAGTCAACAAGATATCATAACATATGTTAAGTGCATTGTAGTCATGACTCACATGTATTAGAATGCATATCTAAACCATATGAAAGTTCTCATATAGTCAGAAATCTAAAAGACATTAAGTCTTGGTTAAGTTTGTTTTCAAAAGTCTTAAGTTTTGCCTTTGAAAACCTTTAAATCCATCAATCTCGTATACTAACGTTTTCAACATTTTAAACATGCATTTCAAGTTAATATAACCCTACTATCATGCTCATAATATCAGAATACACATACTCGATAGATTCATAACAAGTTCACTTTAGAAATCTCTAAGTTTATATTAAAATTATAAGCTTATTTTAAAACCACAAGTTTTCTTTCTCTAATATATACTAGCATGGTCACAAACATGTATGTTGCATCAAGGAACATATATTAAGAGTTAATACCAACTTCCATGCATGTCCAAATTGGTACCATCAAGATAGCATGATCAGATATGAAACAGAAAACAAAAATCAAGAACAGGCCCTGGCGCAGCTGCGCCGCTGGCCAGTACACAACTGGCGCAGCTGCACAGGCTGTTGGCCAGTGACAGTAGCTGCCCAGCAACGGCAGAACTTAGCCCAACTCAGAAATTTTCCTATGAATTCCTTTCTAGACATGCTACATTAAAGAGCTAACATGCATAACAACTTAAATAAGACTCAACAAACATACATCAAATAAATTATCTACTAATACTTGCTTAATTCAAGAATCAAGGATTTAGAAATTTATCAAAAAATGAAGAACATGATATACCTCTGTAATTAGTTTGCTTGAATTAACAAATCTCCCTCACTGATATCTCACTCACTATCAACTCTACACTTATATGAAAATCTCAGCAAGTGTAAATGAGAAGGAGGAAGCTCATTACATAGATAATTCAATAACCAGTCAATGCAATTCTCCTTCAAATCAATTCAAAGGATTGCAAGAATGTATAATGGATAAGAAGAAGTTGGTGAGAGTTGGTAGATTCAATCATGAATCCCATATCTCTTATAATCATGAGCTAGAATTTGTGAATTTGAGAAGAAGCTAGACTAGTGTAGCATGTGGGTTTACACGTGAAGAAGAAAATTGAGGGTGGAACTCTCATTTAGGGACAATGAAATCTCAGCCTTTGTAATTGTATATATATATATATATTATGTATGCTTAACATAATACATACATACTTAGATTATATAATGTATATGCACATAGTATCTACTTAAGTTATATGTATTTATTCCATATACATTTAGATGGGTGATACTATGTTATTTCAATTAGCAATTAATAATGAATAGGTACACAACATATAATCCATGCACATTTTCCTTAATACCGAATGTAAAGTAATTGGGTATTATTATTACTCATTATTATAACTGTTATCATTATAATAACTTACTGAGATCAATTATTTATTGATATTACTATATGTTAATGAGGTATATATTAATGTTTTCCCACAAATGTATTGTCACATAAACATTAGTATGTAACTCTCATAATGTAATTATTCTTACTATATAGTCCATACATGCAATATTTACCACATTAATATGTCACATTGTATTATACATAATATAGATAGCTACCATATAGTAAAGGTTTAGTATCGCATGCTTGTATAAAAATAATAAATCAATTAAATATAATAATATTATATTATCAGTTCTCTTACTCATTAATTATTATTTATTCATAATAATAATTAAACAACACATTATCGATTAATTAATCATAATTGAAATTAATCAATAGGTTCAAATCTTGCCACTATATTCAAATAAATTGAATATTTAATTATTAATAATCTCATACATTCTCTGATATTAAAGTCTTAGGGTTAGTCCACTAATTTAAATAAACTATTAGTGACTCCCCTTAACCATTCAAAAATTCACATAACCACATAAAATTTAAATAAACTCACAAAATTAACTTGTTAAAATTAAATCACATATTTAATAAATAAGGAGTTTAAAATTCATGGTCGTTACAGCGTCACAGGTTGGTATCAAAGCTGTAGGTCATAAACCTTAGGTGGGGAACCTTAGACTATAACCTTAGAGAAGTTAGTGGAGGAAATAAGGAGATGAACTCACTTAGAGTTCTTAGTGTTGTGGCAAATCTATTTTACTAAAAACAAACACATTTATTTTAAAATACTATTCAAGTTGTTTTGTCTTGATTGTAGGATGTCAGGAGAAGAGGAGATTAGAGATATTCACGTTGTGAGTGAGCAGTTGGTGACAGCTGTGCTTGAGCCCGTAGCTGAGGCAAAAGCTGATTCAAACCCAGAGGAGTATCCTGAAGAGGAAGAGGAGCCCGAGGAGGACTCTAAAGAAACACATGAGGATAGTCTGTTAGATAAGTTGATGGATAGGATTACCAAGCTGGAAGACAAAGTCCATGAGCTGGAGGAGCTGTATCAGGAGGAGCAGGAAGCTGCAGCATTGCTTGGGGCATTGGTGCCACACCTGGTGATTAGGAACGGGGATCTGGCTGACAAGCTGCAAGCAGCAGGTCAGAAGGCGAACAGGTTGAAGGATAAGAAAGAGGCTATCAAGACCCACTTGGGCCATACTATTAATGGGTTGGAGTCAAGGATCCAGAGTCTCCAAACTGATAAGCAGATAATTACCACTTTCTGGGGAGAGGAGATGAGAGGTCGTGTTTGGACCGAGAAGCTCACAGGCGAGTTAGAAGGAGAAGTAAGAGATAAGAAGGTTAGGATGGACAAGATGAAGTACGCGTTTAAGTTAGTGTTGGGTTTGTACGTAACGCAATCATGCAATCAAATCACATAAATAGGGCGGAAGCGTAAAAAACTAGCTTTTCAAAAATTTATACAAACCCATTACCATGATCTTTCTTATGCATCAATTATCAGTGAATGAGGAAGGAGAAAAACAGAATTATACCTTTGAAGATCCAAGCTTCCTCAGGTACAAGTTCTACTCCTTTGATTCCTTTGATTCCTCTGTAGTTGCTCCTTCCCTTGATCAATGTCAGCCACCCAAATGTTTGGCCTCTAACGGTGATCCACCAAGGAAGATGAAGAACTCAGTAAGATGGGTTATTGGCTTAACCCTTGTTTCTATCTCTATAGAATATGTGTACTCCCAACTCTTGAAAAATTCACGTACCTTATTTCTGATATAAGACTCTCTTATATAGATATTAGGTTAACCCTCCAAATCCAATTAGAATAGGGTTTTATTTAATTAATTAATTAATTACTTTTAATTAATTTATATCCTAATCTTTATTAGGATTGAGAGAGAGTACTGATATTATATTAATTCCTAAACTCCTTTAGAATTAAAATAATAATAATAATAATATTAATAAGACTCCTCTTATTAATTTATATTTAATGTTTCTAAAATATTAAATAATAAACATTAAGCTATTTAATTTATTCTATCATCATAGATTAAATTAATTATACTTAATGCATTATTACTATCATGCCATTTTCTTCTTAAATAATTCTTCTTCCTTTTATGGTGTAACCCTTTAGGTTCTCCATATTAAACCGGTTGTGAATAAATCAATTAGAACAATTCTAATCTTATTTAAATAAACAAATTAAACTAATAATCTATTTAAATAAATAACATTTATTCTACAATAGGGATAAGCCTCCCTAGCGATCAACGACTTTCCAGATAATATAGATTTCAACATTAATCATAAAAGAACCTTTGAGTAAATAGTTACCGTACAATTCAATCCTTCCACCATACAATGTCCCAATTAAATATAAGACATGGATTTACTGTCAAGTCTTAATTTATTTAATCATATGTATTTCGATTAAAAAATGCACAACTCCAAATAATGCAAATTATAAACCTCTTTCTAATTTCATTCTACCTTGGCCAAGGATTCCTGGGTTGTCATTTAACGAATCACATAGGACATATCTCCTCTTTTACTAGAGGTGGTAGATTCTTTATTGATCATTCATTATCTCCATATGTAACTCATTACACCCAAGCATACCCTATATATGCCTTAAAAGGTCTTAAGGAATTAGTCAAAGTATAATTTGTTACATACAAGATACTATGATGATCTCAAGTCCAAGGATCACATGTACTACTATCACATTAGGAATTCCTATTGACAGGCGAGTAAAACTCCATTAGGTATTCCATAGCGAGTCACGTTCAGTGAACTTATTCTCCAATAAGCACCTACATACTTGCTTTAGTGTCTCCACACAAATGACCATGAGATCAGTCATCCTCATCCAATGAGCAAGCAACATATGTACCAATCTATTCGGATTTACTAATCTCCATTTTAGTAATCCCACAATTGGGAACTATTTTAGTTTTTAAGCTTTCTAAGAATTTAGATCTCATTATCATGATCTCATCATGATTCTAAAAGCATTGCTTAAAACTATGGGTTATTTACATATTATAAAAATAGCACCATGTAGATAATTATATGCCTTAAATGAATATTTTATTAATAAATAAATAAGATTGTTTATAAAGTATGTGCTTTATCATCATACATGATTGGCTTGTATGCACACTACTATCAATCTCCCACTTGCACTAAAGCCAATCGCCATGGTATCTCATACCCATCTTCTCTAAGTGGCGATCAAACTGCTGTTGTGTTAAAGCTTTAGTAAATGGATCTGCAATGTTGTCTTGAGAGTCCACACGCTCCAAGATGACGTCTCCTCTTTCAATGATCTCCCTGATCAAGTGAAATCGCCGCAACACGTGTTTAGATTTCTGATGAGACCTGGGTTCCTTAGCCTGTGCAACCGCTCCGGTGTTGTCACAATATACGGGAACTGCTTCTCTAATGCTAGGAACCACACCAAGTTCAGTTATGAACTTCTTCATCCAAACAGCTTCCTTTGCAGCTTCACTTGCAGCTATATACTCTGCCTCTGTCACTGAATCAGCAACCGTTTGCTGCTTGGAACTCTTCCAACTCACTGCACCTCCGTTCAAGGTAAACACATACCCTGAAACAGATTTACTGTCATCTTGGTCTGTTTGAAAACTTGAGTCCGTGAATCCCTCGAGTTTTAATGCAGACCCACTGTAGACAAGAAAAATATCTTTAGTCCTTCTCAAGTACTTTAGGATATTTTTCACTGCCTTCCAGTGCTCTTCTCCTAGATTCGACTGGTATCTTCTTGTTACACTAAGTGCGTGAGAAACATTCGGTCTAGTACATATCATACCGTATATGGTAGATCCTATTGCAGAAGCATAAGGGATCTTACTCATACGGTCTCTCTCCTCAGGTGTCTTTGGGGCCTGTTTCTTGGAGAGATTTATTCCATGGCTCATCGGCATGAGACCTCTTTTGGAATATTCCATGCTAAACCTTTTTAGCATCGTATCAATGTACGTTCCTTGGGATAAGCCGAGCATCCTTTTAGATCTATCTCTATAGATCTTTATCCCCAAAATATAGGATGCTTCACCCAAGTCCTTCATGGAGAAGTTTTTAGATAACCAGATTTTAATGGATTGTAACATAGGAATGTCATTCCCTATCAGTAATATATCATCAACATATAATACAAGGAATGATACTGCGCTCCCACTAACCTTCTTGTATACACATGGTTCATCCTCGTTTTTGATAAAATCAAACTCTTTGATTGTCTCATCAAAATGAATGTTCCATCTATGAGAAGTTTGCTTCAACCCATAAATGGATCGTTGTAGCTTACAGACTTGATTTGTTCCAACTTTTGAAATAAATCACTCTGGCTGTGTCATATACACATCCTCCTCAAGTTTTCCATTGAGGAAGGCCGTTTTCACGTCCATCTGCCAGATCTCATAGTCATTGTAAGCTGCAATCGCAGGCAAAATCCGAATGGACTTGAGCATGGCTACTGGTGAGAAGGTTTCATCATAGTCAACTCCTTGTCTTTGTTTGAAACCTTTTGCAACCAGTCGGGCCTTATAGGTCTCTACCTTTCTGTCTGCTCCAGTCTTTTTCTTAAAAACCCATTTACACCCAATAGGTTTAATACCTTCAGGTGGTGAAACCAAAGACCATACTTTGTTTTCATACATGGAGTCCATTTCAGATTTCATGGCTTCAAGCCATTTCCCTGAGTCTTTATTACTCATAGCCTGTTCGTAATTCAATGGATCATCATCATTCATGATGTGTACCTCATCGTCATCCTCTATAACGAATCCATACCTCTCAGGTATCTTCGGTACTCTTCCAGATTTACGAACAGGGTGTGGTACAGTAGGTTCTTCTACTTGGTTAGGTACCTGACTTTGGTCGGTGGTAACTTGTGGTTCTTGAACTTCTTCAAGATATATCTTACTCCCACTGACCCCTTCATGGATAAACTCTTTCTCCAAGAAGGTAGCATGTTTCGCAACAAACACCTTTTGATCAGTTGGATGATAAAAATAATACCCTACGGTTTCTTTAGGGTATCCCACAAATCTACACTTATCGGATTTAGTCTGTAGCTTATCATTTTCAAAATTTTTGACATAAGCTGGACAACCCCAAGTCTTAACATGCTTAAGATTTGGTTTCCTCCATTTCCACATCTCATATGGAGTCTTTGGGGCGGATTTGGTAGGTACCTTGTTAAGTAGGTATGCAGCCGTTTCTAGGGCATATCCCCAGAAGGAAATAGGAAGGTCGGTAAAACTCATCATGGATCGAACCATGTCCAACAGTGTTCGATTTCTCCTTTCAGATACTCCATTTAACTATGGTGTACCTGGAGGAGTCCATTGTGAGATTATACCATTTTCTCTGAGAAAATTTCGAAACTCACTGCTTAAGTATTCTCCACCTCGATCTTATCGAAGTATCTTAATACTCTTGCCCGTTTGTTTCTCTACTTCACTTCTGAACTCTTTGAACTTTTTAAATGATTCTGATTTGTATTTCATTAAATACACATATCCAAATCTTGAGTGATCATCAGTGAAAGTAATAAAATAAGAATACCCACCCCGTGCACTTGTTGTCATAGGTCCACAAACGTCTGTGTGAATCAATGCCAACAACTCTGTAACTCTCTCTCCTTTTCCACTAAAAGGAGATTTAGTCATTTTACCCATGAGACAAGATTCACAAGTTGGATATGATTCATAATCAGATAGCTCGAGGAGCCCATCTTTATGCAACTTGGATAATCTTGTTTCATTGATATGACCGAGTCTACAGTGCCACATATAGGTATAATTAATATCATCTCTTTTCCTTTTCTTAATTTGTTCAATTTAAAATATATTTTCTTGTAAGTTAAGTGTATAAAGTCCATTTTGCAAATTTCCAATACCATATAAAACATCGTCTTTATAAATAGAACAACCATTGTTCTTTATAATAACGTCAAAACCTTCCATATCCAATACAGAAATTGAAATAATGTTTTTAATAATATTCGGAACATAATAACAATTATTAAGATAAATGGATTTTCCCGAAGGCATTGCTAAACAATAAGTTCCTACAGCTAATGCAGCAACTTTTGCTCCATTTCCCACTCGTAGGATCACCTCATCTTTGTTCAGCTTTCTACTTCTGACCAGTCCCTGCACAGTATTACATATGTGAGAACCACAGCCGGTATCCAATACCCAAGTAGAATTATGACTTTCAGAAAAATTAATTTCAATCATAAACAAACCTTGATTGGAAGTCGAAGCTTCTCCAAGCTTCTTCTCTGCTAGAAACTTCTTGCAGTTCCTCTTCTAATGTCCCGGCACATTGCAATGAAAGCACATTCCTTTAGCTGGTTCAGGTTTCTTTTGCTCCTTTTCTTTCCCTTTTCCTTTAGCCTTCTTAGATTTCTTCTTTTCGAAAGACACCTTGGGCCTCTTCCTTTTATTGGAAGAATCCACCATCAAGACATGGTTCTTCTTGGATGAGAAGTGACCTTCTGCAGTTTTCAGCATGTTAAGCAGCTCAGGTAAGCTGACATCTAGCTTATTCATGTGAAAATTAACCACAAACTGCGAGAAGGTCTCAGGGAGTGACTGCAAGACCAAGTCTTGACTCAACTCCCCATCCATGACGAACCCAAGTTGTCCAAGGCGTTCAATCAAATTGATTACCTTCAGAACATGAGTCTCGACGGCAGTGCGCTCGGTCATCCGAGATCGGAAGAGCTCCTTAGATATCTCATATCTAGCAGTCCTACTCTGTTCACCATACAACTCCTTGAGGTGAAGCAGCATAGTAGGAGCATCCATTTTTTCGTGCTGACGCTGAAGCTCGTTATTCATGGATGCGAGCATGATGCATTGAGCCACAGATGCATCATCTTGCCATTATTGAAAGTGGCAATCTCTTCCTTAGAGGCTGTTTCTGAAACAGATTCAGGGATAGTGGAATTTAGGACATAAGAAATCTTTTCAGCAGTGAGAACAATTCTCAGATTTCTTAGCCAGTCCTCATAATTCGGGCCGGTAAGCTTATTTGCATCAAGTATGCTTCGTAGTGAGATTAGTGATTTTGACATTTTTAAAATTCTGCATGTGAAAAGACAACATTTTAGCAAATATTCATTTTATTAACTTTGCATACCAAAATAAATTTAGGTCTTTATTTTAAATTGGTATCTCCCACTATTTTCATCAAACTATATTACCCTCACTCATATAGTTCGGCAACATCTAATTAAAGATTTGCTAGTGAGATTAAGGATCCCATTTCAAATGTATATAACTTTGTGGATAGTACAACAAGCGATATACAAATAAATAGGTAGACAACTCTTGTCAATTACATCACCATGTAACTCCTTTTATTTTGCCTCTTAAATCATAATGGTCATGTGTGTGCACATCCGAACTAAAATGATTTAAGTTAAGTCCAGCCTAGCACTTCCATAAATTCAAAAAAAAAAAAATTCGTCCTTGTGGATAGCACAACAAGACTAGATCGTTCAATTTTCTTGATAAGCATCAAATGTGATTAATTAACATTTTAAATACTCAATACTCGCCTTGTGGATAGCACAACAAACTCATATTAAATATTTAATACTCTATTAATTAATCATGCTAGAAGGCGACGTTCGATATTTCAAATATCATTTGAACGCTTCAGACTTAATATTATTTTTTTGAGGGGTTTGTTATTATTTGTCTCATCTTGTTTAGCGCGCATGCACATATATATATAAAATACGCGTCATTTTATTAAACATGCGAAGCATGTTTGCATAAAATATAATATATATAATATATAGCATGCAATATAGAATACTATATTCTACCCGGATTGATTATGGACTTTTATTCTAGTTTGGTTCACTAGAGCCACCAAGTGAACCAAAAGGTCAAACCTAGGAGTGCAAAAATTTAAATTTAAACGTAACTGTTACATTTAAACCCGGGCTCCATACAAACGGGTCTTCACACGCTCCTTGCTCCTTGGTCTCCAGTTTCTTCAAGATAATTCTAACTATCTCTCTTACATAAATTATTTTTAAATAGAAACCTTGATCAGCAGTCAAGGGGAAGTACATAGAAGGGAGATAGAATTTTACACCGAGAATAAAATCAGAGAAGACGAGGTACGCAGGGCCCATTTTATAAAACCCATACATTTAAGCATTCATCCAAAATAAAATCCAATCATATTGGTCATAGTCCATAATCAATCCCTTTTATTACCATACATATCATCATACGTATCGATAAAACTTATTCATCTCATGAAAGTAAATTCATTCCATATATGTATTAATATCAGTTAATGGGCAAAAGTTTGCTAAACTTTGTTTTTGGAAAAATAAACTCCTTTATTTCATTCAAAAAATAATTCCAAATTAAACTCTTTAATTTTAGCAATTCTGAAATCTCATTTCATATAAAATAAACATCTTTATTTTAAACCTTTATTAATTAAATAAATCATTCATTTAATTAAATAAAACAAAAAAAAATTCAGATTCTGTTAGTGGCGCAGCTGCGCCAGGAATATAAAAAGAACCAGCGCAGCTGCGCATCATGAAAAACCAGGCCAAGACACCGGCGCAGCTGCGCAGCAAGAAGGCCAGGAACCGGCGCAGCTGCGCAGCATGAAAACCAGCACAGGACACTGGCGCAGCTGCGCAGCAAGAAGGCCAGGAACCGGCGCAGCTGCGCAGATTCGCAGAATCAGAAAAAATTTTGTTGCCCAGAACTCGATCCAATCGCATATTATACATGTATGGAATCACATAGACTGATAATTAGCACAAGATTGGCTCTGATACCACTGTTGGGTTTGTACGTAACGCAATTATGCAATCAAATCACATAAATAGGGCGGAAGCGTAAAAAATTAGTTTTTCAAAAATTTATACAAACCCATTACCATGATCTTTCTTATGCATCAATTATCAGTGAATGAGGAAGGAGAAAAACAGAATTATACCTTTGAAGATCCAAGCTTCCTCAGGTACAAGTTCTACTCCTTTGATTCCTTTGATTCCTCTGTAGTGGCTCCTTCCCTTGATCAATGTCAGCCACCCAAATGTTTGGCCTCTAACGGTGATCCACCAAGGAAGATGAAAAACTCAGTAAGATGGGTTATTGGCTTAACCCTTGTTTCTATCTCTATAGAATATGTGTACTCCCAACTCTTGAAAAATTCACGTACCTTATTTCTGATATAAGACTCTCTTATATAGATATTAGGTTAACCCTCCTAATCCAATTAGAATAGGGTTTTATTTAATTAATTAATTAAATACTTTTAATTAATTTATATCCTAATCTTTATTAGGATTGAGAGAGAGTACTGATATTATATTAATTCCTAAACTCCTTTAGAATTAAAATAATAATAATAATAATAATATTAATAAGACTCCTCTTATTAATTTATATTTAATGTTTCTAAAATATTAAATAATAAACATTAAGCTATTTAATTTATTCTATCATTATAGATTAAATTAATTATACTTAATGCATTATTACTATCATGCCATTTTTTTCTTAAATAATTCTTCTTCATTTTATGGTGTGACCCTTTAGGTTCTCTATATTAAACCGGTTGTGAATAAATCAATTAGAACAATTCTAATCTTATTTAAATAAACAAATTAAACTAATAATCTATTTAAATAAATAACATTTATTCTACAATAGGGATAAGCCTCCCTAGCGATCAACGACTTTCCAGATAATATAGATTTCAACATTAATCATAAAAGAACCTGTGAGTTAATAGTTACCGTACAATTCAATCCTTCCACCATACAATGTCCCAATTAAATATAAGACATGGATTTACTGTCAAGTCTTAATTTATTTAATCATATGTATTTCGATTAAAAAATGCACAACTCCAAATAATGCAAATTATAAACCTCTTTCTAATTTCATTCTACCTTGGCCAAGGATTCCTGGGTTGTCATTTAACGAATCACATAGGACATATCTCCTTTTTACTAGAGGTGGTAGATTCTTTATTGATCATTCATTATCTCCATATGTAACTCATTACACCCAAGCATACCCTATATATGCCTTAAAAGGCCTTAAGGAATTAGTCAAAGTATAATTTGTTACATACAAGATACTATGATGATCTCAAGTCCAAGGATCACATGTACTACTATCACATTAGGAATTCCTATTGACAGGCGAGTAAAACTCCATTAGGTATTCCATAGCGAGTCACGTTCAGTGAACTTATTCTCCAATAAGCACCTACATACTTGCTTTAGTGTTTCCACACAAATGACCATGAGATCAGTCATCCTCATCTAATGAGCAAGCAACATATGTACCAATCTATCCGGATTTACTAATCCCCATTTTAGTAATCCCACAATTGGGAACTATTTTAGTTTTTAAGCTTTCTAAGAATTTAGATCTCATTATCATGATCTCATCATGATTCTAAAAGCATTGCTTAAAACTATGGGTTATTTACATATTATAAAAACAGCACCATGTAGATAATTATATGCCTTAGATGAATGTTTTATTAATAAATAAATAAGATTGTTTACAAAGTATGTGCTTTGTCATCATACATGATTGGCTTGTATGCACACTACTATCAGTTAGCACATGGGAGGTTCCAGCATAGGGTGTATTACTTTCCACGTGAGGAGTACCTGTCTAGACATGTCATAAGCCGAGGGCTGGTGATGGAGATAGCGGATGAAGAGCATGAAGACGCCATTAGGCGGGGTCTTTAGTTTATTTATGTTGAACTATTACTATTAGCGTATAAAACGCTTAACTATGCCATAAAATTTGGTTTTCGGTTCCTAACAAGTATTTTGGTTTAAAATAATGTAAATAGCTTAATGCCATAAGATGATGAAATACCTTGGGTATTATGGTTTTAATTAAATAAATATGCTTTTATTTAAATATGTGATGTGATGCTTAAGTTTTTATGTAAATCATAAATGTTGTAGGAATAAGTTATGAGGTGATAACACTAAGTTTATTTAAACAGAAAGATGGCTAGAGGAAGACGTCGTCAACAAGTACCAGAAGGGTCAGGCAGTAATGCTGGGGGTCCACCGAACCCCATGCAACAATTCGTAGACATGTTAGTGGGGGCACTTCAGACTCGAACCCGAATAACAATAACCCTCCAATGGCCCAAGTGGCAAACTTTAAGTACTTGAAGAGCGCGGGACCCCCTAAGTTCAAAGGAACCACCAAACCCATCGAAGCCCAGACATGGATCAAAGAAATCAAAAAGGCATTTGCTATCACCCGAGTAGGAGATGAGCAGCAAAACAATCTTCGCCACGTACATGCTGAAGGGTGAAGCTAATTTCTGGTGGGAGGCAAACCAGACCAGGGCTAGAGAAAGTGTGATACCTTGGGAGGGGTTTAAAAAGATCTTTATTGAAAACTACTTTCCTGTGAGTATGCAGAGTCGCATGGAGATGCGATTCTTGGAGCTGAAGCAAGAAGACATGACGATACCCCAGTACGTCGCAAAGTTCAACGAGCTGGCGAAGTTCGCGCCTCATCAGGTCGACACTGAGGAGAGGAAAACGAGGAGGTTCGAGCAGGGTCTCAAACCATGGTTATACAACAGACTTTCGGTGTTGCAGACGAACAGCTTTGCGACTCTTTTGGAGAAGGCTATAATCGCTGAGAACGGAAGTGAAGCCCTGATGAAATTTAACAAGGAGAAGAAAAAGAAGAGTGAAGGAAGAAATCGAGGGGAAGGTAGTAGCAGCAGTGGGGCAAACAAAAGGAAGTGGAATAACAACAACAACAACAACAACAATTTCAATACGGGAAACTGTGACACCCCCAAATTCGGATACTTCGTTTTCACATGATTTGGTGTTCACTTTTTAATATAACATACATCTACCCAATATAACTTCAAAATAAAATAAAACATTTATTCAAAATAATAAAATCTCCCTTAAAACAAGGGTTACAACCTTCTTAAAAATCAATCTCAAGGGTTACTCTAACCTTGACATAATAATAATGTGCGAAAATAAAAACATAACATTAACGTCTATTACAATCATTTCAAATAATAAAAACAAGTCTTCACTTGTTTTGCTTTCCCTTGCCCTTACTCGTAGACGGGGCGTCAACATTATCAACCTTAGCTGCAATTGTTATATAATGCAAGAGTGAGCAAACAACAGCTCACTGGAGTTTAACAATAATAAATACATTAAAGGATATCTTTAAAAAGAATTTGAATAACTTAGCTTACTTCAGCAATAAAAAATTGAATAATAATTCTCTATCAACATTAAAATTCAAATATAGAATTTATCTAAGGGTCATAAGATCTTTGAACTTTTGTCCTAGGTTATAAACATTTTCATTTAAACCTTTAACAGTCAATAAGACTATGGACCTTAATTCGTACTTAGGGGGATCAGCCCTTCGTACCATGTATTGTGCACAAACATCTTAACGCTTATGCGTAGTAATCTCCCCTAATAATAGGATTGTTCAACTCAGTAATTTGAATTCAAGTCCGTACCAAAGAAAGTTTGGTTTGGATAAACTTACAAGGGTAATTTAGAATTCACGTTCATCAACTGAGGATTAGTTGAATCGATTTTCAATAACTTGGAATAATTCGTAAGTGAAAGAACTACGAACTATCATATGCTTTAGAAATAAATATAAAGCATCTCAAAAGAATATTCAAACCTTGCTTGAACAATAAGCCAAGGTTACTTTAATTATATAATGAACTTTCAATAATTACTTGTCCAATAAAAGAACAAATCTCAAACAATGAATAATTTAATTGAAACAAATAAACGAGTTTAGGGTTTAGAAGACTTGCCTCAAGCGCAAGCTACTAATATAATTCACGTTCTTTAACACTTCCTACACATATATGTTTAATCACAACAATCTAAATTAGTTAACACGTAACTAACTCACATAATTGGTTAACATTTCTAGGTTAACTCATTCTTATTTAATTATTAAATTAATAATTAATAATCACATAATTTAATTACATCACATAGGCAAGCTCACATAATTAACTCAATTAATAATTATGTATTTCATATTATTTATAATTAAATGAATTATAATTTAAACATTTAATCTAACTATAGTTACTCAAATTATAATCACATCTTATTTAATTAAATTATAATTTATAATTAATTAACTACATTATGCATTTACTAAATTATAATTACACAAATTATTAATCATGCAAATATTGAATTATAATACACAAGATTATAATCTATAATTGATCATGCATTTATTATAATTACATAAATTATAATTTAAAAATTATCATTCACTTGATTAAAATTAATCAACTATAATCATTATAATTTAACAAAATTATAATTTAAATTAAACCTTTACTCTAATTATAATTATTCAAAATTATAATCACAAATTATATTTTATTAATATAATTTATTAATATTCATTTAGCATTTTAATATATGTTTAATCATGCTATAAAAGTTACTACATAAAATTAGTTTTACAAAATACAAAAGAAAATAATTTTTTTTCCCTGCCACTCCCCCGCCGGGGCGGGGGTTTCCTTCTCGATAGGCCCGTCGCAGCGAACGCATACAAGTTCGCGAATTGTGCAGAGAAAAAGCCAATTTGGCTTATTTCTCCACGCCAAATTTTAATTCCAGTTCATGCAATTCATATAAATTAATAGAAAACACAAACTTAAAGCTTCTAACATGATTCTAACATACATAAACATTATAACACATCATCAAACAACTAATTTCATGATTGTTTGAAGAAAAACCATTGTTAAGTGTTCTTCATGAAATTGAACACTGCATTTTTATTTTTAAATCAATTCACCCAATTTCAAGCATAGTAATTCAATTTCTAAACATGCTATCATCATCTATACTTAATTTAACCCAAGATGAACAATCAAACATGAATTTCATTGATTTAAAAAGAAAACTATATATATATATATATATATATATATATAAAATTATCAAAATACTTTTACTTTAACTCAGTGATGATTATGAACTCCTCATATTCTTCCTATGTATATGAATTAAACAATTAATTAAGTATAGAATTCATATCTAAGCATGCTATAAACACATATAATTCGTATTTATAAAGTTTTCATAAAATTCATATTTATAGAGAACTATCACTACGAAGAACATAAACACATAATTTTTAAAACTGCAAGTTAGGATTATACATTTGTTGATTAGGAGAAGAGTATGAAGATGGTGATGATTGTTTTGGTTAATAAGGTTTCTTCCTCCTTCTTCTTTTTTTCTCTTCTTCTCTCTAACTCTCTATCTTTTTCTCTATATTCTTTTCTCTCTTCTCTAATAGTGATATTCTTCTAACACTGATATAAAACTAATATAAAACTATATACGTATACTAATAGATATAGGATATAAATATAATATATAACTGAAAGTTAATTTACCTATTAAATTTCATCAGTTATAAAATTTCAAAAATCAAAAGCCACTAGGGCTTGTTTGGCAAAACAAGGTTATTTTTTCTATAAAAAAAACAGATTATTAGTGCTAAGGTATTGTTTGGTAGAATATGTTTAAAACAATGCAAGGGCCCTGTTTGGCAAAAGCCTTTTAAAACACAAGTATGGGCCTTGTTTGGTTAAAATTATTTAAATCTCTTTTCTTTATTTTAATAAATCCTTTTAACACATACTTTAATGTTACACTTTAATTAATTAAATCTTTTAATATCTAATTTAATCAATTAAAATCTAACATCAATTAATCACATAAAAATTTGCCACATAATTATAATTACTCGTTAATTAGAATTCATATAACACTTCATCACACAATTCATCTAATTTAATTATCTCAATTAAATTAGAACTGTACTAAAAATTAATATACATCAATTAAATTAAATATTAAATATTTATTTAATTAATATATAACACTTAATTAAATCACTCCACAAAATCACATAATTTATTTATTCAACTCAATAAATAAATCACAAAAAAATATTTAACTCAATAAATATTTAAAATTATTATATAAAATCTCAATCGTTACAATCTTTCCTCCTTAAAAGGATTCTGTCCCCAGAATCACACATAAAAAAAATTCTCGTCTATTACATTCTTTCCCCCTTAAAAGGATTCTGTCCCCAGAATCAGTACTTAAGGGGTTACACACAGAAAATTTAAGCAACTAACTGTGGGTAAGATTTTATCATAACATCTTCGAGTTCCCACGTAGCTTCTTCAGCACTGTGGTTCCTCCAGATTACCTTAACAGAAGGTATCACTTTATTCCTAAGTACTTGTTCCTTTCTATCAACTATTTGAACAGGCACTTTCTCATAAGTTAAGTCCTTATCAAATTGCAAAGGCTCATATTCTATTACATGTTTATAATCATGCTTGTAAGGTCTTAACACAGAAATATAAAAGACGTTATGTATATTCTCGAGTTTCGGAGGTAATGTAATCTCGTAAGCTACCTCGCCCACCTTTTGTAGTACCTCGAAAGGTCCAATAATCGGGGACTCAGCTTTTCCTTCTTACCAAATTGAATATTCCCCTTCCAGGGAGATACTTTCAAGAACACAAAACTTCCTGGTAAGAATTCTCGATTCTGTCGATGTAGATCGGCATACTTCTTCTATCTGTCTTGAGCAGCAACTAATCTCGTTCTTATCAGCTTCACAATTTCGGCGGTTTATTGTACCAGTTCCAGTCCCAACAGTTGACGTTCACCGACTTCATCCCAGCACAAGGGAGTTCTGCATTTTCTGTCGTATAACGCTTCAAAAGTCGGCATGCCGATACTCGCTTGATAACTATTGTTGTAGGCAAACTCCACCAACTATAGATGATCATCCCAGCTTCCCTTGAAGTCCATTACGCAAGCTCTCAGCATATCCTCTAGCGTCTAAATCATTTTTTTGCTTTGGCCATCAGTTTGAGGATGGTATTCTGTACTCATTCACAATTGCGTTCCCAGACACTCTTGCAAACGTTTCCAAAAATTCGACATAAAACGTTGATCTCTGTCAGACACAATCGACACCGGAACGCCGTGTCGAGAAATGATTTCCTTCACATATAGCTTCGCTAGCTGATCCAAGTTGTACTTAACCCTGATCGTACAGAAAGTGGGCTGACTTCGTCAGTCGATCCACTATAACCCATATCGCATCAAATCCCTTCTGAGTCGCTGGAAGACCCACCACGAAATCCATCGTGATGTGCTCCCACTTCCACTCTAGAATTTCTAATGGTTGTAGCAACCCACTTGGTCTCTGGTGCTCTGCCTTAACTTTCTGGCACGTTAGACATTTCGCAACGCATTCAGCAACTGTCCCTCTTCATATTCGGCCACCAGAAATGCTGTCTGAGATCCTGGTACATCTTCGTACTCCCAAGGTGAATAGAATATCTAGAACTATAAGTTTTGCTCAGAATCTCCTCTTTGACCTCTGGTACTGGCGGTACTCAGATTCTCCCTTCAAATCGTAACAGTCCCTCATTATCGATCTTGAACTTGAACTCTTCGCCATCCGCTACTCTCTTCCAAATCTTCTCGCATTCTTCATTTTGAAGTTGTGCTTCTTTCACTTTGTCTACCAGAGTAGAACCAGTAGTTACTTAAAATAACTTCTCATCTAATTCCTTCAGAAACTTCACTTCCAGTTCCAATCTAGCCATCTGTTCTATCAACTAATCCTGGTCAGTTAACATATTCAACTTCTCCAGACCTTTTCTTCTCAAAGCGTCGGCGACAACGTTAGCTTTTCCCGGATGGTAAAGTATCTCGCAGTCGTAGTCTTTGATCAGTTCCAACCATCTTCTTTGGCGCATGTTTAAATCCTTCTGGGTAAAGATATACTTCAGACTCTTGTGATATGTATATATCTCACATTTTTCTCCATATAAGGAGTGTCTCCATATCTTTAGGGCAAACACTACTGCCGCCAATTCTAAGTCATAGGTCGGATACCCCTTCTCATAATCCTTCAGCTGCCATGACGCATAGGCAATCACTTTTCCACTCTGCATCAACACACAGCCTAATCCTTTATGTGAGGCATCGCTATATTCCACGAAATTCCCCGTACTATCCGGCAAAGATAACACAGGCGCAGTACTCAACCTCTTCTTTAGCTCCTGAAAACTTTCCTCACACTTTTCCGTCCAAATAAATTTAACTGTTTTACGAGTTAAATTCGTCAACGGAGTGGCGATCCTGGAAAAGTCTTGAATAAATCTCTGATAATAACCTGCCAATACCAAGAAAATCCTCACCTCAGACGGCGTTTTCGACTGGGGAAGTAATTGTTCTTAATACATATTATTATATATTTTGTCAGTTAGGCTTACCACACCCTTTCTGAGGTGATTTGGAGTATTAGTGTATGCGATGGATCGCAATAGACCCGGCAGTTCCTAGGAGGATATCCTCATGTATCAGACGGAGGAGGGCTTCTGATGTTCCTCAGCCTCGTCCAGCTCGGACGCCTCATACAGCTCGGACTCCTCGTAGATTGGTGGAGGCGGTGATTCGTCCAGCACAGGACGAGCAGCCACTTGATATTGACGATGAGGAGGCTCCTTTTGTTGCTCCTGTTCCCGCTCAGGCTCCACGTACGGAGGTCCCTGGCATTGTTGTGCAGACGCATGAGTTGTTGGGCGACTTGAGTCGCCATTCTTTGAGATATCTTCATGCCAACGAGGTGACTTGAAGTTTTTTCTTCTCTCTGGATTCTTTTCTTCCTTTTTGCCATTCTCGGGGCTCAGGTTTTTTGACATGGGTTGGTTTTTGATGCAGGTTCCCAGCTTTACGCAGCCTCGAGGGAACTGGTTTAGCGTGCATTCCCTGTATCACACTCTGCATGAGGATTACAGGGATATCGTAGATGGTTGGGGCTTTCAGGCCTTTTTCTCAATCTTTCCCCGCCGTTGCCCCTGGGGGTATATGAAGGCTTTATCTGAGCTCTGGTTCCACTAGACTCAGTCCCTTCATCTGCTAGATTGCGAGGTGATGATGACTCTTATGGATTGGAGATTTATCACCGGCATTGAGTTTGAGGGCGAACCAGTGCTTGTTGTGGCTGATATTATGCCCACTGTCGTCCGGTCCCGGCTGGGAGTCCCTACGACGACATTCAAGGGTCGGACGGTCCGATCTGGTCCCTTGAGTATAGATGCCCAAGATGGGACTTTACAGGAGCCCCCGCCTGATGATCAGAGGGCTAGAGATCGCATTTTGAGGCAATTATTTTTGTCTATCATCAGAGGCTATTTTGTGGCGGATAACTCGTCTACTATGTCATTTTCCTTTATTAGCGCCACTCTACATGTAGAGCGCCTCAGTGACTATAATTGGGGCTCCTATACCTTTGCCTATTTTCTCCGTGGCATGCGCATGCTTTCGGAGGGTGTGACGGAGGCTTGGTTAGGATTTTACCCTTTTCTACTGGTGAGTACATCTTTCTGTACCTTTTTAATTTCAGTATTTATTTTTGTCAGTCTTGGTCACTAAGGACTTTTGATATTTGCATGATCAGCTTTGGGCATTTAAGAGGCTTCCTTGCCTACGGCCCGCTTCTGCCCTAGGTCTGGAGACCTATCCTCGGGGATGGAGATGGCATCACTCCACTTTGACGGAGGTCCCTATTGCTGAGGGATTCACTCACACCTGTTTGCAGTTGGAGCTTTTGACTGCGAGTTCGATCACCTGGACGCCGTATACCTCTGAGTTTTTGACCATCGAATTCGAGGGAGGCGTCCCTACAGGTCGGGAGTTTGTTTTGTTGACCCGTAGAGTCCCTTTATTGACTGTGGGAGGCTGGGAGCTCTATCTTGGAGAGCGTGCCATTAGGAGCATTACGGAGGAGATCCGCATTCCCATTGCTCCTCCTGCTTGGCATCATTGGCCATTGACCATGCCATTGACAGATATCCCTATGAAGGGCATAGATGGCTTCGCCTTATCAGAGGGCCCTTACAGCCAGGAGGCATTTAGCAGTTGGTGGAGCCCTCGTACTATTAGAGCTCAGACTCGTGCTACCTAGTTCATGGCAGACATGGTGCCAGGGTCCGTGATGATGACAGATTGAATAGCTTACCTTAGAGAGCCTACTCATGCAAACTAGATAGCAGATCTGACCAGGGAGTTGGAGTAGGCCCGTTTCTTTATTAGGCATCTTGACCGAGATTAGTTAAAGGCATCTTCTTTTTACCCATCTAGCTCAGGAGCGGGTCCCTCTTCCGGTCCATTTAGTAGCAGCTATGTAGGGGCAGATCCTCCCTTATACCGCACAGATATGCCTGATAGCAGCTGTTTTGTATCCACCGAGGAGATGGAGCAGGTCGATCGCTTTGACACTAATGTCTTCGACTTCCTCTGATAGCTATTGGAGCTATTTTTTTTGGTCAGCCACTGTTTTGGCTATTTGGCAGTTGTGCCATCATTTTGATAGACCACTATATTAGTTGGGTGGTGGTGCCCCCATTTCCCTGTATTTTCCTTTCTGCTTTGTATTATCAGACAGGGATGATGTCCTGCAGTAGATAGTTTGTTGTAGATATTCATGATCTTTCCTATCTATCGCATCATGTTTATATTTGTCATTATGCATATATTATGTCATGTGTATGCATTCAGACAGCTGCGACTTGACTTAACCTTTGGATGGTCTTGTGGTACGGTGCTACAGATGACGTCGTCTGCGGTCAGCCGTATTGAGCATTCACCACCGTTTGAGGTGGCCACATCATTAAGGTCGTGGTATGAGAGCCTGCCCTACCCAGTCAGAGGGACAGTGGAACACATGCTGGGGCATTCGTTGGCCCTCGTAGATTTTTGGGAGCCATCTGGATTTGTTGATGGTATTTTACCCTTTTGGATATCTAAGAGACAGGTGTTCTGCTTCGGGTGGCATGAGTTGACGCTGACTCTCGAGGAGTACGAGCTATTTACTGGGTTATCTCTAGATTTGCCGTGTGCTCGTACGACTATTAGTGATATGAGGAGACCATTTACCCGTATGTTCGGTCTTCGTCAGAGCTTGATCAGGGACGAGATTGTATCTGGACACACGATCTCAATTGATTTCCTGATCGATCGATTTGGCGAGCTCGACAGCTATGATTGCCATGTCGGAGATTTTATTATTTTAGCAAAAGCATGGCATCTGGCCAGAGTAGACATTCTGCTGATATGTATTGTGGCATACGTCTACATACTGCTTCGCTTGGATTATTTGGACGTGGGATTAGTAGTTATGGTTCGGGCCCTTAGATAGAGTAGCACCATCGTCCCGATGATATTGGCTGAGACATTTAGATCCGCCACACATTGTAGTACCCATCCAGAGGGGTTTTTTAGGGGCAGCTCGGTCTTGCTGTATATATGGTTGATGTCCCATATACGATCGATTGGGTTCTTCAGGCCTCGGGGTTTTGCTTCACTCATGAGGCATCCACAGTTTACTCCTTTCAGCCAGCGGGGTGCATTAATGCAGAGTCATGGTTGGCATTTCTGTAGGATATTGAGCATCCGTTCTCGATCTTTCCATGCTCAGTGCTAGCGTCCCCGTATAGCTTTATCACCCATGCTTCTGGCCTGGATTATTTGCCCCTGGTGGGATTAAGGGGAGTGACTACCTATCATCCCCTGGCAGTCATGTATCAGTTCGATCAGTTTCAGAGTCTGCACCACTTTAAGGGGTCTGCTGATCAGAGGACATCGGCTTCTTCTATGTCGTCCACCGACTTGGTTAGAGTATATGAGTGTTGGACTCAGCGAGAGAGGGCTGATTTCTCTGGTAGCCATTCTCTGGAGTATTCTGCATGGTTGGAGGCAGAGATAGCAGTTGCAGCAGCAGAGCCTCATTTATCTTCGATTGTGGACTCTGACAAGGAGGAGCCTATGGAGGATCCGGATTCTCATACCGAGGAAGAGCTATTCACGGGTTTGATAGCGGCTCTAGTGGGTGATCCATCGATTATTCCTGCAGAGACGGATCCGGCTTTAGCGGACTCACTATTCAGGATAACCTTTGACCAAGATTCAGCTAGAGCGCAGATGTTGGCTGCCTTGTCTGGCAGAGATTTAGCTTTTGCTGAGAGAGATGGACTCAGGGTCGCTCTAGATGCTGGATTAATTAAGCGGGAGGAGCTCCGATCTGCTAGAGATGCAGCTGTTGTAGAGCGAGACGAGATCCGCTCGGCTAGAGACGCAACATATATTGAGATCGAGGAGGCTTTGATTTCTCGAGACGCAGCTTTTGCGGAGAGGGATGAGGCTATAGCTTCCCGTGATTTCCACATTACTAATAGTACTACTCTTCGATCTTACACTCATGGTTTGGTCACCGAGAGGAGTGCGTATATGGATGACCACAGTGCCACCTTGCAGATGACCGTGGAGGTATTGAGCAGTATGGAGGCTGAGTGGATTGCACTTACAGCTGCTCCCCCATCTTCAAGAGAGAGATGTCATGCTGGCATTTCTGACCCGCTTGTCCTTGGGTCCATAGACTAGCTTTATTTTTCCTGCACAGACTAGATCAGCCATTTTTATCATGTACAGGGCATTATGTATATATTAAATAGTGTTATATATCAAAGAAATATAGTTTTGATTTATTTCCCTGATTGGATATGTACTGTCATTGCTGAGTGATTACCACTTCTTTCATGACTCGCAGTTATAGATGTATCTTGAGCTTCTCCTTGATGGACTGACAGTTGAGATGTCAGGGAGTATCTCAGATGGGCCTGTTGACCAGGATAGCTTGATAGAATTTGGCTTCTATTTATCTTTGGTGTCTTAGAACTGGTCTTTTATTTATTTTTTATTTTTTTCTTGAAGGTCAAACCGCGCCGTAGATGGCTGCCTACGTACTCACTGGTTGAGAGAGATCAGGTCATTCATAGTTCAGGCTATTTGGTTGGAGAGAGGTTTGAAAAGTATTTATCTTGGGTTTTAAGTTTGGTTTGATGAGTTTTTGAGTTTTTTATTTGGTTTGACCGCACCAGAAATGGCTGCCTATATACTCCCGGATGTAAAGAGATCAGGTCATTCGTAGTTCCGGTTTTCTAGTGAAAAACCGAACCTGATTTGATTTGTAGGACCCAGATGTGGGTATGCATGTGTCTAAGACGTAGTACCTTTTGATGGTGTCTAAATTGATGAGTTGGGGAAATTCGTTCCCATCCATTTCTTGTAGTCTGATAGATCCCCCTGTCAACACCTCCTTGACAATGAAAGGGCCTTCCCAATTTGGGGCGAACTTTCCTTTGGCTTCATCCTAATTGGCTAGGACTTTCTTTAGCACCAAGTCATTTTCTTTGAATTGCTAAATTTGGGCCTTTTTTTTGTAGGATCTGGCAATCCTTTGCTGGTATAACTGTCCGTGGAAAATGGTTGTAACCATCTTTTCATCTATCAGGGACAGTTGATGATATCGGTCTTGCAACCACTGATCCTTGTCTATCTGAGCATCGACCAATACTCGCAAGGATTCCATCTCTACCTCTATGGGAAGTACTGCCTCCATGCCATAGACCAACGAATAGGGGGTAGCCCCAGTAGAGGTGCGCATTGACGTCCTGTATGCTAACAGGGTGAGAGGCAGCAGGTCAGGCCATTCCTTGTGATTGGCAGACATTTTCTGCATGATCTTCTTGATGTTTTTATTAGCCGCTTCGACTGCACCGTTCATCTTGGGCCGATAGATGACGGAATTTAAATGCTTGATGTGGAACTTACTGCACAATTCTTTCATCATTTGATTGTTCAGGTTCTTGGCGTTGTTTGATACGATCACCTCCGGTTGTCTATATCAACAGACGATATTGTTTCTGATAACACTAATGATTACCTCTTTTGTGACTTTGGGAAAGGGGGCTGCTTCAACCCATTTGGTGAAGTAATCGATCATGGTAAAAATGAATCGATGACCATTGCTGGCTTTTGGTTCCACTGGACCTATTACATCCATTCCCTATACGAAGAAAGGCCATGGTGAACTCATGTTGTGTAGCTAATTCGGAGGAGCGTGTATGGCATTTCCATGTATTTGGCATTGAAAACATCTCTTAACGTGATCGTCGCATTCAGCCTTAAGAGAGATCCAATAATGGCCTGTTCTGATTATCTTCTTGGCAAGCAGATGACCGCTCATGTGTGGACCACAGACTCCACCGTGGATTTCATCCATAAGTCTTTGGGCTTGCTCTTTGTCGAGGCATCTTAACAGGCCTATTCCAGCATCCTTTTTGTACAGTGTATCTTCGCTCAAATAGAACTTCATGGCCATTTTGTGAATCCGCTTTCGCTTGGATTGACTTGCCTCAGCTGGTGTGGATCCATCACGGAGATATTCCGTGATGTCTTGATACCAAGGCTGCTTGACATGAGGTATTTCATCTGATACTTCTCCAATGTAACTCCCATATGTTGTGGCTTTCTGAATTGTGAACTTGATGTTGGGAAAGCCACTCTTATCGGATATGCAGATTCATGAAGCCAACATTGCCAATGAATCAGCGAAGTCATTCCGACCCTGAGGAATATGAACGAAGGTTATATCTTCGAATTCCTGGGATATTTTGAGGACCTGACGATGATAGGGCAGCAAATGCAGTTCTTTGGTGAGATACGCGCTGGTGGTTTATTTGATGACCAGCTCGGAATCTTTGAAGACGAGTAGGTGTTTGATAGACATGGATTGGGCTAATTTCAACCCCATTATATAGCCTTCGTACTCCGCCTTGTTGTTGGTGTTGCCAAATTAAAGTTTGGTAGCCACAGGATACTGCTTTCCTGCACCAGAGACGAGGACTGCCCCAGCTCCGGCACCTTCAATGTTTACCGCTCCGTCGAAATACATTTTCCATGGTTGGACTGTATTCTCGGACTGGAGTTATTAAATTATCATAATCCCATCATCTGGGAAATATGTCTCCACAGGCTCAACCCACCTGAAGGCGCTTCAGCTAATTGATCTGCAATGCCTTGACCCTTGATTGATTTTTGAGTCACGTAGACAATGTTGAATTGCTGTAAGATCAACTTCCATTTGGACAGTCGACAATTTAGCATTGGTTTGTTGAATACGTACTTGAGTGGATCCATGAGGGATATGAGGTAGGTCGTGTGCCCATACAAATAGTGTTGCAACCTCATGGTGGCCCACGCTAATGCACAACATGTCTTCTCGATCAGGGTGTATTTCTGTTCACCACTGCTGAATCTTTTGCTGATGTAGTAGATAGCTCTTTCTTTACTACTATCATCCTTATGCCCAAACATGCAGCCCATTGCATTGTTATTGACGGACAAGTACATGAACATGGGAACTCCATCCCTTGGGGGTACCAAAACAGGTGCTTCAGTCAGCTGCTTCTTGATGGCAAGGAATGCTTGTTGACAATCCTCATTCTATTTGGTGGAGGAATTATTCCTTAACAGCTTGAAGATGGGTTCACAAGTTGTTGTGAGTTAGAAAATAAATCGGCTTATGAAGTTGATCCTTCCCAGGAATTCCCGTATCTCCTTCTTTGTACGAGGTACGGGCATTTCAATAATGGCTTTGATCTTGGCAGGGTCGAGCTCGATGCCCCGATTGCTCACCAGGAATCCTAACAGCTTGCCTGCTTTGACACCAAAAGCACATTTGGCAGGATTTAGCTTGAGGTTATACTTGCGTAACCTGTTGAACATCTTTCTGAGATGGTCAATGTGATCATCCTCCCTCCGGGATTTGATGATGATATCGTCGACATAGACCTCTATTTCTTTGTGCATCATGTCATGAAAGAGGGCCATCATGGCTTGCTGATATGTGGCTCCGGCATTGATGAGGCCGAAGGATAGTCGTCTATACCAGAAGGTTCCCCAGGGAGTGATAAAAGCTATTTTCTCTCGGTCCTCTTCAGCAACCATTATTTGATGATAACCAGCAAAGTAATCCACGAAGGAATGCATACCATACTGCGCAGTATTGTCGATCAGGATGTGGATTAAAGGTACCGGGAAATTATTCTTGAGACAGGCTTTGTTCAAATCCCTGTAATCTACGCAGACTCGTACCTTCCCTCCGGGCTTAGGTACGGGAACTATGTTTGACAACCATTCTGGGTATGTTGATACCATGATGATTTCGGCTTTGAATTGTTTAATAATTTCTTCTTTGACTTTCAGATTCCATTCAGGTTTCAATCGCCTAAGCTTTTGCTTGACTGGTTTGAATCTATCTTTTATGGGCATTCAATGAATGACAATATCAGTGGATAAGCCAATCATGTCTTCATGTGACCATGCAAATACATCCTGGTACTGTTTTATGAGTTTGATCAGGTTGACTTTTTGATTGGGTGTGAGGTCTGAACCTATTTGGATTTCTTTGATATTTTCGGAGGTTCCTATGTTGATGGTGGTGGTTTGGTCGAGGTTTGGTTTGGGTTTGTCTTCGACCCATTCTTTGATCTCCTCGGGCACCTCATAGTCATCTTCCTCCTCTTGATCAATATCTATCAAGTCGAAGTTCAGTTCTACATCAAAGTCGTAGTCATTTTGATAGGTTGGCATCTCATCAGCAGAGACACCCACATCCAATGCTTAGGTCCTGAAAACAAAAATGCTTTTATTAATATATACAACTGCTTAAATATACATGGCATTTTCAACGCATGACAAAAGTTACTGCTATAGCTGTGCAAGCAAATGTAAGCAGTAAATGAAAGCATGATTAAAGGGCAAATGTACTTTCTGCCCCTTTACCCTTTTCGACCGAGGTAAGGGACACTGCTCCAGTTGTCCAAGGTCATATCTTCATGAACCGGGAGGATCAGGGATTTATGATTATCTATCTCGTCTTGGATGATGACCAAGACATCCTTTATAATAAGGTCGGGGCTTTTCTTTGAACTGCTCCCTTCTCCCTTCTTGATGCGAGGAATTTGAACTTGATCCTCATCGTCGCTGTCTGGGAGTTAGTCATTCATGCCCTCGTAGTTGATAATAACCCTCATGTTAGCGAATGGGTCTCATCCTTCGTACAAGATCTTTTCTTTTCCCTTTTCGCTGTCTGCCTCAGGCTTGAGGGCTTTTCTTTCATGGACATGTGTGATTGAAGGAAATAGTATGGCTGATACTGCAGTCGGGATTTTCCTCGTAGGTTTCACCCATTCGGCATTTGTGAGGTTTGGCAGCAGAATTGTGGAGGCATGAGCCTTGGGATGTTTATGTGGGTTTCGGCGGCTTGACCAGGATGAATATCCCAATCCTGCTCTCCCAGTCTGACTTGGGATTTGAACTGGCATCTTTATACCTTGCTTATCCTTTCCCAACCCTTCTCCAGGTTGGAAACCCGAAGATACCATTTCTTGCCCCCACTGTCATTACTTTGGTGGAGACTTTATGCTTTAGGGCTGGTGCCCCGATAGGTAGATACTGAGTATCGCTCACCTCTAGAGCTTGAAAACTGGCAGGCTCAATCCCCGCATCCAGGATGATCACTGGCATATCCCCATGTATGTAGGTAGGGTATTTTGGTTCGGCATTCACTGTGATGAGGCTGCCGTTGATAATGTACTTGAGTTGTTGATGGAGGGTGGATGACACTGCCTCTGCCATGTGGATCCAGGGTCTGCCCAGCAATAAGTTGTATCCGGTGGCGACGTTGAGAACCTGGAAAGATACGTAGAAAGTGTGTGGGCCAATCTCTAGAGGAAGCTTTATTTCCCCCATAGCCTGTCGGTGAGATCCATCGAAGGCCCGAATGACCATATGACTGGTTTTGATCCGGTTCGGATTGATCTTCATCCTTTCTAAAGTATCATATGGACAAATGTTGAGGGATGATCCTCCAGCGACGAGCACACCTTTGATCACATATCCGGAGGACATTACAGCTATATGCAAGGACTTGTGGTGGCCCGTTCCTTTTGCCGGGATATCATCGTCAGTGAAAGATATCACATTGCTGTTAAAGATGTGCTCTATCATGTGAAGGAATTTCTCGGTGTCCACTATATGTGGTAACTGAGCTTCTTCTAGTACTTTGATCAGAATGTTGCGATGATCCTCTAAGGATAGGACCAAGTCGAGCATGGACACTTGTTTAGGTGCGTCCTCCAAGCTTTGCACTATATTGATTTCATAATGTCCCATCTGTTTGAGGAACTCTTTGATTTTCTCTTTAACCACCTTCTCTTTTGCTTTGATGACTGGTTTGATTACCCTCTGAGGTAAGTATAATGGATTGTCCTTCGGCACAACGGTAATGTTATTTGAAGTGGAGCCTTCATTGTTCTCGTAGTTCTATGGGACCTTCTTCAGACTGATGATTGGATACTGAGGTCTAAAAGGCAAGATTAGAGGCTGAGGTGCAGCCACCTTCACAGGATTTTGTATTTCTTGAACCCCTTCCCCTCTCAGTACCAAGGGTGTGAGGATTGACTCCTTATCGCAGGATATGACAGCCACTGTGTTCTGGTTCCATACAGTAGGGATCCAAAGAGTGTCATTGTCTGGGAGATCAAGGATTTGATTTCCCTTTATCATGTCCCCATTTTTGATCATGTCTTGAATCAGGTTACGAAGTGCCCAGCAATCCTCAGTATCATGGTCGGGTGAATTGGAATGGTACTGACATATTTGGTCAGGTTTGAATTTTCTGGCTCGAGGGTTCAATGGAGGTAACAAGTCTGCAACCATTCCTTCGTTGATTAGCATTTGACGGATTTCTTCCATTGATTGATTTAGGTTGGTGAAGTTCCTCTGAAATAGGAATTTCCCATCAGATCAGAGATTCTCTTCTTCGGCCACCCTATTGGCCCAAAGATCATTCTCATTAGACTGGTATTGATTTCTCGGGGAAGTGATCTCTAGTGTGGGAGGATGATTGACAATGGACTGGTTGATTTGTTTCACCATACTCCTAGTGAGCTGATGCTGGTAAACGATCAGTTCTGCTAACTGCTCGATTTGTTCCTTGAGAGAATTTATTTCTTTCTCTATCAGGAATAGCCTTTCAAAAACTTCCCAACTATTTGGGTTGGTGTTGTTGGATTGAATTGATTCTCCCACATAACGGAGGTAATTGGATCCTTTTCCATTTGTGGTGCTGATCATATTGGCATTCTCCTCTTTATGCTGTGGCAGAGGATTGTCCTGCACATGGGATTGCTCAGGCTTTGTGACAACAATTTCTTCGTTGTCAATCAAGTCTTGTATTTTGTGCTTGAGAGACCAACAGCCTTGGGTATCATGGCCTGGAGATCCAGAGTGATAAGCACACTTCTTGCTTGAGTCAAAATTCTGACCATTAGTGCTGGTTAGTGGAAGGAGTTGGACAATCTTCTTCTGGGCTGTCAGAAGTTTGAATATGTTTTCAAGTGAATCCCCTAGAGGGGTGATGTAGCGCCCCCAAATCCGGGTCCCCAGAACCTCGGACCTGGTACGTTACGATACATCATTTCTCTAACTATTGCGGAAGATATAAACATAAATTGTTTATACAATAACTTTTACAGCATAATTTCCAAGGTCTGTAACCTTAACTTAATACCTGCATTCAATATCCTACACGACATACAATGTCATTTGTATGCTATACTATTGCCATTTTAACTGTATAATAATTCCATCCTGGAACTTATCTTTGCCTTTGACAATGTTCGAAGTTTCTTCTTTAATCTGAAATGTTTATCATGATATAGCAAGGGTGAGCAACAAGTTTGCCCAACAAGTTTAAGTTCAAATGAAGATATATCATGATTGAAAAGAATAATAAGCTGACGAACTTTCAACAATATAAGAATTGTGAAAGAACATGAATCAATAATGCTGAATAGCCAACAATGAACATGAATAAATTCAACTGAACAATATGGTAATGAAGGTGATCAACCTTTCATACCTGATGAACATATATAACATGCACAACATGCGAATCAATAAATCATAGATGTGATATAATCAACAATGATTAATCACGAACAAGCTTTACAATAACAACTTGAATTTGAGTTAGAGAAACTTGCTCAATAAAAGTATAGTGTAGGAACTTGCCTGTATCGTCGATTACTGCTACGCAATCTAATTTAATCGCTTTATTGAAAAGACCTATCAGTTATAAGACTCATCGTTCAATTAGTATAACATACTTATCTCATAATACTATTACTTTAAAAGTAAACCATCTAACACTTAACCACATAGTCAAATATTAGATATCCTTAATACCATACTTATTTACAAGTCTAAACCTAGCACACATCGAGTCTTTAATAGTATTCAATATAGTATACTGAGTGGTTTCCCACAAACCACTAACAAATTAGTTTTCGTCTCGTCTACACTATTTTCACAGTGAGTTAGATTGATTACTAATTCGTAGATACCTTCCCCATATGAAGGAGGTGTTTAGCCCAGCTACTATACATCAACCATTAAAGGGTACGATTGTACTACCTTAGACTTAACACTACTGTATCATATAACTTGTGAATTAACACTTAGTCTTTCATTTTATAAGTCCTTTATAATTTAGTAAGCCGAATTCCTAATCCAGCAACCTAAATTGAAATTGAACTATAATCCAGCAACCTGGATTCACACAATCCCACAATCCAGCAACCTGGATTCAAACTAACATCCAATCCAGCAAGCCTGGATTCAACTGGCATTTAATCCAGTAACCTAGATTATCCAAACAGATCATTCCAGCAACTTGATGGCCAATCCAGCAAACCAGATTGCAATCCAGCAACCTTATGGCTAATCCAGCAAACTGGATTCTCCTTTTTTTTAACCAAATCATCTTATTATTTTTTTTTATCTTTTGTACACACATAAATACATGTATTCCATACACAAAAATAATTTTTCAGGAACTTTTCAATTTACTTTAGTATTTTTCAAAAATTCATTTCTAGTTAATTCCTTAAGAAATTAGCTACCTCACGCTTAACTCCAAAAATTCCCAACTCTTTGCGGGATCTTACACATGTTACCGTGAGCCTCCAGTTTAAATTTCGTGGCCATCGGAGTTATAGAAATCCGGTTATAGCAATTTTTGTCGGAAAAACATAAATATTAAAATGGTCATAACTTCCTCAATTTAAGTCGGAATGAGTTCTTTTTTGGACACAAGCTACTTTATAATATATATTTTGATGTCCCAAAAAATTGGAATTTATTTCATAAATTAAGTGGATGAAACTGCCCTTACAATTTTCGAACAGATTGCTTTTTGGGTTTTTCAGATTTTTTCTACTTTGCTAAAAACTGTCCAGACGGTAATCTACATGGAATTTTTCAGTGATTCCACTTCAAAAAGTTAGAAGACTCATAGATCTAACTCCAAAAATTGACCACACTCAAAAATTCAAAATACAATGAGAGATATGGTCATTTTAATTTCAGGTTCTATTTTCCCCAAAAATAGGTTTTCTCACTCTTAGGTTTTCTAAGAAATCTTCCATGATTTATTGATTCATCAAACATCAACCATCATAAACTATCATAGCACATACTAATACACCTTAAGCTCATGGATCTATCATGATCTATTATCTATTACACCAAACATATACCAAATCCAAGCAAACATAATTTATGCTAAGAAAATCAAGATTTTCTAACTTTTAAAACATAGTTTCCTTTTTCTTGTTTTTGATCTAACTTTTGATCATCAAAAGTAATAAATCTACACATAACATACTTATATATATGTAGATCTAAGGTTTTGGAGTTTTAAAACCTTAGATCCAAGTTTTAATTGAAAATAATCCACACAAATGCATACAATAGTTAGATATTATACCCTTGTTCAAGATCTTCCTTCTTCTTCTTCCTAGTTTGATTATGGGACTTGGAAATTTTGTAAAAGATCTCTCTCTCTCTCTCCCTCTCTCTCTCTCTCTCTCTCTCTCTCTCTCTCTCTCTTCCTCATGGCTGCCGAACTCCCCCTTTCCCTCTCTCTCTCTTAGTTTTCTTTTGCTTAGATAACAAGAAAGGAGAGAAATGAAATGAAAAAGAAAGAAAATAGCTTTTGTTGGAAAAGTGTAGAGATATAAGATATGTAAGTAGAATAATTACCCAAAATCTCACTCCTTCACTCTATCATGTTGCTTTTGCTTGTCAACTTGGATTGCTTGTAACTTTGGTTAAGGTGAGTGGCTTGGTTACAAAGTGACACATAAGGTGAGTTGGTAGGGTTAGGTAGGATTTGGTAAATAAAATGATGAGCTCACATGCTCTCCTTTCTCTTCCTCCTTACTTGACCGAACTTGCCCCTTTATTCTCCTAATTTGGTTTGTTTTTATTGCTTTATCTAATATATCAAATGTCCAAAATGTCTCTTAACTAGTGGGCTAAGAATTGGCCTTTGAATTTAATTCTTTTGGGCTTACTAATAAAATAGTTGGGCTATGTAAATTAACATAGTCCACTAATTTTAATTATATCCTACCCTAATTATTTAATTAGGATTTCTATTCACTCAATTGTAATTTAATTCTCTACTCAAATATATTTAATTACTTAACCCAATTAGACTTGCTTTAATAAAATTAATTAATTGAGATAATAAACTTAATCTCTTAGGTTAGTAAAAATTTTAAATACTAACATCATTTCCTATTATAACCCTTAGGTTATTTAATTTTCATATCTAATATATATATTAGGTTACAAGACTTTATTCTTCATTCTCTTTATATGTTAAATAAATATATAAAAAATACACAAAACCATATAAGTCCTTCACAAAATTTTTAAATCCATACTCTATTTCCAGTCTAGGTCTTATTATTTAACCTTTATTTAATCATTTAAAATCTTATAAATTCTCGGGTTGTCACATGTGAAATTTCTTCGTCGCATGGCCTCCATATTTTTCTAGAATGGAGGATTTAAAGGCTATGCTGGATTTTGAAAAGGGGTATAGTTCCTCCTTTGAGTGGGCATACTGTTTGACTAGTCCCTTTGATTTTGTCCTTGTAAGACCAAAGAGACTTCTTTGTCTTCGAGGATTACTCCCGTAATTTTCAGACTGGATATGCTCAGCGACAGCTTCGAAGGCGATCAGATCTTTTATCTTCCCGGATTTGAGCCCCAATTCGGCCATTTCGCCATGTTTGATCATTTCAGAGAATGGTTTTCCTATGCCTGCTAGGACCCTCTCATAATAAGACGCTTCTTGGATGTCGATGAAGGTCATGACTATTTCAGATTCAGTCATGGCTGGGGTGACTTGTGCTGCGACCCATCTCCATCGCTGGTCATATTCCTTGAATGATTCAGGGTTATTCTTCCTGATCTTGGTAATTTGGTATCTGTCTGGAGCCAACTGAGATTAGAAGTTGTATTGACCAAGGAAGGCATGGGCCAATTTTTCCCAATTGTGGATTTTGGAGTTGTCCAGACGGGCATACCATGCTCTGGCTTCTCCAGTCAGACTCTTTCAAAATAGCTGCATTCGAAGCTTCTCATCCTCTGCATAGGATTCGAGTTCTCCGATGAATACTTTCAAGTGTGTGTAAGGATCTCCCATTCCATCATACTTCTCGAAGTCAGGAGTTTTAAATTTTTCGGGATAACGAGCCCCTAGGGAATATATAGAGGTCTGAGTAATTGACACTACCGAATGCCCTAATCCCTTTGATTGACTGGAGAGATTCCTTCATTTATTGTACTTTCTTCATAATGTTACCAGCTTCCTGTTCTTTGACTAGGGGGGGTGATTTTAGGGGTTTTGTTGGTCGTGTTCTGGTTCTGTGGTCTAGGAATTTGAGTTTCGGCCATTTCAGTCTCTTGACCGCTAGCACTACCACCAGATGTTCCTAGTTCTGTGTGAGCTTGAGACTGTTTCCCTTTAAGGGCCTTACTTTGTTCTCAAAGAAAATTGGCTAACTCGGCTATCTGATTTTCAGACCTTCGAACTCTTCCCTGGATACCGGGATAGATTCTGGTTGAGCACTAAAAGCCATCTCCGTGGATGGACTGGGTGCTTTAGGTTTAGACCTAGTAACAGGACCAATTTTTACCTACAACAAAATGTAGGCGTGTCAATTCTCTGATGTAGGTAAGGACAGGATGCATGATGTGTTTTTTAGAATTTATCCTGAAAAATCGAGGTTAGTTGTTTTGATGGCAGGATGACATGGTATTTTGACAGGGAAAGTAAATCTTTCATTATGATATTTACATTGTGCTCCTCGATAATTGGAGACTTAACATGGAATTGAAACATGAAGGCATGAAAAAGCTTCCCTTCAGATTTGGTTAATCAGAGGCTGACCTATCTTAGGTTACTCTCGCGGTTTTTGTTTCGGCATGAAGGCTCCCAGATCATCGCAATCTACTAGAGGGGAAATTAATTTGATCTTTTAACTGGAGCGAATCTGGGTGGTGCATTTTCATGAGCCCCAGAGACTTAGTCGTCCCCAGAGACATTACTTATCACCGACCGGGTTTTCCTCCTTGTGAGAAGGACACACAACATACATTCACATACATCGTGCCTCACCGTTGTGCATATGATGACATGGGTGCGAAGCACTAAATATGGGTGCGAAGCACTAAAAAGTAGAAAAGCATTCATTCACATTCATTCAATGTAAAGACGCAGCATTCATACATTCAATAAAGACGCAGCATTCACTCATTTATTGATTGTGGAGACGCAAAATTTCATGCATTCAATAGTTTTGAAAGGAAAATATTTGAAAAGATTTGAAAGCGGCCTAAGCCCTCTACTGTCCCCAGCAGAGTCGCCACCTGTCGACGTTGGTTTAAGAATTCGCTGGTCGGGTTACAACCCGGGTCTTTTAATCTCTTTTTCTAAGTTCTCTCTACCCTCACTCTTTTTATTTAGGAAAAAGGTTTTGAAGGGTTTTTTAGGAAAAAGGCCAACATGTATCATGTCGACGATTTGAACGTTTTATAGAGTCGCTAGTTGGTAGATTTGAAATGGTTGTACCAACTCAATCGAGTTTTGTTTGAAAGAGGCCTAATTGCTGGACACTGTGGAAACTTGATCTTTGAAAACAAAATTTTGAGCTTGGGGACTTGGTTAAGTGTGGGGAAGGTGTTAGGCACCCCCACGACTCCCGTGTAAACACGGTACCACATCTTTTCAATATTTTCCTTTAAAACTGGAACGCATGAGTGAATGCTGTTTGATAATTGGGCCTATTAATTTGATTGATTGAAAGTAGTGCTTTGCTTCGTTGAACGAAGGGTTTGATTTGATTTGAAAATCAGTCTTTGATTTGATTTGCAAAAGCATTTAATTTGATTTTCTTTGAAAAGCTTTTATTTTGATTGATTTGAAAATGATGTTTTGAAAACTGGTTTATCAAACCCTTATGCTGCCAGAGGAATTGAAGCCTGTTGATACTTCCAATTTTATCTTTATAGCCTTAAGGCTGCATATGAATGGTGATTTATCGGGCTGCGAAGCATCCTCGACCACAGAATATACAAGTGTCGGTCTCCTCATGGGTATGAAAACCATCGGAGGGACGCTGACACGACAACCAACATAATTTTTTTAATTATATTGAGACCTTAAATCCGGATAACCGTTTTAAGGTCTGTTTACATGTACATTTTTTGTAGAAAAACTAGCAGGGTACATTTGTAAAATAGAGTTTGTCCATCATGGGAATCAGATTTCGATCGTTTTGATTGTGAATCCCACGATTCCTAGGCTCACATATAAGTAGCCAAAACCTACACAGTTCAAATTTGTACAGAAACAGATATATATCCCAAAATTGCCAGAACCGAGGATTCATTCAGTAAATCTCGGTCCGTATGGCCAAAGCGTCTCGTTCTCAATAGATAGCGATCTAAGGGACGCGAGGTTGCTTTTGAAGCTAAAACTAGAAAGAAAGCTAGATTTAAGAAAATCTCAGCCATTCTAGCTTCCCTGTTCAGTCTGGATGTTTTGAACCGTTTGAAAACTAGAATTGGTGAGATTTAAATAAATCTAGTCCGCCTGCAGATATGTCAGTGCCAATTCATATAAAATAAATATTTAAAGCAGCAGTTGAATAGAAAGCGAGTAAAGTAATATATATATATATATATATATATATATATATATATATATATACAAATCTATATAAAAGCTGTAAAGGGCAATGGATTTTCACGCCGATGCCCGGACTGGAATTGAAATATATATATATATATATATATTGACAGAAACGTATTCAACCAAGGCTGGGAAGAGGACCAGTAATGGTGAAGGCTGCTTATATATGCATAAATATATATAAAAGCAGTAAAAAGGCCACAGAATGATCCAGGCCGAACTGGAATGTAAATATACAGAAAAGTAGTCAACCAGGGACTGGAAAGATAACCCAGTAATGGTGAAGTGTGCAAAAATAGTATAAAGGCCACGAAATAATCTAGGCCGGACTGGAATGTAAATTGCAGAAAAGTAGTCAACTAGTGACTGGGGAAAGCACCCAGTATGGCGAAGAGTGCAAAAGTAGTATAAAGGGCGATGGGTTTTCACTCCAGTGCCCGGACTAAATTGAAATATATATATATATATATATATATATATATTGACAGAAATGTAGTCAACCAAGACTGGTACGAGAACCAGTGATGGTGAAAATCGCTTATATATGTGTAAATATATATAAAAGCAGTAAACTACCTCAGATTTGATATCCGGGCTTGACAGAATTGAAATGTTAGTATATATACAGTTAAATATATATATAAAAAAGCCAAACCTGGACTGGGAAGATAACCTACTCCGGCGAAGTTGCCAGAACATGTGTGCTAGTGCATTGAAGCTGCTGGAGCTGACGGATCGTCAATTCGAGTTGTAGAAATGCCAGAAAATCATTTTATGTCCAAAAATGTAACAAATTTTGATGAAAACGGCCACGGAACTAAGTTTCGGGCACTTTTAGGAAATGAAACTTAACGTGCAAGTGTATAAAAGTACGAAGAAGTAATATTCACTTTCTGATCGTGAAAATACTTATAATTGGGCTACTACACGGGCTTTTTGCCAAATCGTAGGCTCTATACGTCTAAATCTACTGGTTATTTTTTGATATGTGATATTATATGGGTATATCTACGTGTTAGAGTGAAAATATTTGGATTTGGAAGAGGTGTAAAAGTCAGAAAATTGAACTGGGAGAGCTTCGCTGCGTTTTCAGTTTATAAAATGAAGGGGGGCACCTTTATTTATAGGCCAGGGAGCCTCCACTCTACCTGCTGCAGCCGCAGGTAGAGCTACGGCTCCCCTAATGGGGCCCGCAGTGTCGGGTTCTGTCATCTTGAAGTATGTGCACTCCGGATAACGCGCAGTCAAAGTCGAAACTTTTTAACTTTTGATCGGAGCGTCTGTTTGAGGCATACCTTTTTGAAAAGCCCTCACCGAGAGTGTCGCAATGACATAGGATAAAACATTTTCCAGGTCCAAGAAGATAGGTTCATAACCAGGTCTTCGATTCCCTGCAGTTTATCCGTTGAGCTGTCTTGCACTGTTTGCACTCGGGATCGTCGTTATGGTTCATTCTGACTTCGATGGAATCAATTCGACTTGAGTTTGACCAAATCAACAGAGAGTTGATAAAATGACCATTTTTCCCCTCCTAGGGTGGTCCTTGGTGGATCTGGCTTCCCAGGGTTATCTCTGGGGCTGAACTGCACTTCCCAGATTGATGCCGGGGCTGATCTGTACTTCCTGGGCTGAGATCGGGGATGATTTGACAAGTTTTAGGTTGATGTCAAGGTTGACCTGTACCTCCCAGGTTGATGCCAGGGATTACTTGTCGGCCCGATATTGTGATCGAGATTGATCGGTATCTCCCGGGTTTCTGTCGGGGCTGATTTGTACCTCTCGGGTTGCTGTCGAGGCTGATTTATACCTCTTAGGTTGCTGTCGAGGCTAATTTAAAGGCCCAATAATGAGATCGGGGTTTGAATTGATAGTCTGATCGAAGACCGGGGTTGGTATGATAGCCCGATATTGAGATCGGGGTTGATCTGACTGTCTGATTGGAGATCGGAGCTAGATAGACGGTCCGATTAATGATCGGAGCTGGATAGACGGTCCGATTAGAGATCAGAGCTAGATAGCCTATCCGAGTGATGATCGGAGCTGGATTGAAGGTTTGATTGGAGATCAGAGCTGGATAGACGGTCCGATTAGAGATCAAAGATGGATAGACGGTCCAATTGGAGATCGGAGATGGATAGACGGTTCGATTGGAGATAGGAGCTGGTTAGACGGTCTGATTAGAGATCGGAGCTAGATAGACGGTCCGATTAAAGACCAGAGCAGGATAGACGGTCCGATTAGAGATCGAAGCTGGATAGACGGTCCGATTAGAGATCAGAGCTGGAGTAACGACATTGGGGATTGGATTTGGGTTTATCGATATCGGGGATCAGATTTCGGTCTACCGATATTGGGGATCGAATTTGACTAAATGACCAGCATTGGTGGCCGAATTTGGACTGGAAGCCCGGTATCGGTACCGGGGTTGATTTAATTGATCGCTTTGCCCTCCTACAGTGTTAGTATTGGGGTAAGAAAAATTTCGAGTGTCTACACCGGGCAATCAGTTCAACCCCGGTCTCAATACCGGGCCATCAGTTCAATCCCGGTCTCAATACCGGGTAGTCAAATCAACCTCAGTCTCAACTGGGAGGTACAGGTCAGCCCCGATCTCAACTCGGGAGGAACTGGTCAGTCCTGATCTCAACCCTGGAGGTATAGCTCAGCCTCGATCTCAACCAAGGAGGTACAGTTCAGCCCCGGCCTCAACCCGGGATGGTATAGGTCAGCCCCGGTCTCAACCCGGGAGGTACAGGTAAGCATCGATCTCAACCCGGGAGGTACTGGTCAGCACTGGTCTCAACCCAGGAGGCACAAGTCAGCCCCAGTCTCAACCCGGGAGGTACAGGTCAGTCCCGGTCTCAATTGGGAGGTACAGGTTAGCCCCAGTTTCAACCCGGGAGGTACAGGTCATCCCCGATCTCAACCCAGGAGGTACAGGTCAGCTCCGGTCTCAACCCTGGAGGTACAGGTCAGCCCCGGTCTCATCCCGGGAGGTATAGGTCAGCCCCAGTCTCAACCCGGGAGGTACAGGTTAGCCCCGATCTTAACTCGGGAGGTACAAATCAGCCCCTGACCTCAACCCGGGAAGTATATGTCAGCCCGGGTCTCAACCTGGGAGGTATAGGTCAGCCCCGGTCTGAACCTGGGAGGTACAGCTCAGCCTCGATCTCAACCCGGGAGGTACAGGTCAGTCCCAGTCTTAACTCGGGAGGTACAGGTCAACCCCGGTCTCAACCGGGAGGTACAGGTCAGCCCCGGTCTCAACCCGGGAGGTACAGGTCATCCCCGGTCTCAACCCGGGAGGTACAAGTCAGCCTCGGTCTTAACCCAGGAGGTACAGGTCAGCCTCGGTCTCAACCTGAGAGGTACAGGTCAGCCCCGATCTCAACCCTGGAGGCATAGGTCAGCCCCGATCTTAACCCGGGAGGTATAGGTTAGCCCCGATCTTAACCCGAGAGGTGTAGGTGGTGTAGGTCATCCCCGGTCTCAACCCGGGAAGTCAGGTCAACATTAAGAACAAACCTGAAGCTCCACAACATCTTCAGAGGAAAACCTGGAACCACCAAGTCAGCCTCAGAGACAACACTGAGGACAAATAGACTCGAATGGGATCCAAGTCTTGGAAACAACCCCCGGAAGTCAATCGAAGGCCATGCCGACAATAAGGCACCCCTAGGAGGGGCAAAATAGTCATTTTACCAACTCTAAGCCGATTTGGTTAAACTCAAGCTGAATTGATGCCACCAAGGTTAGAACAAACCATAACAATGATCCCGAGTGCAAACAGCGCAAGACAGTTCGACGGACAAACTGTGGGGAATCGAAGACCTGGTTATGAACCCGTCTTCTTGGACCCAGAAAATGTTTTATCCCATGTCATTGTGACATTCTTGGCGAGGGAACCCGGCACATGGGCCCTACCAGGAGAGCCTGACCTCTACCTACGGCAGCAGAAATATATATGAGGGCACCCCCCCTCATTTTTATAATTCCAAAACGCTCCAAACCTCTGCCTGTTTGGTTTTTTGTCTAATTTCTTTTCTTCCAAACCCAAATTTTTTCACTCTAACACGTAGATATACCCACATACTACCACATATCAGAAAATAACCGGTAGATTTGGACGTTTAAAGCCTACGATTTGGCAAAAAGCCCGTGTAGCAGTCCATTGTGAGTATTTTTACGATCAGCAAGTTTGTACTACTTCTTCGTACTTTTATACACTTGCACGTTATGTTTCATTTTCTAAATATGCCCGAAACTCAGTTCTGTGTCCGTTTTTGTCAACTTTTGGTATATTTTTGTACATAAACGCATTTTCTGGCATTTCTACAACTCAGATTGACGATCCGTCGCTTCCAGTAGCTTTGACATACTTGCATCTTCGCTTTAAGCAACTTCGCCGGACTGGGTTATCTTCCCAGTCCGGGTCTGGCTTTTTTTGTGTTAATTAACTGTATATATACTAACTTTTTAATTCTGTCAAGCCCTGATGTCAAATCCTAGGTAGTTTACCGCTTTTATATATATTTATGCATATATAAGCAACTTTCACCACCACTAGGTTCTCTTCCCAGTCTTGGTTAACTATATTTCTGTCTATATATATATATATATTTATATTTCAGTTCGGCCTAGATTATTCTGTGGCCTTTTTACTGCTTTTATATATAAATATGCATATATAAGCAATCTTCACCACCACTGGATTATCTTCCCAGTCTTAGTTGACTACTTTTCTGTACAATTATATTTTAGTTCGACTTGGATTATTCTGTGGCCTTTTTACTACTTTTATATATAAATATGCATATATAAGCAGCCTTCACCACCACTGGGTTATCTTCGCAGTCTTGGTTGACTACTTTTCTGTCAATATATATATATATATATATATATATATATTTCAATTTCAGTCCGGGCATAGGAGTGAAAACCCATCGCCCTTTTTAATGTTTTTTTATATATATTTCAATTCTGTCCAGCCTGGATCATTCCGTGGCTTTTATACAGCTTTTATAAATATATATATATATATATATATATATATATATATATTAATTTCAGTCCGGGCATCGGTGTGAAAATTCATCGCCCTTTACAACTTTCGTATATATAACTGTATATATATTGCTTTACTTGCTTTATTAAATTATTGCTTTAAATATTCATTTGATATGAATCGGCACTGACATATATGCAGGCGAACTAGATTTATTTAAATCTCGCCAATTCTAGCTTTCAAACGGTTCAAAATTGGTACAGACTGAACCAGGGAGCTAGAATGGTTGAGATTTATTTAAATCTAGCATTTTTCTAGTTTCAGTTACAAAAGCAACCTCGCGTTCCTTCGATCGCTATCTAGTGGGAACGAGACGCTTCGACCAAGTGCGAACCAGGATTTACTGATTGAATCCTCAGTTCTTGAGACATTTGGGATATATATCTGTTTCTGTACAAATTTGAACATGTGTGCAGGTTTATTGGCTACTCATATGTGAGCTTAGGAATCATGGGATTTATGATCAAACTAATCAGAATTTGATTCCCATAATAGACAAACTCCACTTTACGAATGTACCCTGCCAGTTTTTCTGTAAAAATGTACATACAAAAGACCTTAAAATGGTTATCTGGGTTTAAGGTCTCAAAATAATGAGAATAATGGTTTGTCGTGTCAGAGTCACTCTGATGGCTATCATGCCCATGAGGAGACCGACACTTGTATTTATTTCTCTGGTCGAGGATGCTTCGCAGCCTGACAATCACCATTCAAATTGAGCCAAAAGGCTGAAAAAGATAAAATTAAAGTATCAATTCCTATGTTAGCGTAGGGTTTTGAAAAATAACTTTCAAAAAACTCATTTTAAATAACCTTATCAAAAAAGATAAGCTTTTGCAAATCAAATCAAATGCTTTTACAAATTAAATCAAATACTTTTTGTAAATCAAATCAAACCCTTCGTATATAGGTTCAACGATGCATAGACATGCTTTCAATCAAACATAGGCCCAATTTTCAAACAGCATTCACACACATATTTTAATTTTTTAAAGGAAAATATTAAAAAGATGCGGTACCGTGTTTACACAGGAGTTGTGGGTTGCCTAACACCTTCCCCACACTTAACCAAGCCCCCGAACTCAAACTTTGATTTCAAAGATCAAGTTTCGACAGTGTCTAGTAATTGGGCCTATTTCAAGCAAAACTCGGTTGGGTTAGTAGAACCATTTCAAATCTACCAACTGGCGAATCTGTAAAACGTTCAATCGTCGATATGATACATGTTGGCCTTTTCCTAAAAAAACCCTTCAAAACCTTTTTTTGCAATAAAAAGAGTGAGGGTAGAGATAACTTAGGAAGAGAGAAAGATCCGGGTTGTGACCCGACGCGCGAATTTTTTTCCCAACGTCGACAGGTGGCGACTCTGCTGGGAACAGTAGAGGGCTTAGGCCGCGTTCAAATCTTTTCAAAAATTTCCCTTTCAAAACTACGTATGTATTAATGCTACGTCTTTACATTGAATGAATGCATGAATGCTGCGTCTTTACATTGAATGAATGTGAATGAATGCTTTCTTTCTTTTTTAGTGCTTCGCACCCATATCACTGCTTCGCACCCATGTCATCATATGCATAACGATGAGACACGATGTATGTGAATGTATATTGTGTGATTCCTCCTTTGGGAGGCAAAACCCGTCGGTGATAAGTATTGTCTCTGGGGACGGCTAAGTCTCTGGGGCTCATGAAAATGCACCACCCAGATTCGATCCAGTTGAAAGATCGGATTAATTTCCCCTCTAGTAGATTGCGATGATCTGGGGACCTTCATGCCAAAAAGTCGCGAGAGTAACCTAAGATAGGTTAGCCTCTGATTAACCAAATCTGATGGAAATCTTCTTCATGCCTTCCTCTTTTAATTCAATGTCAAGTTTTTAATGTAAATGTCATAATGAAAGATTTACATTTCCTGTCATATACCTCTTGTCATCCTGTCATCAAAACAACTGACATCTGTTTTGCAGAATAAGATTAAAAACCATATCATGACATGCATCCTATCCCTACCTACCTCAGGAAGTTGACACGCCTACGTTTTGTTATAAGTGAAAAATTGGTCCTGTCACTAGATCTAAGTCTAAGAAAGCACTACGTCCATCCACGGACATGACTTCGAGTGCTCAACCAAAATCTGTATCTAGGGAAGAGTTTGAAGGACTGAGAAATCAGATAGCAGAATTGGCAAATTTTCTAAGAGGACAAAGCAAGGCCCTAATAGAGAAGCAAGCCCAAACTCACACAGAATCGGGAACACCTGGTGGTAGTAGTGGCAGTCAAGAGACTGAAAAGGTCGAGACCCAGATTCCTGTACCACAAAACCAAGACACAACTAATAAAACCCTTGAAATCACCACCCTCAGTAAAGAACAGGAAGCTGGTGACATCGTGAAGAAAATACAATAAATAAAGGAAACTCTCCGATCTATCAAGGGGACTGGGGCATTTAGCAGTGTTAATTACTCTGACCTCTGTATGTTCCCCGGGGCTCGTTATCCCGAAAAGTTTCAAGTCCCCGATTTTGAGAAATACGATGGATTGGGAGACCCTTATACACATCTGAAAGTATTCATTTGAGAACTCGGATCCTATGCAAAGGACGAGAAACTTCGAATGCAATTATTCCAAAAGAGTCTGACTGGAGAGGCTAGAGCCTTGTATGCCTGTCTGGATAACTCTAAGATTCACAGCTGGGAAGTGTTGGCCCATGCTTTCCTCAGTCAATACATCTTCCAATCTCAGCTGGCTCCAGACAGATACCAAATAACCAAAATCAAGAAAAAGAACACTGAATCATTCAGAGAGTATGCCCAATGATGGAGGCGGGTTGCAGCACAAGTCACCCCAGCCATGACTGAGTCTGAGATAGTAATGATTTTCATTGACATCCAAGAAGCTCCATATTATGAAAGGGTCCTAGCAGGCATAGGAAAACCATTTTCTGAAATGATCAAGCACGGTGAAATGGCAGAAATGGGGCTCAAATCCGGAAAGATAAAAGATCTAACCGCCCTCAAAGCTGTTGCTAAACATATCCAGTCCGAAAATTATGGGAGTAATCCCCGGAGGGTACATAAGAAGAACGATGAAGAAGTGTCCTTAGTATTGCAAGGACATAATCCAAGGGGCGAGTCAAACAGTATGCCCATTCAAAGGAGGAACTATACCCCTTTTCAAACTCCAGCACAGCCTTCAAACCCTCCATTCCAGAAAAATATGGAGGTTAGGCATCAAAGAACTTTCACCCCTCTAGAGGATTCACTCGAGAATGTGCTAAAGCTATTGCCGGCACAGAAGAAGATTGTCCAACTTCTTCCACCAACCAACTGGTGGATGGAATTTTGATCCAAGCAAGAAGTGTGCTTACCATTCTGGATCTCCGGGCTATGACACCCAAGACTGTTCGTCTCTCAAGCACAAAATCCAAGACTTGATTGACAACGGAGAGATTGTGGTAACAAAGCTTGAGCAACCGCATGTGCAGGACAATCCTGTCCCACAACATAAAGAGGAGAATGTTAATATGATCAGCACCATAAGTGGAGAAGGATCTAAATATCTCCGTTATGTGGGAGAGTCAAATCCATCCAGCAACAGCAGCCCAGACAGTTGGGAAGTTTTAGAAAGGTGATTCCTAATTGAGCAAGAGATAAAATCTATCAAGGAACAAATTGAATAATTAGCAGAACTGGTCGTCTACTAGCATCAGATCACTAGGAAGATGATAAAACGGGCCAACCAGTCTGACCTCGATCGTCCTCCCACACAGGAGATCAATCTCATGAGCATAAACCCTGGGCCGACAAGGTGGCCGAAGAGGAAAATGTCCAAACTGGTAGGAAATTATTATTTTAGAGGGACTTCACCAACCTGAACCAGTCGATGGAAGAAATCCTCCAGATGTTAATCAACGAGGGAATGATTGTAGATTTATTACCTCCACTAAACCCTCGGTCCAAAAAATTCAAGCCTGACCAAATATGTCAGTACCACTCCAATTCACCCGGCCATGATACTGAGGATTGCTGGGCACTTCATAACCTGATTCAAAACATGATTGAAAGCGGTGAATTGATAAGGGGAGGTCAAGTTCTCGACCTCCCAGATGAAGATACTCTCTAGATCCTCACTGCATGGAATCAGGATACAATGGTTATTGTATCTTGTGACAAAGAATCAACCATCACACCCTTAGTCCTGCTAGAGAAAGGGGTCAAAGAAGCATAAAATTTTGTGGAGGTTGCCGCACCCGAGCCTTTAATCTTTCCCTTCAGACTTCAGTATCCAGTTATCAGTCTGAAGAGGTACTATGGAAATGACGGAGGTTCTACCTCAAACAACATTGTCATTGTACCAAAGGACAATCCATTGTACCTGCCTCAGCGGATGATCAAACCAGTCATCAAAGATAAAATAAAGGTAACCGATGAGAAAGTCGAAGAGTTCCTCAACAAGATAGGACACAATAAAATCAAAATAGTGTAGAGCTTGAAGGATGCACCTAAGCAAATGTCTATCCTTGATCTGGTCTTATCATCGATGGGCATCGTGACATTCTAGTGAAAGTACTAGAAGAATCCCATCTGCCAAAGACAGTGGATGCCGAGAAATTCTGTCACGTGGTAGAACACATTTTTAACAACAATGTGATATTCTTTACTGAAGATGATATCCCTGTAGAGGGAACGGGCCATCGTAAGTCCCTGCATATAGCTGTGATGTCTTCCAGGTATGTGATAGGAGGTGTGCTCATACATGGAGGGTCATCCCTCAACATTTGTCCCTACGATACCTTGGAAAGAATGAAGATCAACCCGAATCGGATCAAAACCAGTCATGTGGTCATCCGGGCTTTCGATGGATTTTGCCGACAAGCTATGGGAGAAATAGAGCTTCCACTGGAGATTGGTTCGCACACTTTCTATGTGTCCTTTCAGGTGCTCAACATAGCCACTGGATACAACTTGTTGTTGGGCAGGCCCTAGATCCACATGGCAGGGGCAGTGCCCTCCACCCTCCATCAACAGCTCAAATATCTTATCAATGGCAACCTAATCACTGTCAATACCGAACCAGAATACCCTGTCTGCATACAGAGAGACATGCCAGTGATTAGCCTGGATGCAGGGATTGAACCTGCAAGTTTTCAAGCCCTGGAGGTGAGTGATACTCAGTATCTACCTATCGGAGCACCAGCCCTGAAACCAAAGGTCTCCACTGAAGTTATGACAGTGGGCCAGGAAATGGTATCTTTGGGTTTCTAACTTGGAGAAGGATTGGGAAAGAATCAGCAAGGTATCCTGAGTCTAGTACAAATCCTGAGTCAGACTGGGAGAGCCGGATTGGGATTTTCATACAGGGTAAATTATAGGAACCCGCATAATCATCCCAAAGCTCATGCTTCCACCATACTGCTGCCAAACCTCACTAATACCAGATGGGTAAAACCAATGAGGAAGATCCCTACTGTGGTATTAGCCATGTTGTTTCCTCTAATCATACCTGTCAAGGAAAGAAAAGCCCTCAAGCCTGAGGCGGATAGCGAAAAGGGAAAAGAAAAGATCCTGTACGAAGGACGAGACCCATTTGCTAACATGCGGATTATCATACACTACGAGGGTATGAATGATGAGATCCCAGACAGTGACGACGAGGAGCAGATTCAAATTCCTCGCATCAAGAAGGAAAAAGGGGGCAGTTCAAAGAAAAACCCCGGCCCTATTATAAAGGATGTTTCAGTCGTTATCCGAGACGAGACAGAGGATCACAATTCCTTGATACTCCCTGTTCACGAGAATCTAAACCTGGATAACTGGAGCAGTGTCCCTTGCCTCAATCGAAAAGGGTAAAGGGGAAGAGAGCCCGTCTGCCCTTTAAACATGCTTTCATTTACTGCTTACTTTTGATTGCACAGCTATAGTAGTAACTTTTGTCATGCCAAATGCTCTGTATATTTAAGCAGTTGTATATATTAAAATGAAAGCATTTTTGTTTTTAGGACTCAAGCATTGTATGTGTTTGTCTCTGCTGATAAGATGCCAACCTGTCACATTGACTACAACTTTGATGTAGAACTGAACTTCGACTTGATGGATATTGAGCAAGAGTAGGAAGATGACTATGAGGTGCCCAAGGAGATCAAAGAATGGGTCGAAGACAAACCCAAACCAAACCTCGACCAAACCACCACTATCAACATAGGAACCTCCGAAAACATCAAAGAAATCCAGATAGGCTTAGACCTCACCCAAGACCAAAAAGCCAACCTGATCGAACTCCTAACACAGTTCCATGATGTATTTACATAGTCACATGAAGACATGATTGGCCTATCCACTGATATTGTCATCCATCGAATGCCCATCAAAGATGGATTCAAGCCAGTCAAACAAAAGCTCAGACAATTGAAACCTGAATGCAGTTTAAAAGTCAAAGAAGAAGTTGTTAAGCAATTCAAAGTCGGATTATCATGGTATTGACCTACCCAGAGTGGCTTTCAAACATAGTCCCTGTGCCTAATCCTGGAGGGAAGGTATGAGTGTGCGTGGATTACTGGGATTTGAATAAAGCCTGTCTCAAGGACAATTTCCCAGTACCTTTCATCCACATATTGATAGATAATACGGCGCAGTACGGCATATATTCCTTTGTAGATTGCTTTGCTGGTTACAATCAAATCATGGTTGCTAAAGAGGACCGGGAGAAAATAGCTTTCATCACTACCTAGGGAACCTTCTACTACAAACGATTGTCCTTTGGCCTTATAAATGCCAGAGCCACGTAGCCATGATGGCCTTGTTTCATGACATGATGCACAAAGAGATAGAGGTTTATGTGGACGACATCATCATCAAATCCCAGAGGGAGGATGATCACATCGACCATCTCAGGAAGCTATTCAACAGGTTGCGTAAGTACAACCTCAAGCTAAATCCCGCCAAATGTGCTTTTGGCGTCAAAGCAGGCAAGCTGTTAGGATTCTTGGTGAGTAATCGAGGTATCGAGCTAGACCCTGCCAAGATCAAAGTCATCACTGAGATTCCAATACCTCAGACAGAGAAGGAGATACGTGGGTTTCTGGGAAGGATCAACTTCATAAGCCGATTCATTTCCCAGCTCACAGCAACCTGTGAACCCATATTCAAACTACTAAAGAAAAATTCCTCTACCGAATGGAACGAGGATAGTCAACAAGCCTTCCTTGCCATCAAGAGACAGCTGATCAAAGCACCTATTTTGGTACCTCCAAGGGATGGAGTTCCCTTGTTCATGTACCTGTCCATCAATGCCAACGCAATGGGCTGCATGCTAGGACAGAAAGATGATAGTAGCAAAGAAAGAGCCATCTACTACATCAGCAAAAGATTCTGTAGTGGTGAACAGAAATACACCCTGATCAAAAAGACATGCTGTGCGTTAGCATAGGCCGCCATGAGACTGCAACACTATTTACATGGGCATACGACCTACCTCATATCCCGCATGGATCCCCTCAAGTACGTGTTCAATAAGCCAATGTTGAATTATCGACTATCAAAATGGCAGTTGATCCTACAATAATTCGACATTGTCTACGTGACTGAGAAGTCAATCAAGGGTCAAGGCATTGCAGATCAATTAACTGAAGCACCTTCAGGAGGGTTCGAGCCCCTGGAGACCTATTTCCCAGATGATGGAATCATGACAATTTAACAACTCCAACAAGAGAATACAGTCCAACCATAGAAAATGTATTTCGATGGAGCAGTAAACATGGAAGGTGTCGGAGCTAGGGCACTCCTTATCTCTGGTACAGAAGAACAATATATTGTGGCTACCAAACTTTAATTTGGCAACATGTTGGTTGATTTATGTAACGACAATTAACGCGCAAGTATACGCGGTCAACAAGTAATATAAGATAAGTAGGCTATCGTACCCACGAGGACGAAGTCTTAATTGCAAATCAAATACTAATGTAAGTTCTATACTGTCTTATCTAAATAAGTGATTGGAGATGGTATTTTAAACTATGCGATTGGAACTAAAGGAGGTGAGAGAAATAGATGCGCTAGGGAGACAAGTTAGGATTACAATTCCCCTAATGCGTCACCTAATCTCCTAACTCTCCACATTACAAACAAATCAAGGAATGGTCAGCCGAGAATAGAACTACGCATATGCTTCTGTCGAAGGCCAAATGCACATCCCTAGCTAGCTGAATCACAATATGTTTATTGATGAAAATAACTAGACTAGGGTCATTAAGCTCAGTCTCAAGGCTACACAAGGCAAATAGAGATATGTCTATCCTATTAAGCAGTTTATGCACACATTCCCTTAGGCAAGGGCATAACAAGTGTTATTGTATTTTAAAAGCCAGATATTAATGTCCAATTTTCAATATCCATTAATATTACTTCCAAAAACTCTGTCAAGCAAGCAGTCAATAAGAAAGAAATACAACAACCCATTCCCAAAATGATTCATTAATATAAATAGGAGAGAAAGTTAATTAGGCTAAACACTAGGTTACATTGCAATCCCAAAAAGGAATTAGTTCATAACCATGGTGCTAATACACATTTCTATAACATTCAACATTGCTCAGTAATACACAAATAACTGAGAGATTTGGAATAAGAAAACTCCTGTTGTGAGGTTTTCTGTCTCCAAGTCTTCTCTTCTCCGTGTAACTCCTGAGCTGTGTAGGATGCAATAACTATTCTCCCCTCAAAACCAGCTTCTTTCTCTTCTAGAATCTAATTAATCTACCCTGTTATCACTGTCTGTCATCCACTGTCCTAGCCTCCGTACTTGTTTTCTATATCGTTCCCCCCCGCTGTGTGTTCTCTTTCTTATCATTAGGTCATTAAAAGCAAGCCACTGGCTAGGCACCGGAGGTGGCGTTGTGGCACGGAGACATAGCTGTTGGGTGGCGCTGCGGCGCGAACACAAGAAGCAAAAGGGACGCTGCAGCGGCAGATGACATCAGCGTGGACAAGGAAGCGGCGCTGCGGCACGAGGAAAAGGCTAGGCTCTGGCGCTGCGGCGCCAAAGTGTAGAAAATGACAATTTTGCCCCCCTTTAAGCTGTAAATGACCTAAACAGCCCTGCATCATACAGGATAAGCATAATAACAACAAAATATCTATAAAAGCTCAATAAATAACATAAAACCAGCAGCGTCTTAAGCTTTTAGAGAATCTGATTCGCGATATAAAAACCACTTATCAGATACCCCCAAACTTAAGCTTTTGCTTGCCCTCAAGCAAACTATCTAACATCCACGCCTACACTACTGGAAGACGCGAATGAAAACTACTACTATAGAATAATACCACAGCTTCTAAGCGTAATTATATAGCCTCTCCGAGAATAGGGCAAACACTGACATGAAAGGGGGCTTAAAATTAAATTTGCAAGCATGAGACTGTACTCGATCCATTCTATGTGTGTGTGAAGACCAACCATCCTAACTAATAATAACTCAATTAAACTCGCACAGTCGATTGCTAAAACCAGTATGCATCGCAACTTAAACAATCAACAAGCATTAAGACTAAGATGTAAGCACAGGAAAAGATCAAAAGGCTCTAGCATGAAGACTGTAAAATCTGACTCAGACAGTCCTTAATTACCTTAGGCTAAATAGAGCTACCCATTAATGAGCTTTTGATCAGTGACTCCTAAGCCAGATGACTTTAGGGCACTAGGTGTGGAACACCCCTATGAATCTAATAAATCGAGCAGCAAAGGCCACGTAATCAACATAAGCCAAATTAGACTTTACGAAATCTAAAGATTATTTGACGAGTGCATTTTATGCTCCATCTCAACATCGGTCCTGCGTTTATGGGCGAGCGCGTTTTACGCTCCATCTCGACCCACCGCAAGACTTTCAATATTCAATCTCCTTTTTAATTTAATTTATTTTTATTTTACTATACAACATGCCAGAGTCCAAGATCCAAAACTGTAAAAGCACCTAAGTCCTTTATTACCTTGTAGAAATGAAAGATTATAAGAATGACATACTCTCAAAGCAATAAACGCGCGAACTAAAATCAAAAAATAACTAGTTAACACAGTTGGACGGTGCTTGCTAAGAAGGACAGATCAATAACAGTCTCAACTTATCGATTAACAACCCCTAACTTATACATGCTTGACACGACTCTAAGAGACAGCCATAACTACTTGGGGCCTGTCATTAGCCACGATAAAAAATTAACAGCTATAACACCCTCACCCAGCATATTTACAGTTACAAAACGGGTAAAAAGGGGGGTAATCAAAATAATTTAGGCATGAAGTAACAAAAGAAATAGCACCCTGCCCAAATAAGGAAAAACCATAACCCATGGCATCAAGAAAACCAATTATCTGCACAATCCCCAAAATATGGCTATAAACACACCAACCAAAAATGACATGATAGCTAATGCGAACGCAAAATAGTATATACAAAATAAAAAAGTATTCAAAAATTATAAACCAAAACATTCATATATATATTTAATAAAATGAACATACCAATGCATCTTAACATGCATCCCATAATAAACCAACATCATACACAAACACAGCATAAATAAAACATAGTCTGGGGCTATACCGCCCAAAAGAAACATAACAGCAATTCATATATAATAATACTTAAAAAGGAATCTCCCCCAAGCTTGAAATCTGCCAATGTCCTCACTGGCCTTCACCCTCTGGAGCATCATCATCGCCGCCATCATCATCGCCATCATCATCGGCACCCGCTGTGTCCTCCTCGCGATCCTCTCCTCTGGCAGGGAATGGCGGTGGATAAGGCGCAAAAATTGGAGGCTCTGGAAATCAAAAGGGCATGGACTCTGCATCATCTCCTCCCTGGGCATAATAGATACTGGAAACTGTATTTGCGAACTCCACATGATAGTGATTGAATTGGCTCTACCATTGAGCCACCGTATCAACCTTGCAGTGGAGAAAATTAAGGCTGCTCAAAATCTCTGCCAGGGCCCCGGGTGGCATAGCCTCAGAAGAAGGGGGCTCAGGCGCTTGAGCGGAGGTACCAGCCTCAGATGAGGGAGGCGGCAGAGGCCCAGGCAAATAGCCCTGACCCTTAGGGTGCGACGGAGGTCCCCCATCCCATACTCCATATCGAGCTATAACGTGATGATCAATGACAGCCATAGGCAGCTGAGTGATATCGTCTTTCTCCCATACCACACCCGTCCTTTTGCATAGACGTGTGATCAACGACGGGTGAGGGAGTCTGGAATTGACGTTGCTCCTGATGGCCTTCTTAATTGAATCCTAGATAAGCACCCCCACATCAACCTTCAGCCCCATGACAATTGCATACAGCAATACTGCCCTCTCTCTTATTACATCGCTCAGCTGGCGTGTTGGCATGATATTGGCACAAATGAAGGAGTACCACGCCTTACCATAACAACTTAAGGCTTGATGGGGGAAAGAGGTCTTTTCACCGTGGAATTCATTGGTTTTCCAAACGGTACCAGGCTTGCAGAGCTTGGTTATAATCTCATCTGTACTGTAACTCCGCATCCCAGACTCCAGATAATCCTTACCATCATAGTTTGGAGTCCCATACACAGCATTGATGGTACGACTGTCAAATTTAATCAACTTACCCCGAATCGGCACTGTTACAGGACCATCAGCATTAGCATTTGCGTAGAACTCCTTTACCACCGAAATAACTGCATATTCGGGTGGCTTGGTGAAGTGAATCCATTTCATAGCCACAATCATGGAATTCATATCGCCGTCCGTCTTGTCATCTGGCCTTAGCCATCTTTCAGGCACCAAACTCCTCTTTGAAAAATTTTGGGCATATCGCTTCCAGGCTTCCACACTTGGGAATTTTACAGCATCCCAAAGGGGAGGAGGGGTTCTGGATGATGGAGGAGGACCTATACTAGTGCGAGGACGCTTTGAACCCATTGCTAACAAAACTCCAAAGACAACAAAAAGAAACTTAACAAACAAAAATCTAACTCTGGCTCTAAAGAATTCCTTTACCTCAAATAGGATATAAATAGGATGAAGGAGAAGTAGGTGCAGGAACATGAACTGCTGCAACCTGAATACCAAAAGCCTCATTTAAACTCAAAAACACGGCACTGGCGCTGCAGCGTGGTGCATGGCGCTGCGGCGTGAGTTAGATTTGTATTGGTGCTGCGGCGTCATTCTCGGCGCGGCGGCGCGACATCTTGGAGCTGCAGCGCGAAGAATTACGAAGGCCTCAACGCTGTAGCGCAACTCTCCAGTAGCTTCCAGCATAAGCCGGCGCCGCGGCGGGATAATTTGTAAAGGAACTGGCGCTGCGGCGCGATGGAGAATTTTGAAATAATGAGCATGGCGCTGCGGCGCGAAACTTAGCTAAGCACCTAGCGCTGCAGCGAGGCCTTCTGATTTCCTGCACAACAAACATCCAAATTACTGAATCAACACAAACTAATCATACTGACAATTATACCAACCATTAACCTACATACTAACATACTAACTTAGCATCTATAATTATTCTAAGGAAAACCAAATGCACTAATGATAACTAAAGAAAACAACACTGAATGAAAATAATAAGGGTATTTTTGATACTGAGATGGGGTTGCGTCCCCATCAAGTGCTTGATTTAGAGTCGTCGGCTTGACTTTCACCCCGTCTTACACCGGGCCTCCCAAGGTGATGGAGGTGTTTTGCCGGTCGACCTCACCGCCCCAATAGTGTTTCAAACGTTGTCCATTGACTTTGAAGGTTTTGTCTAAATGAGGGTCTTCGACCTCAATCGCCCCATGAGGATACACCTTAGCAATTGTGAACGGCCCCGACCATCGGGACTTCAACTTCCCCGGGAATAATTTCAGCCGGGAGTTAAAAAGAAGCACCTTCTGGCCTTGTTCGAAGTTCCTTTCAACAATTTTCTTATCATGCCACCGCTTTGTCTTTTCCTTATACAACTTATCGTTTTCATACGCATGCAGACGAAACTCGTCTGATTCATTGAGTTGTAATAGCCTTCGTTCACCCGCTGCATCCATATCGAAATTTAGATTTTGGATGGCCCAATATGCGTTGTGCTCTAGCTCCACAGGAAGATGACAAGCCTTGCCATAAACAAGCCTATACGGAGACATTTCGATAGGCTTTTTATAAGCAGTGCGGTATGCCCATAAGGCATCATCAAGCTTCTTTGACCAGTCCTTCCGATTAGGGTTAACAATCTTCTCCAAGATACGCTTAACTTCTCGATTAGAGATCTCTGCTTGGCCACTTGTCTGTGGATGATAACCTGTGGCTATTTTATGGGTCACCCCATACTTAGCAATAAGGGCTTCGAAATATTTGTTGCAAAAATGTGACCCTTCATCACTGATTATTGCCCGAGGAGTGCCGAAGCGAGTAAAAATATTTTTCTTAAGAAATTAAGCACCACCTTAGCATCATTAGAAGGCAAGGCGACTGCTTCTACCCATTTAGAGATATAATCAACCGCAACAAGAATATAGAGATTGTTGTAGGAAGACGGGAATGGACCCATGAAGTCAATACCCCATACATCAAACAACTCTACTTCAAGGACATTCTGCAGAGGCATTTCATGCCTTTTTAAGATGGTTCCTACCCTTTGGCACCTATCGCAGTGCGACACATATAGGTGTGCATCTTTGAACAGGGTAGGCTAGTATAACCCAGATTGGAGAACTTTAGCAGCAGTTCTTTGTCCCCCAAAATGTCCTCCATAATTAGAGGAATGGCAATGATGGAGCACACCTTCGATTTCCTCCTCTGGCAAACATCTCCGCAGAATCTGATCTGAACACTGTTTGAATAAAAAGGGCTCGTCCCAAAAGTATTGTTTTGCATCATTTAGGAATTTCTTCCTCTGTTGATAGCTCAAGATGGGAGGAAGCACTTGACAAGCTACGAAATTGGCAAAGTCCGCATACCACAGGGCTTTGCTTTGGACGCCAAACAGTTGTTCATCTGGGAAGAAATCATTGATGTCTTTGATTGCATCTCCCAAATAAGGAGGGTTTTCCAACCTCGACAAGTGATCTGCTACCTGGTTTTCTGTCCCCTTTTTGTCGCGGATCTCCTGATCGAACTCCTGTAGAAGAAGGACCCACCTTATCAGCCTAGGCTTTGCATCTTTCTTCTCTATCAGATATTTGATGGCCGAATGGTCTGTGTACACAGTCACTTTTGTTCCAATGAGGTAGGAACGGAATTTGTCGAAAGCATAAACCACTGCCAGCAATTCCTTCTCGGTTGTGGTGTAATTTAATTGAGCATCAGTTAATGTTTTGCTGGCATAGTATATCGTGTGGAACACTTTGTCCCGTCTCTGTCCCAACACTTCCCCAATAGCAAAATCGCTGGCGTCACACATGAGCTCAAATGGGAAAGTCCAGTCAGGAGCTACCACAATAGGAGTTGAAATGAGTTTTTCCTTCAATAGTTCAAATGCTCTAAGGCAGGCTTCATCAAACTGAAAAGGCATATCCTTTTCCAATAGTGAACATAGCAGTTTGGTTATTCTTGAGAAGTCCTTGATAAACCGCCTATAGAATCCTGCATGCCCAAGAAAACTCCTAACCCCTTTCACTGATGTAGGCGGTGGTAGACTATTGATGACATCAATTTTAGCCTTGTCTACCTAGATACCACTATCAGATACTCTGTGGCCCAGAATAATGCCCTCCTTGACCATGAAGTGGCACTTCTCCCAATTCAATACAAGATTAGTTTCAACACATCTTTGGAGAACGGCCGTCAAATTCACCAGACAGTTATCAAATGAACTCTCGAATACAGAAAAATTGTCCATGAAAACCTCGAGGGTCTTTTCGACCATGTCAGAGAAGATGGACATCATGCAACGTTGGAATGTTGCAGAAGCGTTACACAACCCAAAGGACATTTTCCGAAAGGCAAAGGTCCCATACGGACATGTGAATGTTGTTTTCTCCTGATCTTCGGGAGCAATAGAAATTTGATTATATCCAGAATAACCATCTAGCAGACAATAAAAGGCATGCCCAGCAAGTCTATCGAGCATCTGATCAATAAATAGCAGAGGGAAGTGATCCTTACAGGTGGACTTGTTCAACTTCCTGTAGTCCATACATACCCTCCATCCAGTCACCGTTCTGGTTGGAATCAACTCGTTATTCTCATTGGCTACTACCGTCATGCTTCCCTTTTTTGGCAAGCACTGAATGGGACTGACCCAAGGACTGTCCGAGATAGGGTAGATAATGCCCGCATCTAGCAGCTTAATGATTTCCTTCCGGACCACCTCTTTCATTATTGGGTTCAACCGCCTCTGATGTTCAATGGTCGGCTTGGATCCTTCCTTCAGTAGAATTTTGTGCATACAAAGGGATGGGATGATCCCTTTAATGCTTGAAATCGACCACCCCAGTGCCGTTTTATACTGTTTAAGCACTAGCAGTAGCTTCTCTTCCTGGCCTTCATCTAACGATGCAGATATTATATCAGGCAAAGTGGATGATTTCCCCAAGTATGCATACCTCAGATGATTGGGCAAGGGCTTTAACTCGAGGAAAGGAGGTTCTACAATTGATGGCTGGGCCTTAGAAGTAGATACTTCTGGATCATTCAGAGATTCAAACTGTCTTTGGAACTGTGTAGATCTCTGGGGTGCATCCAGCCAGTTAGCACATTCAACATGGGTGGCTTCTTCCATAGGACTGGTACCTGTTAGTGTAGCTTCTAAAGGGTCTGTCATGCATGTTTCTGAGAATACTTCCCTGACTGTATCATCAATCACCTTAATCTAGAAGCAGTCTTCAGGAGTGTTCGGATATTTCATTGCCCTAAACACATTGAAAGTTACTTCCTGATCCTGTACTCTCATAGTCAACTCCCCTTTCTGCACATCTATAAGGGTTCTCCCCGTTGCTAAAAATGGTCTGCCCAGTATTATCGGAACCTCCCGGTCTTCCTCAAAGTCCAGGACAATAAAGTCCGCTGGAAAGATTAACTTGTCCACCTTGACAAGCACATCTTCAATTATCCCCTTCGGGTAAGTGAGAGATCTATCCGCCAATTGCAAGTTAACACTTGTGGGTTTGGCTTCATTCAGCCCAAGCTTCTTATATATTGATAGAGGCATCAAATTTATACTCGCCCCCAAATCACATAAGGCCTTTCCAATGAATTGGTCCCCGATAGTGCATGGAATCGTGAAACTTCCAAGATCTTTTAGTTTTGGCTGGAGCTTGTTCTGTAGAATAGCACTGCATTCCTCTGTCAGAGCCACTGTTTCATAATCTCCCATTTTCCTCTTCTTCGACAATATGTCTTTCATGAATTTGACATAACTCGGCATTTGCTCCAACGCCTCTGCAAACGGGATGTTTATGTGAAGCTTCTTGAACACTTCTAAAAACTTAGAAAATTGCTTATCAAGCTTTTATTTCTGCATGCGCTGGGGGAATGGCAACTGTGGGATAGGAGGATTAGTTGTGTTCACTGTAGGGGTTAGTGATGAAGGGCTTTCTTGAGCATTTACCTCACCCCCAAACTTATCATCACTCTGTTCCACAATAGGTTCCTCTATAGTCACTTCTTCTTGCACTACAGGACTCTCTCCACCCTTTTCATTTATAGTTCTCCAACTCCGAAGTGTAACTGCTTTGCAGTGTTCCTTCCCATCCCATTTCGGGTTGACATCAGTGTCACTCGGCAATGTGCCTTGCGGTCGACTGTTCAAAGCAGAGGCTAACTGTCCCATTTGGACTTCAAGGTTTCAGATGGAAGCTTCTTGATTACTGCTCCTTGTCTCATTTTGGGCAATATATCGTGACAGTAGATCTTCCAAACTAGGTTTTCTTTCCTGTTGAGGTGGTGGATGGTGGTACTGATTATGAGAACTCTGTGGTTGTTGGTTGTACTGATTTTGAGCTTGAAAACCTGGAGGGTTTGAGAAATTAGGCCTGGTTGTCGGAGGTTGTGCTTGATGGTTATTTGTGTTGCCCCAAGAAAAGTTTGGATGATTCCTCAAGCCCGGATGATAATGAGTATGGAGACTTGCATTTTGCTGCCGCCCGTAGTTGGAAACAAATTGAACTGACTCGAGGCTTATGGCACACTGATCAATTGGGTGGCTCCCTTAATATAATTCACACGACACTGCGACACTCTGAACATTCTGCACAGCTTGCACTCCCATGGTGTCGAGTCTTTTTGTTTGCACTGCAACCTGAGCCGCTAATTGTGTGACTGGATCAACCTCATATATTCCTGCTGCTCTTCTAGGGGCCTGCCTGTCATTTGGCCATTGGCCATTGATAATTATTGGCCGCCATTGTTTCCACCAATTCATACCCCGCTGTGTGATGCTTAGACATAAACGCTCCTCCAGAAGCGGCATCAATACTCGAAAGAGTAGCTCCGGATAACCCATTATAGAATGTCTAGATGGGAAGCCATTCTGGCAGTCCATGGTGGGGGCATTTTCTCAGAAGATCCTTGAATCGCTCCCATGAGTCGTACAAAGACTCTGACTCAAACTGAATAAAAGAGGTAATTTCGTGCCTGAGCCTGGCGGTTTTAGCGGGTGGGAAGAACTTCGCCACAAACTTTTGAGCCAAGTCATCCCATGTGGTAATGGAGCCTGAAGGAAGTGAATGTAGCCAGCTCTTGGCCTTGTCCTTCAAGGTGAATGGAAACAATCGGAATCTGATGGCATTGTCAGATACTCCGTTGCACTTAAACGTATCGCTGATCTCCAAGAAGTTCATCAAGTGATCATTGGGGTCATCATTTGGTAATCCCCCAAATTGAATATTGGAGCACATTTGGATGGTGCCCGGCTTGATCTCAAAATTATTTGCTTGGATTGCGGGCCTGAGAATGCTCGCTTGTAAATCTGCGATGTGAGGCATAGCATGCTCCCTTAAAGATTTCTGAAGTTCCTCAGCCATTGTAACAGGAGTATGTATGTCCCGAGCTTTTTCTCTCTGCAGGCGTCTGTACTTTCTATCAACCTCGGGATCGAGAGGTATTATGTTCCGACCCCTTCGAGGTGGCATACGCCATAGAGATCACCTGAAAAGAAAATTAAATAGATAATATCAGTCTAAATTAAGATCGTATTGACTTAGTTTTAATATTGATAACAAATAGTACTAAGTCCCCGGCAACGGCGCCAAAAACTTGTTGGTTGATTTATGTAACGACAATTAACGTGCAAGTATACGCGGTCAACAAGTAATATAAGATAAGTAGGCTATCGTACCCACGAGGACGAAGTCTTAATTGCAAATCAAATATTAATGTAAGTTCTATACTGTCTTATCTAAACAAGTGATTGGAGATGGTATTTTAAACTATGCGATTACAACTAAAGGAGGTGAGAGAAATAGATGCGCTAGGGAGACAAGTTAGGATTACAATTCCCCTAATGCGTCGCCTAATCTCCTAACTCTCCACATTACAAATAAATCAAGGAATGGTCAGCTGAGAATAGAACTACGCATATGCTTCTGTCGAAGGCCAAATGCACATCCCTAGCTAGCTGAATCACAATATGTCTATTGATGAAAATAACTAGACTAGGGTCATTAAGCTCAGTCTCAAGGCTACACAAGGCAAATAGAGATATGTCTATCCTATTAAGCAGTTTATACACACATTCCCTTAGGCAAGGGCATAACAAGTGTTATTGTATTTTAAAAGCCAGATATTAATGTCCAATTTTCAATATCCATTAATATCACTACCAAAAACTCTGTCAAGCAAGCAGTCAATAAGAAAGAAATACAACAACCCATTCCCAAAATGATTCATTAATATAAATAGGAGAGAAAGTTAATTAGGCTAAACACTAGGTTACATTGCAATCCCAAAAAGGAATTAGTTCATAACCATGGTGCTAATACACATTTCTATAACATTCAACATTGCTCAGTAATACACAAATAACTGAGAGATTTGGAATAAGAAAACTCCTGTTGTGAGGTTTTCTGTCTCCAAGTCTTCTCTTCTCCGTATAACTCCTGAGCTGTGTAGGATGCAATAACTATTCTCCCCTCAAAACCAGCTTCTTTCTCTTCTAGAATCTAATTAATCTACCCTGTTATCACTGTCTGTCATCCATTGTCCTAGCCTTCGTACTTGTTTTCTATATCGCCCCCCCCCCCCCCCCGCTGTGTGTTCTCTTTCTTATCATTAGGTCATTAAAAGCAAGCCACTGGCTAGGCACCGGAGGTGGCGTTGTGGCGCGGAGACATAGCTGTTGGGTGGCGCTGCGGCGCCACTCGCGCTGCGGCGCCACTCGCGCTGCGGCGCCACTCGCGCTGCGGCGCCACTCGCGCTGCGGCGCCACTCGCGCTGCGGCGCAAACACAAGAAGCAAAAGGGATGCTGCAGCGGCAGATGACATCAGCGTGGACAAGGAAGCGGCGCTGCGGCGCGAGGAAAAGGCTAGGCTCTGGCGCTGCGACGCCAAAGTGTAGAAAATGACAATTTTGCCCCCCTTTAAGCTGGAAATGACCTAAACAGCCCTGCATTATACAGGATAAGCATAATAACAACAAAATATCTATAAAAGCTCAATAAATAACATAAAACCAGCAGCGTCTTAAGCTTTTAGAGAATCTGATTCGCGATATAAAAACCACTTATCACAACACCAACAACATAGTCGAGTATGAAGGCTGTATAATGGGATTGAAACTAGCCCAATCCATGGGTATTAAACATTTACTGGTCTTTGGAGACTCTAAGTTGGTCATCAAACAAACCACTGGAGCATATCACACCAAAGATCTGCATTTGCTGCCCTATCATCGGCAGGTCGTCAAAATATCCTTGGAGTTTGAAGACATAACCTTCAGCCATATTCCTCGGGGTAGGAATGACTTCGCTGATGCATTGGCAACCTTGGCGTCCTTAATCCGCATATCTGATAGAAGTGGGATTCCCTATATCAAATTCACAATTTAGAAAGCCCCGACATACGGGAATTACATTGGAGAAGTATCAGATGAAATACCTCTTGTCAAGCAGCCTTGGTATCAAGACATCAAGGAATATCTACGAGATGGATCTACACCCGCTGGGGCAAGCCAATCCGAGCGAAAGTGGATTCACAAGATGGTTATGAAGTTCTATCTAAACGGAGATGCCCTCTACAAAAGAGATGCTGGAATAGGCCTATTAAGATGCCTTGACAAAGATCAAGCCCAAAGATTGATGGATGAAGTCCACGGTGGAGTATGTGGTCCACAAATGAGCGGTCATCTGCTAGCCAAGAAGATATTAAGAACATGGCATTATTGGATCTCTCTCAAAGCTGACTGCGACAATCATGTCAGGAGATGCTTTCAATGCCAAAAACATGGAAATGCCATACACGCTCCTCCAAATGAGCTACACAACATGAGTTCACCATGGCCTTTCTTCATGTGGGGAATGGATGTGATCGGCCCAGTGGAACCCAAAGCCAGCAATGGTCATCGATTCATCTTCACCATAATTGATTACTTTACCAAATGGGTTGAAGCTACCTCTTTTCCCAAAGTTACGAAAGAGGTCATCATTGGTTTCATCAAAAACAATGTTGTTTGTCGATATGAACAACCGGAGGTGATCATATCAGACAACGCCAAGAACCTGAACAATCAAATGATGAAAAAACTGTGCAGCAAGTTCCACATCAAGCATCTCAACTCCGTCATCTATCGGCCCAAGATGAATGGTGTTGTCAAAGCGGCCAACAAGAACATCAAAAAGATTATGCGGAAAATGTCCGTCAATCACAAAGAATGGCCTGACCTGCTACCTTTAACCCTGTTAGCATACAGGACGTCAATGCTCACCTCTACTGGGGCTACCCCCTATTCATTAGTCTATGGCATGGAAGCAGTCCTTCTGATAGTAGTAAAATGGAGTCCTTGCGAGTGTTGATTGATGCTCAGATAGACGAAGGTTAGTGGTTGCAAGACCGGTACCACCAATTGTCCCTGATAGATGAAAAGAGGGCTACAGCCATTTTCCACGGACAGTTGTATCAGCAAAGGATTGCTCGATCCTACAACAAAAAGGTCCGAATATGACAATTTAAAGAAAATAACTTGGTGCTGAAGAAAGTTTTGGCCAATCAAGATGAAGCTAAAGGAAAGTTCGCCTCTAATTGGGAAGGCCCTTTCATTGTTAAGGAAGTATTAACGGAAGGAGTTATCAGATTACAAGAAATGGACGGGAACGAATTTCTCTAACTCATCAACTCAGACACCATAAAAAGGTACTATGTCTGAAGCACAGGCATACCCGCATCTTGGTCCTGCGAATCAAATCAGGTCCGATTTTCACTATAAAGCCGGAACTACAAATGACCTGATCTCCCTCCACCCGGGAGTACGTAGGCAACCATTTATGGTGCGGTTAAACCAAACAAAAAACTCAAAACTCATTAAACCAAATAAAAACTCAAAATCCAAGGAAAATACTTTTCAAACCTCTCTTATATAAAGCCAGAACTACGAATGACCTAATCTCCCTCAACCCGGGAGTACGTAGGTAGCCATTTACGGTGCAGTTTGACCTTCAAGAAAAAATAAAAAAACCAAGATAAAACCAGTCCCAAGACACCAAAACCATATAAAAGCTAAATTCTATCAAGCCTTCCTAGCCCATAGGCCCATCTAAGATACTCTCTTACATCTCAACTGTCAGTCCATCAAGGAGAAGCTCAGGATACATCAACAACAGCCAGTCATGAAAGGAGTGGAAATACTCAGCAATGACAATACATATCCGAACAGGGAAGTGAATCAAAAATATATTTCTCTGATTTAAAACTGTTTGATATATACATAGTGTCCTGTACATGACAAAAATGGCTGATCTAGTCTGTGCAGGAAAAACAAAGCTAGTCTATGGATCCAAGGATAATCGGGCCAGCAATGCTAACATGGCATCTCTTTCTGAAGATGGAGGAGCAGCTATAAGTGCAATACCCTCAGTCTCCATACGACTCAAAATATCCACAGTCACCTACAGTGTAGCACTGCGGTCATTAATATATGCACTCATCTCGATAACCAGACCATGAGTATAAGATCAAAGAGCAGTACTTTCGGCAATGTAGAAATCCTGGGAAGCTATAGCCTCATCCCTCTCCACAAAAGCTGCATCCCTAGCAATCAAAGTTTCCTCGATCTCCACAAAAGCTGCGTCTCTGGCAGATCTGATCTCCTCTCGCTCAATTAATCCTGCGTCCTGAGCGGCTCAAGACGCATCTCTCTCAGCCAAAGCTATATCTCTTCTAGACAAGGTGGTCAACATCAGCGCTCTTGCCTAATCTCTCTCAAAGGTCATCCTAGCTAGTGAGTCAGCCAAAGCCGGATCTGTCCCTGCAGGAATGATCAACGGATCACTAACTAGTGCTGTGGTCAGACCCATGAACAACTCATCCTTGGTAGGAGATTCAGGGTCCTCCATAGGCTCTTCCTCATCTGAATCTATAATCGGAGCTGACTGAATGAATGCAGCTGACGTGATATCTGCCTCCAACTACGCCGAATACTCTGGAGAACGATCCGGATGGCTATTGGAGAAATCAGCCCTCTCCCTGTGAGTCCAACACTCATACACGCGAATCAAGTAGGCAGATGATATAGACGAAGCTGACATCCTCTGATCAATAGCCCCCTCAAACTGGTGCAGGCTTTGAAACTGATCAAACTGGCCCATAACAGCCAGAGGATGATAAGTGGTCACTCCCCTCAATCCCGCTAGGGGCAAGTAATCCATGCCAGGTGCATGGGTAATGAAGCTATATGGGGAGGCTAGCCCTGAGCATGGCAAGATCAAGAACGGATGCACAATATCCGACAGACATACCGACCATGTCTCCACAATAGTAAACGTCGCAGGCTAAAAGGAGTAAGATGTGGCTACCTCGTGGGTGAAGCAATACCCATGGGGTCTAAAAAATCCAATCGGTCGTATATGGGACATAAGCCATACATACAACAAGACAGAATTTCCTCTGAAGAACCCCTCCGGGTGGGTACTACAGTGGGTGACTAACCTCAGCGTCTCAGCCAATATCATCGGGATGATGGTGCTACCCTGTCTAAGGGCCTGAACCACAACTACCAATCCCATATCCAAGTGATCCAAGCGTAACGGCATGTAGACGTAGGACACTATACACAACAGCAACATGTTTACCCTGGCTAAATGTCATGTCTCTACTGAAATAATAAAATATGCGGCATGTTGATCATAGCTGTCAAGCTCACCAAAGAGATCAATCAAGAAGTCAATAGAGATCACCCGTCCAGAGATGATCTCATCCCTCACCACGCTCTGGCGAAGACCTGACATCCGTGTGAACGGTCTCCTCATATCACTGATCGATGTCCGAGCACAGGGCAACTCTAATGATAAACCTATAAACCGCTGATACCCCTCAAGAGTCGGCGTCAGCTCATGCTGTCCAAAACGGAAGACCTATCTCTCGGATATCCAGAGGGATAAAAGACCATCCACGAACAAAAGTCTACAAAGGCCAATGAATGCCCCAACATCTGATCAATTGTCCCTCTGGCTGAGAAGGACAGACTGCTATACCACGATCTCAAAGATGAGGCCACCTCAAATGGTGGTGAATGCTCTGTGTGACTGACTGTGGATGATGTCATTTGTATCACCGTACCACAAAACCATCCAGCGGTCAAATCTGAACTCATCTGTCAAAATACATACATATGACATAATATATGCATGATGACAAATATAAACATGATGTGATAGATAGGAAATATCATGAATATCTATGATAAACTATCTACTGCAAGCATCATCCCTGTCTGATAATACAAAGCAAAATGAAGAGTATAAGAATATGCCCAACTACTAACAGTAGTCTATCAAAATGAGGCACAGCCGCCAAATAGCCAAAACAATGGCTAACCAAAAGATATAACTGCCATATCTATCCAAAAAGATCCAATACATCTGCGCTCAGGTGGTTAACCTGATCCATATCCTCCGTGGACACAAAATTACGGTCATCAGGCATGTCTGGGCGGTACAAGGAAGGATCATCCCCTGCAAAATTGTTAGAAAATGGACCTGAGGTGGGGCCCGCTCCTGAGCTGGAAGGGTCAAAAAAAGATGCCTCTGACGGATCTCGGCCAAGATGCCTGATAAAAAAGTGAGCTCTATCCAACTCCCGGGTCAGATATGCAATTTAGTCTAAATGAGTAGGCTCCTTGAGGCAAGCTATCCAGTCTGTCATCATCACAGACCTTGGCACCATGTCTGTTATGAACTGGGTGGCCCTAGTCTGAGCTTCAATCGTGCGAGGGCTCCACCATCTACTGAATGCCTTCTGACTGAACGGGCCCTCTGATAGGGTGAAGCCATCTATACCCTCCATGGGAATATCTGTCAGTGCCAGGATCAATGGCCAATGATGCCAAGCAAGAGGAACAATGGGAATGCGGATCTGACCCGTAATACTCCTGATAGAACTCTCTCCCAAATAGAGCTCCCAGCCTCCCTCTGTCAAAATCGGGACTCTGTGGGTCGACAATACAAACTCTCAAACTAGTGGGGAAGCTTCCCTTAAATCCAACCGTCAAAAACTCGGAGGTATACGGCATCCAGGAGATCGATCCAGCCGTCAAAAGCTCCAACTGTAGGCGAGCATGGGTGGATCCCTCAGCAATAGGGACCTCCATCAGAGTGGAGTAATGCCAACTGCCGTCCTCAAGGATAGGTCTCCAGACCTAAAGCAGTGGCGAGCCGTAGGCAATGAAGCCTCTCAAATGCCCAGAACTTGCCATGTAAATATCAAATCAGTGACCAAGACTGACAAATGTAAATGCAAAAATCAAAAAGGTACAAGAAAGATGTACTCACCAGTAGAAACGGGTAGAACCCTAACCAGGCCTCCATCAAACCCTCCGAAAGCATGCACATGCCCCGGAGAAAATAGGTAAAGGTGTAGGAACCCCAATCAAAGTTACTGAGGCGCTCTACATACCGGGTAGCACTAACCAGGGCGAAGGACACAGTCGATGAGTTATCCGCCACAAAATAACCCCTAATGATCACCAGAAATAATCACCTCAGAATGCGATCTCTAGCCCTCCGATCATCAGGTGGAGGCTCCAGTAAAGCCCCATTCTGGGCATCTATACTCAAGGGACCAGATCGAACCATCCCAGCAAGGATCTAACGGCAGTGGGCATAATGTCAGCCACAACAGACACTGGCTCACCCTCGAGCTCAATGCAGGTGATGAACCTCTGGCCCATAAGAGTCATCATCACCTCACAATCCAACAAATGAAGGGACTGAGTCTGGTGGAACCAGCGCTCAGACAAAGCCCTCATATACCCCCAGGGGCAACGGCGGGGAAGAATAGAGAAAAAAGCCTGAAACCCCCAACCATCAACGATATCCCTATAATCCTAATGCAAAGTATGATACAGGGAATGCACGTTGAACCAGTTCCCTCAAGGCTGCGTAAAGCTGGGAACCTGCATCAAAAACCAACCCCTGTCAAAAACCTGTGCCCCGAGAATGGCAAAAGAAAGAAAGAGAATCCAGGAAGAGAAAAACTTTAAGTTACCTAGTTGGCATGGAGAAACCTCGATGAATGGCGACTCAAGTCGCCCAACAGCTCCTGGATCGGAACAACAATACCCGTAACCTCCGCACGTGGAGCCTGAGCCGAAGTCGAAGTAGCAAAAGAAGCCTGCTCATCATCAATATCAATCGGCAGTTCGTCCTGAGCTGGACGAATCGCTGACTCTGCTAGTCTGCGAGGCGGTCGAGCTGGACCTGCCATTGGAATATCAGAAGCCCTCCTACGTTTGACGCCTGAAACGACTCTGCTGGCACTGCCGGAACTATCTCGGTTCATCACCTGAACAAAGTCTCCAAATCACCTCAGAAAGGGTGTGGTAAGCCTAAGACCTGTGGCTTATTAATTTAAATCAGTACTATATACATCGCTAAGTCTCAAAACATGCATGGGTCAGTCAAAAATACCCAGTAAAGTCAAAACTGCATGTTTTTCGAAAGATAAATCCTAAAAACGTGCATGGGTCAGTCAGAAATCCCCAGTAGAGTCAAAACTGCATGTTTTTAAATGCTCGAGTTTTTGAAAAAAATTCGCCAGTCTCCTTTGTAAAATAGATTGTCCGCATGCACACAGGCATGTCTAAGTGGCCATTCAGTAGCACACCTTCCCAAAAACAGGAACAATTTATATTTATAAAATAAAATCAAAAGTAAACCTCACATGGTAGCTAAATTACCATGGACATTTTTAGTTGAAAATCTAGGCTCACTAGGCCTCAAAAAGGATGAGTAAACTGATCAAAAAGAGCAAAATATGACTGTCTCAGAATCTAAAATTTTTTACATCCAAACGTGCATTACAGTAAGATATGCATACATATGAAGTCAGAAAATTTTTGTCAAGTCATATAAGCATACATTTTTTATACATTGCGTCTAGAGGCACCCTACGTGGTTTACATGCTTTTAACGATCAAAACTTACGAAAAAAGGACGTAAAACGTTACCTGCGATGCGCTGAACGCGTAGAAATTAACGGAATCAGAAAAAGGCTGCCCGAACTCCGTAGATCTGAAAAAGAAAATCGAATTTCGTTTGAAACTCGAAATGAGATTTGCAAAATATAAACTCCCGCTGCCCAATATAAAGCCATAGGTGGAAGCGGGCCCACCCACGACAGTCGCACCTCTACCTGCGGCTCCCCAGGGTGGGTCCCACTCCCCCGGGCTCAGTTCGGTTCGAGTTAAAATGGAGTTTATATGAGCTGCCAAGTCAAATCTGAAGAAAAATCAATACGTGATTAAGCGGTTTGTCCTGAAATCCTACGTTTAAGCAGCATAATCCTGATAGAAAGGGGAACTTTCTAAAAACCCTCGTTATTCATTCCGAAGTCATATCCGGGGATCAATAATGCAAACTGCGGAAAAACTACGTGAAAACTGTGTGAAAACTGCGTGAAACTGCCAAAACTGCCACTTTCGAAGAGTCAGGTACAGACCAATGATAGTTCAACCGTTGGTTCAACCCCAGCGAAGCGTCGGGTAAAGACCGGTGTCAGTTCAACCGTTGGTTCAACCCCAACGAAGTGTCGGGTACATATCGGTGTTAGTTCAACCATTGGTTCAAACCCAGCGAAGCATCGGGTACAGAACTGTGTCAGTTCAACCGTTGGTTCAACCCCAACAAAGCGTCGGGTACAGACCTGTGTCAATTCAACCGTTGGTTCAACCCCAGCGAAGTGTCGGGTACAGACCGGTGTTAGTTCAACCGTTGGTTCAACCCCAGCGAAGCGTCGGGTACAGACCGGTGTCAGTTTAACCCCAGTGAAGCATCGGGTACAGACCGAGTCATTTTAGCCATTGGTTCAACCCCAGCGAAGCGTCGGGTACAGACCGGTGTTAGTTCAACCATTGGTTCAACCCCAGCGAAGCGTCGGGTACAGACCGGTGTCAGTTCAACCATTGGTTCAACCCCAACGAAGCATCGGGTACAGGCTGAGTCATTTCAGCCGTTGGTTCAAATCGAGCGAAACATCGGATACAGACCGGTGTCAGTTCAGCCGTTGGCTCAACCCCAGCGAAGTGTCGGGTACAGACCGGGACAGTTCAGCAGTTGGCTCAGCCCCAACGAAGCGTCGGAAGGGATCCGGTGACGGAAGAAATATAGTAATCCATCACCAATGATGGAATCTGTTATACACATCCTCAAAGGGAGCATCAGGAAGAACTGGTGGTTCAACCCCCTGTTGCAAGCTGCCGCTGTAAATTATCGCCAGGATAAGCATCGGAAGCATACAAGAAGGTAACTCGATAACCGAGATATATCCCCATCAGAGTTGGCAAAGCTATCATGGATAACGTCATCCCTAGCAGAAAGTACCAAGAACAATCTGTGATAGCTTAAATCTGATGTCATACCGATACCAAGGATTGGTCAGGACAACGTCATCCTCAGCAGAAAATGACGAAAATAGGTCGCGGTAGCCTATTAGCATTATCCCCAGCAAAATTAACGTAATCAGTCAATGATGACCCCACCTCCACAAATTTATCTAACACTCTTCATATATCATGCCATGCATTGCGTTGCCTTTGCCCCTGCATTTCCAGTGTCTACTAATCTTTATCTTTTTCATTCCACTGCATTGCATGAACATGATAAAGAGGGGCATCTGTAGACACTCGAAATTTCCTTGCCCCGATACTAACACTGTAGGAGGGAAAAATTATATTTTTCAAATCAACTCCAGTCTCAATACCGGGCCATCAGTTCAACCCTGGTCTCAATACCGGGTAGTCAAATTAACCCCGGTCTTAATACCGGGCAATCAGTTCAACCCCGATCTCAATACCGGGCCATCAGTTCAACCCCGGTCTCAATACTAGGCCTTCAAATCAACCTCAGTCTCAATACCGGGCTTTTAAATCAACCCCGATCTCAATATCGGGCAATCAGTTCAACCCCAGTTTCAATATCGGGTCGTCAAATCAACCCCGTTCTCAATACCGGGCAATTAGTTCAACCCCGATCTCAATACCGGGCCATCAGTTCAACCCTGGTCTCAATAATGGGTCGTCACATCAACCCCGGTCTCAATATCGGGCCATCATACAGGTCAGCCCCGGTCTCAACCTGGGAGGTACAGATCAGCCCCGGTCTTAACCCGAGAGGTACAAATTTGCCCCGGTCTCAACATGGGAGGTACAGGTCAGCCCCAGTCTCAACCCTTGAGGTACAGGTCAGCCCTGGTCTCAATCCGGGAGGTACAGGTCAGCCCTGGTCTCAACCTGGGAGGTATAGGTCAGCCCCGCTCTCAACCCGGGAGGTACAAATCAGCCCCGATCTCAACCGGGGAACTATAGGTCAGCCCCGATCTCAACCCGGGAGGTACAGTCACTCCCGGTCTTAACCCGGGAGGTACAGATCAGCCCCAATCTCAACACAGGAGGTATAGGGTGGCCCCGGTCTTAACCCGGGAGGTACAGGTCATCCCCGGTCTCAACCAGAAGGTACAAGTCATCCCCGGTCTCATCCTAGGAGGTACAGGTCATCCCCAATCTCAATCCGGGAGGTACATGTCAGTCCCGGTCTCAACCCAAGAGGTACAGGTCAGCCCCGGTCTCAACCCGGGATGTACAGGTCAGCCCCGATCTTAACCTAGGAGGTACAGGTCAGCCCTGGTCTTAACCCGGGATGCATAGGTCAGCCCCGGTCTCAACCCGGGAGGTACAGGTTATCTTCGGTCTCAACCCGAGAGTTACAGGTCAGCCCCAGTCTCAAACGAGAGGTACAGGTCATCCCTGGTATCAACCCAGGAGGTACAGGTCATCCCCGATATCAACCCGGGAGGTACAGGTCAGCCCCGGTCTCAACCCGAGAGGTACAGGTCAGCCTCGGTCTCAACCCGGAAGGTATAGGTCAACCCCAGTCTCAACCCAAGAGGTATAGGTCAGCCCCAGTCTCAACCTGGGAGGTACAAATCAGCCCTGGTCTCAACCCGGTAAGTACAGGTTAGCCCCGATATCAATCCGGGAGGTACAGGCCAGCCCTGGTCTTAACCCGGGAGGTACAGCTCAGCCCCGGTCTCAACCTGGGAGGTACAGGTCTGCCACGGTCTCAACCCAGGAGGTATAGGTCAGCCCCGGTCTCAACCGGGAGGTACAGGTCAGCCTCGGTCTCAACCCGGGAGGTACAAGTAAGCCCCGGTCTCAACCCGGGAGGTACAGATCATCCCCGGTCTCAACCCGGGAGGTACAGGTCAGCCCCGATCTCAACCCAGGAGGTATAGGTTAGCCCCGATCTTAACCCAGGAGGTACAGGTTAGCCCCGTTCTCAACCCAGGAGGCATAGGTCAGCCCCGGTCTCAACCCGGGAGGTATAGGTCAGCCCCGGTCTCAACTCGGGAGGTGCAGGTCATCCCCGATCTCAACCCGGGAAGTCAGGTCAACTTCAGGAACAAACTTGAAGCTCCACAACATCTCCTGAGGAAAACCTAGAACCACCAAGTCAGCCTCAGAGACAACACTGAGGACAAACAAACTCGAATGGGATCCAAGTCTTCGAAACAACCCTAGGAAGTCAACCGAAGGCCATGTCGACAAATGGTTATTTTACCAACTCTAAGCCGATTCGGTTAAACTCAAGCAGAATTGATGCCACCAAGGTCAGAACAAATCATAACAATGATCCCGAGTGCAAACAGCGCAAGACAGCTCAACGGACAAACTACGGGGAATCAAAGACCTAGTTATGAACCCGTCTTCTTGGACCCAAAAAATGTTTTATCCCATATCATTGTGACACTCTCGGCGAGGGCTTTCTAAAAAGGTACAGCACGCCTCAAACGGACGCTCCGATCAAAAGTTAAAGAGTTTCAACTTTGACCTCGCGTTGCTCGGAGTGCACATACTTCGAGACGATGGAAACCGACATGTGGGCCCCACCAGGGGAGCCTCACCTCTACCTGCGGTAGTAGCAGGTTGGGTGGAGGCTCCCTGGCCTATATTTATGAGGGCACCCCCCCCCCCCTCGTTTTTATAATTCTAAAACGCTCCGAACCTCTGCCTGTTTGGTTTTTTGTCTAATTTCTTGTCTTCCAAACAAAAAAAAATTCACTCTAACACGTAGATATACCCACATACTACCATATATCAGAAAATAACAGGTAGACTTGAACGTTTAAAGCCTACGATTTGGTAAAAAGCCCATATAGGAGTCCATTGTGAGTATTTTTACAATCAGCAAGTTTATACTACTTCTTCGTACTTTTATACACTTGCACGTTAAGTTTCGTTTTCTAAATATGCCCAGAACTCAGTTCCGTGGCCGTTTTTGTCAACTTTTGGTACATTTTTGCACATAAACGCATTTTCTGGCATTTTTACAACTCGGATTGACGATCCGTCGCTTCCAGTAGCTTCGACATATTTGCATCTTCATTTTAAGCAACTTCGCTGGACTGGGATATTTTCCCCGTCTGGGTTTGGCTTTTTTGTGTGTTTATTTAACTGTATATATACTAACTTTTTAATTCTGTCAAGCCCGAATGTCAAATCCGAGGTAGTTTACCGCTTTTATATATATTTATGCATATATAAGCAACTTTTACCACCATTGGGTTCTCTTCCTAGTCTTGGTTGACAACATTTTTGTCTCTATATATATATATATATTTATATTTTAGTTCGACCTGGATTATTCTGTGGCCTTTTTACTGCTTTTATATATAAATATGCATATATAAGCAATCTTCAACCACTTGGTTATCTTCCCAGTCTTGGTTGACTGCTTTTCTATACATTTACATTTCAGATCGGCCGAGATTATTCTGTGGCCTTTTTACTACTTTTATATATAAATATGCATATATAAGCAGCCTTCACCACAACTGGGTTATCTTCCCAGTCTTGGTTGACTACTTTTCTGTCAATATATATATATATATATATATATATATATATATATATTAATTTCAGTCCGGGCACAGGCGTGAAATTCCATTGCCCTTTTTACTGTTTTTTCTATATATATTTTAATTCTGTCCAGCCTGGATCATTCCGTGACTTTTATACAATTTATATATATATATATATATATATATATTTCAATTTCGGGCACTGGTGTGAAAACCCATCGCCCTTTACAGCTTTCGTATATATAACTGTATATATATTGTTTTACTCGCATTATTAAATTATTGCTTTAAATATTCATTTGATATGAATCAGCACTGACATATATGCAGGCGAACTAGATTTATTTAAATCTCGCCAATTCTAGCTTTCAAACGGTTCAAAATCAGTACAGACTGAACCGGGGAGCTAGAATGGTTGAGATTTATTTAAATCTAGCATTTTTCTAGTTTCAGTTACAAAAGCAACCTCGCGTCCCTTAGATCGCTATCTAGTGGGAACGAGACACTTCGGCCAGGTGCGAACCAGAATTTATTGAATGAATCCTCAGTTCTGGCAACATTTGGGATATATATTTATTTCTGTACAAATTTGAACTGTGCAGGTTTATTGGCTACTCATATGTGAGCCTAGGAATCGTGGAATTCATGATCAAACTGATCAGAATCTGATTCCCACGATGGACAAACTCCACTTTACGAATGTACCCTGCCAGTTTTTCTGTAAAAATGTACATACAAAAGACCTTAAAACGGTTATCCGGGTTTAAGGTCTCAAAATAATGAGAATAATGGTTTGTCGTGTCAGAGTCACTCTGCTGGCTATCATGCCCATAAGGAGACCGACACTTGTATTTATTTCTGTGGTAGAGGATGCTTCGCAGCCAGACAATCACCATTCAAATTGAGCCAAAAGGCTGAAAAAGATAAAATTAAAGTATCAATATACCTCAATTCCTATGTTAGCCTGGGTTTGAAAAACTACTTTCAAAAAACTCATTTTAAATAATGTTATCGAAAAGATAAGCTTTTGCAAATCAAATCAAATGCTTTTACAAATCAAATCAAAGACTTTTTACAAATCAAATCAAACTCTTCGTATATAGGTTCAACGATGCATCGACATGCTTTCAATCAAACATAGGCCCAATTTTTAAACAGCATTCACACACACATTTCAGTTTTTTAAAGGGAAATATTAAAAAGATGTGGTACCGTGTTTACACGGGAATTGTGGGGTGCCTAACACCTTCCCCACACTTAACCAAGCCCCCGAACTCAAACTTCGGTTTCAAAGATCAAGTTTCGACAGTGTCCAGCAATTGGGCCTATTTCAAACAAAACTCGGTTGAGTTGGTACAACTATTTCAAATCTACCAACTGGCGACTCAGTAAAACGTTTAATCATCGACATGATACATGTTGGCCTTTTCCTAAAAAACCCTTCAAAACCTTTTTTCGCAATAAAAAGAGTGAGGGTAAAGATAACTTAGGAAGAGAGAAAGATCCGGGTTGTGACCCGACCCGCGGATTTTTTCCCGACGTCAACATCTGGCACGTTCCAATAGAGTTCTATTCATCCTCTCTGCAACCCCATTTTGCTTTGGAGTTTTTTTAACTGAGAAGTGCCTGATGATACCTTCATCCTGACAGAACTGTAGGAATTATATGTCTTTGCATTCCGTGCTATTATCTGATCTGAAATACTTTAACTTCTTTCCGGTCTGGTTTTTTACTTTAGCTTTCCACTGCTTAAAGATTCTGAAAACCTCGGATTTCTGCTTCATAAAATACACCCACACCTTTCTGAAGTAGTCATCTATGAAGCTGACAAAATAATGGGCTCCACCCATTGACGTATGCTTGATTGGCCCCCAATCATCTGAATGTACATATTCAAGTACATTCTTACTGGTATGTGCTCACTACAAAAAAATAGACATTCAGCAACGATTTTTCGGGCAACCAGTTATAAACTTATTGCCAAAAATGCATGTTTAGCAACGAAATTTGTCATTCGTTCAGTTTGCGAAAGGCTTTCATTTTTTGTAACGAAATTCATAAGTCGTTGTGTAACGCCCCCAAAATAGGTTCAATCCACCCAACCTATTTTGGGTCGCTACTAATACACTCAATAAAAATCAAAATACAAATCTTCTTGTTTACAGCTATTACCATGTCATATATAGTACAACAGTATCCGCACCCGAATTATTATAATATCGCATCAAATAAGACAAGAATTATTTGTGAGTTTTAAAACAACTATCATACCCAACTGTGACCCTCAAGGCCCAACCTTGGACGGCACCTCACTCTATTTGAGTCACCAAAATCAACTGTTAAATAACGTGTAGAATACGACACACGCATTTAAATTTTTAAGTTCCCCATACAACTATTATGCCACCTTGTTCTATAACTTGATGAGGATCGCGACTAACTCGAGACACCACTTTATACTCATGTCCTCTCTGCTAGTTCCAGCTACACTTTTATTTTCTGAAAGGAATTGTGAAGCAAAAGGGGTGAGCACAAATAGCTCAGTAAAGAATATCATGACTAAGATAATTAAATTATCAATAGCATTCATCAGTAGTAAATTAGAGATTTAAAACCTATAGTAGATGATAAAAATTATCAACCATAATTGCAGCGAAATTAACAATCCATTAGGAGAGTCAAGTAGAACACAATGTCCACTATCTTCTCCCAATTAAAAGTCCATCATTAATATCTTATTCCTGTAATACCAATCAACAGTTCTTCGTTGTACCCAAGACAAAGAGAACTTTCATCACATGTCTTTACTTGAAACACCAAAAATCATGGTTATACTAATTCACAGTTCCTGTTCATAATCATGCCAATAAATTCATCTTTGCACTCAGGCCAAAGATATTCATAAATCAATAGCTCATCTTTGCACTATATGCCAAAGATATTCATCAATAGTTCATCTTTGCACTATAGGCCAAAGATATTAATCAATAGTTCATCTTTGCACTACAGACCAAAGATATTCATAAATCAACAGCTCATCCTTGCACTACAGGCCAAAGATATTCATATATCAACATCTCATCTTTGCACTACAGGCGAAAAATATTCATAAATCAACATCTCATCTTTGCACTACAGGCCAAAGACATATAACTGTATACCAATCAACATTTCATCTTTGCACTACAGGCCAAAGAGAAATTTCACCACAATGATATATAATCAAAATAATAAGATAAAAAAAGATCTTATTGATTTTCAACTTAATTATCCAGAGCCCAAATTATCAACACGATATCTAGCAAATCGATTAGAATTCTAGATAGAATATAAAGTTCAAGTAAATGTAAAGTTACCGAATCAAACATAATAACTTAAAACTGAATAGAAAGATTCAGGTCAAGATATTAGATGAACCACAAACCATTAATGATATTATAATCATTTCAGGACTTTTCATCATTTAATAATAAGTTGAAGAACAAATAATAATCTCTTACAAAAATATAGAGTATGAAAGAAAATGATATTCCTTTACCATATTATGAAAAAGTGATACCCCTTACCATAAAAATGATACCCCTTACCTTAATTAGCAAGTGACTGGATTCTAATTTCTATAAAATTGATCAACCTGAACAATGCTTGCATTCTTTATCAACACTTGGAGTAACCTTACACTCAAAAGAAATACTCACAATATTATCCTCACAATATTGTAATAAAAGAATTTTATACTTTTGGTATAGTCATCGTGTGTGTTTAGTTACTCAACCGAGTAACCTATTTATACTGAAAATCGAGGAAACAACTAGTACCTCAGCTTTGACAAAATAACCCAATGAGCTATATAAAAAAAATACTGGTAGTGTAATTTATGGTCCCACAGAGGAAATTAAACCAACTTGTACACGTTTTAACAACATTTGTTCAATAATAAAGTTGTGGTCCATACTACTTTAGAAAAAGTAAAGCATCGACAAGTCCTGACATACTTACTTTTGTAAAGAGAAAATAATTGAGCAAGCATCTGCATATCATCAATACATTTTAACCATCAATTATTTACATCTTTTTTATCTTTCAACAATTATTCACCATCATTATTATAGACTCACAATACTTTCAACTGGTTTTATCATAACTGTTATTTATTAACATACGTAATAAATAATTACATGCGTGATAGGAAAAAAAATAAAGGTTCGATCTCTAAAAATTTTAGAGGCCTAAGTGGTGTCTTCATCGGCACAACTCACTTACCCCCGAATAAATTCAGAGCTCAACTTACCCCCGAATAAATTCAGAGCGTGAGACCACTTGAGCATATAGGAGTTTACCAAGACTCGAACGCACGTTAATGGAGACTTATGTCCGGCTTTCCACCACTAAGCCACCATCTCAAGTGATGATATAATACAATAATATAATTATATAAATATTTATCATAACTTGTACGTTTACATCCCGACACCTCATGAGCTTACTAACACTTCAAAAATATTTAAAATATTATTCTGAATTTTTCAAACAATTTTCACATTTTTCGGATTATCCGACAATTTTCTATAATTATTTCTATTTATAAAAACTATCATTTAATAGCTTTAAAATAGAAATACTAATTTCATATACTTTTATAACTTTAAAACATCATCAATATTAATCTTATATTATTATAAGATTTTTCAATAAACTTCATAATTTTTCACCATTTAAAGAATTTTTCATTAATTTCCTCTATTTTTAAACTAACTATAGATAGCTTAAAAATACAAGAAAATATTTATGTTACTCAATAAATTTCCAAAACTGTCCCGAAACTATAAAATAATATTATATCATTTCTCACCAAGTTTCATAATTTTTCATCATTTATAGAATTTTCTATGAATTTCCTCTATTTTTAAACCAACTATAAATAGTTTAAAAATACCATAATTACTTCTGTCTTTCAATAATTCATCAAAAATTTACAAAAACTCTAAACTGATATAATAAGATTTCTGTAAAAATATTTCAGCCCAAATAATTTTTTTGATAATTTAATTAAAATTTTCAATATTCAAAAACTTCAATAATTCATAATAATTAGTCCTTTTATCAAAAAATTACAGATGTTATGTCTTTTTCATGTAAAATTTAATTCTCTACAACTTTGTAGAAGAAAGTGTTTTCAAATTCCACCCCTAATATATAGAAATAAGCTTACCGAAAAAGTTTGTCGAAAAATATTTCTATTTTGAAAAAAATACCAGATCAGTCACCTCACAAAATTCATAACAAATCATACGTTAATCTTTAACGGTTCAAAATTTGTTGACATGTACTCAACTTATATATGTATAACATATTCAAAAATTACAACGATCCAACATTCGGATTAAGAACTATAATTCCCGTAATAGAGCTTAAGAAATTGATTTTTTCGGACTATAAGTCCTTCATACCAGTTTTCTTCAAACAGTCACCACAAAAAATCTACAAGGAATTTTTGGGTTATTCCAATTTCTGTAATTAGCTTATTTCCATACCTTCGTTTTGATATATGGCTCACTTTCTAACTCATTATACACAAAGAGTTATAGATTTTACAAAATTAAGTAATAAACTAATTTTCTGAAAATTTTCAGATTTCGTTTTTCTTTTGATTTCTTGATTTCTCTCATTTGATTCATGTTTATACAAGTTTAATCCATCAAAAATAAATATAAACATGTTCTATCCATATACAAAATTTAACATTCATATATGAAAATCAAATTATAAATTAAAACTTACTCATTTCAATTTCTTCCTTCCCATTCTTCTTTCTTCTTTCTTCTCTTTTCTTTCTCTCTTCTCTTTTTTCTCTTTTCTCTCTTTTCTTCCTCTAACAATTTGGTACGGGAGGGAAAAAAATGCTGATGGCTCTCTCTCTCTCTCTTTCTCCCCATCTTTCTCTCTCTCCCTCCCCCCTCTTTTTCTCTTCCTAGCCCCTTTTTATTTATTTTTTCTTTCTCCCTTTTTCCTCCCTCACCTTTGTCTTCTTCTCCTATTTTCTCCTTCCTCCAACTTTCCTCTTATCTTTTTTTTTCAACTTTGGCTACGGGAAGAAGTGAGGGAGTGAGTATGCTTAAGCCAAAATAATTTACCAACATTCAAGACACACACAAATTAAAGGACCAATCATACAAAAGTTGGTGAGAAATGGGTAATGATTTATTTGGAGGCATATGAAAAAATTCCCAAAATTTTCTCCCCCCTAGTTTCCTTCTCAATTCCTAGCCGCCACCCACATGCCAACCTTCTAGAATATTTAATCCCCCTCTTTTATTTACTCACTTATCCATTTAATTGTCCATTCGACCATTTATCAAATTAACATTTTAAAACTTTAAAATATTAATCATAAATTAAATTAGACTTTTATTTCATAAAAGTCGGGATCTTACAATCACCCCTCCTTATGAAATTTCGTCCTTGAAATTTACGTACATACCTGGAATTCCGAAGAGAAAAGAATTTCAGATTCTAGCTCCTAGGTTACTTTCTCTGTCTTATGGTTCATCCATTACCCATCTCGTGGTTCTTAGATGCCCATTCTTAAATACAGCTACAAAACAGAGGTTAATATCATTCAAACCAAATAATAAAGTCGGCTTAGGTAAGTCATTTTAGGTAAGTCACACATTAGCTAAGTATATTACTCGTCTCTCCCCTCCTAGTTCTAGACTCAGATCTCCGCGAGCGACCATATCTCTAAGCTCTGATACCAACTTGTAACGCCCCCAAAATAGGTCCAATCCACCTAACCTATTTTGGGTCGCCACTAATACACTCAATAAAAATTCAAATACAAATCTTCCTGTTTACAACTATTACCATGTCGTATATAGTACGACAATATTCCCACCCGAATTATCATAATGTCGTATCATATAAGACAACAATTATTTATGAGTTTTAAAACAACTATCATACACAACTGTGACCCTCAAGGCCCAACCTTGGACAGCACCTCACTCTATTTGAGTCACCAAAATCAACTGTTAAATAACGTGTAGAATACGACACATGCATTTAAATTTTTAAGTTCTCCGTACAACTATTATGCCAACTTGTTCTATAACTGATCGCGACTAACTCGAGACACCACTTTATACTAATGTCCTCTCTGCTAGTTCCAACTACACTTTTATTTTTTGAAAGGAATTATGAAGCAAAAGGGGTGAGCACAAATAGCTCAGTAAAGAATATCATGATTAAGATAATTAAACTATCAATAGCATTCATCAGTAGTAAATCAGATATTTAAAACCTATAGTAGATGATAAAAATTATCAACCATAATTGCAGCAGAATCAATAATCCATTAGGAGAGTCAAGTAGAACACAATGTCCATTATCTTCTCCCAATTAAAAGTCCATCATCAATATTTTATTTATGTAATACCAATTAACAGTTCTTCGTTGTACCCAAGACAAAGAGAACTTTTATCACATGTCTTTACCTGAAACACCAAAAATTATGGTTATACTAATTTACAGTTCCTGTTCATAATCAAGCCAATAAATTCATCTTTGCACTCAGGCCAAAGATATTCATAAATCAACAGCTCATCTTTGCACTACATGCCAAAGATATTCATCAATAGTTCATCTTTGCACTACAGGCCAAAGATATTAATCAATAGTTCATATTTGCACTACAGGCCAAATATATTCATAAATCAACAGCTCATCCTTGCACTACAGGCCAAAGATATTCATATATCAACATCTCATCTTTGCACTACAGGCGAAAGATATTTATAAATCAACATCTCATCTTTGCACTACAGGCCAAAGACATATAACTGTATACCAATCAACATTTCATCTTTGCACTACAGACCAAAGAGGAATTTCACCACAATGATATATAATCAAAATAATAAGATAAAAATAGATCTTATTGATTTTCAACTTAATTATCCAGAGCCCAAATTACCAACACGATATCCAGCAAATCAATTAGAATTCTAGATAGAATATAAAGTTCAAGTAAATGTAAAGTTACCGAATCAAACATAATAACTTAAAACTGAATAGAAAGATTCAGGTCAAGATATTAGATTAATCACAAACCATTAAAGATATTATAATCATTTCAGGACTTTTCACCATTTAATAATAAGCTGAAGAACAAATAATAATCTCTTACAATAATATGGAGTATGAAAGAAAATGATATCCCTTTACCATATTATGAAAAAGTGATACCCCTTACCATAAAAATGATACCCCTTACCTTAATTAGCACGTGACTGGATTCTGATTTCTATGAAATTGATCAACCTAAACAATGCTTGCATTCTTTATCAACACTTGGAGTAACCTTACACTCAAAAGAAATACTCACAATATTATCCTCACAATATTTTAATAAAAGAATTTTATACTTTTGGTGTAGTCATCGTGTGTGTTTAGTTACTCAACCGAGTAACCTATTTATACTGAAGCACATCAGCTTTGACAAAATAACCCAATGAGGTATATAAAAAAATACTGGTAGTGTAATTTATGGTCCCACAGAGAAATTAAATCAATTTGTACACGTTTTAACAATATTTGTTCAATAATAGAGTTGTGGTCCATACTATTTTAGAAAAAATAAAGTGTCGGCAAGTCCTGACAAACTCACTTTCGTAAAGAGAAAATAATTGAGCAAGCATCTGCATATCATCAACACATTTTAATCATTAATTATTTACATATTTTTAATCTTTCAACAATTATTCACCATCATTATGATAGACTCACAATACTTTCAACTAGTTTTATCATAACTGTTATTTATTAACATACGTAATAAATAATTACATGCATGATAGGGAAAAAAAATAAAGGTCCGATCTCTAAAAATTTTAGAGGCCTAAGTGGTGTCTTCATCGGCACAACTCACTTACCCCCGAATAAATCCAGGGCTCAACTTACCCCCGAATAAATCCAGAGCGTGAGACCACTTGAGCATATAGGAGTTTACCAAGACTCGAATCCACGTTAATGGGGACTTATGTCCGGCTTCATACCACTAAGCCACCATCTCAAGTGATGATAAAATACAACAATATAATTATATAAACATTTATCATAACTTGTACGTTTACATCCCGACACCTCATGAGCTTACTAACACTTCAAAAATATTTAAAATATTATTCTGAATTTTTCAAACTTTCATATTTTTCGGATTATCCGACAATTTTCTATAATTATTTCTATTTATAAAAACTATCATTTAATAGCTTTAAAATAGAAATACTAATTCCATATACTTTTCTAACTTTAAAACATCATCAATATTAATCTTATATTATTATAAGATTTTTCAATAAACTTCATTATTTTTCACCATTAATAAAAATTTTTATTAATTTCCTCTATTTTTAAACTAACTATAAATAGCTTCAAAATACAAGAAAGTATTTATGTTACTCAATAAATTTCCAAAACTGTCCAGAAATTATAAAATAATATTATATGATTTTTCACCAAGTTTTATAATTTTTCATCATTCATAGAATTTTCTATGAATTTTCTCTATTTTTAAATTAACTATAAATAGTTTAAAAATACCATAATTACTTCTTCCTTTCAATAATTCATCAAAAATTTACAGAAACTCTAAACTAATATAATAAGATTTTTGTAAAAATATTTCAGCCCAAATAATTTTTCTGATAATTTAATTAAAATTTCCAATATTCAGAAACTTCAATAATTCATAGTAATTAGTCCTTTTATCAAAAAATTATAGATCTTATGTCCTTTCTATGTTAAATTTAATTCTCTACAACTTTGTAGAAGAAAGTGTTTTCAAATTCCACCTCTTACATATAGAAATAAGCGTACCGAAAAAGTTTACTGAAAAATATTTCTGTTTTGAAAAAAATACCAGATCAGTCACATCACGAAATTCATAACAAATCATACGTTAATCTTTAACGGTTCAAAATTTGTGAACATATACTCAACTTATATGTGTATAACATATTCAAAAATTACAACGATCCAACGGTCGGATTAAGAACTATAATTCCCGCAATAGAGCTTAAAAAACTGATTTTTTTCGGACTATAAGTCCTTCAGACCAGTTTCCTTCAAACAGTCACCACGAAAAATTTACAAGGAAGTTTTGGGTTATTCCAATTTCTGTAATTAGCTTACTTCCATACCTTCGTTTTGATATATGGCTCACTTTCTAACTCATTATACACAAAGAGTTATAGATTTTACAAAATCAAGTACTAAACTAATTTTCTGAAAATTTCCATATTTTGTTTTTCTTTTGATTTCTTGATTTCTCTCATTTGATTCATGTTTATACAAGTTTAATCCATCAAAAACAAATATAAACATGTTCTATCCATATACAAAATTTAACATTCATATATGAAAATCAAATTATAAATTAAAACTTACTCATTTCAACTTCTTCCTTCCCATTCTTCTTTCTCTTTTCTTTCTCTCTTCTCTCTTTTCTCTCTTTTCTTCCTCTAACAATTTGGTACGGGAGGAAAAAAATGCTAATGGCTCTCTCTCTCTCTCCCTCCCTCCCCCCTCTTTTTCTCTTCCTGGCCCCCTTTTATTTATTTTTTCTTTCTCCCTTTTTCCTCCCCCACCTTTGTCTTCTTCTCCTATTTTCTCCTTCCTCCAACTTTCCTCTTCTCTTTTTTTTCAACTTTGGCTACGGGAGGAAGTGAGGGAGTGAGTATGCTTAAGCCAAAATAATTTACCAACATTCAAGACACACAAATTAAAGGGCTAATCATACAAAAGTTGGTGAGAAATGGGTATTGATTTATTTGGAGGCATATGAAAAAATTTCCAAAATTTTCTCCCCCTTAATTTCCTTCTCAATTCCTAGCCGCCACCCACATGCCAACCTTCTAGAATATTTAATCCCCCTCTTTTATTTACTCACTTATCCATTTAATTGTCCGTTCGACCGTTTATCAAATTAACATTCTAAAACTTTAAAATATTAATCATATATTAAATTAGACTTTTATTTCATAAAAGTCGGGATCTTACACGTTGCTAAATTTCGTTGCCAATTCTTTGGCGGGAAAAAAAATACCCTCGCCTGTTTACTTTTTTGTTGCCGATGTGATTTCTCCTCATCATGGGCAACAAGAAGATTTTTGTTGCTATATTTCATTACCTAAAATGGGCCACATTAATTTGCAACAATTTATTTTCGTTGCTTATTTTGTACAATTTTTTGCAATGACTAGTGAATTGTTGTCCAAAATTAAGATAAATCCAATAAGCACGTTTCGGCCTTCTTCTTTTTTTTTTAAACCCAAAATGCATCATTTTGCATTTTAAATTTATTTATTTATTTGGACACAATTTTATACTGTCAAATGTTTCACTCCCTCCGTCTCAAAATAAATGTTCAGTTTTACTCTTTTTTTGCCATAGTTATAATTTTTGAAATTAAAATTGAGCACATATTGATATATTTCCTAATTTACAAAAAATAGAGTTTGTTGTAAATTAGATATAGTTTATAATGATCATATTCACTCACTTATAATATTAAAAAAAACGTAAATAATTTCTACATAAAGTTAAAATTGCTACATAAAGTACTGAATTACTTAAAATTTTCACCTCAAAATAATCTCTGGTAGAAATTGACCGATATATCCTATTTGGCTAATATCTGGTAGAAATTGACCGAAATACCCGATTTGGCCATGATTGATTTTATATAGTTTGACTGTAGTCTAACTTGGTTGTCAGAGAACGACTTTATAAGTGTAAATGTATGAATATTTGGCAGATGATGACTTTATAAGTGTAATTATGTAAATCCTTTAAAATCTGATGGGGTCCTTGGGTATCTTGTAAAAAAGGCATTAATTAATTTTTTTAATGAAGTCAAACCATATAAAAATATAGTCAAATTGTATAAAATAAACACTTGGTGACTAACGGTACAGTGATATCCGTATCTGAAAAATTAATTCGCTATTCATATTCATATCCAGTATTCAATGGATTTTAAAAATATTATCTGTATCCGATATTCGAAATAATATCTGAATATGGATAATATCCATGTCCATTTATTTTATTTGAATAAATAGATTATTCGAATATTCGGGTATCCGAATTCTTTTATCAGTCACCTAATATAAAATTCATTCAAATTATTTACAAAAAATTAAATAAAAAATTGAATAATTAGTCATCACCAATCACAATTTAAAGTTTAAACCATACATTTTAATTAAACATCCTAAGCATAAAGGGGATGAAAATGTCAAAACATCATCATACACCATTGATCATAAAAATCAAAATTTAAACATTCTAGAGAAAGTATCAAATTAACATCATTGAAAAAATGGTAAAACTTTTGTTCTTCTTTACAATCATCCTTCATTAATTTGCATCTTAACTAACTATAGCTGCAAGAGAAAATTAATAATATTAGTATAATGTTAATCTAAAATAATTGAAAAGTTGTGAAAGGTTAAAAGCAAAAAAATTATAAATTGGTGATTTTCCTCCCTAGTCCCAAGTCTCACCCATGTACAAGTAGAAAGAATAAATTAAAAAGTTGGTTTTCTTAGCATCTAATATCAGTCATGATTTCATAATGTTTCATCATCACTAATAATAAGATTGCTATGATAAAGTTAAGAACACAATTATACTTGTCAAACTTATGCTTGCAGAAAGGGAAAGTAGTAGGGATCAACAGTCTAACTAAATACATAAAAAAACACTAATAAAAATGCCTATTACAGAACAAAGGCAAACAACATTTAATTAAGCAAAAACACATTCAACCTCAGTTTAATCTACCTTTTTAGACAATATTTAAGACGTTTTATGTGAATTATTTTACATTAGTTTAATCTTTTCTTTTAGACTGCAGCACGGTAACTATTGCAATAAAGTTGTTTCAACCAACCAAGAATCAACTAAATCTTGATTAAGTTGTTGCAGTGCCAAATAAAAGTTTTTTGTATTCAGTATATCATAGGATTATCAGTAAGTATATATTTTGAAAATAACTGAATATATATGACTTGACGCCACAAATGCATTAAAAATTAAAATGTTTAAAAAACAACTTATTCACATAGTTTGAGGTATCTTTCTCTATAAATGTGATCTGCTTAAATTCAAAATTAGTGTAACTACATTTGCAAAGCTCCTTTTTGAGATATACTAACTGACAGAATACACTTATCAATTACTAACCCTTAAATGGACACATGTACAGGTGAACCAATAGTGCATATACCGAACTGTCTAGGCAGGGGATCCCAATCATTTGACAAATTGCATAACTTTTCACTAAATAGATGCAATCAAAATAACCAAAATTCACTTAACTCAAAACTTACTACTTTCAACTTCTCACAACATCAAAAGTAACCGTAGTTATGACTTATGGGTGATCAATCGTGGCCAATTCATTAATAGACTTGATATTCAAATTTCAGAAAAGAACCCATAAAAAAAATTGTGAATTACCTGCTTGGAAGATTGGAAGCCGAGGACTCGATGTGTTCACTGTTCAGACTTCAGAGACCGAAGTTATGACTCGTGAGAGATGAGATTTGATAGGCAGAGTCGTAGAGTCGCAGAGAGGCCGGAGTGGGAGGGGGGGGGGGGGAATTCGCGATTTGCTAAGCCAGTTGTGACTGTGGAGAGGCAGATTTGGGAATTTGGGATTTAGGGATTTGGGTTAATGTTAATTTATTTATTTTTAATAAAGATAATGATTAATACTCTAAATTATAATTCAAATAAATTTTAATCATTCTTAAAATCCTATATTTAAATTTAAAAAGAATATTCTAATTACAACTATAACTAGAATAAAAATAATAATAATTAGTTTTAAAGTTAAGTTCATTAAAAAATAAATGTTAATTTATTTTTAATAAATATAATAATCAATACTCTAAATTCCAATTTAAATAAGTTTTTATCATGTACGAAATTCTAAATTTAAATTTTAAAATAAATGCTCTAATTACAACTATAACTAGAATAAGAAACAAAATGAGTTTTAAAGTATAGCTCATTAATGAATGAATATTAATTTATTTATTTTTAATAAGTACAATAATTAATATTATCATTTTCAAAATTATAAATTTAAATTTCAAACTAAATGATATAATTACAACTATAACTAGAATAAGAAAAATAAATAAATAATGAGTTTTAAAGTATAGTTCATTAATGACCAAATGATAAATTTTTTTAATAAATAAAATAATTAATACTCTAAATTATAATTCAAATAAATTTTTATCATTTTTGAAATCTTAAATTTAAATTTCAAAATGAATGCTCTAATTACAACTATAACTAAAATAATAACAAAAATAAATAAATAATGAGTTTTAAGGTATAGTTAATTAACGAATGAATGTTCATTTATTTATTTTTAATAAATACAATAATTGATAATCTAAATTAAAATTCAAATAATTTTTTATCATTTATGAAATCCTAAATTTAAATTTTAAATTGAATGCTCTAATTACAACTATGACTACAATAAGAAAAAAAATGAGTTTTAAAGTATAACTCATTAATGAATGAATATTAATTTATTTATTTTTAATAAATACAATAATCAATAATTTAAATTATAATTTAAATAAGTTTTCATCATTTACGAAATCTTAAATTTAAATTTCAAAATGAATGGTTTAATTACAACTAAAATCAGAATAAGAAAAATAAATAAATAATGAGTTTTAAAGTATAGTTCATTATTTTGCCCCTATTCTATTTTGTTCCTCTTTTTATTAATATCCTTTTTAGTAATCTTTACATTTGATTTTAACTTATAAGTCATTATGAGTCAAACACATTTTTTTTACTTATAAGTCAAATTGATGTCGAACGTTTTTACTTGTAAGTCACAATTTAAAACAAATTATAAGTTAACTTATATTTGAACTTATAAGTCATTTTAAAATAAGTCATTCATGAACAGGCTCTTGGTGAGTGTGTGCCCGATGGTAGATCGATTATGAAATTCATATGGAATTGATTTTTAAAATCTCATGATTAGTCATGGTAATTATTTTATAATATTGGGAATTTAGGATGTTTGGTGTTGGAATTCAATGCTAATTCTATTTGTTGGTCTCTACCTCTAAGAATTAATTTTGAAGATGACAAATAGGTTATTAATAAAATGAAAATAGAAAAATTTAGTATCATCTCTATAGGATTTTTTTTTAAAATATATATTTTTAAATTATTTATTTTCCTATTTTGACCATTTTTTTAAAAACTATTGAAGTAGTGTCCTTTCATTTAATTATTCACTGCTGCTAGAGTCTCTAGCGGTAAACGTACATGTTATTTAGATGAGATGATTTGCAACTTAGCTTAAGTGTCTAACGAGTAACGACGTCGTCTTAGCTTAAGTGCAACAACAATGTGTTATTCTATGAGTTGGAAATTAAAAATTATTTTTTAAAAAATTCTACTATTGGGTTAATTGGTTAATCAAATAGTAGAATTTTCCTATCCAAAAATCGAATCCGAAAACCATAAATAAAATTTGGTTATAACCGAAATTGTCCAAATAATCAATTTTTTTTTTTACATTATAATTATTTTAACATATAACATATCAGTAAGTATATATTTTGAAAATAACTGAATATATATGACTTGACGCCACAAATGCATTAAAAATTAAAATGTTTAAAAAACAACTTATTCACATAGTTTGAGGTATCTTTCTCTATAAATGTGATCTGCTTAAATTCAAAATTAGTGTAACTACATTTGCAAAGCTCCTTTTTGAGATATACTAACTGACAGAATACACTTATCAATTACTAACCCTTAAATGGACACATGTACAGGTGAACCAATAGTGCATATACCGAACTGTCTAGGCAGGGGATCCCAATCATTTGACAAATTGCATAACTTTTCACTAAATAGATGCAATCAAAATAACCAAAATTCACTTAACTCAAAACTTACTACTTTCAACTTCTCACAACATCAAAAGTAACCGTAGTTATGACTTATGGGTGATCAATCGTGGCCAATTCATTAATAGACTTGATATTCAAATTTCAGAAAAGAACCCATAAAAAAAATTGTGAATTACCTGCTTGGAAGATTGGAAGCCGAGGACTCGATGTGTTCACTGTTCAGACTTCAGAGACCGAAGTTATGACTCGTGAGAGATGAGATTTGATAGGCAGAGTCGTAGAGTCGCAGAGTCGCAGACGTAGAGGGGCGGGGGCCGAAGGCGGAATCGCAGAGAGGCCGGAGTGGGAGGGGGGGGGGGGGGAATTCGCGATTTGCTAAGCCAGTTGTGACTGTGGAGAGGCAGATTTGGGAATTTGGGATTTAGGGATTTGGGTTAATGTTAATTTATTTATTTTTAATAAAGATAATGATTAATACTCTAAATTATAATTCAAATAAATTTTAATCATTCTTAAAATCCTATATTTAAATTTAAAAAGAATATTCTAATTACAACTATAACTAGAATAAAAATAATAATAATTAGTTTTAAAGTTAAGTTCATTAAAAAATAAATGTTAATTTATTTTTAATAAATATAATAATCAATACTCTAAATTCCAATTTAAATAAGTTTTTATCATGTACGAAATTCTAAATTTAAATTTTAAAATAAATGCTCTAATTACAACTATAACTAGAATAAGAAACAAAATGAGTTTTAAAGTATAGCTCATTAATGAATGAATATTAATTTATTTATTTTTAATAAGTACAATAATTAATATTATCATTTTCAAAATTATAAATTTAAATTTCAAACTAAATGATATAATTACAACTATAACTAGAATAAGAAAAATAAATAAATAATGAGTTTTAAAGTATAGTTCATTAATGACCAAATGATAAATTTTTTTAATAAATAAAATAATTAATACTCTAAATTATAATTCAAATAAATTTTTATCATTTTTGAAATCTTAAATTTAAATTTCAAAATGAATGCTCTAATTACAACTATAACTAAAATAATAACAAAAATAAATAAATAATGAGTTTTAAGGTATAGTTAATTAACGAATGAATGTTCATTTATTTATTTTTAATAAATACAATAATTGATAATCTAAATTAAAATTCAAATAATTTTTTATCATTTATGAAATCCTAAATTTAAATTTTAAATTGAATGCTCTAATTACAACTATGACTACAATAAGAAAAAAAATGAGTTTTAAAGTATAACTCATTAATGAATGAATATTAATTTATTTATTTTTAATAAATACAATAATCAATAATTTAAATTATAATTTAAATAAGTTTTCATCATTTACGAAATCTTAAATTTAAATTTCAAAATGAATGGTTTAATTACAACTAAAATCAGAATAAGAAAAATAAATAAATAATGAGTTTTAAAGTATAGTTCATTATTTTGCCCCTATTCTATTTTGTTCCTCTTTTTATTAATATCCTTTTTAGTAATCTTTACATTTGATTTTAACTTATAAGTCATTATGAGTCAAACACATTTTTTTTACTTATAAGTCAAATTGATGTCGAACGTTTTTACTTGTAAGTCACAATTTAAAACAAATTATAAGTTAACTTATATTTGAACTTATAAGTCATTTTAAAATAAGTCATTCATGAACAGGCTCTTGGTGAGTGTGTGCCCGATGGTAGATCGATTATGAAATTCATATGGAATTGATTTTTAAAATCTCATGATTAGTCATGGTAATTATTTTATAATATTGGGAATTTAGGATGTTTGGTGTTGGAATTCAATGCTAATTCTATTTGTTGGTCTCTACCTCTAAGAATTAATTTTGAAGATGACAAATAGGTTATTAATAAAATGAAAATAGAAAAATTTAGTATCATCTCTATAGGATTTTTTTTTAAAATATATATTTTTAAATTATTTATTTTCCTATTTTGACCATTTTTTTAAAAACTATTGAAGTAGTGTCCTTTCATTTAATTATTCACTGCTGCTAGAGTCTCTAGCGGTAAACGTACATGTTATTTAGATGAGATGATTTGCAACTTAGCTTAAGTGTCTAACGAGTAACGACGTCGTCTTAGCTTAAGTGCAACAACAATGTGTTATTCTATGAGTTGGAAATTAAAAATTATTTTTTAAAAAATTCTACTATTGGGTTAATTGGTTAATCAAATAGTAGAATTTTCCTATCCAAAAATCGAATCCGAAAACCATAAATAAAATTTGGTTATAACCGAAATTGTCCAAATAATCAATTTTTTTTTTTACATTATAATTATTTTAACATATAACATATCAGTAAGTATATATTTTGAAAATAACTGAATATATATGACTTGACGCCACAAATGCATTAAAAATTAAAATGTTTAAAAAACAACTTATTCACATAGTTTGAGGTATCTTTCTCTATAAATGTGATCTGCTTAAATTCAAAATTAGTGTAACTACATTTGCAAAGCTCCTTTTTGAGATATACTAACTGACAGAATACACTTATCAATTACTAACCCTTAAATGGACACATGTACAGGTGAACCAATAGTGCATATACCGAACTGTCTAGGCAGGGGATCCCAATCATTTGACAAATTGCATAACTTTTCACTAAATAGATGCAATCAAAATAACCAAAATTCACTTAACTCAAAACTTACTACTTTCAACTTCTCACAACATCAAAAGTAACCGTAGTTATGACTTATGGGTGATCAATCGTGGCCAATTCATTAATAGACTTGATATTCAAATTTCAGAAAAGAACCCATAAAAAAAATTGTGAATTACCTGCTTGGAAGATTGGAAGCCGAGGACTCGATGTGTTCACTGTTCAGACTTCAGAGACCGAAGTTATGACTCGTGAGAGATGAGATTTGATAGGCAGAGTCGTAGAGTCGCAGAGTCGCAGACGTAGAGGGGCGGGGGCCGAAGGCGGAATCGCAGAGAGGCCGGAGTGGGAGGGGGGGGGGGGGGAATTCGCGATTTGCTAAGCCAGTTGTGACTGTGGAGAGGCAGATTTGGGAATTTGGGATTTAGGGATTTGGGTTAATGTTAATTTATTTATTTTTAATAAAGATAATGATTAATACTCTAAATTATAATTCAAATAAATTTTAATCATTCTTAAAATCCTATATTTAAATTTAAAAAGAATATTCTAATTACAACTATAACTAGAATAAAAATAATAATAATTAGTTTTAAAGTTAAGTTCATTAAAAAATAAATGTTAATTTATTTTTAATAAATATAATAATCAATACTCTAAATTCCAATTTAAATAAGTTTTTATCATGTACGAAATTCTAAATTTAAATTTTAAAATAAATGCTCTAATTACAACTATAACTAGAATAAGAAACAAAATGAGTTTTAAAGTATAGCTCATTAATGAATGAATATTAATTTATTTATTTTTAATAAGTACAATAATTAATATTATCATTTTCAAAATTATAAATTTAAATTTCAAACTAAATGATATAATTACAACTATAACTAGAATAAGAAAAATAAATAAATAATGAGTTTTAAAGTATAGTTCATTAATGACCAAATGATAAATTTTTTTAATAAATAAAATAATTAATACTCTAAATTATAATTCAAATAAATTTTTATCATTTTTGAAATCTTAAATTTAAATTTCAAAATGAATGCTCTAATTACAACTATAACTAAAATAATAACAAAAATAAATAAATAATGAGTTTTAAGGTATAGTTAATTAACGAATGAATGTTCATTTATTTATTTTTAATAAATACAATAATTGATAATCTAAATTAAAATTCAAATAATTTTTTATCATTTATGAAATCCTAAATTTAAATTTTAAATTGAATGCTCTAATTACAACTATGACTACAATAAGAAAAAAAATGAGTTTTAAAGTATAACTCATTAATGAATGAATATTAATTTATTTATTTTTAATAAATACAATAATCAATAATTTAAATTATAATTTAAATAAGTTTTCATCATTTACGAAATCTTAAATTTAAATTTCAAAATGAATGGTTTAATTACAACTAAAATCAGAATAAGAAAAATAAATAAATAATGAGTTTTAAAGTATAGTTCATTATTTTGCCCCTATTCTATTTTGTTCCTCTTTTTATTAATATCCTTTTTAGTAATCTTTACATTTGATTTTAACTTATAAGTCATTATGAGTCAAACACATTTTTTTTACTTATAAGTCAAATTGATGTCGAACGTTTTTACTTGTAAGTCACAATTTAAAACAAATTATAAGTTAACTTATATTTGAACTTATAAGTCATTTTAAAATAAGTCATTCATGAACAGGCTCTTGGTGAGTGTGTGCCCGATGGTAGATCGATTATGAAATTCATATGGAATTGATTTTTAAAATCTCATGATTAGTCATGGTAATTATTTTATAATATTGGGAATTTAGGATGTTTGGTGTTGGAATTCAATGCTAATTCTATTTGTTGGTCTCTACCTCTAAGAATTAATTTTGAAGATGACAAATAGGTTATTAATAAAATGAAAATAGAAAAATTTAGTATCATCTCTATAGGATTTTTTTTTAAAATATATATTTTTAAATTATTTATTTTCCTATTTTGACCATTTTTTTAAAAACTATTGAAGTAGTGTCCTTTCATTTAATTATTCACTGCTGCTAGAGTCTCTAGCGGTAAACGTACATGTTATTTAGATGAGATGATTTGCAACTTAGCTTAAGTGTCTAACGAGTAACGACGTCGTCTTAGCTTAAGTGCAACAACAATGTGTTATTCTATGAGTTGGAAATTAAAAATTATTTTTTAAAAAATTCTACTATTGGGTTAATTGGTTAATCAAATAGTAGAATTTTCCTATCCAAAAATCGAATCCGAAAACCATAAATAAAATTTGGTTATAACCGAAATTGTCCAAATAATCAATTTTTTTTTTTACATTATAATTATTTTAACATATAACATATCAGTAAGTATATATTTTGAAAATAACTGAATATATATGACTTGACGCCACAAATGCATTAAAAATTAAAATGTTTAAAAAACAACTTATTCACATAGTTTGAGGTATCTTTCTCTATAAATGTGATCTGCTTAAATTCAAAATTAGTGTAACTACATTTGCAAAGCTCCTTTTTGAGATATACTAACTGACAGAATACACTTATCAATTACTAACCCTTAAATGGACACATGTACAGGTGAACCAATAGTGCATATACCGAACTGTCTAGGCAGGGGATCCCAATCATTTGACAAATTGCATAACTTTTCACTAAATAGATGCAATCAAAATAACCAAAATTCACTTAACTCAAAACTTACTACTTTCAACTTCTCACAACATCAAAAGTAACCGTAGTTATGACTTATGGGTGATCAATCGTGGCCAATTCATTAATAGACTTGATATTCAAATTTCAGAAAAGAACCCATAAAAAAAATTGTGAATTACCTGCTTGGAAGATTGGAAGCCGAGGACTCGATGTGTTCACTGTTCAGACTTCAGAGACCGAAGTTATGACTCGAGAGAGATGAGATTTGATAGGCAGAGTCGTAGAGTCGCAGAGTCGCAGACGTAGAGGGGCGGGGGCCGAAGGCGGAATCGCAGAGAGGCCGGAGTGGGAGGGGGGGGGGGGGAATTCGCGATTTGCTAAGCCAGTTGTGACTGTGGAGAGGCAGATTTGGGAATTTGGGATTTAGGGATTTGGGTTAATGTTAATTTATTTATTTTTAATAAAGATAATGATTAATACTCTAAATTATAATTCAAATAAATTTTAATCATTCTTAAAATCCTATATTTAAATTTAAAAAGAATATTCTAATTACAACTATAACTAGAATAAAAATAATAATAATTAGTTTTAAAGTTAAGTTCATTAAAAAATAAATGTTAATTTATTTTTAATAAATATAATAATCAATACTCTAAATTCCAATTTAAATAAGTTTTTATCATGTACGAAATTCTAAATTTAAATTTTAAAATAAATGCTCTAATTACAACTATAACTAGAATAAGAAACAAAATGAGTTTTAAAGTATAGCTCATTAATGAATGAATATTAATTTATTTATTTTTAATAAGTACAATAATTAATATTATCATTTTCAAAATTATAAATTTAAATTTCAAACTAAATGATATAATTACAACTATAACTAGAATAAGAAAAATAAATAAATAATGAGTTTTAAAGTATAGTTCATTAATGACCAAATGATAAATTTTTTTAATAAATAAAATAATTAATACTCTAAATTATAATTCAAATAAATTTTTATCATTTTTGAAATCTTAAATTTAAATTTCAAAATGAATGCTCTAATTACAACTATAACTAAAATAATAACAAAAATAAATAAATAATGAGTTTTAAGGTATAGTTAATTAACGAATGAATGTTCATTTATTTATTTTTAATAAATACAATAATTGATAATCTAAATTAAAATTCAAATAATTTTTTATCATTTATGAAATCCTAAATTTAAATTTTAAATTGAATGCTCTAATTACAACTATGACTACAATAAGAAAAAAAATGAGTTTTAAAGTATAACTCATTAATGAATGAATATTAATTTATTTATTTTTAATAAATACAATAATCAATAATTTAAATTATAATTTAAATAAGTTTTCATCATTTACGAAATCTTAAATTTAAATTTCAAAATGAATGGTTTAATTACAACTAAAATCAGAATAAGAAAAATAAATAAATAATGAGTTTTAAAGTATAGTTCATTATTTTGCCCCTATTCTATTTTGTTCCTCTTTTTATTAATATCCTTTTTAGTAATCTTTACATTTGATTTTAACTTATAAGTCATTATGAGTCAAACACATTTTTTTTACTTATAAGTCAAATTGATGTCGAACGTTTTTACTTGTAAGTCACAATTTAAAACAAATTATAAGTTAACTTATATTTGAACTTATAAGTCATTTTAAAATAAGTCATTCATGAACAGGCTCTTGGTGAGTGTGTGCCCGATGGTAGATCGATTATGAAATTCATATGGAATTGATTTTTAAAATCTCATGATTAGTCATGGTAATTATTTTATAATATTGGGAATTTAGGATGTTTGGTGTTGGAATTCAATGCTAATTCTATTTGTTGGTCTCTACCTCTAAGAATTAATTTTGAAGATGACAAATAGGTTATTAATAAAATGAAAATAGAAAAATTTAGTATCATCTCTATAGGATTTTTTTTTAAAATATATATTTTTAAATTATTTATTTTCCTATTTTGACCATTTTTTTAAAAACTATTGAAGTAGTGTCCTTTCATTTAATTATTCACTGCTGCTAGAGTCTCTAGCGGTAAACGTACATGTTATTTAGATGAGATGATTTGCAACTTAGCTTAAGTGTCTAACGAGTAACGACGTCGTCTTAGCTTAAGTGCAACAACAATGTGTTATTCTATGAGTTGGAAATTAAAAATTATTTTTTAAAAAATTCTACTATTGGGTTAATTGGTTAATCAAATAGTAGAATTTTCCTATCCAAAAATCGAATCCGAAAACCATAAATAAAATTTGGTTATAACCGAAATTGTCCAAATAATCAATTTTTTTTTTTACATTATAATTATTTTAACATATAACATATCAGTAAGTATATATTTTGAAAATAACTGAATATATATGACTTGACGCCACAAATGCATTAAAAATTAAAATGTTTAAAAAACAACTTATTCACATAGTTTGAGGTATCTTTCTCTATAAATGTGATCTGCTTAAATTCAAAATTAGTGTAACTACATTTGCAAAGCTCCTTTTTGAGATATACTAACTGACAGAATACACTTATCAATTACTAACCCTTAAATGGACACATGTACAGGTGAACCAATAGTGCATATACCGAACTGTCTAGGCAGGGGATCCCAATCATTTGACAAATTGCATAACTTTTCACTAAATAGATGCAATCAAAATAACCAAAATTCACTTAACTCAAAACTTACTACTTTCAACTTCTCACAACATCAAAAGTAACCGTAGTTATGACTTATGGGTGATCAATCGTGGCCAATTCATTAATAGACTTGATATTCAAATTTCAGAAAAGAACCCATAAAAAAAATTGTGAATTACCTGCTTGGAAGATTGGAAGCCGAGGACTCGATGTGTTCACTGTTCAGACTTCAGAGACCGAAGTTATGACTCGAGAGAGATGAGATTTGATAGGCAGAGTCGTAGAGTCGCAGAGTCGTAGAGTCGCAGAGTCGCAGACGTAGAGGGGCGGGGGCCGAAGGCGGAATCGCAGAGAGGCCGGAGTGGGAGGGGGGGGGGGGGGGAATTCGCGATTTGCTAAGCCAGTTGTGACTGTGGAGAGGCAGATTTGGGAATTTGGGATTTAGGGATTTGGGTTAATGTTAATTTATTTATTTTTAATAAAGATAATGATTAATACTCTAAATTATAATTCAAATAAATTTTAATCATTCTTAAAATCCTATATTTAAATTTAAAAAGAATATTCTAATTACAACTATAACTAGAATAAAAATAATAATAATTAGTTTTAAAGTTAAGTTCATTAAAAAATAAATGTTAATTTATTTTTAATAAATATAATAATCAATACTCTAAATTCCAATTTAAATAAGTTTTTATCATGTACGAAATTCTAAATTTAAATTTTAAAATAAATGCTCTAATTACAACTATAACTAGAATAAGAAACAAAATGAGTTTTAAAGTATAGCTCATTAATGAATGAATATTAATTTATTTATTTTTAATAAGTACAATAATTAATATTATCATTTTCAAAATTATAAATTTAAATTTCAAACTAAATGATATAATTACAACTATAACTAGAATAAGAAAAATAAATAAATAATGAGTTTTAAAGTATAGTTCATTAATGACCAAATGATAAATTTTTTTAATAAATAAAATAATTAATACTCTAAATTATAATTCAAATAAATTTTTATCATTTTTGAAATCTTAAATTTAAATTTCAAAATGAATGCTCTAATTACAACTATAACTAAAATAATAACAAAAATAAATAAATAATGAGTTTTAAGGTATAGTTAATTAACGAATGAATGTTCATTTATTTATTTTTAATAAATACAATAATTGATAATCTAAATTAAAATTCAAATAATTTTTTATCATTTATGAAATCCTAAATTTAAATTTTAAATTGAATGCTCTAATTACAACTATGACTACAATAAGAAAAAAAATGAGTTTTAAAGTATAACTCATTAATGAATGAATATTAATTTATTTATTTTTAATAAATACAATAATCAATAATTTAAATTATAATTTAAATAAGTTTTCATCATTTACGAAATCTTAAATTTAAATTTCAAAATGAATGGTTTAATTACAACTAAAATCAGAATAAGAAAAATAAATAAATAATGAGTTTTAAAGTATAGTTCATTATTTTGCCCCTATTCTATTTTGTTCCTCTTTTTATTAATATCCTTTTTAGTAATCTTTACATTTGATTTTAACTTATAAGTCATTATGAGTCAAACACATTTTTTTTACTTATAAGTCAAATTGATGTCGAACGTTTTTACTTGTAAGTCACAATTTAAAACAAATTATAAGTTAACTTATATTTGAACTTATAAGTCATTTTAAAATAAGTCATTCATGAACAGGCTCTTGGTGAGTGTGTGCCCGATGGTAGATCGATTATGAAATTCATATGGAATTGATTTTTAAAATCTCATGATTAGTCATGGTAATTATTTTATAATATTGGGAATTTAGGATGTTTGGTGTTGGAATTCAATGCTAATTCTATTTGTTGGTCTCTACCTCTAAGAATTAATTTTGAAGATGACAAATAGGTTATTAATAAAATGAAAATAGAAAAATTTAGTATCATCTCTATAGGATTTTTTTTTAAAATATATATTTTTAAATTATTTATTTTCCTATTTTGACCATTTTTTTAAAAACTATTGAAGTAGTGTCCTTTCATTTAATTATTCACTGCTGCTAGAGTCTCTAGCGGTAAACGTACATGTTATTTAGATGAGATGATTTGCAACTTAGCTTAAGTGTCTAACGAGTAACGACGTCGTCTTAGCTTAAGTGCAACAACAATGTGTTATTTTATGAGTTGGAAATTAAAAATTATTTTTTAAAAAATTCTACTATTGGGTTAATTGGTTAATCAAATAGTAGAATTTTCCTATCCAAAAATCGAATCCGAAAACCATAAATAAAATTTGGTTATAACCGAAATTGTCCAAATAATCAATTTTTTTTTACATTATAATTATTTTAACATATAATTTACTAGTTTGGTAGCCACATACAATTATATGAGCCACATACAATTATATGGGCCCCAAGTATTATCTGGCATGTACACGTGGATAATTGAACAATTTTTTTTTAATTTTCTTGACGTTAAAAATCAAATAATTTGGATGAAATTTGTGACGATTTGTTAGAGTTATATTTAAACTAATTTGCTTTAAATATATATAATCTTTTATTATTTTTTATTTTTCTATCTAGTTAGATTAGGTTGTAGGCATATTGGGTATTTAAACTTGTCATATCAAAGGATGAATACTTCAGTGATTAAAAGTCAAAGATTGCAAATGTAATTTTTTGTTGTATAATAATTGGTAGAAATAATTTTTAAATATACCATTTTTATAATAATGTATATTATGAAATAAAATAAATTTTTTTTTAAAAAAAGAATATTTTTTTTTACATAATCGTAGTTAATATATTGATATATACACGGAGGGAAGCCTGCTTGAAAAAAACCTACCGCGCGGAAGCTTTTCTTCATCTTTCTTCTTTTTCTATCTGCTCTTGTTGCTGCATTTCTCCTCTGGAACTCCCGAAACGCCGCCCTTCTCTTTTACCTCCGCTCCTTCCCCGATTCCGACCTCCGCTTCGCTTGTGACGGCGACATTGTCCATGCGGAGGACCTGAAAGTCGGCGAAGAGATAGCTAGATGCCACAACTGCTTTCTCTATATCACCGTTATTTACAATATGAATGATTTTTTCGGCGAATCCGATCAAAAATTGAAGAAGAATCTTAAGCCGTCGAAGCAGCGGTCGCTTGAGGATTCAGGTCATACGTATTTTATGTCGAGGAATTGGATTTTTTAGGCCCTAGATTAGTCTTCAGAGTATTTAGGAATTTTGGAAGTTGGGAGTGATAATTGTTGAGTAATTTGTTGTTCTAATTTAATTTAATTATATTGTGAGTCTCTGGATTCTTCAAAAGTTCGATTGTAAACTCCAACCTCGACAACAAGTTCTTCAATCTCCTCCTTGGGAAAATTGTTCTCGCCTCCTTGGATGGATTTGGTATGTTTCTCAGTCTCTTAGTTCATTTCTAATTTAAGAATATTATTTCCAATTTAAGAATAATCTCCTCCCTGGGGAAATTGACCAAATTAGAGGGTGTACGCCAACAGATGGAAGATGATGTTCTTTTTGATGTTCAGGGTTTCTCTCCCTCTCCCTATCCCTCTCCATAACCTCTCTCTCGATGAATTTTTTCTATCTATTTACATGAAATATGACTGCTGCGATCATTCGTAGTTATGGTTTATCATGTTGATGAAACTTTTACCTCTTAATTGATAATCTGGCAGCAAGCGACTCAATTAGGGGCTACATAAATTTGGGATTTGGAACACTTCCTTTCATCTTGCATTAAATCATAAGTTATCTTATTAAAAGCTTTATGGTATTTTGGCGAATGAATTTTGGGCTACTGTTAAACATTTGAGGATAATCATATTCACTAACTACTATATATTAGGACTTGTGTTTCATGTCCTTTATCGGAGACCTTGATAAATTTTGCATTATGAGAAAAATAGTAATACTTTTGACATCCAAACAACAAAACAGTCAGGAAGTTATTCTTTTGCAACATATGTCATTGCCTTTTCTGACACTAGTATGAGCAGAATTTTCTAATTTGATGGTATTCTATTAACTGGAAATTCTCATTCAGAATTTTTTCTTCATTTCAGACAAAGAAAGATTACATGTTGCAGGGTAAACTGGAAAGAACTCCTGAGGAGCAGGTGAGGAAGCTCCTTCGCCAGTGCCTATTCCAAGAGTGTTGCCTAAAGATGAGGACCAAAGTTTGGTTAGGAGGAATAAGAGAATGCTTGGGCAGTACCTGGGCACTTTGGAGGTAAGTTTACAATATACATATAATTTTTAATTTTTTTTCTCTCCTTTAAAAGGTGAAAACTTTTTCAAAGTTTTATTCGCAATTGTATAACCAACAATTTTAACTTCCTTAATTTTTCAAGCCAATTAAAAGGGAGATCAGATTGAAACATAATGATATTAAGCCAGATATAGTAACTAAATTTGCTAGTTGTATTTGTTGAAACTTGATGTTATTCTTTCTTCAACACTTATGGATAGTAGATATGTATTTTGATGTTGGTTACTGGTTAGCATAACCAATGACCTGAGTTTATGCAGGAAGTCTAGAGCTTAATTCTTTTTGGCTAGAGGGTTTTAGTTTTATTTTGCGTGAGCCATCAAGTTGTAGGCTTGTAGAGGGTTTTAGTTTTATTTGGCGTGAGCCATCAAGTTGTAGGCTTGTAGACTTGTAGACTGTAGCCCTCCTTGATATAAATTTTTAGTGGCACTTTATTGTGCTTATGATGAATATGGAAGCTTTCTGGCATAGGGAGTAATTCATTATTTCAGAATTTGATTAAACATGCTTTGTTTTAGCAATCTATGAATGGACATGGCTAAATTTAAACATTAGTTCTAGCATGGTGTGCTGTGGTGTGTGGGTTAAATTCTTTCTTTTGCTACTTGCGTGCTTCAAAGTTTGAAACACTTGCAAATTCATTCTTGAATACATTGAATGTCATGGGTCAAATTAAAAAGAGTACATAAGATAGTATTACCAACATGGATAGTTCAGTTGTTTTAGGATTTCTATTTCTGTCTTTTAACTTGGGTTGATTTATAACTAAAATAGAAAGGTAACAAATGGGAAACTAATAGAATGAGTGAGGTTCCAAACTTTCATCAATCTACTTAGTGAGATATTTAAACTAAAAATTTAGAATTCAATCCCCTGGGCACTGGTGGAGGAGCTTCAGAATCCTAATTACCGAAATTTTTGAATGACTTTATATAAATGGGAACTGTTTATGATGCATCAGGTTTGCATTATGGTATGTATCATGTTAAGTAATATTAGTACCTTGTGTTGGCATTATAAGAAATATATTGTAGCTTTAGAGTTCATGTTGTCGGTCGTCAGCACGGCCCGCTTCTTATTAAATTCTTGGTTTATGTTCAAAATCATTGTCTAATCAGGAAAGAAAAAACCAAGGTTTATCAAAATTTTCTTATAGTAATCACAGTCAAGTCCCTTCACAAGTTTGCATGAATAATGTTTCCACCAGCAGGAAAAAACAAATTCCAAGGAAAAGTATAACAAAAAAAAACTTGTTATTAGCCATAGTATCAAGTAGGCGTACTATTATATGTATACGTTTATGTGTGTATAAACTGATATTGAGTGTAATGGAATATTGAAATGTTGTAAAAACTCTTATTATTGTTGACATTTTTATTTTATTTTCCTTTTATATAAATGAAAAAAATTATTTCCTTCTCATTTCTTTTCATATGCTCTTTCGAGTTCCAAACAAAGGATCATCAAGCAAGACACTCATCCATCTAGCCAGTAGCCACTCTAGACCATAACTTCAATCCTCATTCAAACAATGCACAACCAATATGCAGCTTTAGATGAAAGTCTTTAAACATCAAGTACTATGATAATTTTTAAGTCAGTTGCGGAAAGGTTTGTTAAAATTGATTTAAAACACATATTGTACCTCATTTTCGAGCTCTATGATTGAATTCAGTGGAAATTAAGAATCACTTTAGTTTCAAAAATATTTCTCATGCTTTGGTCTTCATTACTATGGATTATCTGGGAAAGTTGTGGTATGTGCTTTAAACTGGTGACATGTTATGTCGTTTAACTATTTTTTGGCTGCCCTTTCCCATTTCAATAGTTCTTAAATTGTTCCATTTGATCCTTCATTACTTTGGATTATCTGGGAAAGCAGTGGTATGTGGTATGTGTTTTAAACTGGTGACATTTTATGTGATTATCTGGGAAACAACGTGCTTACCTAATGGAACCACCATAGTGGGGTTCAGAATTTATGACTGAAAATAACAATTACAAAGGCAAGCTTATATCTTACCCTGGATTAGATATAACATTTTATTTCCTACTCAAATGCCATTGAATAGCTAAATTTTCAGTTTGAAATTACATCTGATCTTTTGTCGTTTGCAGTCTTCATCTTTTAAGGTTCATGGCCTTGTTATTTGAGCTATCAGTATAACATTGCTTAAGAAATTAGGTGATATCTGTTTATACTTGACTGACAATTTTGACTTGCTTGACAGATAAAACTACTTTCAGCCAGATATGGCCTTGGCATATCAGATCATGATAGTGAAGGACGTCTTGTAATAGTAGAATTTGATGTCTTCTATTTAATAAGTGGATATGTTCCTAATTCTGGAGATGGTCTTAGAAGATTGGTAAGTGACTCCACACTCTTAATCTATCATTACATGATTCTCTTCTTCGAATTAAAAGAAAATATAATCCACTTTTCTTCTCTTTTTTTTAATCTGACTGTAATTTTTAAGAAGTAATTTTTCTGGAATAATGTGTCTGTCTCTGAATCTGGTCATACAGAGTTTCAGAGTGGGATCCTTTTCTTTGCAGTTACATGAAAGTAAGTCACTTTTATTAGTCTTTCCTTCTTTCATAATAAAATTTTCACATCATTACATGCATCCACGTGCATCACTTTTACCCCATTTTGATTTACTTTAGATCAATTGCAGTTAGCCAGACAACAAACAATTTTAGACAGTGGGAATAATCAGTTAGCCTATATGTGTACTTATAGGCTATTCTTGAATTGCTTGTAGGATTTGAAAGCAATTTTGGACAGTGGGAATAATCTTCCCTTCCCTGATTGGCGTTTTATTAATGGACGAGCATCAAACGCGTATAGATATACAGTTGAACAAGGTAATTACATAAAATCAGCATATCTTAGGTCGAAACTTGTCTATGTATTGTGCACTTTTTTTAACTTTGAGCTCTCCAAAGAGTATATCTTTTGCTCAGTTTCACTTGTCAGAGTACACCCAATTTATTGCAGCATTTGGATCTCAAAACACTCTTGTAATTGTTGGAATGAATGGAAGGTTTGAAGGCGTGGACAGTAGATCCTTATGTCGTCACCTCCATGATTGCCGAGACCACACTCCTGTGGAAACCTTGAGCTAATCCCCCATTTATGCCTACAAGTGGGATTGCTGCTACCTTCTACTTCTCAGCCAGACATCAAATAAAGAAACTGAATTAATTCTTCTAATTTCATATATTTAACGACTTTTATGATTCTTGTATCCCCCTCCTCTTCATCTTTTGTTATTTATGTGACTACAGCCATACATGAGGAATGTGATTGAATAAATGTTGGAAGTCAATTAAGGACTCTGATGATGAAGTATCTCTTGAAGCATGTGAATTTTGGTAATCCCTCTAACTTGTGCACTCATGCTCAGAATGCTGTGAAAGCGAGTAGCAGTCATGTTTGTGTGTACTGGACTTAATAGTTCTTTTCCTAGTTAAGTAGTGATTTGGTATTTCATTGGCAGTTTGGTGAAGGCGCCAACTTTGTACATGTGCCATAATAAATAATTTAGATAGTTGATTGTAAAGATGATGAATGATCATGTACCGAATGATTTTATTTAATTAATAATGTTTGAGTTTTTTTTGTACTTCTGTCATAATTTGTTATAGGGTCATTGAGCCACGATTTATTTTGTTTGTAAAATAATTTCGACATTCGTTACATAACAAAGAAAAAAGAAATATTTATATCGTTGCAAATCATAACAACTTTTGTTGTACATATAAAGTAAACGATAACGTATAGTTTCATTGTATAGTTTCATTACTAATTGGTAACAATTTTTGTTGCTCTTGAAAAATAATCAGCATCAAACATTCTTGTTGCTAATTGATCATAACTATCCATAACAAGACCATTGACAACGAATAATCTCATTGCAAAATAATATATGATTTATATATTTTGCATATTTAGTAACGAACATCGTTGCCAAAAAGTATATAATCAGCAACGAAAATCAGTTAAGGCAACAATTTTCATATTGTTCAGCAACGATAAACATTGTTGGCAAAAATGTCTCAACCGCAACGAATATTCATCTTCGTTGACCCAAAAATATTATTTTTGTTGCCAATTAGAAGGATTTTGCAACAAAAGTTACTTTTTGGTAACAATTTCTTAATAAATTTGCAACATTACATTTCGTTGCTAAATGATCTATACTTTTACACGAAAACCAACATTCGTTGCGAAATATCTCACTTTTTGCAAAGATAAAAAAATTTCGTTGCTAGACAATTAGCAACGCTCATTGCGCAACGGATGGTCTAACGATCGAAAAATCGTTGCAAATGACATTTAGCAACGAAATTTCATATCTTTAGCAACGAAAATTGGTTGTTGCTGAATCATAATTTTTTTGTAGTGGCTTCTGCCTTGAAGCTGACCCTCTGTTGTTTGTCGTACACGCAAAACTTGTAAAATTCCAAACTGCACATTTTGACATCTTTCAGCAACTTCCTTTTGTGAAGTTTTTTCATTCCACCTTCACTCAAATGTCCAAGTCGCATGTGTCATAATTATGTGCTATTATTGTTGGAATTATCCTACACAGAAATTGTTGCTCTACCAGCAACTGTGTCCCCTATCAACTTGTAGAGGGTGCCCATTTTCTTGCCTTTCATAATTACCATCGATGGTAATTTTCATGACACTATCTCTGACTGAGATACTGCAGCCTATAGATTCGAGTACTCTAACCGATACCAAGCTCTTCTTAAATTCTGGGATATACTTTACATCACCCAATGTTCTAACAACCCCGTTAAACATTTTAACTTTGATGGTGCCTATCTCAGTAACTTTGCAGACTGCATTGTTACCAAATAAAACGGTACCACCATTGCAGGATGTAAAAGTATCAAACCAATCTCTATGAGGGGACATATGAAAAGAACAACCGGAATCCATATACCAATCTATAATGCTACTACTGTCTCTAACAAATAAGAGATCACCTTGTGAAGTTTTATTTTCTGTCACTGTGTACAGCTCTTCGTCGCTGCACACATCTGCTTGCTTAGCAACATTAGCAGAATTCGCAATCTGCTTACCTTTCTTCTTGTTATCTTTCTTCAACAATGGACACTGATTTTTGTAGTGGCCCTTCTCGTGGCAATGATAACACTCAACCTGAGATTTATCCTTCTTGACTGGTATCGACTGAGACCTTCCTCGTTCTTTGTCGAAATACTTTATCTGATTAGGACCCCTGCCACGCCCATCTGAAAATGCAAGAAGACTGTCTCCTTGATCTCTGGAGGTAGTGCCCCTGAACTTATCTTGGTCCAGGACTGCTGACATTACATTTTCAACTACTAGCTTTTCCTTCCCTACAAGGAGTGTAGTCTGGAGAGTTGAGTATGAATCTGGTAGAGAGACAAGAAGTAATAAAGTTTTATCTTCTTCGTCCAACTTCACTTCAATACTGGTTAGTTGGGTCACCAATATATTAAACTCATTAATATGAGTGGTCTAATCTGACCCTTCTTCCATCCGAAGCTGATACAATTTCTTCTTCAAATATAACCGGTTTGACAGAGACTTTGACTTGTAAACTTTCTCAAGTTTCTCCCACAAGTCCTTCGAAAGAGGTTTATGTCAAAACTTAATATTTGATATGTGGCGCCAAACTCAATCTGATTATTTCCACGACCTTTGCTTTAAGTTCCGTCCATTTTTCATCTGCCATAGTCGCTGGTTTCTTCCCTTCTAGTGCCTTTACCAATCCTTGTTGAGCCAATACATCTTTGACTGTACACTGCCAAATACTAAAATTTGACTTACCGTCAAATAGTTCAACTTCATACCTCGCACTTATGCTTGTCATCTTCGTATTTGTGACCTGCCTAATTTCTCTTTAAACTGGATCGTCGGCGTGAACCAAGAGCTCTGATACCAATTGTTGAGAAATCGAGCCCACAAAATACACTAAGAATAAATATATGCACACTACTGTATGAAATATAAAATAATAACACAAGAACTTTTACGTGGAAACCCAATTGAGAATAAACCACGGGGAGAGATCTCTGAAATCCACTATGAAAATAGTATGAAAAATATAAACTCTCAATTGAGAAATAAACGCACTGTTTATTTTCTCTACACCCTCACTTCTCTAATTGCTTTAACTGAGCACTCTCTTTCTCGGATGCTTTGTTTTCTGCTTTCTTGCTTCCGATGGATTAACTTGTGAGGATGGGTGGGATTTTATAGTGCATGTGAGGAGACACACTCCCTTAGATAATAAATAGGTGAATCCCATAGGAGATTTCATGGAACAAATTTATAAGATTTGCTTTGACTGTGAAATCTCCTAATTCCAAGATTGATGAGAAGATTTGCTTTGACTGTGAAATCTCTTTCTTCCAAGATTGATGTGTATGCATTTATTAGGGTTCCCACTAACAAACCAAAAATGTGAGCCAATATTCAACACACAACAAACACAAACGTACTATAGAATGATAGAAGACACCTAAATGTTGGCCTAGTCATATTTCAACCTTAACTTTTGATGATGACTTTCTTATTATACTAAAATGTTTACACATGCATTTACAAGATATTAAGTGAGACAAACCTAAGATTTCTTGAAGTCTTGGTGTATAAAAGATTGAAGGCATGTAGACTTGAAGATATGATTGAGTCAAAATCAATGTAAGATCCTAACTTTAATTATATCTCAATCAAGGCTCTAGGATTTGCATTATGAAAATAATCATGGAAGTAATTAATTAATAACGGAAACAATTAATTGGGCTTTCAAAATTAATATGAGAATAATTTAAATGCTAAATTTTAATTATCCCTAAAGGAATAAATAAATTAGGCTTTCAAAATTAATATGAGAATATTTTAAATGCTAAAGTTTAATTGTTCCTAAAATTTGCCCAACGGAAATGTAAATAAATATCTTATTGGATTTACATCTTTCCATATTAAAGCTGTGAATTAATTGGTTAATTGGATTTTCCATTGTATCTAAGATCATGGACATAGCTTAAGCAATATTCTTTCTTTACCGTGATTGGTTAAATCAATGATAGTATATAACTGAAATATATTATGAGCAAAGCAAATTTGTTGCTGACTCATATTACCTTATTAGATGAAATCATTGAATGTGAAAAGGAGTTGACGTAAACATTATTGGGTCTAGTATTATCAATATTGATAATTGATTCGCTGCCATGCATATTGAAGTTAAGAAAATCCTGCTTGATATCTTAATGGACCTAACTTTCTAAAAGCAACATTATTTCTAATTAACTAGGAATCAATGACAGTATATAATGGTAATCGATTTGCAAAACAGAATCCTTCCTTATCCTTTCTGATTTCCAACGGACTCAAGAATTACTATCTGATTGATTTTATCCATCGATTACAAAACTTTCTTCCACTATAAAATAAGCCCAGTCGTGGTTCACAAAAAATAACTTGAGCAGAACATATAGCAACAAAACAATTCTAAAATTCTCAACACATTTTTTTAAGGCTGCAAGATTTTCAATTGTGAAGATTAAAAAACTGTTGTAATAGATGTATTAATTGTGTCGTGATTCTGGGAACATAATATTTGTAAGGAGAAAAAGATGTAATGATCGAGAATTTTATAATTAATTAAAATATTTATCGAATTAAATAAATATTTTAGTTGCTTTATTTGTTGAATAAATAAATATTTGTTGAAATAATTTAATCGAGTGTGAAAATATTAATTAAGTTGATGTTAAATAATTTTATAATTGATGCGTATTTTAGTACGCAAGTGTAATGGTATTATGCTAATTTAATTACATAATTAAATTAGAAGATTAATGAATTATTAAAAAAAATTATAGTCATGGTTGGCTAAATAGAAATTATAATTTTAATAATAGAAATTATAATTTTAATGATAAGGTTTGATTTTATTTTTTTAAGGAATTAGGTTTAATTCAATATAATTTGAATATTGGAATTTATGTTTAATGTGTGACATAAGAACCATATAATAGGAGAATTATAAAAATAAAATAGAAAGGGCTTTAAAGTGTGCTAGCCAAACAAGATCTTATGACCTTTGGCATATTTTAACTGATAAGGCTTTTAGTGTTTTTAACTGATTGCCAATTGAAGAAAACACGTTAAGTGTTTTATATTATACGTATATTCTTAAGTCTAAAGAACACAGAAAAGAAGAGAGGAATAGAGAAATTGAGAGAGAAAAGTAGGTGTTCTGTGAAGTTTGGGAGTGCTTGAGAATCTAAGAAGGAAAAAGCAAGGTTAATCAAAGCTTGCAAATTCTCTACTTAATCAAAGGTAACTCTAAATTCCTAGTTTTTAGTTCTTGTTTTCTTAAGTTCTCAGTAATTGAGTTTCTATGGTTGAATTATTGAGAAATTGGTTATAGTTGTTAATAAGTATGCATAATCTGTTATATGTTGTTTATAAATGATTTTGGAATGATTATTCCATGAAAACATGATAAACATGAAGAAATTGAGTTTACAGTGAAATATATACAGTATGGCTTATTTGGAGTCAAAAATTGATGGTTAATTCATGTATAGAATTTGAAATTGATGGTTGTTTATGTTAATACATTGAGAAACGAAAACAAAGAAGAATGGATCAATTTGGTTGAATAACGAATTCGTAGTGGTTGAATTCGCTAAATATGTTAAAATATGTAAAATTAGCATGAACTATGATTTTTGGGTCTTTAATTTGGTTGTTTAAGTTATTTATGTTGTTAGAATCATGCTATGTAGGTTGAGCTAGGATTCTATAAGGTTTATAGTGTCTGGGTATGCTTAATTTGGTTCTAGATTGTAAAAATTGAGAAATTTTGGCTTAAAAGCAGTGCTGTTCACAAACTGCAGAACTAGAATCTGGGGTTCTCTACCCCGGCGGAGTTCCCAGTTCAAGTAACCCCGCCTCGACGGACTTGTTTAGTTCAAAAACCCCGCCTCGGCAAGGGTGGACAGATTGGTCAAAGAAATGAGTTTTTGTTTGTTTAGTCCGGGAAATATTAATCTAACCTCATTTAATGAACATAAAGATGTGTTAACTAGATAGAAGGATGTTATAACAGATTGTTATGTATGATAACTTTAAGTTGTGAATTAACAAGTTGTACAAGGATTTAACTCGTGGGGTTTGGTAATGTTGATTAAGTATTGTGTTGTTTGTTAAACAAGGTTTCAGATTCAAGCTATATGGTTAATATAGTCAGATTTAAAGTTAAAGATTATAGTCTTGATTATAATAAGAAGTAAACTTATTGGTGTGGTGATCCTAAATGATATATATAGGATACTTGAAGAGCGTGAGTTGTTATTGTATAGCTAACGCGCAAGGAAAGTTCTTTAACTCTATCTTGTTTATAATTACTCAAGTTCCTAACCTTTTATGAAAACTTTGAAAAGTACTCATAATCTTGAGCAGCTCAAAAGACGCTACACCATGTCTTATGTCGGCCCTCAATCCATCTTCCAACCTACGCGCTTTCGTCTCCTCATCTGCCACCATGGTCGATGCATACTTGGCGAGCTTCGCAAATTCAACTTTATATTGAGCAACTGTCTTACTCCCTTGTTCGAGCCAGATAAATTCACTCTCCTTTTGTGCCCAAATCATTCTAGAAAAGTACTTGTTGGTAAATGCCTCCTTGAACATGGTCCAAGTGTAGGGTTCAGGATTTCTCTCATGTTTTCTTCTCTCACAGGCTCACCCAAAAGGTCATTACTTAAAGGTAATATTGGTAGTAACTTAATTCCTTAAGTACATATAAATTTTTCTCATTTCTTTCGATGTGGAACTATGGTGTTACAAACTTTCCCATTTAAATTTTTGACGTCCCCGTCAGAATCAATCACACACACGGTCCATAGATCTTTGTCTCTCTAGTCATTGTGGGATAATACCAGCTGGCTTCATGTCCCCACTTCCTGACCTCCCTCTCCCCATTATGGGATAATACCACCAGCCTTCGTGTCCCTACCTCTGACAACCCGATCTGATGTTTCGACCCGAGCTTTCGAGAGTCAATTTTGATACCATATAAAATAACACAGGTCAAATTCTGAGTCCGGAACAAATCTTGGATCAAATCCCAAGTCCGAATCGAATCAAATCCATCTAAACAATGCCTTAAACCACTAGCACAATAGTATCTTCTTGGGTCATCTTAGCCCACTATAGGCTCACCCAAAATGTCATGGCTTAGTAACTTAATTCTTTATGCACAGAATTTTTTTTTCCATACCTTTTGATGTGGGACTGGGGTGTTACATAGAGTACTTGCATAACATAGAAAACTTGCACAAACGTATAGAGTTTGCATAGGTTAAGAGACTTGCACAGCACCATATTTGAAAAAGTTCAGAAATCTTGCCTTAAGTGCATATTGACATACCAATTAGTCATATAAAGACCCCATACATCTGTGTTTTTATCTTAACTTTAACCATTTTAGGTTGTCGACGTCGGGAAAAAATCCTATCTCGTTGGACCGAATCTTTCTCTTTCCCTAAGTTTTGTTACTTTCTACCCTTATTACCTTATCTGTTTTATGAAGGCTGAAGGTTTTTAGGAAAAGGCCAACATGTATCATGTCGATAATTTAAACGGTTTATAGAGTCGCCAGTTGGTAGATTTAAAATTATTGTACCAACTAAACCGAGTTTTGTTTGAAAGTAGGCCCAATTGTTGGATACTATCGAAACTTGATCTTTGAAACAGAAGTTCTTAAGTTCGGGGGCTTGGTTAAGTGGGGGAAGGTGTTAGGCACCCCCCAACTCCCGTGAAAACACGGTACCGTATCTTTTCAATATTTTTCTTTTTATTTGCAATGTGTGTGTGTGGATCCTGGAAAAAATTGGGCCTTCGTTTTGTTTTAAAAGTATTGTTGTGCTTCGTTGAGCCTATATACGAAGGGTTTGATTTGATTTGCAAAAGTCCTTTTTAGACAAGATATGAAAATGATGTTTTTTGAAAGCAGGTTTTCAAACCCTTACGCTCACGTAGGAATTGAAGCATGTTGATACTTCCATTTTTATCTTTTCAGCCTTTGGGCTCAATTTGAATGGTAATTGTCGGGCTGTGAAGCATCCTTGACCCCAGAATGTTTACAAGTGCCCGTCTTCTCATGGGTATAACAGCCATCGGAGTGACTCTGGCATGACAAACCATTATTTCATTATGTTTGAGACCTTAAACCCAGATAACCGTTTTAAGGTTTTTCGGATGTACATTTTTACAGAAAAACTGGCAGGGTACATTTGTAATGGGGAGTTTGTCCATCGTGGGAATCAGATTCTAATCTGTTTGATCATGAATCCCACGATTCCTAGGCTCACAGAGGGAAGCCAGGAAAACCTGCACAGCTCAAATATGCACAGAAAATGTATATTTACATCCAGACGTCGCAGAACCAAGGATTCATCAGTCAAATCCTGACATGCGCGTAGCTAAAGCTTTTCGTTCCCACTAGATAGCGATCTAAGGGTCGCGAGGTTGCTTTAAAATGAATAAAACTAGAAAAAAAAACTAGATTTAAATAAATCTTAGCCATTTTAGCTTCTCGATTCCGATTGGACCTATTTTGAACTGTTTGAAAGGTAAAAAGGGCTAGATTTAAAGAAATCTAAACCACCAAATTTATATTAAAATAAATTCATATCAAATGAATCATTGAATCGGTTATTTAATCACAAAGAATAAAGAATATATATATATATAATTATATATATACGAAAACTGTAAAGAGCGATGGGTTTTCACTCTCAGGACTGTACTGGAATGTATATATATATATATATATACATATTTATAAAAGCTGTAAAAAAGCCACAGAGTGATCCAGACTTGACAGAATGGAAATATATATATGTATAAAAGCTGTAAAGGGCGACAGATTTCCAATCCTATGCCCGAACTGGAATGGAAATATATATATATATATATATATATATATATATATTTATAAAAACTATAAAAAGTCACGGAGTAATCCAGGCTTGACAAAAAGTAAAGATATATATATATATATATATATATATGTATATATATTTATAAAAGCTGTAAAAGAGCCACAGAGTGATCCAGGCTTGACATAATGTAAATATATATATATATATATATATATATATATATAAAATCTGTAAAAAACCACGAAATGTTCTAGGCTCAACGGAATGTAAATATATAGATAGAAAATCTGTAAAGGGCGGCGAATTTGCTTCATGAAGAAAATGAGGCCAGTGAATGTTCGTCTTCTTCTTCGAAAAAGACAGTCAGCAGTAATAACAATGATGAAGACCCTTATGGCAGCATCAACCTTCAAGATGCTCGGGACCCATTTGCCTAGTCATGCTGCTCCTACTTTTCCACCGAAAGTAACCCCCTCAGTCATATGCCTTTACTTTTCTACCAAAAGCAATCCCCTAGTCAGAAGATTTCGTGCAATCACAGATAGCCTGTTGGACATAATTCAAAAGTTGCCGAAAGATGTCCCAAATACTAAAAAAAAAGTCACTATTCATGTACTGTCCATCAATAGTAAAAAGTTATTTATTCTGTAATAGTCACTATTCATGTACTGTTCATCAATAGTAAAAAGTTGTTTGTAATTCTGTAATAGTTCTTTCCTACTTCTATAAAGGAAAGACAGAGTCATTGGTTTAGGCAGGCTTCGTCCTACCGCTTGTTTACCTCTTATTTTCTCTTCTCTTCTCTTAGATCATAATGCACCAGTAAGCTTGTAGCTTGTGCTGCAGTTGTAAGTTATCTTTACTATTTTGTACATATTTCATGTTTTAGTAATATTATGTTCTATTAGTAATTGCTGTGATTGTATATGCGTCACTCAACTGTTTTAATACAAAGTAGTACTAGTGATGCTAATGTTCAGATTTCAAGAACTATTCTATGGAAAGACATTACTTTACTTAGTTAATGGACTTTGCCCACTGGAGTTCCTCAACAACCTGTTAATAATAATTTGTTGAATGTTGAAAATATTAGACAATTTTCTGAGGTACTTTCAAAATAAGTTTTGAACGTACCAGAAGACCCTTAATCATAGAAGATTTTACTAATTCTTCAGTTCCTTCTAGAAGAGATACTGAAATACTTAGTAATATTTCTAGTCAAGATATTAAAATGAAAGGCATTTTAAATCATGGTTAAACTAGTCATCCCTGCTATACCACTAATGAACCTATAGAAGAAGATCAAGATCTTTCTCCTACACCTTCAGAATTACCTACTTGGTCAGATTTTGAAACCCCTATTAACCATCAGCTAAGAGTTATTAAAAAAGAATTTAAATTAGATTAGAAAAATCTTGTTGAATATTTTAATTCCAAATCTAATAAAGAAAAAAGACATTTATTTCGTGCTAATCATAGTGAAAAGGACAGAGATAAAGTCATTAATAAATGGAAAAGATTTATTAATGACAAAAAGATAAACATTACTTTCTTTACTTGGTATGAAGAATACTACGGTAAATGTAATGTTTTAACTAAAAATCAATGGATTAAAGAGGATAAGTCAAAGGTCTCGTCTAGTCACCTAATTCTGCCTAAATGGTATCAAAGCCTAATTGATCAATTTATCTTCTCTTTTTAAAAAATTCTATTTCTTTCTTTGTTCAGCAGTCACCTAACTTACTATAGAACATCGTGTTCGTGTGTCTTGAACCTTTGTAAGTCTCTTGTGTTAGAGTTTATGCACTAGAGACCAATTCTTTGATGTAATTGCTTAACATTTTTGATATTATATTTGAATGAATAAATGAATTATTTTATTATGGTTTTATTTACTGCGTTATATAAATGTTAGCATAAAAAAAAGTTCTTAGAGTAGTGATACAAATTATACTTAGAATAGTGATACAAATTATATAGCTTCAAGTATGTGACTTGAACATGAAATCATATAATTACAATTAGTATCATTATTCTTAAATGTCCCTAGTCGAGTGTCATTGTTAATTGGACAACAATGATACATTGAGACTAGTATGTGGATTGACTGATGGCCAAATCTCATTGGTCATAAATATATGAGATATTGAGTCAATACATAGGTACATGTTAGAGAATAATGTACTGGACAGACCCACCATGAGAATTCTACGTGGAGCATTATGCAAAGTGTCATAAACAATTCTCATAGTGACAATGATGTAATGATCCTCCGACCTGAAATCACTATATTACTACTCGAAAATTTATATACTTTGATATCATCAAAGGTCACCTTTAATAGGGTGGACAATAAAGGTGATTATTGGGTACATCATGAATCGTGTGAGTAATATGAGTGATTTAGATTGAATTTAACCCTCCTATATATTAGGGGTGATATCCATAGGCCTCTTGTGACGCCCCCAAATTCGGGTCCCTTTATTTACCTCGAAACCGGTGCAGTCACGATACTACTAGTCAAATATTTACATCTTTTATTCATAACTTAAAGAATAAAACTTGCTTTATTATAATTTAGAATATAAATTCTTTTCACTATCAGGATCTCGTATAATGACTCCAAACTTTTACAAGTTACAATCTTGGTCATTTACCATTCCTGTCTTATATTAAAAATGCGGAATAACTTAAACTTTTTCAATCTCCTTTGAATAAAATCTTTTTATTGATTCCATAACTTAAATCAATTACAAATCCTTGAATCACTATATATGATTCACTATATCCGAATTATTGTATAAACATTTACATCTCAATTCGATATCCTCTATGTATTAACTAATACATCTTTACGATACGACAAGTACTAAACATTGTAAACAACTATCAAGTACAGCTCCTAGAACCTAAACATGGTTCAAGAGCATATATCAAAATAAACAGAAATCTTCGAACTCTATCACGTAGCACGTTACTCTTATCGTGAATCCTTAACCTGCAAAAGTGGTTATTTGCAAGAGTGAGCTTGCCAACTCAGCAATTCTAACAGTTTTCATGCATCACATAGCATATAACATCATACTCAGTTCATGCATTTATAATCAATTTATATTTACTAAGCATGTTACTTCTCACATAATAAGCATATCATCAAAGATCAACTTTCAATCTCATACGTATCTCATATACAGTTCATATATAAGTTCACATCATCACAGCATAATATAATTCAACTAACAGTTATTGAATTCATATATCAAATAGGAACTGAAATACTTGCCTGATGCGTAGTTTAACAACTACGACTTAACTGCTTATAGATATCTGCACTTCGTGTAATCCTACACAGTTATATTAATCATAGAGATCACACTCATCAGTTATATGTATCCACACATTCTCAATGTAATAATAAAGGTTACATTGTTGTCTAACTTGGTTCTTAGAACCTTCGTTTCACTTTCTTATCGTATTCTTAGAATAACTATGTACGTATAAGTATACTTTAACCATACGTACTTACTACCATTCTTCATATACACATGCCCACCTACCACTAATCTATTTACATATAGCTAGTGTAGTCCATCCTTAATCATTCTCATATATCATTACTAACACATAAGACCATAACAATTAGTAAACATACTCTATTAACCGTCGAAATCGGATTTAAGTATTAACATATGATCTTACATAGCATGTATACATATTAAAGGATACTTTCATGCTCGTTCAACCTTTTCACGTTCAATTTACATGATATAGGTTCTAAGTTATTACCCTTAATAACTTAAGTCCATTCAAGGTTATAAAGTCACAAAGTCTAACATGCTCGCCTTTTAAACACATGGGGTATTCATATACTTTGTATTAGGCATACTCATGAATAATTATATCACATTCATGCAACTAACACCGTTTTTTTTGAAAACATGCTTCGTTTATGTTTCACTTGAATCACAACACCTAATCATGGTATATATACATGTAGGATACATGATTGAGTCTACGAGTACTATCAAACATGTTTACAAATATCAGAATTCAAATCTCAATATACATGCCAAGACTCACGTGCAAAACGTATACTTTCACTAGTAAATCTCACTAATAAGGTCTAATACGTCCATGCTATCTAGATTCATGTGTTAACATGTTTGACACGCATTTTTAAGTCATCTAAACATGCTCGCAAAATCAGAATGTATTCAAAACATTTACGTGCCAAGGTTCACCTTTGAAACTAACATTTTCGTTAGAAATATTTAATAGTGGGGTTCGCATGTTCACATTCCATCATAAAACATATATACATTAATTAACATGCGTTTCATGCCTTCTTAGGGCATATTAACATGTCTCAAAAGTCAGAATATAACTATGATACTTCTATACCAAAAGTCCCTTTTTAAAACTCAACATTTATTTTGAAAACCACAAGTTGTTTCATCAATCGTGCATGTAAACATAGCAACACATGTGCATGTCATGTTAATATACTCATATAGGCATGTTAAATCTATTAGTATGCTTGCTTAAGCTATCTTAGCCACTATCTCTTAACAGAATCTGTAGCAGACTGCAGAAAAAAAATTTAAGTTTCAGGGCCCGGAGCAGCTGTGCCGCTGGCTGGCCAGAGATAGAGATGTCTTCTGCTTCGGCAGTATACAGACCCATACTCAAAATTCTCACAGTAATTTCGATTCTAAGCTACTATAATGCATTTCTAACATGCTTATAAGATTATATAATAGTTAAATGAGCATTCTAATCATTCAATTGTCATCTAATTTACATGATCAAGAATTGAGACTTTAACAGAAAAGGAAAATTCGACAGAGAATTCCAAAAACTTGGTAAAACCCAATTAAGTACAAGAGTCAAGATTTTTATACCTCTGCTACTTCAAATTAAGCTTGCTCAGTTGAACTTTCTCAAATGCTATCACATATATATATATATATATATTAGCTCTCAACTCAAAACTTGAGAAATCTCAACAAATGAACAATGGAGGAGAAGAGTTCATATTTATAGCCAAATCAATACCCAGACAAATGCAAAATCTCCCAAATCAAACCAATAGATTGTAGAATTATATGGAGGTTAACAATTAGTTGGTGAGGAGTTGGTGGATTCATCATGAATCCCACTCCCTTGCTCATCATGAGCTACAAGCTAGTTTGCTGAATTTGAGAATTGAAGAGTGAAGCTATGCTTAGGCTTTTCACGTGTATGAGGAATTGGAGAGCAAATGGGACTCTCAATATGGGACAACACTTATATTTCAGCCTTTGCAAGTTAGGGAAATTAAATACTATATATTATATACTTAGTACACACATATACACCTTAGCTTATATTCATTTAGGGCATACATGGACTAAAAATGTCACAACAACATTACATGGTAGCATATTGGGGTACATGTATACACATTGATATATAATCCATGTACATTTTAATAATGTCACATTATGAGTTAAATGAATAGTGACATATTACAACCTCATTATTCCCATTAGGTACTTATTATTGTTATTCCTTATTCAAATGCTTTAATATACCATATAATATATATTGCATAGCCTTACTAAAGTGTCACACTACACTTTATATATATTATGTAGTTCCTTGTGTTGTCACATATGCAATTATTTATGTAACTTATAATTCTTTTTACTTTATTATATAGTTTCTGTATATAATATAGTTACCATAAGGTGTCACATTACACATTCTTTGCACATATCAACTAATTGTGCAATTATAATCATATTAATAATCTACTCGTTTATTTATTAATAATGACTTATCTTATCAATTAATTAATAATAATATTAATTAATCCTCCCTTATCAATCAATGTAATTATTAATCTCCATAACAATTAATTAACATTTATATAGTTAATTATCACGTTAAATAAATATAAATCTTATTACATTTATAAACAAGTTGCTTATTATTATTCTATTATTTGCAATAATAATAATCGACACATCATCAATTAATCCTCGTTAATATACTATTCCTCATAATAGCAATAACAATTAATATTTGATTAATCGTTCAAGTAGAAATTCCTTCATTAATACAATTTTCGATTATATTCATAATCAATTTACTTATTATTATCATGCTATCACTCGCAATAATAATAATTCATCATACCATTAATAATAACAATTAATATAGATTAATTATTTAATTAATAATTCCTCCATCCTTGAATTAATTAATCGTCGGATCTATTATCGTGCCACACAAGGCATTTCACACAAGTTTACATCGAGCTTATTATCATTATCAACACTTATTTATTTCCACCACACTTATTATTCTTTTAATATAATATTTGTGTGACTCAAGCACTTAAATGCTAAATTATCTCAATTAATTATACTTATAATAAGTACAACCTTTACGCTTATAGTAATTAATATATATACTCTATTAATTATTCAAATAATAATATTCACGATCAAATAATAACTTAAGTTATTTAATATATTAAAATAACTTAGTTTTCTTTCATTAATTAAACTCTCTTGAAAATACATTAGAAATTATGTATTTAGCCATAACATAAAATATTATGTTTTTTTCCAAATAAGCACATTCATTATTAGAAAATAATTTACTTATTGTCTCAAAATATTATAATTAATATAATATCTATTAGAAATAATCACATGTACGGCACATGTACATTATATATAAAAAATAGGTAATAAGTTTATTTTATAATAAATTGTTTCCATCAATTTATTTACATATAGTAAATACGTTTTAATATATATTACTATATTAATTAATCACACCTCATACAAAATATATATGGTAATATTATTATTCAAAAATAACATTTCCTCCTTTTATTAAAATAATTCAATATTAGAAGTTATTTTAATATTCTTTGTTAGAAATATATAATTATTATTTCTCTCTCTCTCTCTATATATATAAATTGTTCCCAAAATAATTTCTTCAAATATTAAATATTCATTTAAAATATAATAATTTCAATCTCCCTTTAATAACGTATATATATTTATTAACGTTATTCGTACATTAGACTTTCTCACATATTACTATTCTAAGTAATATATATAAAAGTACCAATTATAATTACATATTCAACACACATATTAATTCACTCCTTTACTTAAGTAAATTAAATCCTGTACTATATCACCATAGTTAATTAAGATTCAATATTCACATTATATTATTTCATAATATAACTCTCAACTTAAATTAACCAATATTTATTCATAAAGATATTTAATGCCACCAACTTCTATGATAAAATAATTCTATAAATTATTTTAATATCGATAGGAAATTCTATCCACTTCCTTTATCTTAATTAAATCGTCTCTACGATAAACAACAATATATATTAATAATATATTTATTAATCACATATTACATAGCTCATATAACCCTATGTAATACAATACTTCCTTCCTCATAACACCCATATATATATTCGAACCCAACTCACACTTTAAGAATTTTATTTATTAAATTCTTATTTAATAATTTTTGAAAATTCGGGTTCTTACACCTCTTGATTGAGTAGGACTATGAAATGCATGGCCATGCTCAAATAGTGATTTATTTCATATAGTCTACTCATTGATCAAGAAAACTCAGATTAAATTATGAAGAGTATGACACATTTCATGACTCGAGTTTAATCTAGGATGTCAAGGTTAAAAAGATTAAATTACATTGAAACATTGGTCACGAAAAGGTTGCATCGAATCACCGATCTTATTATTATTTGGGTAGCAATGATGCATTACTAGATGCCGCTCATTGTTTATAATTTTATAATATAATTTTAAAATTATTGCCAACGTAATAATAACCTATAGGGTCACACACTTAGAACGTAATTAAAAGAGAATTAATTTAAATTGTAAAGAATTAATTTAAATTGATATGATTGATAGTATTTAAATTAAGAATTTAAATTAATAGGATAATTTATATATATGTATATTAATTAAGTAAGACTTAATTAAGATATAATATATATAAATTCAGATTTTACTTTTTTAATTAAATTAGGTTTTGGATAATTCCTTTAACTGTTATATATATGATATATCAGTTGTTTTTAGGGTAATCAATATAAACAAAACCCTAGCCGCTCTTAGAGAGAGACTAGAGAGAAAAGCTCTAAAATCCAGATCTTGGTGGCTAATACCGCAGTTCTCTTTGCTGCAGATCGTGTGACGGTTCGCGGGGCGTTCGTGTGGATACCGCAGAGATGCAGTTCCTTTGGATTGCGTTGAAGATTCGAAGCTGTTCCAGAATTTCCTATGTCTCCATTCAAGCTTGGATAATCGGTAAAAATAAATCTAAACCTTTGAATTAATATATTTTCGCATGGATCCTGTTTTAGGGTTTCGGAAAATTTTAATTTTCGCTGCGTTTATGTGCCGAAATACCTACATCTTGTGCGAGCAGTGTCGGGTTAGCAAATCCTTTAATTATTTCATATATTGAATCTTTAACTCAGAATCTGTAATCTTGCTAATTAGATATATCAACAAAGAACTTTCTTCTTTTTCTTTGTTAAGAACATTTAATCTTTTATTACAACAATCAGTTTTACAATTATCAGTACATAAGGTGACTTCTTCCGTATCACTATCTGTTTCCTTGCTATTGTTGCTGTTAGAAGAATAAGGAATATCAGAACAATCATTGCTATCAATGTCATTCTCAATTCTTATTAATTCTAAAATCTGTTTAGTATCTTCATTAGAAACATTTAATTGTGATAATTTTTGTTTTATTTTACATTCATTTTTATAATGTTCTTTTTGACCACAATTATGGCAAGTAATTTAACTTTTATCATATTTTTTAGATTTACGTGTTGATTTTTTATTATGTGACTTTGGTTTATCATAATAATTATCTTGATTTTTAGGCTGACTAAAATGTTTTTTATGATGTTTATGGCTTTTGCATTTTTCAATATGTTTATGTCGGTGTTTTCTCCTAGAAGGAGAAACTAGGGGTAAACCATATTGTTCACAAAAGGTTCCTAACTCATATTTAGCTTTATCTTTGTCCTTACCAGCTTGCTTAGCAATTTTAAAATCAATACACATTTTAAAGCCAATTTTTTGGATATAACTAATTATGTCACTATAAGTTAGGTTATCATAATCAATATATCCTAAGTTTTTACTTAATTCTTCTCTGACTTTATGAGCAAATAAATTTGGTAAACCATTAACAAATTTTTCTTTTCAGAAAGATTTGTTACTATCATTTTTCATCATAACACGAGAAGTAAAAACATATTTGTACCATCTAAAATCACTTAGAGTGAGACAAGTAAGATTACTTAACTGATCATGAATTCTCTCAATTATGTTACTAGGCGTTCCTATAAAATATTTTATTATGTTAAATATTAAAGTATTTACTCCATCAGGAGGGCCAACACCAACATCTTCATTAAAGATGGGGTTGCCATCGTCATCCATTTGGACAACATGGATTATTGATAACCTAGTATCTTCAGTGAGATGTTTTTTCCACCAAGATCTAAGTATTCCAGTAAATCCACTAGTTATCAACTCCACAATGTCAGACTGGGATAGATTGTGGAAGGCTGTGATATAACTATTGGCTACCATGGACATGTGATTTAACTTATTTAATATTTCTTGTTCACTGAAACCATCAATATTCCATTCATAGATTTTATTAGAAGAAACAGAAAATTGATTATCTAGATTTTTTTCTTCAAATTGAAGATCAGGGGAAGTAGGTCTAGTATACCAATTTTTTGTTATACCGGCTTTATTAAAAGTTAATTTATTTAACTGATCATTTAAATCTTGAATTGAAACAGAATCAGACTTATCTGATTGACTAATTGTGACAACCCCAAATCCAGGTACTTCGTTTCCACATGATTTTGTGTTCACTTTCTAACTAAAACATACATCTACCCAATAATAAAGAATTGCAAAGTAAATTACAACCTTCAAAATACTTAAATAAAATCTTCCTTGATAAAAGAATACAACTTGTCCGAATAAAATCCCAGGGTTATCTAAACTTTAACATTAATCAAATAAATGCATAAATAAAGCATAACCAACTAAGTCTTATTACAACCAAAACTTGAAACAACAAGCCTTCACTTGTTCGTCTTTCCTTTTCCTTTACTTGTTGACGGTATGTCAACATTCTTGGTTTCAACTACAAGTGGTGGTAAAACATGTAAGAGTGAGCAAACAAAAGCTCACTTGGAAATATAACAGTGATATGACATAAGTGAATAGTTTCAAAAGAGTTTGAATAATTTTACTTTCATCAATATAAAGAATTGAATTATAATTCTTTCATCAATACGTAAAATTCGAATATAGAATCATCTGAGGGTCATAAGACCTTGAACTATGTCCTAGGTTATAAATATTTTTATTTAAACATTTAACAGTCAATAAGACCATGGACCTTTAACTCGTACTCAAGGGGATCAACCATTTGTACCATGAATTGTGCACAACCATCTTAACGCTTTCGCATAAATATCCCCTAATAAATAGGGTTGTTCATTCTCAGTAATTGAATACAAGTCCGCACCAAAGAAAGTTTGGTTTGGATACATAAGGGAACTTTAGAGTTTCAACTATGATCAACTAGGAGTAGTTGAATCGACTCACAGTACTTTAATAGTTCAATAATATAAGAATCATGAACCAATTATAAGATATAACAATAAACTTCATAATAGATAGGCTTGCTTTAGAAGTAACTCAAAGCAATTGAAAGAATACGTAGATCTTGCTTGAACAACTAAGTCAAGATCACAATACCTCAATAATACTTCAATATTTGAGTATTAGAAACATTAGGATACAACAAGGCTTGTACAAAGTAAGTAACAAGTTCCGAAATAGAAACTAGCTTAACATAAGAGAATAAGAATAAGAAAACTTGCACAACAATAAGTTTAGAGATAGAAAACTTGCCTCAAGCACAAGCTACACTTTAATAACTATAGCCACTTCCACAATTACCCTACACATTGCATTACGTTTAAAGCTTCTATTAGTATCCAAATACAACGTTTAAACCGTCGAACTTCATACTCAAGTCCAACTCACAACGTTGTTTACAATATAGGTTGCTAACTAGTCAAATACGTGAGTCTACATTCACAACATACATTCATAAGCTTATAAAGCAATGAATCGTGTTGTGTACCTTAAGAAAGTAACACACACACACACATGTAACACATTCATATACAACTTCAATCCATCTTAAACACATCAAAAATATGTTATCTTATTACATATTTCACTTTCCAAGTCATAGAAATAAGTTAGCTAAACAAACGGGGCATGAAAACTCAAAAAGCAAAAACCAACTTTTCCAGGACAGCAACCTAACCCACTGGGGCGGGTCCTATAGGCCTAGAAGCCCCGCTGGGGCAGGTCACCCCCTGGTGAAGGAGCTGGTTCGCGAACTGGTGGAGAAATAAGCCAATTTGGCTTATTCCTTCACACCGAATTCGATTTTTCCCAACATATAAACATGAAGCTTGATAAAATAATATTTTAAACTCTTTATCATGATCATAACATATAAAATTCATATAACACATAATCAAAATCAAGATTTCATGATTTTCAAAGAAAAACACAATATTAAGCGTTTTTGACAAAAATTATTATTACGAATTCATTTTTAACCCAATTCAAGTAATTCCAATTGCAATAACTCATATTCATAACATACTAACATAATACATGGTCAATTTTAACAATAACCCATAATCAAACATCAATTTGATAGTTTCGAAAGTTATTTTTTCAGAAATTGATTTAAAAAAAGTCACTATAACCATAATTCCTCTTGTTTATCAAAATTACATGGATTGAATTGCTAGAGAAACCATATAACTCATATATACTCATGCTATATCACATACTACTCATAACTTCATGCTTCCATGCATGATTTAAGAACAATTTTCAACATAACTTCATAATCAAACACTATGAACATGGTTTCATCATGTCCTTGTAAATTGAAACACTTAAACAACTATATAAATCTCATGTAAACATATATATATATATATATATATATATATATATATTTACATACACATCCCATTCACATAACAAAATTATGAAGTTTCACCAAAAGATTTTTACATCAAAATCATAAAACTATGAAAATATAGAAGAACATGCTTTTAAAACTTGTTTTTACAATAATTGTATATTGAAAACCCTTTCATGGCATACAATTATATATGAAAAATATATGAACACCATATATACATATAAATTCATAATCATGAAAATCTAATTTAACAAAGAAGAATTATAACACACATGAATTGATTCTATGGTTATAAGGGTTAAGATTATAACCTTACTAGTTGGACTAAGAGAAGAGATGGAGATGTTGATGTTCTTATCTTGCTTTCTCAAGCTTTCCCTTCTTCTTCTTCTTACTCTTCTTCTTCTCTGTTAACTCTCTCTAACTCTCTTCTTCTTTCTTTCTTTGTAAAACTAACGTACTAACTTATCTAACATATATTGTATAATATACATATACATATATAATATATATGTAACCTATAAGTAATAAGTATAATACTTATCAGCATATTAACTCTTACTAATAGCATAGGTTACAAAATTTGAAAAGCCCAATGCCATGTTTGGCAAACCCTTTATCTTTTAAAAACAGATTATTAGCTAAGGCCTTGTTTGGGTAAAATAGATTTAAAAAAGGTGCAAGGGCCTCGTTTGGTAAAACCAATTTAAAACCCTTTTCATTATTTTAATAAATTCTTAATCCATAGATTAAATAATACACTTATTTAATTAAATTACAACATTCTAATTCAATTAAATAAAAGCTAACATTCATTAATTAATAAAAACACATAATACCAAATTGTTACACAATTGTAATTCCTTTATTAAATATAATTCATGTAATAAATTATTATTAACACTTAGCACATAACATTAAATCTAATTGAATTATTCTCAACTAAATTAGAATTATGCTACAACATATCAATTTAATTAAATATTACTCTTAATTAAATCAATCCATAAAATCACATAATTTATTTATTTAGCTCAATAAATAAATCACATATAATATTTATTTAACCCAATAAATATCTAAAATTATTATATAAAATCTCAATTGTTACACTAATGCTTTCACTGTCAGAATCCTCGACCTGATCAATGACAGCAATAGTTCCACTAGTTTCACCAGTTTTTAATTTTTTAAATAATTTATCAATGACTTTAGTGAGTTCATTATCTTTGTTAGGTAAACCTAATCCGACTCTATTTTTTGGAAGGTTTAACAAAGGTTGTTCAGTTTTAGTATTTGGTTTTTGAATAGTAGTTTGTTCAGACTTTTCTTCAATTTTATCTAACTGTTTACCTATAGTTGCTAAGTATTGATTAGTGAAGTTATTTTGTTCAATAATCTATTTCTCATCTTTACTACCATCTGCTAATTTAAAAGGACTAGCAATAACCGAAGTGTTTTTAACTGATAAAAGAACAGTTTCGAGAGGAGGGTTTTGCCATGCCTTGGCATCTCTAATGAATCAACATTCAAAATTGTTGAAACTGATGCTTCTGAAATTGGATTCGGAGGTATTCTTAAACAAAAGTTAACTACTGCTTCTATTGAACAAATTGTTCGATTTCATTCTAGCGTTTGGAACCGAACACAGCTTAATTATAGTACTATTTAAAATTGCTAAGCAAGTTGGTAAGGACAAAGATAAAGCTAAATATGAGTTAGGAACCTTTTGTGAACAATATGGTTTACCCCCAGTTGCTCCTTCTAGGAGAAAACACTGGCATAAACATATTGAAAAACGCAAATGCCATAAACATCATAAAAAACATTCTAGTCAGCCTAAAAATCAAGATAATTATTATGATAAACCAAAGTCATATAATAAAAAATCAACACGTAAATCTAAAAAATATGATAAAAGTAAAATTACTTGCCATAATTGTGGTAAAAAAGGATATTATAAACCCTAATTCTTTGTTAGGAATTGGGATCCTAACAAAGAAGAAGAAGAAAGTTCTTTGTTGATAGATCTAATTAGCAAGATTACAGATTCTGAGTTAAAGATTCAATATATGAAACAATTAAAGGATTTGCTAACTAAAGATAACATAGTTAAGAATAAGATTACTAAAGGCAAAGAAAAACCTATTTTCAGTCTTAATAAAACTCTTGAAAGGTTTAAAACACCTGACAAAGAAATTATCCTCCTTGAGTTAAACCAAGAAGTTAATAAGCTAAAAAAGAAAATTTCGTATCTTAAAACAAAAATTTCTAATTTACATAAAGAGATGCTTAATTTAGATGTTAAAGATCAGGTTCTACAAGTTAATGATTCTTCAACAGACGAAGATGAACCAGAATCTTCTAACACTAAAAATGAGTCAGAATTTCTTATTGTTCAAGGAAATTCTCTTAAAAGATTAAAAGACATTACAATTCAAAAATGGTATATTTTCATTACTCTAGTAATTGATAAAACTTTTACAATTGAACTTCCTGCTCTAGTTGATACTTGTAATACCTGAGAATTTCTGAATATTATTAATGAATATTATTAATGGAAATGAATATTTATTTGAATATAAATGGTTATGTGTTGTGAGATGATTTAATTCAAATGATTTCGAATTGAATTTATAATAATTGAGAAAAATATGGAGTTTATGATAAGCTCGAAGAATGCCTTGTGTGGCACAGTGGTGAGAATTATGGTGATTTAATTTAATTAAAGAAGAGATCAATAAGTGGATGATTAATTAATAGTATATTATTAATTAATGGTTATTATGAGTAATAGCATATTAATGAGTAAATAGTTAATTAATACTATATGATTAATGTTTGTTCAAATTAATTGCTTAGTATATAGTTATGTATTCACATATTGTATAGTAACTACATCTATATAATATAAAGTATAGTGTCACATTGGGTTATGACTATGTAATATAGAAACTATATGGTAAAAGGAAGTGAGTCACATAATTGGACCAATGAGAATACATATTATGTGTACATTGTATAATATGGAATCAAATAATATTATTTAAAGTGTAATGTGACACTACAAGAGACTATGTGATATATATAAAACTATATAATAAGATTAATGAATTGTATGAGTTACATAAATAATGCTTATGTGACCATGTGATAGGTATAGTACATTAATGTATACTATATGGAATATTAAATTAAAGTATGTGAATAATTAATATTAATAATTATTTCAATAAGTAACATAATTGGAATAATGAGGTTTATGATAATTTAATATGTCACTATTCAATTAAATCATAATTTAGCATATTAAAATGTACATGGATTATATATTGAGGTGTATACATGTATCCCAATTTGCTACCATGTAATATTATAATGTCATTAAAATCCAAGTATGCTCCTAATTGATTTTCAAAACTTAAGTATACATATATGTTTATTTAACTTAAGTGTATATTATATGTATATGGATATAACCTAAGTGTAATGTTATTTCATTCTTGCAAATGCTGAGATATAGCCTTGTCCCATAAAAAGTGTCACTCTCCTTTCTCTTTCACGTGTATGGCAAAAGTGCTATGCTACTCCTATAAACCAAACCAAATTCATGATAGCTTAGATCAAATGATGAGAAGGGAGTGGGTTGATGTGGTTGTTAGCCACTATTCCAACCACTCTTAATTGCCCAACATCTTTCCTCTTCCTCTATTGATTCAAACCTTGGGGCAATTGCTTTGTATGGATATTGAAATCTCCTATAAATACCAAGCCCCTCTACTCATTTGAAGTTGCTAAAAATTGTTGCTAAATGTTGTAAGAGTGAGTTGAGAGAGAATTCTGAGATTGAGAGCAAGTCTTGTGCAATTCAAAGCTTCAAGAGGTATAATGCTCATTCAACTTTGAAGTTTAGCAATTTCAATTCATAGGAATTGGCATGAATTAGTTGGAATTGATAATGTGAAATGGTGTTAATATGTTAGAATAGTCTATATACATGTTATAAATGTAATGTGCCAATTTGTGAGCATGTTTCAAGAGATTTCTGAAATGGGTCTAGAAGCTCTGCAATAGCAGAGAGCATTCTGGTCTGGAACCGGAGTGGCGCGGCTGCGCCACTCTCTAGTACAAATAGGGCGCGGCCGCGCCCTTCTGCAGAACCAGTTGATGGTTTATTGTGGTCTCTAAGATGATGAACATACTAATTGAACTTAAAATAAGACCATACAAGTCCTTGACATGCTAGTTTATACTACCTTTCATATAGTCACTCACCATGGCTTGGTTTCCAAAGGGAACTTGAGTTTTCAAAGTGCAAACTCAATGAGCCATGCATGCTTTAGATTCTGAGCTTGAAAACATACTAATATGATCTGATTTCATATGTACATGAGCATGAAACATAGTATGTTTACTTTGCATGCTTAAATGATTTTGATAGCATTCTAATGGAAACATAGAGTTTCACATACGAACTGGATAAACTATATACACTTGAGTCATGAACTTGTGAGCATGCCTATGTGATCTATTTATGTGTATTAAAGCATAACATATGATATGTGAAGCTACATTGTATGTGGAATGGTTTAACATAAGATTTTCAAAAGAAACCTTAATAGTTTGGAAGCTAGTTTTGTTGATAACTACATTACAAGTATTCTGAAAATTATAACCGACATGATAGGATATCATATGCCTCTAGACATGATCAAAATGTATGCCTAACTAGCCTTATGCATGGTAAACTAGTCGAACGTGAATTAAGACGAGTGTTAAAGAAGGTGGACTGTAAGAACCCGAATTTTCAGATATTATTAAATAAGGATTTAATAAATAAAATTCTTAAACCGTGAGATGGGTTCGAATAGAAAGATATATATGTGATATGAGGTATGTGGTATTATATTACATAGGGTAATATGGACTACGTAATATGTGTTTTTGTGATTAATGAATATATTATTAATATATATTTGTTACTTATCGTAGAGACGATTCAATTGAGGTAAAGGAAGTGGATAAATTCCTATCGATATTAAATAATTTATAGAATTATTTTATCATAGTAAGTTGGTGACATTAAATATCCTTAATGTATAATCACCATATTCTTGTGTATGTGTACTAATAACTCGTATGTTTATAATATAGGTTATTAATAGCACTTAAGCTATCCGTGAATAGGTTTGGATAGTGAAGCATGAGTTAGTTAAGGAATTAACTAATAAGAATAAATATTGGTTAATTTAAGTTGAGAGTTATATTATGGAATAATATAATGTGAATATTGAACCTTAATTAACTAAGGTAATATGGTACAAGGTTTGATTTACTTAAGTAAAGGAGTGAATTAATATATATGTTGAATATATGATTATAATTAGTACCTTCTATATATTACTTAGAATGGTAATATGTGTGAAAGTCTAATGTACAAATAACGTTAATAGATATATATACGTTATTAAAGAGAAATGGAAATCATTATATCTTTAAATAAATATTTGAAGAAATTATTTTGGGAACAATTTATAGAAAAGAAAGAGAAATAATTATTATAAAGGATATTAAAATAAATTCTAATATTGAATTATTTTAATAAAGGAGGAAATATTATTTTTGAATAATAATATTACCCTATATGTTTTTGGTATGATGTAATAAGTGTGATTAATTAATATGGTAAATATATTAAAACGTATTTGCTATATATAAATAAATTGATGGAAATAAATTATTATAATAGAAAATAAACTTATTACCTATTTTCTATATATAATGTATGTACATGTGCCATACATGTAATTATTTTAGTAGATATTATATTAAGAATAATATCTTGAGACAATAAGTAAATTATTTTCTAACAATGAATATCTTTATTTGGAGAAAACATAATATTTTATGTTATGGCAAAATACATAATTCCTAATGTATTTTCAAGAAAGTTTATTAATGAAAGAAAACTAAGTTATTTCAATATATTAAATAACTTAAGTTATTATTTTATCGTAGATTTTATAATAATTAATAGAGTAAATATTAATTATTCTAGTGTAAAGGTTATACATATAATTATTCAAGGTAGCTAAATAATTTAGGATTAAAGTGCATGTGTCACACAAACCTTATATTAAAAGAATATTAAAGTGTGATGGGAGTGATAATAAGCTTAAGTTAAGCTTGTGAGATATGCCTAGTGTGGCAAAGTGGTGGAATAAACATTTATTAAATAAATTAATGAATGAATAATTAATGGAATTAATTATTATTATTATGTGAATAGATTCCTATGTGCAATGATGTGTAATTATAAGTTATATAGTAGCTACATCTATATAATATGGAATGAAGTGTGACACTTCAAGAAAACTATATAATATAGGAAACTATATGATTAAGTGTAATAGTAAAGTTACAATAATGGGGTGTGACACTACTCAATTAAAATATATTCGGTATTGTCAAATGTACATGGATTATATAATTGGGTGTATGTGTGACCCTATCATATCATATGGTAATAACATTAAGTTATTAGATATAAGCTTGCAAGTTAGTCCATGTGAGAACAATAATGGTCAATCAAGTGGTTAGGGTTCATGAATAGTGGTAGTTGGTGGGAGTTAGCCACCAACTTCCCTTTTGCCCTTTGGGTAATAACCATAGGAGAATAATAACTTGATAATGAATAGATGCAATACATTGGTGTGTAGAGTTTGTTAATTCAATTACTACATTGTTGCTAAGAAAGCATATAATAAGAAATGTAATTACACCATGAGCATGTTATAAGGTGTAATGATGAGGAAGGACCATGAATAGTAGTAGTTGGTGGAATTAGCCACCAACTCCTCTTTGACCATTGGGTATTACCCATAGGAGGGTAATAGATTGATTATAATAGAGAATATGTAAATTAGTAATGTAATGGTATTACTTTATGAACATATTATAAGATGTAACATTGAGTATAATATTATCTTAGGAGATTATATTATTATAAACTTGTGGACTATTAAGTACTAAGTTCACATAATTATGCCTTGTGTGGCATAAATAATGAAGTTAAATCAAGGGGATTTAATTGGAAGTATTAGAAGAAAATGTATGGTTGATATTAATTATCATTATAATATTTGAGTATATTTGTGATAATAACTTTATGAAAAATGGTGGGATGATAGTACCCAACCATATTATATTTAGTCCAATTAGAATATTAGCTTAACCTATGTACATGAGGTACATGATTATATGTAGTAGTGTATATTTAAAATATGAGTATACAATAAAATAATATATCATGGATATATTATAAATAATTATTAAATTAATAAAATTTAATAATAAAGGAAACAATGTAATGTGATAATACCCGATAGAATTATATCCGGTAAGATGAGATATATATGGATGATATATGATACATTGCAATTAGAGATTTTATTTACAATTCATTCATAACCTAAGCTATATGTATGAATGTGTATATATGTATATATTATATAACCTAAGTGTATATATTATATATAGAGGTGTGTAACCAAGTGTGGAATTACATTTACTAATTGTTATTGCTGAGTTAGATTATTTGTCTCACAATGAGTGCCCAACTTCTCTTTCACGTGAATGGCTAAGGCTAGCCTATCTCCTTCATCTCTCAACTTCCTAGCTAGCAATGAGTGTGATGATTGTGAGGGGTGTGGGATTGATGATGGATTTCACCAACTCCTTACTAACCTCTTGTTAACCTCCATGTCTTTGATCAACCCATTGGTTTGATTCAATGTGCAAGAACCAAATTTGGTCCATAAATTCTCTATAAATTGAAGCTTCATATTCACAAATTGAAGTTGCTAAATAATTGCTAAGTTGATATAGAGAATATGGTGATGAGAGTTATGTGAGAAAACTGATTTGGGAAGCAAGCTTAGTAATTCAAAGCTCCAAGAGGTATAACTCTTACTTTAAATTCTTAGTTGTGAGTTTATAAATTCATAAGAGATTTCATGAATTAGTGGAGAATTGATATGTAAGATGATGTTAACATGTTAAGTAGAGTCTAAATATATGTTATAAATACAATATGATGGCTTTCAAGCTTGTTACATGAAGTAAGAAAAGGATTAGCTGAAGCTCTGTTTTAGCAGTAAAGTTTCTGGTCTGGAAACGGGGACGCGCGGCCGCGCGTCTCCCTAGTACAAATGGGGCGCGGCCGCGCCCTCTGCAGAAACTCTTGGTGATTTTGTGTTTTCTGGTTGGTTAAGCATACTAGTTAGGCTCTAATAATTTCATAAAGGGGTCTGACATGTGTACTAAGGTTGTCATGCACATAGTGAGTTGTATTAGTTGGTTTAAGATAATTTTCTAAAAGAAAACGTAAAGTTTTGAAAATGAGACTTAACGAATTTTGTGTTCTTTGAGTCGGACTTTTGAGACATGTGTAAGTGTCTTGGTAATGTGTATCAATGGGTATGAAGGTAGTTGTTGATTAATTACCTTGGCTAATAGTAAACAATTATACCTTGTTGTAGTGGAGTTTTTAATGAAAACTTAAGGTTTTATAAATGAATTTTGGCGTATTTAAGTCATGTTTATATTCTGACTTTTTAAGCATGATTATATGGTTTAGATATGCATGATATGTGAGTCGAAGGTATTGAGCATACACTAGAACACATTGTTTAAATTAAAAATGATTTCAAAAGACAAACTTAGAGTTTTTGGACGTATATATAGGATGTCCACGTTCTGATCATTGAGCATGTATAGACGACTTATATATGTGTTCTAATATATGAGAATCATGACTACAAGGTACTTTGCATATACTTAGTTACCTTTGTTGACTTAAAGCAATTTTTATGAAATGTTTAGAATGTGTAAGATGATAGCATCAAACACGGAGTGAGTTACATTATGATCACACGAGCATGTATATTAGGATTCATTATGCCTATAGACATGTTGACATAAGCATCATGTGATGAAACATGGATTTCACCTATGCACGCATATTCGAGAAAATGAATTTCAAAAGCATAGACTATGTGATTAAGTATACATGTGTAGTATAAGCACGAGCATGCCTACTTAATGTGTGTGTATAATATATATCAGAATGCATGATATGTTAGGACCAAACTAAGTTTGTGAAATCTAAGTTCTGGTTCTGGTAGGGAGTCGCGCGGCCGCGCCACTCCCAAGCTTAATTGCCGCGCGGCCGCGCCGTGTTGCAGAGCTGCCAAGAACAGTTTGTTAACTGTCTGGTCCTAAGTTATTTTCCTTAAGGACCCTAAGGACCGAAATAGAATGGTTTCTATAGAATAAGTATGAAGGTATGATGTTGTAACATCGTGGTTATCCTAAGATAGAATGAAACGAAACCAAGATTAGAAAACGATATACGAATTGTTATTCTATTAAGAGCATATGAAATGTATGACTGATGGATGTAAATCCATGATTATATAACTGTGTAGGAATACACGAAGTGCAGATAGCTTTAAGCAGTTAAGTCGTAGTTGTTAAACTACGAATCAGGCAAGTCTTTCAGTTCCTATTTGATATATGAATTCAATAACTGTTAGTTGAATTATATTATGCTGTGATAATGTGAACTTATATATGAATTGTATATGAGATATAAATGAGATTGAAAGTTGATCTTTGATGATATACTTGTTATGTGAAAAGTAACATGTGTAGTAAATATAAATTGTTTATAAATACATGAACTGAGTATAATGTTGTATGCTATGTGATGCATGAAAACTGTTAGAATTGCTGAGCTGTCGAGCTCACTCTTGCAAATAACCACTTTTGCAGGTTAAGGATTCACGGTAAAGATTTCGTGCTTCTTGATTGATAAAGATAGATAGTATCGCATTGAAGAATATTACTTAGATTATTGTCTGGACCATGTTTAGATTCTAGATGATGTACTCGATAGTTGCTTACACTGTTTAATACTTGTTATATTGTAAGAATGTATTAGTTAATACATAGAGGATATCGAGTTGAGTTGTTAACGTTATACGATAACTCAAATAGAATGAATCATATTAAAAAGTTGATTCAGAGATTTGTAATCGGTATCAAAGTTATGAAATCAATAAAAGATTTTATTCAAGGAGGATTGAAAAAGTTTAAATTATTCCGCATTTTAGTAGCATCGAATATGATGTAAAGACGAGATCTTGGATATGAATAGAATTTATATTCTAAATTGTAATAAAGCAAGTTGTATTCTTTTAGTAATAAATAAAAGATATAATAATTTGGCGATAATAGTATCGTGACTGCACCGAATCAGAGGTTTCGAAGGAACGTGGATTTGGGGGCGTCACATGGAACCTCATAACTTGAAATACATGACTAAATTATTGGTCGTTTTACCGATAAATATATTCGTGCAAGTATACACGGTCAACAAGTAATAAAGAGTAAGTAAGATATCGTTCCCACGGAGAATTAACTAATAAAAGTCACCAAACCAATAGCCCATAACCATTTCCGTCTTATCTAAATGAATGATTAAGCTTTTTGAATTAAAACTAATTAATTAAACTAAAACTAAATAACCCTATAATAAAACTAGATACTGAAGATATGAGACCTCAATTTCCCCTATTGATTCATCTAAGTCAATGCACTTCCTGTTAAGTCAAATTAATCGTCAAAGATCGATAGCCGAGAACAAAAAAGTGAAATGAGGCCATCTTTTGATGTACCAAATCCATATCATATATAATCCACAGATGATAGAACACATATGAACACCCACATTACCTAAACCACTATATGTCTATGTGATTTACAAATAATTAGGGTTTAAGCATAGATTCTCCATTGACTACGAGTGGCGCTTCGGTATATGTCTATCTTAAGCACAAATTGTACATTCCAACGCCATGTAGAACATACAATCACAAGCTACTATGATTAGATCTAAACCCATATTTCGTCTTTCAAGTCCATATGGATTATCATAATAATTGGTAGCTAAGTAATTAAGCAATTAAAGAACGAATCATAATAGACAATCACATAACAATCAATAGACCAATATGGAAGAATATCAATATAAACTACTCATTAGGTTCCATCGAAATCTCAAAATAAAGTTTAAGTCATGATTAACTCAAATTTACCATCCACAAGTTGAATAAACATCATCCGAATACAAAAAGATAATAAGGAGACTACATAGATAGAGAATGAAAATCTGAGTTCTTGCTCCAAGCTTGGATCTTTGATGCTATCCAAATGTTTCAATCTTCCGATCTAATCAACTCTAGAAACTAACTATCTAAACCTATTCTAATCTAGACAATGAAATTAAAGAGAGAAGAGAGAAAGCAAAACTAAGCTAGGGCTCCCATAGGGAGATTTCTGATAAAATCTAATACAGACCCTCCAAGTCCAGCCACGCTCTGCCTAATTGAAAAGTCAAACTTCTAGTCAAATCAAGCTGGCACGTCCGCGCGCCTATTAGCCTTGGTTCAGGCGCGGCCGCGCGCTTCTGCAGTTTGCTCTTTGGCTTTTGTTTCTGCTGCACTTCTCTGCTCCATTCCCATGTTTGATTTCTGGCATCCTTTTACTCTGCTCCTCATCTCATTTCATTGCTTCTTGTCCCTTTTAGCATTCTTTCATCATTTCTAGGTCATTGTGCACCAAGAGAGTTCCAAATCAAGAAAACTACAAAAGAAAGTAAAAATGCTTGAAAAGCACAATACTACTTGAGTTTAAGCAACAAAACAAGTTAGTTAATATCTGAATAAGTGGTTATAAAAACAACTTATCAAATACTCCCAAACTTAAACGTTGCTTGCCCTCAAGTAACAAAAACAAAACCAAACAAAAGATGCAATGCAATAACTACAATGAATGCAACCTATCCTATCATGAATATGAATCCAAGTATCAGTCAGAATTGCTATTCATAAACAATGCCTCAGAAAATCACAAGATAATCAAACAGAAAGGCTACCCAAGATAAAATCATAAAGCATATCCTCTACAAATCCAAATCTGTCAGCACTGATGTAGTGTGTGAGTGCGAAGCAACCATTAAACATGCTTTTGAACAAATTTATCACATACTACGCTTCTTAGGGGAAAAGACCAGTTTCGACTCGAGAAAAGCAGTAAATCAGATAAGTTTTAACCAAGACCATACATCGCTTAAGTTAAGAGTCCACAGGGGGTTTATTATGCTTTTATTTACTCACGAGGGCGATTTCGCACTTTTTCGTGTACACGTTCGACTGTGCAATGCCTAGTCCTCTTAGGCTTTTTAATGATACCCGTGTAGCGAGGTTTCGACCAACGACTCCCAGACCAAAAGGCCTTAGGGCGCTGGGTGTAGAGACACCCCTAGGGCTTACTTGCTCGAATATCAAAAGCCACAGTATTCGACGTAGCCGAAGTGTTTATTCATTATCAATTTTTTTTCTTTTTCTTTTCTTTTTCACTTTTTCTCTTTTTATTTTATTTTTCCACAACTAGCATGCATACCCCTTGTTTCCCCCAAACTTAAGCTTTTTACAGTCCTAGTTATTACTACTTGATCACAGAAACTCTTGTAGTAAAACACAGATTTCCCACCAGAAGATAAGTATGTGACAATTTAGACTAAGCATAACATGATGGTTGGTATAGAGTGCTAACCGGTGACATCAATATCTGACAGATAAGGATTTACATACGCAAAACACGAGTCTAACATGCATTAAATGAACTAACACAATATGCAATATGAAATAAACAACACTAAATGCAAAATAAACCTAATACCCCCAAACTTAAAAACTGCAATGTCCTCATTGGAGGTAAAAGGAAAAAGGGAACTCCCTTAGTCTGCCTCGTCGTCTTCCTCCTCCTCAGCCTGCTCTGGCGGTGTGTCTGGAGGAGGATAGGAACTGCCTGTGCCAAATGTTGGGAACTCTGCTGCACACCAGTCATCCCGAAAGCACGAGATAAGGCCTGAGAGAATTAAGATGTGTAAGTTTGGAAATCAAGGTACATGGTGTCCATCTGTCTCCTCAAGTGGCGTATCTCCCGCTCTTGACTGTCCAATCGACCCTGAGTAGCATGAGAGGTCTCAGCTGGCTCCACAAGTATCCTCTCACAAGTATCTCCACCCTCTCTCTGCTCGCTTTGTCCTGATAATATGTACCCTGCGCCTTGAGGATGGGATTTGCCTCCTTTCCACACTGTAAATTTTTCAATTATAGTGTGGTTGATTGTGTTCATGGGTAGCTGCATCGACTCGACTTCGGACCACATAACTCCATGCATAGCACATAGTCGAGTGATCACAGAAATATGTGGGATACCCGCTGAAGTACCTCCTCTTAGAAATCTGCAGATTAAACTGTTGATAACGTACCCCACATCAATCTTCTTGCCCTTGATGACCCCATAAAGCAAAATAGCCCTGTCATTAGTGACCTCATTCTGATGCCGTGTTGGCATCAGATTCGCACATATAAAGCTGTACCACGCTTTTCTATATCTGCTCAAAGCGGCCTGTGGGAAGTGTAGCTTCTGATCGGTGCCCTGCTTTAGTTTCCATATCGTGCCTGGCATGCACAGATAGGCATAGATAGCATCCAACTCTGATCCCTACTCCCTAGCATAAAGAGACTCGGGGTGATCCAATGCAATGTTCGGTAGCCCGAATAGATCGTTGATGCTTTCCTTTACAAAGGACACCTCAGATCCCTGTATAAATATTGTATTAGACTGTGTGAACTTGGCATTGGCATAGAATTCTTGTGTCACAGAGATGGGTGCTGCCATAGGATCCTCACAAAATAAATTCCAGCCCCGTGCTCTGATTATGGATGCCATATGCCCGTCCAGTCTTCTGTCTGGCAGTAATCCTCGCTCCAACACGAAATTTCTGCCCACCAACGAGTTCTAGAAGTATTGCTAAGCCTCCAAGCTGATAAACTTTCAGTCGTTGAACGCAATTCCACCTCCATCATGCTCAGAGTCGCTGCCCGTCGATGAGGATTCTCTCCTACTGCATTTAGAGGCCATTTTTTTTTACTGAGAATAGAAGCTGCAACTTCTTCAACACAACCACTTCAATACCAGTCTTACTATATTTTTCAATCCCACACCCACTGTCTCAATTTGCTGCCAAACTCTGCCCCAATCTGCTGCAATTTTCACCCACAGAAGCAATTAGGGTTCACAAACTCTGCTGCAGATTTGACAAGATGTATTCTATGGTTTGTATCTGCCTTTCATTTTGGGGAAATAAGGAATGGTGAATTGATGTGTGGATGGATAGTGACTGCAAATTAAGCCTAAGTGGTGGAGTTAGGGAGTATGGTAGATAGGGTTTGTGAAGGAGGATTGAAGGAGATAGAAGAGATTAAGTGTGGCTTGATGTATTATAATGTGATGGAAGGAATGAAGGAATTCGAGGGTTAGAATTAGAGAAAGATTGAGTTTGAGCTCAGCTGCCAAATGAAATGATATGTTGTGTGCAATTCAGCTAAATTTTTACTTAAGTCTGAAACAAACTGCACGACGCGCGGCCGCGCTGCAACATAGGCTTATCCAGGCGCGGCCGCGCCCTTCCCCAGGTTTCTGATATGCAGCTTTTCACATGAATTGAGGATGGGCCTTTGAACTTTGATTTATGCTAAGTGGATTTAACCTGAGAAATGCACACAACATTTATTAAACCACTATAACTACCAAAAATTTATTATAACTATTAACTATGTGTTTACAAGCAATATGCTCGTGCTTCAAAAATATGTTCAATAAGCATCTTACGTCCCAAAAATAGATGCACAAATGCCTAAGTCCAAAAATGTAGGCAATGAGCTTCGAATTCCAAAACTATTCAAAAATTTTCAACTTTTTCAAACTGCTTAGAATTAAACAAAGGGGACATGAAGGTAAGTAACTAGAATTAAACATGAGGGAGAAGAGAGATATGATGGGGTGCCTCCCATCGAGCGCTTGGTTTATAGTCCGTTAGCTGGACTTTCTCTTGACACCGCTATCCGATTCCCCTACGATAATTTAGATACCCTCCATCCATTAAGACCGCAGTATATGTGAGGAGGTTCCCTTTCATGAGAGTGCTCGAATTGAAGCCACCTAGCATATGTCGTGTACATGAATTCCCCATTTTGAAGCTCGGATAGCTAGGCACTTCTTCCGTTGTATTTGCAAAATTTTTTTTGCATTGAGGCATGAACAATACAACGAGCTCTTCTTTAATTCTCTCTTCCTCGGACCACCATGGCTTCAAGGATGAATCACTATCATAAAGGTAATTGCCTGTAATGTGACTACCAAGGGGACATGGGTGTGTAAACTTCACTGGCTTGTTCAACTTTCACTGAGAAGGCACTTGGGGTGTTATAAAAGTCGGCTCATAGTCTTCATTTTCCATATCCCCATTTGTCTTCTCGATGCCCGCTTCTTTCAATTTGTCCAGTTGCATGTGCACTTCGGGCTCTCCATCATTTTCAGCGTCCAAGTCATAACACCAATTATTCCGAGGACCATTGCTCACGGCTTCCAATATTTGAGATAATTGATTCTGAAGATTCTGAGTTTTTATTCCTTGCTCAATCAATTCCTCTTTCATTAAAGCCATGCTAATTTTATCCGTCCATTTCTGAAGATTCTTAATTGACTTTGCTTGCTCAATCAAGGTCTCCTTCATTGATGCTATGCAACATTCTTCCTCCAAGCTTGCCTTTTTTGTTTCAGCCTCAATGTATTGAGGTTCATTGGTTGGAGTTTGGAATGTGAATTTTGGTGCGTATGCTGGACTTGGATCACAGTATGGTTCTTGATAATCTAATTCCATAAAGAATCAGGGTGATACCCCCAATCTTGATGATTATTGGAATAAGCGTCATGGTTAAGGTAATCACCCCCGTACTGTACTTGTCCAAAACTAATGGGGCACTGATGGCTCCAATGGTTACCAGCATAATATTCACAAGTAATTGCTGTCTCTCGCCTCCGTTGGGCTGCAACAATGTCCAACTTCCTCAAGAGTGTCTCAAGTTGCTCTGATAATGTAGCAATTGGGTCGAGGCCATCATTCCTTGTTTCCCTTGGTTGATTCATTCTTGTGTATGTCCATGGATAAGCACTGAGATCCATGGTACCTGAAAAGAGAGAATATAGAAAGAGAATTAAAACAAGAATAAAATATTTCAAGTAAGACTAATTTGATTGAAGCTAATGTTGACAAAAATTATTAAACTAATTCCCCGACAACGACGCCAAAAACTTGTTGGTCGTTTTACCGATCAATATATTCGTGCAAGTATACACGGTCAACAAGTAATAAAGAGTAAGTAAGATATCGTTCCCACGGAGAATTAACTAATAAAAGTCACCAAACCACTAACCCATAACCATTTCATTCTTATTTAAACGAATGATTAAGCGTTTTGAATTAAAACTAATTAATTAAACTAAAACTAAATAACCCTAGAATAAAACTAGATACTGAAGATATGAGACCTCAATTTCCCCTATTGATTCATCTAAGTCAATGCACTTCATGTTAAGTCAAATTAATCGTCAAAGATCGCTAGCCGAGAACACAAAAGTGAGATGAGGCCATCTTTCGATGTACCAAATCCATATCATATATAATCCACAGATGATAGAACACATATGAACACCCACATTACCTAAACCACTATATGTCTATGTGATTTACAAATAATTAGGGTTTAAGCACAGATTCTCCATTGACTACGAGTGGCGCTTCGGTATATGTCTATCCTAAGCACAAATCGTACATTCCAATGCCATATAGAACATACAATCACAAGCTACTACGATTAGATCTAAACCCATATTTTGTCTTTCAAGTCCATATGGATTATCACAATAATTGGTAGCTAAGCAATTAAAACACGAATCATAATAGGCAATCACATAACAATCAATAGACCAACATGGAAGAATATCAATATAAACTACTCATTAGGTTCCATTGAAATCTCAAAATAAAGTTTAAGTCATGATTGACTCAAATCTACCATCCACAAGTTGAATAAACATCATTCGAATATAAAAAGATAATAAGGAGACTATATAGATAGAGAATGCAAATCTGAGTTCTTGCTCCAAGCTTGGATCTTTGATGCTATCCAAATATTTTTATCTTCCGATCTAATCAACTCTAGAAACTAACTATCTAAACCTAATCTAATCTATACAATAAAATTAAAGAGAGAATAGAGAAAGCAAAACTAAGATAGGGCTCCCATAGGGAGATATATGATAAAATGCAAAACAAGCCCTAAAATAGACCCTCCAAGTCCAGCCACGCTCTGCCTAATTGAAAAGTCAAACTTTTGGTCAAATTGAGTCGACGCTGCCGCACGCCTATTAGCCTTGGTTCAGGCGCGGCCGCGCTCTTCTGCAGTTTGCTCTTTGGCTTTTGTTTCTACTGCACTTCTCTGATCCATTCCCATGTTTGACTTCTGGCATCCTTTTACTCTGCTCCTCATCTCATTTCTTTGCTTTTTGTCCCTTTTAGCATTCTTTCATCAGTTTTAGCTCATTGTGCACCAAGAGAGTTCTAAATTAAGAAAACTACAAAAGAAAGTAAAAATGCTTGAAAAGCACAACACTACTTGAGTTTAAGCAACAAAAAAGTTAGTTAATATCTGAATAAGTGGTTATAAAAACCACTTATCAACTAACATGAACATGTATAGTTGAGACGTAGAGACCTCATAACATAAGTATAATGAATAAATGTTAGAAACTTCGTTACTTGACCACTTAACGCCTTGATTGAACGAGAATAGATAGCAAACTATATTAAAGACAATATGGGGTTGAACCTAGTTATAAGCATCCCGACATGTGTGTTTGGCATGATCCTTCATATATGTTCAAAGCGTAATGAATTGGAATTCTGCTGGAGCAGCCATGTCTTGTGTCGACGTTGGAAAATTTAAGAACCCCGCAGGTCAATTCGTAACCCGGGTTTCCTCAAATCGATCTTCCTAAGTTCTCTCTACCCTTATTCTTTTTATTTAGGAAAAAGGTTTTGAAGGGTTTTTTAGGAAAGAGGCCAACATGTGTTTATGTCGACGATTTGAATGTTTAGAGTCGCCAGTTGGTAGATTAAAAAATGATTGTACCAACTCAACCGAGTTTGATTTGAAAAGAGGCCCAATTTGCTGGACACTGTCAAAACTTAATCTTTAAAATTAGAGTTTTGAGTTCGGGGGCTTGGTTAAGTGTGAGAAAGGTGTTAGGCACCCCATGACTCCCGTGTAAACACGGTACTGCATCTTTTCAATATATCCCTTAAAATTGTGAATGCGTGAGTGAATGTTGTTTGAAAATTGGGCCTTTTAATTTGATTGATTGAAAGCTTTGACAGACTTCGTTGAACCTATATACGAAGGGTTTGATTTGATTTGAAAATCAGTCTTTGATTTGATTTGCAAAAGCATTTAATTTGATTTACAAAAGCTTTTCTTTTAATTGAAAATGATGTTTTGAAAGCTGGTTGATCAAACCCTTACGCTGCCATAGGAATTGAAGCTTGTTGATGCTTTCAATTTTATGTTTATAGCCTTAAGGCTGCATGTGACTGGTGATTTACCGGGCTGCGAAGCATCCTCGACCACAGGAATAGACAAGTGTCGATCTCCTCGTGGGTATGAAAACCATCGGAGGGACGCTGACATGACAATTGATATTTTTTCATTATATTGAGACCTTAAATTTGGATAACCGTTTTAAGGTCTGTGTATTTACATTTTACAGAAAAACTAACAGGGTACATCTGTAAATTGGAGTTTGTCCATCATGGGAATCAGATCCCGATCGATTTGATCGTGAATCCCATGATTCCTAGGCTCACATATGAGTAGCCCATAAACCTGCCCAGTTCAAAATTGCATAAAAATGGATATATATACATCATCACGTCGCAATGGAACCAAGGATTCATCAATAAATCCTGACCGCGAGTGGATAAACCGTCTTGTTCCCACTAGATAGCGATCTAAGGGACGCGAGTGTGTTTTTAAAGCTGAAACTATAAAAATAACTAGATTTAAAGAAATCTCAGCCATTATAACTTTCAGGTTCTGTCGGGACCTATTTGGACCGTTGAAAGCTCGAATTGGCGAGATTTAGATAAATCTAGTCAGCCCGCAGATATGTTAGTGTAGATTCATATACAAATGATTGTTAAATGCAACAGTTGAATAAATTGAGTAAAGCAATATATATAATTATATATATACAAAAGCTGTAAAAGGGCGATGGGTTTTCACTCGCAAGCCCGGACTGGAATTGAAACATATATATATATATATATATATATATATATATATATAAACTGTAAATAGCCACGAAATAATCCAGGCTATGACAGAAATGAAATATATATATATATAACAGTAATAAGGACAATGAGTTTTCACGCTGGTGCCCGTACTAGAATTGAAATTGAAAGAAAAGTAGTCAACCAGTGACTGGGGAGAGCACCCAGTATGGAGAAGTGTGCAAAAGAAGTAAAATAGCCACGAAGTAATCCATGCTGGACTAAATATATATATATATATATATATATATATATATATATATATATATATTGACAGAAATGTAGTCAACCAGGACTGATATGAGTACCAGTGATGGTAAAATTCGCTTATATATGCGTAAATATATATTAAAGCGTTAAACTACCATGGATTTGACATCCGGGCTTGACAAAATTGAAATGTTAGTCCATTTACAGTTAAATAAGCACGAAAAAGGGCCAAACCCGGACTGGGAAAACAACCCAGTCCGACAGAGTTGCCAAAAATGTGTGTGCTAGTGCATTGAAACTGCTGAACCTGACGGATCATCAATCCGAGTTGTAAAAATGCAAAAATTTGCGTTTATATACAAAAATATACCAAATTTTGACGAAAACAGCCACGGAACTAAGTTCCGGGCATATTTAGAAGATGAAACTTCGTGTGCAAGTGGAAAACAGTGCAAAGTAGTAGTATTGACTTTCTGATCGTAAAAATACTTACAATGGATTGCAATACGGGCTTTTTACCAAATCGTAGGCTCTATACGTCTAAATCTACCGGTTATTTTCTGATATGTGGTAGTATATGGGTATATCTACGTGTTGGAGTGAAAATATTTGGGTTTGGAAGAGGTGTAAAAGTTAAAAAATCAGACAGGCAAAGCTTTGCTGCGTTTTAAAAACTTGAAAATGAAGGGGGGGGGGGAGGTGCAAGTTTATTTATAGGCCAGGGAGCCTTAGCTCTACCTGCGGCTGCCGCAGGTAGAGGGGCGACTCCCCAGGTGGGGCCTGCGGTGCCGGGTTCTGTCATCTCGAAGTACGTGTGTGATGCCCTCAAAATAGGTTCAATACTCAACCCATTCTGAATCGTCAAATACATGGTATAGAATCCAAATACAATCTTTTATAATATACGGTCGTGCAAAATACGACCACACAAACTGTGAGTTTCAATACATATCGTATATAATACAAAATATAAACACTCAAATTCAGTCCTCTTTTATTATAATTATTATCATACTATTTTACAAAAATAGTGAGGACTACTACTGCTCTACTCTGACCATCACACTGATCCCCGACTAGTTCCCGCAACATTCTCATTCCCTGAAGAGGACAATAGATGAAAAGGGTGAGCTCAACTAGCCCAGTAAACAATATTATGACTAAGATAATAAAGAATAATTTATCGTTAGTCTTCAACAAATCAGATAAAATATTATGGACAACAAGTTTTAGATCAACAACTGCAGCATAAATAACAATTCATTAGAAGAGTTAAGTAGAGAATGATGTCTACTATCTTCTATGATTTAAAAGTCCATCATCAATATTTTATCCCTGTAACATCAATCAATATATAACTCGAATCAAATATTCATCTTTGCACTACAGGCCAAAGATATTCATTTGTATCACCAGTGGTCATGTTCATCTCAACACCTGTCCATCTTTGCACTACGGACCAAAGATATTCATTAGGTAATCATCTTTGCACTACAGGCCAAAGATATTCATCAAGTAATCATTCATTTTTGCACTACAGGCCAAAGATATTCATTTATATCACCATTTAAGACTGAAGATGATGAAAAATATTTTAAAGAACGAATCTAGTGAGATAAAGGACAAAGACTATGGATTCGTAATTTAGTTTATCCAAGTTCAAAAATACTCCATAATAATCAATTGTGGAGCAAAATTCAAGAATGAAGATCAAAACATAGATCCAATCAAAGATAGGAACCATAACAAACAACTTGGACAAAGAAAAAAAAATTTAATTTTTCTGTGAATAGTACCGTATTCGTGAATAGTGCCGTATACATGAATAGTACCGTATACGTGAATAGTGCCGTATACGTGAATAGTAACCCTGACATGAAAAGGTAAAATTTTTATAAGAAAGTTTATACCAATTTTCCGGTGAAATGATACTAGATGAAACACAAAACTTAAGAAATTTCTGATCATTTCAAGAATTATAGAAGCAATACTTACCGTAGTAAGTTTAAGTTTAGGAATATAAAATGAAATATTATCTCTTCCATAATATGGAATATGAAAGAAAATAATATTCTTTATAAATATTGAAAGAAAATAACATCATTTACGAGAAAAATAATATCCCTTACCTTAGTAAATAAAACTGGATTTGACTGGAATATCAGATATTGTTCTGAGAAAATCTTGCACAAAAGCTAGACTCAAAGTATCCTTATACTAAAAAAAAATACTCACAATACTATAGAATAAGAATTTCTGATATTGAAGGTGTGTTTTAGGAAGGAGGGTTACCCCTCTATTTATAGTGTAACACGGAGGAAAAATTAAACAAGGATGCCTAATTTTCCTCCGCCCACCTGCCTAACTTTTTTTTTCTTTTCCATTCCTGCCTAACCATCAATTCTTTTTCTACCAATTTTTTTTTTCTTCTTTCCAAGCCTACTTCCTAACTTTTATTGGTTGAGGGCCCATGAAATAGGAAATATAGAAAAGAGTTTGCAGGAGAAGAAAATAAAACCAGCACATGGTTTTGAAAAGGAAGAAATGCAATACACCAATTTTTGAAAAACAAAGGAAAGCAAAGCCAAGATTCTCACCTCCTTAACATATTCACATGCTTATATATATATATATATATATATATATATATATATATATATATATATATATATTATAATAATATTATTATTTAAACAATTATAATATATTATAATAATATTTTTGAATGAATATTTTATCGGAGAAGATAATTGCCAACTTTCAACAAATATTTCATGCTAAATTCCTTCATTTATATCAAAATTGAAATAAATATTTTCTTATCATGTATATCAACAATTAATTAATCACAAATAATATTACAGAACTACAATATTGACAACTAGGTCGTTTCCAGGAAAGAGGGGGCCTTACGATAATGATTTATCCTTACTGGCGCACAATTACCTAACCCCTTTCCTAGACAGAACTTCCTTAGACATTGCCAATAATGCTATCTAATAATATTATTCAAATAATATGAATTATTGATTTGATAATTTGAAATACTGTGCAATGACAATTATTGAATCAATAATATGCAATTATCAATTTATAAAATATCGAACAGTAACTACTGTAACAATTATTGAGTAGTGTCTTCTTACGTAAGAATCAATAATTAGAATTACTGTGCAATACTGTGTACTACTGTGCAACACTGTGTATTACTGTACTTTAACCACCGGGTATTTCAACAGTTTTAACGGTAACAACTATGTCGTTATTTTTAAAAAACTCATTTTTGTTATTTTTTTCATCCTACAGTTATTCCGTTGTGGGGTCCACCAATGACTGCACCGTCGTACGAATATTCCCCGACAACAAGAATATTCCACGACCAAACAAATATTCCTCGACAACAATGAATATTTTATTACCACTTGCTAACTTTGTAAAATTTTGCACATTCCACCCATAACTTACCACATTTATCAAATCATCCCTTACTATTTCAAAATAATATATAGAGAAAATTAAATCTTATTCATTAAAAAGTTGGGGTCTTACAACATGCACTCCGGACAACGCATAGTCGAAGTCAAAACTTTCAAACTTTTGATCTGAGCTTCCGTTTGAGGCGTGCGATACCTTTTCGGAAAGCCCTCACCGAGAGTGTCGTAATGACATGCGATAAAACATTTTTCGGGTCCGAGAAGACGGGTTCATAACCAGGTCTTCGATTTCCCGCAGTTTGTCCGTTGAGCTGTCTTGCATTGTGGCACTCGGGATCGTTGTTGTGGTTTATTCTGACTTCAATGGCATCAATTTGTCTTGAGTTTGACCGAATCGATTGAGAGTTGGATAAAATAACCGTTTTTCCCCTCTCGGGGTTGCCTGTGGTGTCGGCACGGCCTTTGATGGATCTGGCTTCCCAGGGTTGTCTCTGGGGATGAACTGCACTTCCCGGATTAACGCCGGGGATGACTTGAAACGTCCTGGGTTGATGTCTAGGTTGACCTGTACCTCCCGGGTTGAGACCGGGACTGTCTTGATGGCCCGATATTGAGATCGGGATTGATCGGTACTTCCCGGGTTGATGTCTGGCTGCCTTGTACCTTTCAGGTTGATGTCGAGGCTGATTTGAAGGACCGATATTGAGATCGGGGTTGGACTTGACGGCCCGATTGATGATCGAGGTTGAGTTGATAGCCCGATATTGAGATCGGGGTTGATTTGACGGTCCGATTGACGATCAGAGCTGGATTGACGATCCGATTGTAGATCGGAGCTGGATTAACGATCCGATTGGAGATCAGAGATGGATAGACGACCCGATTGGAGATCGGAGCTGGATTGATGGTATGATTGGATATCAGAGCTGGATAGACAGTTCGATTGGAGATCAGAGCTAGATAGACGGTCTGATTGGAGATCGAAACTGGATAGACTGTCTGATTAGAGATCGGAGCTGGATTAACGATTTGATTAAAGATCGGAGCTAGATTGATGGTCCGATTGGAGATCAGAGCTAGATAGACGGCCTGATTGGAGATCGGAGCTGGATTAACGGTCCGATTGGAGATCGGAGCTAGATAGACGGTCTGATTGGAGATCAAAGCTGCATAGACGGTCCGATTGGAGATCAGAGCTGGATAGACGGTCCGATTGGAGATCGGAGCTGGATTGACAATCTGATTGGAGATCGGAGCTGGATAAACGGTCTGATTGGAGATCAGAGCTGAATTGACGGTTCGATTGGAGATCAGAGCTGCATTGACGGTCTGATTGGATATTGGAGCTGGATTGACGGTCCGATTAGAGATCAGAGCTGGATAGACTGTCCGATTGGAGATTGGAGCTGGAATGATGGTTCGATTTGAGATCGGAGCTGGATAGACGGTCCGATTGGAGATCAGAGCTGGATTGACGGTCCGATTGGAGATCGGAGCTGGATAGACATTCTGATTAGAGATCGGAGTTGTATTGATGGTTCAATTAGAGATCGGAGCTGGATAGACCATCCGATTAGAGATTGGAGCTGTATTAACAGTTCGATTGGAGATCGGAGCTGGATTGACGGTCCGATTGGAGATCGAAGCTGTATAAAAGGTTTAATTGGAGATCGAAGCTGGATATACGTTTCGATTGGAGATCAGAGTTGGATAGATGATCTGATTATAGATCAGAGCTAAATTGTTGGTCCGATTAGAGATCAGAGCTGGACTGACGGTCCGATTGGAGATCGAAGCTGTATAGATGGTCCAGTTGGAGATCAGAGCTAGATAGACGGTCCGATTAGAGACCGAAGCTAGATAGACGGTCTGATTGGAGATCGGAGCTGGATAGACGGTCTGATTAGAGACCGGAGCTAGATTAACGGTCCGATTGGAGATCAGAGCTGGATAGACCGTTCGATTGGATATCGAAGCTGAATTAACGGTCCTATTGGAGATCAAAGCTAGATAGACGATCCGATTGGAGATCAAAGTTGTATTAACGGTCCGATTAGAGATCTGAGCTGGATAGACGGTCCGATTGGAGATCAGAGCTGTATTGATGGTTCGATTGGAGATCAGAGCTGGATTGACGGTCCGATTAGAGATCGGAGCTGTATAGACGGACCGATTGGAGATTGGAGCTATATAGACTGTCCAATTAGAGATCGGAGCTGGATAGAAGGTCCGATTAGAGATCGGAGCTGGATAGACGGTTCGATTGGAGGTCGGAGCTGGATTGATAGTCCAATTAGAGATTGGAGCTGGATTGACAGTCCGATTGGAGATCGAAGCTGTATAGACGGTTCAATTGGAGATCAGAGCTAGATAGAAGTTCCGATTGGAGATAGGAGCTGGATAGACGGTCCGATTGGAGATCGGAGCTGGATTGACTGTCCGATTGACTATCGAAGCTGGATTGATTACCGACATTGGTGATCGGATTTGGATTTTAGGACCGGCATTGGCAGCCGGATTTGAATTGAAGGACTGGCATTGGTGGCTGGATTTGAATTAATTGACAGTTTTGCCCTCCTGGAGTGTTAGTATTAGGGCAAAGAAAATTTTGAGTGTCTACAGATGCCCCTCTTTATTATGTCCATGCAATGTAATGGAATTGATATGATAAAGATTAGTAGACACTGGAAATAAAAAGTGCCAGAGCTGCTTCAAAGGATGGGCTTCTTTGAGTGGAATGGGGCTTCTGTTAGCTGCCTACGTTATCCCTCTGCTGGGGATAACGTTGTCATGTGCAGCCATTGTTGTTGTTGGGAAGTTACCGCGAACTAATTTTGTCATTTCCTGTTGGGGGGGGGGGGACATAATTTACAATAACTTATTTAATTCTGATGGGGATGAGACTGTCTAAGATGAGATATCACAGATTGTCCACGTCTGGATCTGCATGGAATGACGTTCTCTGCGATAACTTTGTAGATTCTGATTGAAGTTGATCTGGTTGATACTACCTCAATGATCCCTTTGAGGATGTGTTTAACAGATTCCATCATTTGTGATGGATAATTATAATTGCTTCCGTCACCGGATCCCTTCTGTTGCTTGGCTAGGGTTGAGCCGACAGTTAAAACGTCATTGGGGTTAAGCCAATGGTTGGACTGTATTTTGATCTGTACCCAAACTTCGCTGGGGCTAAGACAACGGCTGAAACGGCATCGGTCAGTACCCGAACTTCGCTGGGGCTGAGCCAACGATTGAAACTGTTTCGGTCAGTACCCGAACTTCGCTGGGGCTGAGCCAACGATTAAAACTGCTTCGGTCAAAACTCGAACTTCATTGGGGTTGAGCCAACGGCTGAAACTGCTTCGGTCAGTACCCAAACTTCACTGGGGCTGAGCTAACGGCTGAAAATTGCATCGGTCAGTACCCGAACTTCGCTGGGGCTGAGCCAATGACTGAAAATTGCATCGATCAGTACCCGAACTTCACTGGGGCTGAGCCAACAGCTAAAACTGCTTCGGTCAGTACCCAAACTTTGCTGGGGCTGAGCCAACGGCTAAAACTGCTTCGGTCAGTACCCGATCTTCGAAAAAATGACAGTTTTCGGCAGTTTTGCTCAATTCTTGAGCAGTTTTTCTGCAGTTTGATTTTTTGATCCCCGAACAAGGCTCCAGGATGAATACCAATGGTTTTCGTGGAATTTCCCTTTCCGTCAGGATTACGCTGCTTAAACGATGGATTTTTGGCCAAACCGCTCAATCGCGTAGCGATTTCTCTTTAAATTTGACTTGGCAGCTCGTTTAAACTCCGTTTCAACTCTAACAAAATCAAGCCCGAGGGAAGTGGGACCCACTTGGGCTGCCGCAGGTGGAGGTGCAGCAGTCGCAGGTGGAGGTGCGGCTACCTGGCCTATTTAATGTGTTACGGGATTTTCATTTTGCAAGTTTCCCGCTTTGAGTTTTGAAAGGATTTCGATCTTCTTTTTCAGATCTACGGAGCTTGGACAGCTATTTTTTGAATCTGTCAGTTCCTACGCGCTCAGCGCAGCGCAGGTAACGTTTTACATGTTTTTTTTGCAATTTTTGACCGTTAAAAGCATGCGAACCGCCTAGGATGCTTTTAGACGCATTGTATGAAAAATGTATGTCTATATAACCTGTAAAAAATTTTCTGACTACATATGTATGCATATCTTACTGTAATGCATGTTTGGATGTAAGAAAATTCAGGTTCTGAGGCAGTCAATTTTTGTACTTTTTGATTAGTTTAGTCATCCTTTTTGAGGCCTAGTGAGCCTGAATTTTCAACAAAAAATGTCCATGTTAATTTGGCTACCATGTGAGGTGGATTTTTGATTTTCTTTCATACATATGAACTGCTTCTGTTTTTGGGTAGGTGTGCTACTGAATGGCCACCTAGGCATGCCTGTGTGCATGTGGACAGTCCATTTTACAAAGGAGATTCTGGAAAAAAAATTTCAAAATCTTAGGCTTTATAAAACATGCATTTTTGACTCCGTGGGGAAATTTTTTACTGCCCCATGTAGTTTTTGAGTTGCTAGGTTTTGAAAACATGCAGTTTTGACTTTACTATGTATTTTTGACTAACCTATGCATGTCTTAGGACCTAGAGATATATGCTGTGTGAGACCCCAAAAATTTATGAATAAAGATTTAAATTTCTTTATATATTATTTTAAAATAGTAAGGTGTTGATTTGATAAATGTGATAAGTTATGGGTGAAATGTGCAAATATTTCTAAATAAGCAAGTGGTTATAAAATATTCATTGTTGTCGGGGAATATTCGTTTGATCGTGGAATATTTTTGTTGTCGGAGAATATTCGTATGACGGCGCAGTCATTTGTGGGCCCCACAACAGGATAACTGTCGGATATAGAAAGTGACAGAAATAACCTTTTTATAAATAACGGTAAAACTGTTACCGTTAAACTGTTGAAATACCCGGTGATAAAAATACAGTAATACGCGTTGTTGCACAGTAGCACACGGTATTACACAGTATTTTAAATTATTGATTCTTACGTAAGAAGGCACTTACTCAATTATTGTTACAGTAATTACTGTTCAATATTTTATATTATTGATTCAATAATTGCTACATTGATATTTTATATGATTGATTCAATAATTGCTACGTTGATATTTTATATGATTGATTCAATAATTGCTACCGTTGATATTTTGTATTATTGATTTAATAATTGTCATTGTACAGTATTTCGCATTATCAAATTAATAATTCATATTATTTGAATAATATTATTAGATAGCATTATTGACAATGTCTAAGGAAGTTCTGTCTAGGAGGGGTTATTTAATTGCGCGTCAGTAAGGAGAAATCCTTATCGGAAGGCCCCCTCTTTCCTGGGAACGACCTGGTTGTCAATATTGTAGTTCTGTAATATTATTTGTGAATAATTAATTATTAATTTATATGATAAGAAAATATTTATTTCAATTATGATATAAAGGGAAGAATTTTTAGTAAGAGACATTTGTTGAAAGTTGACATTTTATCTTCTCCGATAAAATTAATCCATTCAAATATATTATTATAATATTACATTATAAAATTATAATGTGATAATATAATAGTATAATTTTATAATTTGAAGAAGTGATATTGTTGTAATAAATTTATAGCATAAAAATAAAATGAGATGGAAGAGAAAAGAATTGAATTGGAATTCTTTTAATAATTATAAATGTTTTATTATATATATATATATATATATATTAAGCATGTGGATATTATTTTTCCTTCCTTGTATGCTGCCTACCTGCCAAACTTTTCAAGACTTGGGCTGAAAGAATTTTCTCCGAATGCTTCCTTTGTGATTGGCATGCTAAGCCTTTCCTATAAATAAGGTGCTTAGTTAGAAATAAAAATCACACCAGAATCAAAAAATTTTCTCTCTATAATATCGAGCGTATTTCTTGTGAGTATTTAGATACTTTGAGTGTTGATAACAGTGCAAGTTTTCGTCCACATAATATCCGATATTCCAGCCAAAACTACTCTTCTGTTAAGGTAAGGGATGTTATTTTCTTTTGTAAATGATGTTATTCTTTTCAATATCATTATACCAAAATTTTGGCATGGATTTTATTATGAAATTTTTACTTTTTCCATCAGGGTTACTATTCACGTATACGGCACTGTTCACAAAAAAAATTAAATTTTCTTCTATTTGTCCAAGTTGGATATTATGGGTCTTATCTTTGATTGGATCCAAGTTTTGATCTTTATTCCTGAATTTTGCTCCACAAAGTATTATTATGGAATATTCTTGAACTTGGATAAACTAAAGTACGAATCCCTAATCTTTGTCCTTTATCTCACTGGATTCGTTATTTATATTATTTTTCATTATCCTCAGTCCTAAATGGTGATATAAATGAATATCTTTGACCTGTAGAGCAAAGATGAATGATTACCTGATAAATATCTTTGACCCGTAGTGCAAAGATTGACAGGTGTTGAGATGAACATGACCAACTGGTGATACAAATAAATATCTTTGGCCCGTAGTGCAAAGATGAATATTTGATTTGAAATATATATTGATTGATGTTACAGAGATAAAATATTGATGATGGACTTTTAAATCATAGAAGATAGTAGACTTCATTCTCTACGTAACTCTTCTAATAAATTGATATTTTCGCTGCAGTTGTTGATCTAAAACTTGTTGTCCATAATATTTTATTTAATTTGTTGAAGACTAACGATAATTTATTCTTCATTATCTTAGTCATAATATTCTTTACTGGGCTAGTTGAGCTCACCCTTTTCATCTATTGTCCTCTTCAGGAAATGAGAATATCGCGGGGACTAGTCGGGGAACAGTGTGATGATCAGAGTTAGATCTGTAGAAGTCCTCACTATTCTATAAAATAGTGAGACAATCATTGTAATGAATAAGGAATGAATTTGAATGTTTATATTTCGTATTATATACGATTTGCATTGAAACTCAAAGTTGTATGGTCGTATTTCTCACGACCTTTCGTTATAAAAGATTTGTATTTGGAATTCTGTACCATGTATTTGGTGACTTAGAATGGGTTGGTATTGAACCTATTTTGGGGGCGTCACATGCTGGACTGATTAAAAATGATAAGCCACATGTTTTAGGCTTACTGCACCTTTTCTGAGGTGATTTGGAGACTTGTTGTCGTAGATGGATCGTGATAGACCCAGCAGTTCTAGTAGGGTCTCCTCGGGTATTAGACGTAGGAGGGCTTCTGATGTGCCACAGCCACGTCTGACTAGGACGCCTCGTAGACTAGTAGAGGGCAGGATTCGTCTGGCATAGGACGAGCAGCCATTGGATATTGATGATGAGGAGGCTCCGTTTGCCATTCCTGCTCTCGCTCAGGCTCCACGTACGGAGGTCCCAAGCATTGCTGTGCCTACTCAGGAGCTACTAGGCGACTTGAGTCGCCATCCTTTGAGATATCTTCATGCCAACGAGGTGACTTGAAGTCTTTCTTTTCTCTGGATTATTTTCTTCCTTTTGCCATTTTCGGGGCTAAACTTTGTTTTTGGAAAAATAAACTCCTTTATTTCATTCAAAAATAATTCTAAATTAAACTCTTTAATTTTAGCAATTCTGAAATCTCATTTCATATAAAATAAACATCTTTATTTTAAACAAAAAAAATTTCAGTTCCTGTCCATTGGCGCAGCTGCGCCAGGAATATAAAGGGAACCGGCGTAGCTGCGCAGCATGAAAACCAGGACAAGACACCGGCGCAGCTGCGCAGCAAGAAGGCCTAGCACCAGCGCAGCTGCGCAGAATCAGAAAATTTTTTGTTTCCCAAGAACTCGATCCAATCGCATATCATACATGTATGGAATCACATAAACTGATAATTAGCACAAGATTGGCTCTGATACCACTGTTGGGTTTGCTAGAAACATAAGCAAGCAATCAAATTACATAAACGCAGCGGAAGGGATGAAAAATCAGATTTTAAAATTTTCTTACAAACCCTTAACCATGATCGTTCTTGTGCATCAATTATCAGTCAATACATAGAAGGAGATGATGAAATTATACCTTTAAAGATCTAAGCTTCCTCATGTACAAGTTCTACTCCTTTGATTCCTTTGATTGCTCTATAGTGGTTCTTTCCCTTTATCAATGTCAGCCACCCAAATGTTTGGCCTCTAACGGTGATCCACCAAGGAAGATAAAGAACTCAGGAAGATGGGTTATTAGCTTAACCCTTGTTTTTATCTCTATAGAATATGTGTACTCCCAACCCTTGGAAAAATTCATGTACCTTATTCTAATATAAGACTCTCTTATATAGATATTAGGTTAACCCTCCTAATCCAATTAGAATAGGATTTTATTTAATTAATTAATTAAACACTTTTAATTAATTTATATCCTAATCTTATTAGGATTGAGAGAGAGTACTGATATTATATTAATTCCTAAACTCCTTTAGAATTAAAATAATAATAATAATAATAATAATAATATTAATAAGACTCCTCTTATTAATTTATATTTAATATTTCTAAAATATTAAATAATAAATATTAAGCTATTTAAATTATTCTATCACTATAGATTAAATTAATTACACTTAATGCATTATTACTATCATGCCATTTTCTTCTTAAATGATTCTTCTTTCTTTTATGGTGTGACCCTTTAGGTTCTCCATGTTAAACCGGTTGTGAATAAATCAATTAGAACAATTCTAATCTTATTTAAATAAATAAATTAAACTAATAATCTATTTAAATAAATAACATTTATTCCACAATAGGGATAAGCCTCCCTAGCGATCAACGACTTTTCAGATAATATAGATTTCAACATTAATCATAAAAGAACCTGTGAGTTAATAGTTACCGTACAATTCAATCCTTCCACCATACAATGTCCCAATTAAATATAAGACATGAATTTACTGTCAAGTCTTAATTTATTTAATTATATGTATTTCGATTAGAAAATGCACAACTCCAAATAATGCAAATTAGAAACCTCTTTCTAATTTCATTCTACCTTGGCCAAGAATTCCTTGGTTGTCATTTAACGAATCACATAGGACATATCTCCTCTTTTACTAGAGGTGGTAGATTCTTTATTGATCATACATTATCTCTATATGTAACTCATTATACCCAAGCATACCCTATATGTGCCTTAAAAGCCTTAAGGAATAAGTCAAAGTATAATTTGTTACATACAAGATACTATGATGATCTCAAGTTCAAGGATCACTTGTACTACTATCACATTAGGAATTTCTATTGACAGGCGAGTAAAACTCCATTAGGTATTCCATAGCGAGTCACGTTCAGTGAACTTATTCTCCAATAAGCACCTACATACTTGCTTTAGTGTCTCCACATAAATGACCATGAGATCAGTCATCCTCATCCAATGAGCAAGCAACATATGTACCAATCTATCCGAATTTACTAATCCCCATTTTAGTAATCCCACGATTGAGAACTATTTTAGTTTTTTAAGCTTTCTAACAATTTAGATCTCATTAGCATGATCTCATCATGATTCTAAAAGCATTGCTTAAAACTATGTGTTATTTATATATTATAAAAAACAGCACCATGTAGATAATTAAATGCCTTAAATTAATATTTTATTAATAAATAAATAAGATTGTTTACAAAGTATGTGCTTGATCATCATACATGATTGGCTTGTATGCACACTACTATCAATCTCCCACTTTCGCTAAAGCCAATCGCCATGGTATCTCATACCCATCTTCTCTACGTGACGATCAAACTGCTGTTGTGTTAGAGCTTTAGTAAATGGATCTGCAATGTTGTCTTGAGAGTCCACACGCTCCAAGGTGACGTTTCCTCTTTCAATGATCTCCCTGATAAAGTGAAATCGCCGCAACACGTGTTTGGATTTCTGATGAGACCTGGGTTCTTTAGCTTGTGCAATCGCTCCGGTGTTGTCACAGTATATGGGAACTGCTTCTCCAATGCTAGGAACTACACCAAGTTTAGTTATGAACTTCTTCATCCAAACAGCTTCCTTTGCAGCTTCACTTGCAGCTATATACCCTGCCTCTGTCACTGAATCAGCAACTGTTTGCTGCTTGGAACTCTTCTAACTCACTACGCCTCCGTTCAAGGTAAACACATACCCTGAAATAGATTTACTGTCATCTTGGTCTGTTTGAAAACTTGAGTCCGTGAATCCCTCGAGTTTTAATTTAGACCCACCGTAGACAAGAAAAATATCTTTAGTCCTTCTCAAGTACTTTAGGATATTCTTCACTGCCTTCCAGTGCTCTTCTCCTGGATTCGACTGGTATCTGCTCGTTACACTAATTGCGTGAGCAACATCTGATCTAGTACATATCATACCATATATGATAGATCCTATTGCAGAAGCATAAGGGATCTTACTCATACGGTCTCTCTCCTCAGGTGTCTTTGGGGCCTGTTTCTTGGAGAGATGTATTCTATGGCTTATCGGCATGAGACCTCTTTTGGAATCTTCCATGCTAAACCTCTTTAGCATCGTATCAATGTACGTTCCTTGGGATAAGCCGAGCATCCTTTTAGATCTATCTTTATAAATTTTTATCCCCAAAATATAGTATGCTTCACCCAAGTCCTTCATGGAGAAGTTTTTAGATAACCAGATTTTAATTGATTGTAACATAGGAATGTCATTCCATATCAGTAATATATCATCAACATATAATACAAGGAATGATACTGCGCTCCCACTAACCTTCTTGTATACACATGGTTCATCCTCATTTTTGATAAAATCAAACTCTTTGATTGTCTCATCAAAACGAATGTTCCATCTACGAGAAGCTTGCTTCAACCCATAAATGGATCGTTGTAGCTTACAGACTTGATTTGTTCCAACTTTTGAAATAAATCCCATTGGCTGTGTCATAAACACATCCTCCTCAAGTTTCCCATTGAGGAAGGCCATTTTCACGTCCATCTGCCAGATCTCATAGTCGTTATAAGCTGTAATCGCAAGCAAAATCCGAATGGACTTGAGTATGGCTACTGGTGAGAAGGTTTCATCATAGTCAACTCCTTGTCTTTGTTTGAAACCTCTTGCAACCAGTCGGGCCTTATAGGTCTCTACCTTTCCATCTGCTCCAATCTTTCTCTTAAAAACCCATTTACACCCAATAGGCTTAATACCTTCAGGTTGTGAAACCAAAGTCCATACTTTGTTTTCATACATGGAGTCCATTTCGGATTTCATGGCTTCAAGCCATTTCCCTGAGTCTTTATTACTCATAGCCTGTTCGTAATTCAATGGATCATCATCATTCATGATGTGTACCTCATCGTCATCCTCTATAACGAATCCATACCTCTCAGGTATCTTTGGTACTCTTCCAGATTTATGAACAGGGTGTGGTATAGTAGGTTCTTCTACTTGGTTAGGTACCTGACTTTGATCTGTGGTAATTTGTGATTCTTGAACTTCTTCAAGATATATCTTACTCCCACTGACCCCTTCATGGATAAACTCTTTCTCCAAGAAGGTAGCATATTTCGCAACAAACACCTTTTGATCAGTAAGATGATAGAAATAATACCCTACGGTTTCTTTAGGGTATCCCACAAATCTACACTTATCGGATTTAGTCTGTAGCTTATCATTTTTAAACTTTTTGACATAAGCTGGATAACCCCAAGTCTTAACATGCTTAAGATTTGGTTTTCTCCCTTTCCACATCTCATATGGAGTCTTTGGGGCGGATTTGGTAGGTACCTTGTTAAGAAGGTATGCAGCCGTTTCTAGGGCATAACCCCAAAAGGAAATTGGAAGGTCGGTAAAACTCATCATGGATCAAACCATGTCCAACAGTGTTCGATTTCTCCTTTCAGATACTCCATTTAACTGTGGTGTACCTGGAGGAGTCCATTGTGAGATTATACCATTTTCTTTAAGACAATTGAGAAACTCACCGCTTAAGTATTCTCCCACGATCTGATCGAAGTATCTTAATACTCTTGCCCGTTTGTTTCTCCACTTCACTTGTTAACTCTTTGAACTTTTCAAATGATTCTGATTTGTATTTCATTAAATACACATATCCAAATCTTGAGCGATCATCAGTGAAAGTAATAAAATAAGAATACCCACCCCGAGCACTTGTTGTCATAGGTCCACAAACGTCTGTGTGGATCAATGCCAACAACTCTGTAACTCTTTCTCCTTTTCCACTAAAAGGAGATTTAGTCATTTTATCCATGAGACAAGATTCACAAGTTGGATATGATTCATAATCGGATAGCTCTAGGAGCCCATCCTTATGTAACTTGGATAATCTTGTTTCATTGATATGACCAAGTCTATAGTGCCACATGTAGGTATAATTAATATCATATCTTTTCCTTTTCTTAGTTTGTTCAATTTGAAATATATTTTCTTGCAAGTCAAGTATATAAAGTCCATTTCGCAAATTTCCAATACCATATAAAATATCGTCTTTATAAATAGAACAACCATTGTTCTTTATAATAACGTCAAAACCTTCCATATCCAATATAGAAATTGAAATAATATTTTTAATAATATTCGGAACATAATAACAGTTATTAAGATAAATGAACTTGCCCGAAGGCATTGCTAAACAATAAGTTCCTACAGCTAATGCAACAACCTTTGCTCCATTCTCCACTCGTAGGATCACCACTTCATTGTTCAGCTTTCTACTTCTGACCAGTCCCTGCATAGTATTACATATGTGAGACCCACAACCGGTATCCAATACCCAAGTAGAATTATGACTTTCAAAAAAATTAATTTTATAAACAAACCTTGATTGGAAGTCGAAGCTTCTCCAAGCTTCTTCTCTACAAGAAACTTCTTGCAGTTCCTCTTCCAATGTCCCGGCTCGTTGCAATGAAAGCACATTCCTTTAGCTGGTTCAGGTTTTCTTTGTTCCTTTTCTTTCCCTTTTCCCTTAGCCTTCTTGGATTTCTTCTTTTAAGAAGACACCTTGGGCCTCTTCTTTTTATTGGAAGAATCCACCATCAAGACATAGTTCTTCTTGGATGAGAAGTGACCTTCTGCAGTTTTCAGCATGTTAAGCAGCTCAAGCAAGCTGACATCTAGCTTATTCATGTAAAAATTAACCACAAACTGCGAGAAGGTTTCAGGGAGTGACAGCAAGACCAAGTCTTGACTCAACTCGCCATCTATGACAAACCCAAGCTGTCCAAGGCGTTCAATCAAATTGATTACCTTCAGAATATCAGTCTCGACGGCAGTGCCTTTGGTCATCCAAGATCGGAAGAGCTCCTTAGATATCTCATATCTAGCAGTCCTACTCTGTTCACCATACAACTCCTTGAGGTGAAGCAGCATAGTAGGAGCATCCATATTTACGTGCTGACGCTGAAGCTCGTTATTCATGGATGCGAGCATGATGCATTGAGCCACAGATGCATCATCTTGCCATTTATTGAAAGTGGCAATCTCTTCCTTAGAGGCTGTTTCCGAAACAGATTCAGGGATAGTTGAATTTAGGACATAAGAAATCTTTTCAGCAGTGAGAACAATTCTCAGATTTCTTAGCCAGTCCTCATAATTCGGCCCGATAAGCTTATTTGCATCAAGTATGCTTCGTAGTGAGATTAGTGATTTTGATATTTTTTAAAATTCTGCATGTGAAAAGACAACATTTTTAGCAAACATTTATTTTATTAACTTTGCATACCAAAATAAATTTAGGTCTTTATTTTAAATTGGTATCTCCCACTATTTTCAACAAACTATATTACCCTCACTTATATAGTTTGGTAACATCTAATTAAAGATTTGCTAGTGAGATTAAGGATCCCATTTCAAATGTATATAACCTTGTGGATAGCACAACAAGTGATATACAAATAAATAGGTAGACAACTCTTGTCAATTACATCACCATGTAACTCCTTTTATTTTGCTTCTTAAATCATAATGGTCATGTGTGTGCATATCCGAACTAAAATGATTTAAGTTAAGTCTAGCCTAGCACTTCCATAAATTTTAAAAAGAAAAATATTCGTCCTTGTGGATAGCACAACAAGACTAGATCGTTCAATTTTCTTGATAAGCATCAAATGTGATTAATTAACATTTTAAATACTCAATACTCGCCTTGTGGATAGCACAACAAACTCATATTAAATATTTAATACTCTATTAATTAATCATGCTAGAAGGCGACGTTCGATATTTCAAATATCATTTGAACGCTTCAGACTTAATATTATTTTTTTGAGGGGTTTGTTATTATTTGTCTCATCTTGTTTAGCGCGCATGCACATATATATATAAAATACGCGTCATTTTATTAAACATGCGAAGCATGTTTGCATAAAATATAATATATATAATATATAGCATGCAATATAGAATACTATATTCTACCCGGATTGATTATGGACTTTTATTCTAGTTTGGTTCACTAGAGCCACCAAGTGAACCAAAAGGTCAAACCTAGGAGTGCAAGAATTTAAATTTTAAATGTAACTATTACATTTAAACCCGGGCTCCATACAAATGGGTCTTCATGCGCTCCTTGCTCTTTGGTCTCCAATTTCTTCAAGATAATTCTAACTATCTCTATTACATAAACTATTTATAATTAAATAGAAACTTTGATCAGCAGTCAAGGGGAAGTACATAGGAGGGAGATAGAATTTTACACTGAGAATAAAACCAGAGAAGACGAGATACGCAGACCCCATTTTATAAAACCCATACATTCAAGCATCCATCCAAAATAAAATCCAATCACATTGGTCATAGTCCATAATTAATCCCTTTTATTAACATACATATCATCATACGTATCAATAAAACTTATTCATCTCATGAAAGTAAATTCATTCCATATATGTATTAATATCAGTTAAGGGGCAAAAGTTTGCTAAACTTTATTTTTGGAAAAATATACTCCTTTATTTCATTCAAAAACAATTCCAAATTAAACTCTTTAATTTTAGCAATTCTGAAATCTCATTTCATATAAAATAAACATCTTTATTTTAAACCTTTATTAATTAAATAAACCATTCATTTAATTAAATAAATTAAAAAAAAAATTCAGTTCCTGTCCAGTAGTGCAGCTGCGCCAGGAATATAAAGAGAACCGGCGCAGCTGCGCAGCATAAAAACCAGGACAAGACACCGGCGCAGCTGCGCAGCAAGAAGGCCTTGCACCGGCGCAGCTGCGCAGTTTCGCAGAATCAGAAAAAATTTTGTTGCCCAAGAACTCGATCCAATCGCATATCATACATGTATGGAATCACATAAACTGATAATTAGCACAAGATTGGCTCTGATACCACTGTTGGGTTTGCTAGAAACATAAGCATGCAATCAAATTACATAAACGCAGCGGAAGGGATGAAAAATTAGATTTTAAAATTTTCTTACAAACCCTTAACCATGATCGTTCTTGTGCATCAATTATCAGTCAATACATAGAAGGAGATGATGGAATTATACCTTTGAAGATCCAAGCTTCCTCAGGTACAAGTTCTACTCCTTTGATTCCTCTGTAGTGGCTCCTTCCCTTGATCAATGTCAGCCACCCAAATGTTTGGCCTCTAACGGTGATCCACCAAGGAAGATGAAGAACTCAGGAAGATGGGTTATTGGCTTATCCCTTGTTTCTATCTCTATAGAATATGTGTACTCCCAACCCTTGGAAAAATTCACGTACCTTATTTCTGATATAAGACTCTCCTATATAGATATTAGGTTAACCCTCCTAATCCAATTAGAATAGGGTTTTATTTAATTAATTAATTAAACACTTTTAATTAATTTATATCCTAATCTTATTAGGATTGAGAGAGAGTACTGATATTATATTAATTCTTAAACTCCTTTAGAATTAAAATAATAATAATAATAATATTAATAAGACTCCTCTTATTAATTTATATTTAATATTTCTAAAATATTAAATAATAAACATAAAGCTATTTAATTTATTCTATCACCATAGATTAAATTAATTACACTTAATGCATTATTACTATCATGCCATTTTCTTCTTAAACAATTCTTCTTCATTTTATGGTGTGACCTTTTAGGTTCTCCATATTAAACCGATTGTGAATAAATCAATTAGAACAATTCTAATCTTATTTAAATAAATAAATTAAACTAATAATCTATTTAAATAAATAACATTTATTCCACAATAGGGATAAGCCTCCCTAGCGATCAACGACTTTTCAGATAATATAGATTTCAACATTAATCATAAAAGAACTTGTGAGTTAATAGTTACCGTACAATTCAATCCTTCCACCATACAATGTCCCAATTAAATATAAGACATGGATTTACTGTCAAGTCTTAATTTATTTAATCATATGTATTTCGATTAGAAAATGCACAACTCCAAATAATGTAAATTAGAAACCTCTTTCTAATTTTATTCTACCTTGGCCAAGGATTCCTGAGTTGTCATTTAACGAATCACATAGGACATATCTCCTCTTTTACTAGAGGTGGTAGATTCTTTATTGATCATACATTATCTCCATATGTAACTCATTATACCCAAGCATACCCTATATGTGCCTTAAAAGCCTTAAGGAATAAGTCAAAGTATAATTTGTTACATACAAGATACTATGATGATCTCAAGTCCAAGGATCGCTTGTACTACTATCACATTAGGAATTCATATTGACAGGCGAGTAAAACTCCATTAGGTATTCCATAGCGAGTAACGTTCAGTGAACTTATTCTCCAATAAGCACCTACATACTTGCTTTAGTGTCTCCACACAAATGACCATGAGATCAGTCATCCTCATCCAATGGGCAAGCAACATATGTACCAATCTATCTGGATTTACTAATCCCCATTTTAGTAATCCCACGATTTAGAACTATTTTAGTTTTTTAAGCTTTCTAAGAATTTAGATCTCATTAGCATGATCTCATCATGATTCTAAAAGCATTGCTTAAAATTATGGGTTATTTACATAGTATAAAAAATAGCACCATGTAGATAATTAAATGCCTTAAATTAATATTTTATTAATAAATAAATAAGATTGTTTACAAAGTATGTGCTTTATCATCATACATGATTGGCTTGTATGCACACTACTATCAGCAGTTGCCTCCACCTGATGACCAGAGGGCTAGAGATCGCATTCTGAGGCAATTATTTTTATCGATCATTAGGGGTTATTTTATGGCAGACAACTCGTCTACTGTGTCCTTCGCTTTGATCAGCGCCACTCGACAGGTAGAGTGCCTCAGTGACTATGATTGGGACTCCTATACCTTTGCCTATTTTCTCCGGGGCATGCGCATGCTTTCGGAGGGTACGACAAAGGCTTGGTTAGGATTTTACCCATTCCTGCTCGTGAGTACATCTTTCTGTACCTTTTTGATTTTAGCATTTTTGTTAGTCTTGATCACTGAGGACTTTTGGTATTTACATGGTCAGCTTTGGGCATTTGAGAGGCTTCCTTGCCTACGGTCCGCTACTGCTTTAGGTCTGGAGACCTATCCTCGAGGACGGAGATGGCATCACTCCACTTTGATGGAGGTCCTTGTTGCTGAGGGATTCACTCATGCCCGTCTACAGTTGGAGCTTTTGAAGGAAGATTTGATCACCTGGACGCCGTACACATCCGAGCACTTGATCGTCGGATTCGAGGGAGGAGTCCCTATTGGCCGGGAGTTTGACTTATCGACCCGTTGGGTACCATTGTTGACAGCGGGAGGCTGGGATCTCTATCTTGGAGAGTATGCTATTAAGAGCATTACGGAAGAGATCTGCATTCCCATTATTCCTCCAGCTTGGCATCATTGGCCATTGACTGTGCCTTTGACAGATATCCCTTTGGAGGGCATTGATGGCTTCACCCTATTAGAGGGTCCGTATAGCCAAGAGGCATTTGGCCGATGGTGGAGCTCTCGTACTATTGGAGCTCAGACTCGGGCTACCCAGTTTATGGCAGACATGGTGCCAGGATTCGTGATGATGACGGATTGGATAGCTTGCCTCAGGGAGCCGACTCATGTAGACCAGATAGCATATCTGACCAGGGAGTTGGAGCAGGCTCGTTTCTTTATCAGGCACCTTGGCCGAGATCCATCAAAGGCATCTTCTTTTGACCCATCTAGCTCAGGAGCAGGTCCCTCTTTAGGTCCATTTAGCAGCAGCTATACAGGGGCAGATCCTCCCTTATACTGCCCAGATATGCCTGATCCTAGTAGCTTTGTGCCGACAGAGGAGATGGAGCAGGTTGATCGATTTGACACTGATGTTTACGACTTCCTCTGATAGCTATTGGAGCTATACTTTTTGGTCAACCACTATTTTGGCTATTTGGCATTTGGCCCATCATTTTGATAGACCACTGTAGTAGTTGGGTGGTGGTGCCCCATTTTCCCTGTATTATTCCTTTCACTTTATATCAGGATACATGGATGTTGTATGCAGTAGATAGCTTTTTATAGATATTCCTGCCATATCTTATCTTCTGCATCATGCTTATATTACTGTCATCATGCATGTATTATGTCATGTGTATGCATTCAGACAGTTGTGTTTTGACTTGACCTCTGGACGGTCTTGTGGTACGATGCTACAGATGACGTCATCTGCAATCAGCCGTATTGAGCATTTACCACCATCAACAGTGGCATCATCATTGAGGTCCTGGTATGGTAGTCTGCCCTTTCTTGCTAGGGGGATGTGGACCAGATGTTGGGGCATTCATTGGCCCTTGCAGATTTTTGAGTTCCGGTCGGATTTGTTGAGGGCCTTCTACCTTGCTGAATTACCGACAGGCAGTTGTTCCGCTTCGGGCGGCGTGAGCTGACGCCGACTCCGGAGGAGTACTAGAGATTTATTGGCTTGGATTTAGAGTTGTCGTGCGCTCGAATGACAATTAGTGATATGAGGAGGCCGTTTATCAGGCTGTCCGGTCTCCGTCAGAGTGTAGTCATGGATGAGATCGTTTCGGGGCACGTGATCTCTATGGACTTCTTGATTGAGTGCTTTGGCGAGCTTGACAGTTATGGTCGCTACGTCAGAGATTTCGTTTGTTCAGCAGAGGCATGGCATGTGGCCAGGATAGACATTCTGCTGATGTGTGTTGTGGCATATGTCTACATGCCAGTTGCGATTGGATCATCTAGATATGGGATTGGTAGTAGTGGTTAGATCCCTTAGACAGGGTATCACCATCATCCCAATGATATTGGCTGAGACATTTAGATCGGCCACGTATTATAGTACCCATCCAGAAGGGGTTTTTAGGGGCAGCTCGGTCTTGCTGTATATATGGCTAATGTACCATATACGACCGATTGGATCCTTCAGGCCTAGGGGTTTTTGCTTTACTCACGAGACATCCAGAGCCTTCTCTTTTCAGCCTTTGGAGTGCATTGATGTAGAGTCTTGGTCGGCATTTCTGTCGAATATTGAGCATCCGTTTATGATCTTGCCATGCTCAGGGCTAGCATCCCCATATAGCTTTATCACTTATGCATCTGCCCTGGATTATTTACCCCTAGCGGGTTTGAGAGGAGTGACTACCTATCATCCTTTAACAGTCATGTGTCAGTTTGATCAGTTGCAGAGTTTGCACCATTTTGAGGGGTCTGCTGATCAGAGGATGTCGGCTTCTTCCATGTCATCCGTCGACTTGGTCAGAGTATATGAGTGTTGGACTCATCAGGAGAGGGCTGATTTCTCCAGTAGCCATCTGGGCTATTCTCCAGAGTATTCTGCATGGTGGGAGGCAGAGACAGGAGTGGTAGAAGAGGCTTCTTCATCTCCTGATGTGGACTCTGATGAGGAGGAGCTTATGGAGGATCCAGATTCACCTACCGAGGATGAGCTGTTCACGGGTTTGACCGCTGCTCTGGTTAGTGATTCCTTGACCATTCCTATGGGGACAGATCCGACTTTATCAGACTCACTATTCAGGATGACCTTTGAGCGAGACTCGTCTAGAGCACAGATGTTGGTTGCCTTGTCCGACAGAGATTTAGCTTTTGCTGAGAGGGATGGTCTCAGGGCCGCTTTGGATGCTGGATTGATTGAGAAGGACGAGCTGTGCTCTGCTCTAGATACTGTCGTTGTAGAGCGAGACGAGATTCGCTCGGCTAGGGATGCAGCATATGTTGAGATCAAGGAGACTTTGATTGCTCGAGATGAATCTTTTGCGAAGAGGGATGAAGCTATAGCTTCCCGTGATTTCCACATTACTGATAGTACTGCTCTTCGATCTTACACTCATGGTTTGATCACCGAGATGAGTGCTTATATTGATGACCACAGTGCCAACTTGCAGATGACTGTGGATGTTCTAAGCCGTATGGAGGCTGAGTGAACTGCACTTACGGCTGCTCCACCATCTTTAAAGAGAAATACCATGCTGGCATTGCTGACCCGCTTGTCCTTGGGTCCATAGACTAGCTTTATTTTTCCTACACAGACTAGATCAGCCATTTTTGTCATGTACAGGGCATTATGTATAGAAAGCAATTTTTATATATCAGAGAAATATATTTTTGATGCACTTCCTTGACTGGAGATGTATTGTCATTGCTGAGTGATTACCACTTCTTTCATGACTTGCAGTTGTTGATGTATCTTGAGCTCCTCCTTGATGGACTGACAGTTAAAATGTCAGGGAGTATCTCAGATGGGCCTGTTGACCAGGGTAGTTTGATAAAATTTAGCTTCTATTTGTTTTTAGTGTCTTGGAACTGGTCTTTATATTTTTTTTTCTTGAAGGTCAAATCAGTGCCGTAGATGGCTGCCTACATACTCTCGGGTTGAGGGAGATCAGGTCATTCGTAGTTCTGGCTGTGTGGTTGGAGAGGTTTGAAAAGAGTTTATCTTGGATTTTGAATTTGGTTTATGAGTTTTTATTTGGTTTGACCGCACCAGAAATGGCTGCCTACGTACTCCCGGGTTGAGGGAGATTAGGTCATTCATAGTTCCAGCTTTTTAGTAAAAAACCAAACTTGATTTGATTTGTAGGACCCGGATGTGGGTATGCATGTGCTTCAGACGTAATACCTTTTTAAGGTGTCTAAATTAATGAGTTGGGGAAACTCGGTCCCATTCATCTCTCACAGTTTGATAGCGCCCCCAGTCAACACTTCTTTGACAATGAAAGGGTCTTCCCAGTTTGGGGAAAATTTTCCTTTGGCTTCATCCTGATTGACGAGGATTTTCTTTAGCACCAAGTCGTTTTCCTTGAATTGCCGAATTCGAACCTTTTTGTTGTAGGATCTGGCGATCCTTTGCTGATACAACTGTCCGTGAAAATTGGCCGTAGCTCTCTTCTTATCTATCAGAGACAGCTGATGATACTGGTCTTGCAACCATTGATCTTCATCTATTTGAGCGTCTATCAACACTCACAAAGATTCCATCTCTACTTCTATGGGAAGGACTGCTTCCATGCCATAGACCAACAAGTAGGGGGTAGCCCCAGTAGAGGTGCGCATTGACATCCTGTATGCTAACAGAGTTAGAGGCAGCAGGTCAGGCCAGTCCTTTTGATTGGCGGACATTTTCTGAATGATCTTCTTAATGTTTTTGTTGGCCGCTTCAACAGCACCGTTCATCTTGGGCCGATAGATGACGGAATTGAGATGCTTGATGTGGAACTTACTGCACAGATCCATCATTATTTGATTGTTTAGGTTTTTGGCATTGTCTGATACGATCACCTCCAGTTGTCCATATCGGCAGACGACATTATTTCTGATGAAATTGATGATGACCTCTTTTGTGACTTTGGGAAAAGAGGCTGCTTTAACTCATTTGGTGAAGTAATCGATCATAGCGAATATGAATCGATGACCATTGTTGGCTTTGGGTTCCACTGGACCTATTACATCCATTCCCCACATAGAGAAAGGCTATGGTGAACTCACGTTATGCAGCTTATTTGGAGGAGCGTGAATGGCATTTCCATGTATTTGGCATTAAAAGCATCTCTTGACGTGATCATCGCAATCAGCTTTGAGCGAGATCCAGTAATGTCCTATTCTGATTATCTTCTTGGCCAGCAGATGGCCGCTCATGTGTGGACCACAGACTCCGCCATGGACTTCATCCATTAGTCTTTGGGCTTGCTCATTGTCGAGGCATCTTAACAGGCCTATTCTAGCATCCCTTTTATAAAGTACATCTCCGCTCAGATAGAACTTCATAGCCATTCTGAGAATCCGTTTCTTCTTTGATTGGCTTGCACCAGCGGGTGTGGATCCATCACGGAGATATTCCTTGATGTCTTAAAACCAAGGCTACTTGACAGGAGGTATTTCATTTGATACTCCTCCCACATAATTCCCATATGTCGGGGCTTTCTGAATCTTGAACTGAATGTTGGGCAATCCGCTCTTATCGGACATGCGAATTAATGAAGCCAACATTGCTAGTGCATCAGCAAAGTCATTCCGACCCCGAGGAATGTGAACGAAGATTATTGCTTCGAATTCCCGAGATATTTTGAGGACTTCCCGATGGTAGGGCAGCAAATGCAGTTCTTTAGTGAGATACGCGCCGGTAGTCTGTCTGATAACTAGCTCGGAATCTCCGAAGACGAGTAAGTGTTTGATAGACATGGATTGGGCTAGCTTCAACCCCATGATACAGCCTTCATACTCGGCCGTGTTGTTGGTGTTGCCAAATTAAAGTTTGGTAGCCACAGAATATTGATCACCTGTACTAGAGATGAGGACTGCCCCAGCTCCAGCACCTTCCATGTTTATCGCTCCGTTGAAATACATTTTCCATGGTTGGACTGTATTCTCAGACTGGAGTTGTTGAATTGTCACGATCCCATCATCTAGGAAATATGTCTCCAGGGGCTCGAACCCTCGTGAAGGTGCTTCTGCTAATTGATCTGCAATGCCTTGACCATTGATTGACTTCTGAGTCACGTAGACAATGTCGAATTGCTGTAGTATTAACTAATATTTGGACAGTCGGCAATTCAGCATTGGTTTATTGAATATATATTTGAGCGGATCCATGCGGGATATGAGGTAGGTCATGTGCCCATGAAAATAGTGTTGCAACCTCATAGCGGCCCATGCTAATGCACAATATATCTTTTCAATCAGGGTGTATTTATGTTCCCCACTGCTGAATCTTTTACTGATGTAGTAGATGGCTTTTTCCTTGCTACTATCATCCTTCTGTCCTAACATGCAGCCCATTGCATTGGCATTGATAAACAAGTGTATGAACAAAGGGACTCCCTCCCTTGGGGGTATCAGACCAGGAGCTTCAGTCAGCTGTTTCTTGATGTCAAGGAAGGCTTGTTGACAATCCTCATTCCACGTGGTGGAGGAATTATTCCTTAACAGCTTGAAAATGCGCTCACAGGTTGCTGTGAACTGGGAAATGAATCTGCTTATAAAGTTGATTCTTCCCAGGAATCCACGTATCTCCTTCTTTGTACGAGGTACGTGCATTTCAGTAATGGCTTTGATTTTGGCGGGGTCGAGTTCAATGCCCCGATTGCTCTCCAGGAATCCTAATAGTTTGCCTGCTTTGACGCCAAAAGCACATTTGGCGGGATTTAACTTGAGGTTGTATTTACGCAACCTGTTGAACAGCTTCTTGTTAAAATGGTCTATATGATCATCCTCCCTTCGGGATTTGATGATGATGTCGTCAACATAAACTTCTATTTCTTTATGCATCATATCATAAAAGAGGGCCATCATGGCTCACTGATACGTTGCTCTGGCATTGATGAGGCCGAAGGATAGTCGTCGGTAGCAGAAAGTTACCCAGGGAGTGATAAAAGCTATTTTCTCCCAGTCTTCTTCAGCAACCATGATTTGATGGTAACTAGCAAAGCAATCCACGAAGGAATACATGCCATACTTCGCAGTATTGTCGATTAGAATGTGGATGAAAGGTACTAGGAAGTTGTCCTTGAGGCAGGCTTTGTTCAAATCCCGGTAATCCACACATACTAGTACATTCCCTCCCTGTTTAGGTACAGGGACTATATTTGATAGCCATTCGGGGTAGGTTGATACCATAATGATCCCAGCTTTGAATTGCTTAACAACTTCTTCTTTGACTTTGAGACTCCACTCAGGTTTTAATCGCCTGAGTTTTTGTTTGACTGGTTTGAACCCTTCTTTGATGGGCATTCGATGGATGACAATGTCTGTGGATAGACCGATCATGTCTTCATATGACCATGCAAACACATCATGGTACTGTGTTAGGAGTTCGATCAGGTCGGCTTTTCAATTTGGTGTGAGGTCTGAACCTATTTGGATTTCTTTGATGTTTTCGAAGGTTCCTATGTTGATGGTGGAGGTTTGGTCGAGGTTTGGTTTAGGTCAAAGTTCAATTCTACATCCAAGTCGGAGTCATCTTGATAGGTTGGCATCTCATCAGCAGAGACACACACATCCAATGCTTGGGTCCTGAAAACAAAAATGCTTTCATTAATATATACAACTGCTTAAACACACGGCATTTGCAAAGCATGACAAAAGTTACTGCTCTAGCTATGCAATCAAAAGTAAGCAGTAAATGAAAGCATGATTAAGGGCAGATGTACTCTTTGCCCCTTTACCCTTTTTGACTTAGGCAAGGGACACTGCTCCAGTTGTCTAGTGTCATATTCTCATTAATTTGGAGAATCAAGGAATTATGCTCATCTACCTCGTCCTGGATGATGACTGAGACATCCTTGAGAATAGGGCCAAGGCTTTTCTGTAGATCATTCCTCTTCTTCTTGTGAGGAATTTGGGCATGGTCGTTGTCACTGTTGGGGAATTCGACATTCATACCCTCGTAGTTAAGAATGACTCTCATATTAGCGAATGGGTCTCGTCCTTCATACAGGATCTTTTCTTTTCCCTTTTCGCTGCTTGCCTCAGGCTTGAGGGCTTTTCTTTCATGGACAGGTATGATTGGAGGAAATAGTATGGATGATACCATCGTAGGGATCCTCCTCATAGGTTTCATCTAACCGACATTTGTGAGGTTTGGGAGCAGAATTATAGAGGTATGAGCCTTGGGATGTTTATGTGGATTCCGGTGGCTTGACCTGGATGAATATCCCAATCCTGCTCTTCCCATCTAACTTGGGATTTGGACTGGCATCTTGATACCTTTCTTATCCTTTCCCAACCCTTCTCCAGGTTGGAAACTTGAAGATACCATTTCTTGGCTTACTGTCATTACTTCAGTGGACACTTCAGGTTTTAGGGCTGGTGCCCCAATTGGTAGATATTGAGTATCGCTCATCTCGAAAGCTTAAAAACTTGCAGGTTCAATCCCCGCGTCTAGGCTAATCACTGGCATGTCCCTATGTATGTAGGTAGGGTATTCTGGCTCGGCATTGATCGTGATGAGGCTGCCGTTAATAATGTACTTGAGTTGCTGATGGAGGGTGGATGGCACTGCTCCTGCCATGTGGATCCATAGTCTGCCCAACAACAAATTGTATCCAGTGGCAATATTGAGCACTTGGAAGGATACGTATAAAGTGTGTGGACCAATTTCTAGAGGAAGCTCGATTTCCCCCATAGCCTGGTGGCGAGATCCATCGAAAGCCCGGATGACCATATAACTGGTTTTAATTCGGTTCGGATTGATCTTCATTCTTTCCAACGTGTCGTATGGACAAATGTTGAGGGAAAATCCTCCGTCAATAAGTACTTCTCCGATCAAGTATCCGGAGGATATTACAGCTATATACAGGGACTTGTGGTGGCCCCTTCAATCAATCGGGATATCATCGTCTGTGAAGGATATCACATTGTTGTTGAAAATGTGTTCTATCACGTGACAAAAAAATTTTGTGTCTACCGTGTGTGGCAGATGGGCTTCCTCTAGTACCTTCACTAGAATGTTGCGATGGTCTTCTAATGATAAAACCAGATCGAGGATAGACACTTTCTTGGGTGCGTCTTTCAATCTTTGCACTACCTTGAATTCATTGTGTCCCATTTTATTGAGGAACTCTATGATCTTTTCTTCAGCCACCTTTTCTTTTGCTTTGGTAACTGGTTTAATTACCCGCTGAGGTAAGTATAATGGATTATCCTTTGATAGGATGGAAATATTATTTGAAGTAGAGCTTTCAATGTCCCCGTAGTTCCATGGGACCTTCTTCAGACTGATGATTTAATATTGAGGTCTGAAGGGCAAGATTAGAGGCTGAGGTGTAGCCACCTTCACAGGATTTTGGACTTCTTGGACCCCTTTCCCTGTCAGTACCAGGGGTGTGAGGATTGATTCCTTATTGCAGGATAGGACAACCACCGTGTCCTGGTACCATGTATTGGGGATCCAGAGGCTATCTTTATCTGCCAAGTTGAGGATTTGATCTCCTCTGATTAGGTCACCTATCTCAATCAGGTCCTGAATTAGGTTACGAAGTGCCCAACATTCTTCCGTATCATGGTCGAGAGAGTTGGAATGGTACTGACATATTTGGTCAGGTTTGAATTTTTTGGATTGAGGGTTTAATGGGGGTAATAGATCTGCAACCATCCCCTCATTGATCATCATTTGGAGGATTTCTTCCATTGACTGGTTCAGATTGGTGAAATACCTTTGAAACAGGAATTTTCTACCTTCTAGGGTATACTCATTTTTTACCATTGGCTGTTCGTGCAACTGGCAATGATCCCTATTGAGAATGGAATTGATTTTCGCCGGAGGAGAATGACAACCAATGGATTGATGAATTTGCTTCAACATCTTCCTGATGAGTTGATGCTGGTAGATGACCAGTTCAGCCAACTGCTCGATCTGTTGCTTAAGAGACTTAACTTCTTGTTCCATCAGGAATCGCTTCTCAAAAGTTTCCCAACTCTCTGGGCTACTGAGATTGGATTAACTTGGTTCCCCAACGTAGCGGAGGTATTTAGATCCTTCTCCATTTGAGGCGCTGATCATGCTGACATTTTCCTCTTTGTGCTGTGGGAGAGGATTGTTTTGGACATGGGGTTGGTCAGGCTTTGTTACCATAATTTCCCCGCTGTCAATCAAGTCTTGAATTTTGAGCTTGAGAGACCAACAGTCTTGAGTATCATGGCCTGGAGATTCAGAATGATAAGCACATTTCTTGTTAGGATCGAAGTTCCTTCCGTTAGTGTTGGTTGGTGGAAGAAGTTGAACAATGTTCTTCTGAGCTGTCAAAAGTTTGAACACATTCTCGAGGGAATCTCCTAGTGGGGTGAAATTTCTTCGATTCCTGACTTCCATGTTTTTCTGGAACTTAGGGTTTGCAGGCTGTGCTGAAGCTTGGAAAGGGGTATAGTTCCTCCGTTGAATAGGCATGTAGTTTGACTCGCCCCTTGAATTTTGTCCTTGTAAAACCTAGGAGACTTCTTTGTCTTTCTTTTTATGGACCCTCCGGGGATTACTCCCGTAATTTCTGGATTGGATATGTTTGACGATAGCTTCGAGGGCGGTTAGATCTTTTATCTTCCCGAATTTGAGCCCCATTTCTGCCATCTCGCCATGCTTGATCATTTTAGAGAATGGCTTTCCTATTCCTGCTAGGACCCTCTCATAATAAGGCGCTTCTTGGATATCGACGAAGGTCATGACTATTTCAGATTTAGTCATGGCAGGGGTAACTTGTGCTGCGACCCGTCTCCATTGCTGGGCATATTCTCAGAATGATTCAGTGTTCTTTTTCTTGATTTTGGTTATATGATATCTGTCTGGAGCCAGCTGTGATTGGAAACTGTACTGGCTGAGAAAGGCATGGGCCAGCTCTTCCCAACTATGAATTTTGGAGTTGTCCAAGCGGGCATACCAAGCTCTGGCTTTTCCGGTAAGACTCTTCTGGAATAGTTGCATTCGAAGTTTCTCATCCTCAGCATAGGATCCGAGTTCTCCGATGAAGACTTTCAGGTGTGTGTAAGGATCCCCTGTTCCGTCATATTTCTCGAACTCAGGGACTTGAAATTTTTCAGGATACCTAGCCTCGGGGAATATGCAGAGGTCAGAGTAAGTAACACTGCCAAACACTCCAGTCCCTTTGATAGACCGGAGAGTTTCTTCTATCTGTTGCATTTTCTTGAGAATGTCACCAGCTTCTGGCTCTTTGATGAGGGGGTGATTTCAGGAGTTTTGTTTGTTGTGTCCTGGTTTTGTGGTCCAGGAATCTAAGTTTTAGCCTTTTCTACATCTTGACTGCCAGCACCACTACCAGATGTTCCTGGTTCTGGATGAGCTTGAGATTGTTTCTCTTTAAAGGCCTTACTTGATAGTAGTGTGCATACAAGCCAATCATGTATGATGATAAAGCACGTACTTTGTAAACAATCTTATTTATTTATTAATGAAATATTCATTTATTACAGGCATTTAATTATCTACATGTTGCTGTTTTTATAATATGTAAATAACCCATAGTTTTAAGCAATGCTTTTAGAATCATGATGATGATCATGCTAATGAGATCTAAATTCTTAGAAAGTTTTAAAACTTAAATAGTTCCCAATCGTGGGATTACTAAAAAGGGGATTAGTAAATCCGGATAGATTGGTACATATGTTGCTTGCTCATTGGATGAGGATGATTGATCTCATGATCATTTGTGTGGAGACACTAAAGCAAGTATGTAGGTGCTTATTGGAGAATAAGTTCACTGAACGTGATTCGCTATGGAATACCTAATGGAGTTTTACTCGCATGTCAATAGGAATTCCTAATGTGATAGTAGTACAAGTGATCCTTGGACTTGAGATCATCATAGTATCTTGTATGTAACAAATTATACTTTGACTTATTCCTTAAGACCTTTTAAGGCATATATAGGGTATGCTTGGGTATAATGAGTTACATATGGAGATAATGAATGATCAATAAAGAATCTACCACCTCTAGTAAAAGAGGAGATATGTCTCATGTGATTCGTTAAATGACAACCCAGGAATCCTTGGCCAAGGTGAAATGAAATTAGAAAGGAGTTTTTTAATTTGCATTATTTGGAGTTGTGCATTTTCTAATCGAAATACATATAATTAAATAAAATAAGACTTGACAGTAAATCCATGTCTTATATTTAATTGGGACATTGTATGGTGGAAGGATTGAATTGTATGGTAACTATTAACTCACAGGTTCTTTTATGATTAATGTTGAAATCTATATTATCTGGAAAGTCGTTGATCGCTAGGGAGGCTTATCCCTATTGTAGAATAAGTATTATTTATTTAAATAAATTATTAGTTTAATTTATTTATTTAAATAAGATTAAAATTGTTTTAATTGATTTATTCACAACCGGTTTAATATGGAGAACCTAAAGGGTCACACCATAAAAGGAAGAATAATTATTTAAGAAGGTAATGGCATAATCGTAATAATGCATTAAGTATAATTAATTTAATCTATGGTGATAGAATAAATTAAATAGCTTAATGTTTATTATTTAATATTTTGGAAATATTAAATATAAATTAATAAGAGGAGTCTTATTAATATTATTATAATTATTATTATTTTAATTTCTAAAGGAGTTTAGTAATTAATTTAATATTTAGTACTCTCATTTATTCCTAATAAGATTAGGAGACAAATTAATTAAATGAATTTAATTAATTATTCCCATGTGGTGGGAAGACTAAATTAATTAAAGGAGTTTAATTAATTAAAAGAAATCCCATGTCTAATAGGATTAGAAGGGTTGACCAATGTCTATATAAGAGAAGTCTTATAATAGATATTAGATGATGCAATTCAATTGTTGGAGAGTACTCCTTTTCTATAGAGGATAGAAAACTAAGGTTAAGCCAAACACCCTCCTTCTTGATAATTCCTCTTCCTTGGTGGATCACCTCTAGAGGCCAAACACTTGGGTGGCTAACATTGATCAAAGGAAAGAATCTAACCCGAAAATTCAAGGAGATCACGAAGAACAAGGAGTTGAACTAGTACCTGTGGAAGCTTCGTTCTACAAGGGTATGATTCCATAACTTCTTATTTATCGTTTTAAATTAATAATTTGCATAAAGGATGATCCGGGTAATGGTTTTGTAGAAATTTTTTTAAACTCTGATATACCATGATTCCGCTAATTTTTTGCAATTTGATTGCGTCACGATTTCGTACAAACCCAACAGTGGTATCAGAGCCAAATCTTTATGCAATTATTAATTTATTTTTGATTTCATATACATATGGGTATGTATTTAAAATAATTTATTGGGCATAATTTTATTGTATAAAATTATATTTTTTTTTTTAAAAAAAAAAAAGAAAAAAAAAAAAGGAAGACTTTTTTTTTGGGAAGAATCACAATTTTTTTTGTGCTAATCTTGAATTCTGCAAAGAAAAGGTGTTGTCTCTTTCGTACTCCAAAAAGAAGGTGACCCATCAGGAAAGGACTTTTTTAATAAACCTGCAGGACTCTTTTAATAAAAGAAGGTGATTTTTTTAAAAAAATAAATAAATATGATATATTTATATATTATATTCTAAATAATTTTATAATTAAAATAAAGAGTTTATTTTAATCTTGAAATTGGATTTCATGCAATTTAAAATTGCCCATTAAATGATACTCATATATATATGGAATGTTTTAATTCATGAGATGAATATTTATTTATTGATATATATGGTGATATGTATGAAAATAAATGGGGATTGATTATGGACTATTTGACCAATGTGATTGGATTTTATTTTAGTTGAATGCTTGAATGAATGGGTTTTATTAAATGGGGTCTGCGTACCTCGTCTTCTCTAATATTTTTTTCTTGATGTAAAATTCTATCTTCCTCCTATGTACTTCCCCTTGACTGTTGATCAAGGTTTCTATTTAAATTAAATAGTTTAATGTAATAGAAATAGTTAGAATTATCTTTAAAAATTAGAGACCAAGGAGCAAGGAGCGCGTGAAGACCCGTTTGTATGGAGCCCGGGTTTAAATGTAATAGTTACGTTTAAATTTAAATTCTTGCACCCCTAGGTTTGACCTTTTGGTTCACTTGGTGGCTCTAGTGAACCAAACTAGAATAAAAGTCCATAATCAATCCGGGTAGAATATAGTATTCTATATTGCATGCTAAATATTATATATATTATATTTTATGCAAACATGCTTCGCATGTTTAATAAAATGACGCGTATTTTATATATATATGTGCATGCGCGCTAAACAAAGATGAGACTAATAATAACAAACCCCTCAAAGAAATAATATTAAGTCCGAAGTGTTCAAATGATATTTGGAATATCGAACGTCGCCTTCTAGCATGATAAATTAATAGAGTATTAGATATTTAATATGCTTGTTGTGCTATCCACAAGGCGAGTATTGCGTATTTAAGATGTTAATTAATCACATTTGATGCTTATCAAGAAAATTGAACGATCTAGTCTTGTTGTGCTATCCACAAGGACGAACATTTTTCTTTTTTGAATTTATGAAAGTGCTAGGCTGGACTTAACTTAAATTATTTTAGTTCGGATGTGCACACACTTGACCATTATGATTTAAGAGGCAAAATAAAAGGAATTACATGGTGATGTAATTGACAAGAGTTGTCTACCTATTTATTTGTATATCGCTTGTTGTGCTATCCACAAGGTTATATACATTTGAAATGGGATCCTTATTCTCACTAGCAAATTTTTAATTAGATGTTGCCGAACTATATAAGTGAGGGTAATATAGTTTGATGAAAATAGTGGGAGATACCAATTTAAAATAAAGACCTAAATTTATTTTGGTATGCAAAATTAATAAAATGAATGTTTGCTAAAATGTTATTTTTCACATGCAGAATTTTAAAAATGTCTAAATCACTAATCTCACTACGAAGCATACTTGATGCAAACAAGCTTACCGGGCCGAATTATGAGGACTGGCTAAGAAATCTGAGAATAGTTCTCACTGCTGAAAAGATTTCTTATGTCCTAAACTCACATGTCCCTGGAACTGTTCCAGAAACAACCTCTGAGGAAGAGATTGCCACCATTGTAAAGTGGCAAGATGATGCATCTGTAGCTCAATGCATCATGCTCGCATCCATGAATAACGAGCTTCAGCGTCAGCAAGAAAACATGGATGCTCCTACTATGTTGATTCACCTCAAGGAGTTGTATGGTGAACAAAGTAGGACTGCTAGATATGAGATATCTAAGGAGCTCTTCCGATCTCGGATGACCAAGGGCAAGGTGAACATAAAGGAACAAAAGAAATCTGATCCAGCTAGCAAAGGAATGTGCTTCCATTGCAACGAGCCGGGTCATTGGAAGAAAAACTGCAAGAAGTTTCTGGCAGACAAGAAGCTTGGAGAAGCTTCGACTTCCAATCAAGGTTTGTTCATGATTGAAATTAATTTTTCAGAAAGTCAAAATTCTACTTGGGTATTGGATACCGGCTGTGGTTCTCACATATGTAATAATGTGAAGGGACTGGTCAGAAGTAGAAAGCTGAACAATGATGAGGTGATCCTACGAGTAGGGAATGAAGCAAAGGTTGCTGCATTAGCTGTAGGAACTTATTATTTAGCAATGCCTTCGGGCAAGTCCATTTATCTTAATAATTGTTATTATGTTCCGAATATTATTAAAAACATTATTTCAATTTCTGTATTGGATATGGAAGGATTTAACGTTGTTATAAAGAACAATAGTTGTTCTATTTATAAAGACAATGTTTTATATGGTATTGGAAATTTGCGAAATGGACTTTATACACTTGACTTACAAGAAAATATATTTCAAATTGAACAAACTAAGAAAAGGAAAAGAGATGATATTAATTATACCTACATGTGGCACTGTAGACTCGGTCATATCAATGAAACAAGATTATCCAAGTTGCATAAAGATGGGCTCCTCGAGCTATCCGATTATGAATCATATCCAACTTGTGAATCTTGTCTCATGGGTAAAATGACTAAATCTCCTTTTAGTGGAAGAGGAGAAAGAGTTACAGAGTTGTTGACATTGATTCACACAGACGTTTGTGGGCCTATGACAACAAGTGCACGGGGTGGGTATTCTTATTTTATTACTTTCACTGATGATCACTCAAGATTTGGATATGTGTATTTAATGAAATACAAGTCAGAATCATTTGAAAAGTTCAAAGAATTCAGAAGTGAAGTAGAGAAACAAACGGGCAAGAGTATAAAGATACTTCGATCAGATCGAGGCGGAGAATACTTAAGCGGTGAGTTTCTCAATTGTCTCAAAGAAAATGGTATAATCTCACAATGGACTCCTCCAGGTACACCACAGTTAAATGGAGTATCTGAAAGGAGAAATCGAACACTGTTAGACATGGTTCGATCCATGATGAGTTTTACCGACCTTCCAATTTCCTTCTGGGGATATGCCCTAGAAACGGCTGCATACCTACTTAACAAGGTACCTACCAAATCCGCCCCAAAGACTCCATATGAGATGTGGAAGGGGAGGAAACCAAATCTTAAGCATGTTAAGACTTGGGGTTGTCCAGCTTATGTCAAAAAGTTTGAACATGATAAGCTACAAACTAAATCCGAAAAGTGTAGATTTGTGGGATACCCTAAAGAAACTGTAGGGTATTATTTCTATCATCCAACTGATCAAAAGGTGTTTGTTGCGAAACATGCTGCCTTCTTGGAAAAGGAGTTTATCCATGAAGGGGTCAGTGGGAGTAAGATATATCTTGAAGAAGCTCAAGAACCACAAATTACCACGGATCAAAGTCAGGTACCTGACCAAGTAGAAGAACCTACTATACCACACCCTGTTCGTAAATCTGGAAGAGTACCGAAGATACCTGAGAGGTATGGATTCGTTGTAGAGGATGACGATGAGGTACGCATCATGAATGATGATGATCCATTGAATTACGAACAGGCCATGAGTAATAAAGACTCAGGGAAATGGCTTGAAGCCATGAAATCCGAAATGGACTCCATGTATGAAAACAAAGTATGGACTTTGGTTTCACCACCTGAAGGCATTAAGCCTATTGGGTGTAAATGGGTCTTTAAAAGAAAGACTGGAGCGGACGGCAAGGTGGAGACCTATAAGGCTCGACTGGTTGCAAAAGGTTTCAAACAAAGACAAGGAGTTGATTATGATGAAACCTTTTCACCAGTAGCTATGCTCAAGTCCATTCGGATTTTGCTTGCAATTGCAGCTTATAACGACTATGAGATCTGGCAGATGGACGTGAAAACGGCCTTCCTCAATGGAAAACTTGAGGAGGATGTGTATATGACACAGCCAGAGGGATTTGTTTCAAAGGTTGGAATAAATCAAGTCTGTAAGCTGCAACGATCCATTTATGGATTGAAGCAAGCTTCTCGTAGATGGAACATTCGTTTTGATGAGACAATCAAAGAGTTTGATTTTATCAAAAATGACGATGAACCATGTGTGTACAAGAAGGTTAGTGGGAGCGTAATTTCATTCCTTGTATTATATGTTGATGATATATTACTGATAGGGAATGACATTCCTATGCTACAATCAATTAACATCTGGTTATCTAAACACTTCTCCATGAAGGACTTGGGAGAAGCATCCTATATTTTGGGGATAAAGATATATAGAGATAGATCTAAAAGGATGCTTGTTTTATCCCAAGGAACGTACATTGATACGATGCTAAAGAGGTTTAGCATGGAAGATTCCAAAAGAGGTCTCATGCCGATGAGCCATGGAATACATCTCTCCAAGAAACAGGCCCCAAAGACACCTGAGGAGAGAGACCGTATGAGTAAGATCCCTTATGCTTCTGCAATAGGATCTATCATGTACGGTATGATATGTACTAGACCGGATGTTGTTCATGCACTTAGTGTAACGAGCAGATACCAGTCGAATCCTGGAGAAGAGCACTGGAAGGCAGTGAAGAATATCCTAAAGTACTTGAGAAGGACTAAAGATATTTTTCTTGTCTACGGTGGGTCTGAATTAAAACTCGAGGGCTTCACAGACTCAAGTTTTCAAACGGACCAAGATGACAGTAAATCTGTTTTGGGGTATGTTTTTACCTTGAACGGAGGCGTAGTGAGTTGGAAGAGTTCCAAGCAGCAAACAGTTGCTGATTCAGTGACAGAGGCAGAGTATATAACTGTAAGTGAAGCTGCAAGTTGATGTTTTAGATGAAAAGTTCATTACAGAACTAGGAATAGTTCCTAAGTCTCATCTTGAATCTAAACATGTGTTGCGGCACTTTGATTAAAGAAATCATTGAAAGAGGAGAGTGTAGACTCTCAAGACAACATTGCAGATCCATTAACTAAAGCTTTAACATAACAGCAGTTTGATCGTCACTTAGAGAAGATGGGTATGAGATACCATGGCGATTGGCTTTAGTGCAAGTGGGAGATTGATAGTAGTGTGCATACAAGCCAATCATGTATGATGATAAAGCACGTACTTTGTAAACAATCTTATTTATTTATTAATGAAATATTCATTTATTACAGGCATTTAATTATCTACATGTTGCTGTTTTTATAATATGTAAATAACCCATAGTTTTAAGCAATGCTTTTAGAATCATGATGATGATCATGCTAATGAGATCTAAATTCTTAGAAAGTTTTAAAACTTAAATAGTTCCCAATCGTGGGATTACTAAAAAGGGGATTAGTAAATCCGGATAGATTGGTACATATGTTGCTTGCTCATTGGATGAGGATGATTGATCTCATGATCATTTGTGTGGAGACACTAAAGCAAGTATGTAGGTGCTTATTGGAGAATAAGTTCACTGAACGTGATTCGCTATGGAATACCTAATGGAGTTTTACTCGCATGTCAATAGGAATTCCTAATGTGATAGTAGTACAAGTGATCCTTGGACTTGAGATCATCATAGTATCTTGTATGTAACAAATTATACTTTGACTTATTCCTTAAGACCTGTTAAGGCATATATAGGGTATGCTTGGGTATAATGAGTTACATATGGAGATAATGAATGATCAATAAAGAATCTACCACCTCTAGTAAAAGAGGAGATATGTCTCATGTGATTCGTTAATTGACAACCCAGGAATCCTTGGCCAAGGTGAAATGAAATTAGAAAGGAGTTTTTTAATTTGCATTATTTGGAGTTGTGCATTTTCTAATCGAAATACATATAATTAAATAAAATAAGACTTGACAGTAAATCCATGTCCTATATTTAATTGGGACATTGTATGGTGGAAGGATTGAATTGTATGGTAACTATTAACTCACAGGTTCTTTTATGATTAATGTTGAAATCTATATTATCTGGAAAGTCGTTGATCGCTAGGGAGGCTTATCCCTATTGTAGAATAAATATTATTTATTTAAATAAATTATTAGTTTAATTTATTTATTTAAATAAGATTAAAATTGTTTTAATTGATTTATTCACAACCGGTTTAATATGGAGAACCTAAAGGGTCACACCATAAAAGGAAGAATAATTATTTAAGAAGGTAATGGCATAATCGTAATAATGCATTAAGTATAATTAATTTAATCTATGGTGATAGAATAAATTAAATAGCTTAATATTTATTATTTAATATTTTGAAAATATTAAATATAAATTAATAAGAGGAGTCTTATTAATATTATTACAATTATTATTATTTTAATTTCTAAAGGAGTTTAGTAATTAATTTAATATTTAGTACTCTCATTTATTCCTAATAAGATTAGGAGACAAATTAATTAAATGAATTTAATTAATTATTCCCATGTGGTGGGAAGACTAAATTAATTAAAGGAGTTTAATTAATTAAAAGAAATCCCATGTCTAATAGGATTAGAAGGGTTGACCAATGTCTATATAAGAGAAGTCTTATAATAGATATTAGATGATGCAATTCCAATTGTTGGAGAGTACTCCTTTTCTATAGAGGATAGAAAACTAAGGTTAAGCCAAACACCCTCCTTCTTGATAATTCCTCTTCCTTGGTGGATCACCTCTAGAGGCCAAACACTTGGGTGGCTAACATTGATCAAAGGAAAGAATCTAACCCGAAAATTCAAGGAGATCACGAAGAACAAGGAGTTGAACTAGTACCTGTGGAAGCTTCGTTCTACAAGGGTATGATTCCATAACTTCTTATTTATCGTTTTAAATTAATAATTTGCATAAAGGATGATCCGGGTAATGGTTTTGTAGAAATTTTTTTAAACTCTGATATACCATGCTTCCGCTAATTTTTGCAATTTGATTGCGTCACGATTTCGTACAAACCCAACATTACTTTGTTCTCGCAAAAAATCGGCTAGCTCGGCTATCTGATTTTTCAATCCTTCGAATTCTTCCCTGGAGACAAGGGTGGGTTCTGGTGGAGCACTTGAAGCCATGTCCGTGGAGGGACTGAGTGCTTTCTTGAATTTAGTTCTGGTGACAAGACCAATTTTTACACCTACAACAAAACGTAGGCGTGCTAATTTCCTGAGGTAGGTAAGGTTTGGATGCATGATGTGTTTTTTAGTGTTTATCCTATAAAACTGAGGTTAGTTGTTTTGATGGCAGGATGATATATATTTAACAGGGAAAGTAAATATTTTATTATTGATATTTACATTGTGCTCCTCAGAAATTGGAGACTTGACATGGAATTGAAAGAGGAAGGTATGAAGAACCTTCCCTTCGAATTTGGTTAATCAGAGGCTGACCTATCTTAGGTTGCTCTCGTGGCTTTTGTTTTGGCATGAAGGCTCCCAGATCATCGCAATCTACTAGAAGGGAAATTAATCCGATTGTCCAACTGGAGCTAATCTGAGTGGTGTATTTTCATGAGGCATCCCCAAAGACTTAATCGTCCCCAGAGTCATTACTTAACACCGACCGGGTTATCCTCCTTGTGAGAGGGACACACAACATACATTCTCATACATCGTGCCTTACCGTTTATGCATGTAATGACAGTTGGGTGCGAAACACTAATAAGAGTGCAAAGCACTAAAGCGGGAAAGCATTCATTCACATTCATTTAATGTAAAGACGCAACATTTACTCATCCATTGACTGTGGAGACGCAGGATTTCACGCATTCAATAGTTTTGAAAGGGAAATGTTTGAAAAGATTAGATAGCGGCCTAAGCCTTCTATTATCCCTAGCAGAGTCGCCACTTGTCGAGGTTGGAAAATTTAAGAACCCCCACGGGTCGGTTCGTAACCCGGGTTTCTTCAAATCGATCTTCCTAAGTTCTCTCTACCCATACTCTTTTTATTTAGGAAAAAGGTTTTGAAGGGTTTTTTAGGAAAGAGGCCAACATGTGTTTATGTCGACGATTTGAATGTTTAGAGTCGCCAGTTGGTAGATTAAAAAATGGTTGTACCAACTCAACTGATTTGATTTGAAAAGAGGCCCAATTTGCTGGACACTGTCGAAACTTAATCTTTGAAATCAGAGTTTTGAGTTCGGGGGCTTGGTTAAGTGTGGGGAAGGTGTTAGGCACCCCACGACTCCCGTGTAAACACGGTACCTCATCTTTTCAATATTTCCCTTAAAACTATGAATGCGTGAGTGAATGCTGTTTGAAAATTGGGCCTTTTGATTTGATTGATTGAAAACTTTGACAGACTTTGTTGAACCTATATACGAAGGGTTTGATTTGATTTGAAAAACAGTCTTTGATTTGATTTTGCAAAAGCATTTAATTTGATTTACAAAAGCTTTTCTTTTGATTGAAAATGATGTTTTGAAAGCTGGTTGATCAAACCCTTACGCTGCATAGGAATTGAAGCTTGTTGATACTTTCAATTTTATCTTTATAGCCTTAAGGCTGCATGTGAATGGTGATTTGCCAGGCTGCGAAGCATCCTCAACCACAGGAATAGACAAGTGTCGGTCTCCTTATGGGTATGAAAACCATCGGAGGGACGCTGACACGACAATTGACATTTTTTCATTATATTGAGACCTTAAATTCGAATAACTGTTTTAAGGTCTGTGTATGTACATTTTACAGAAAAATTGGCAGGGTACATCTGTAAATTGGAGTTTGTCCATCATGGGAATCAGATCCCGATCGATTTGATCGTGAATCCCACGATTCCTAGGCTCACATATGAGTAGCCCATAAACCTGCCCAGTTCAAATTTGCGCAGAAATGGATATATATACATCATCACGTCGCAATGGAACCAAGGATTCAATAATAAATCCTAGTTGCGAGTGGAAAAAGCATCTCGTTCCCACTAGAAGGCGATCTAAGGGACGCGAGTGTGCTTTTAAAGCTGAAACTATAAAAATAACTAGATTTAAAGAAATCTCAGCCATTATAGCTTCCAGGTTCTGTTTGGACCTGTTTGGACAGTTGAAAGCTAGAATTGGCGAGATTTGGATAAATCTAGTCTGCCTGCAGATATGTTAGTATAGATTCATATACAAATGAATGTTAAATGCAGCAGTTGAATAAATTGAGTAAAGTAATATATATAATTATATATATACAAAAGCTGTAAAGGGCGATGGGTTTTCACTCACAAGCCTGTACTGGAATTAATATATATATATATATAAACTGTAAATAGCCACCAAATAATCCAGGTTGTGACAAAAATGAAATATATATATATATATATATATATATATAAAACAGTAATAAGAGCGATGGGTTTTCACGCCGGTGCCCGTACTGAAATTAAAATTGACAGAAAAATAGTTAACCAGTGACTGGGGAGAGCACCCAGTATGGCGAAGTGTGTAAAAGTAGTAAAATGGCCACGAAGTAATCCAGACCGGACTGAAAATATATATATATTGACAACAATGTAGTTAACCAGGACTGATATGAGTACCAGTGATGGTGAAATTCGCTTATATATGCGTTAATATATATTGAAGCGGTAAACTACCACGAATTTGACATCTGGGTTTGACAGAATTGAAATGTTAGTCCATTTATAGTTAAATAAGCACGAAAAAGGGCCAAACCCGGACTGGGAAAGCAACCCAGTCCGACGGAGTTGCCAAAAATGTGTGTGATAGTGCATTAAAACTGCTGAAGCTGACGGATCTTCAATTCGAGTTGTAAAAATGCAAAAATTTGCGTTTATATACAGAAAATACCAAATTTTGACGAACACAGTCACGGAACTAAGTTCCGGGCATATTTAGAAGATGAAATTTCGTGTGTAAGTGGAAAATAGTGCAAAGTAGTAGTATTGACTTTCTGATCGTAAAAATACTTACAATGGATTGCAATACGGGCTTTTTGCCAAATTGTAGGCTCTATACGTCCAAATCTGTCGGTTATATTCTAATATGTGGTAGTATATGGGTATATCTACGTGTTGAAGTGAAAATATTTGGGTTTGGAAGAGGTTTAAAAGTCGAAAAATCAGACAGGCAGAGCTTCGTTGCGTTTTGAAAACTTGAAAATGAAGGGGGTGCACGTTTATTTATAAGCCAGAGAGCCTTAGCTCTACCTGTGGCTGTCGTAGGTAGAGGTACGGCTCCCCAGGTGGGGCCCGCGGTGCCGGGTTCTGTCATCTCGAAGTACGTGCACTCCGGACATTGCTTAGTCGAAGTCGAAACTTTCAAACTTTTGATCAAAGAATCCGTTTGAGGCGTGAGATACCTTTTCGGAAAGCCCTCGCCGAGAGTTTAGCAATGACATGGGATTAAACATTTTCTAGGTCCGAGAAGACGGGTTCATAACTAGGTCTTCGATTCCCTGCAGTTTATCCGTTGAGCTGTCTTGCGTTGTGGCACTCGGGATCGTTGTTGTGGTTTATTCTGACTTCGATGGCATCAATTTGGCTTGAGTTTGACCGAATCGGTTGAGAGTCGAATAAAATAACAGTTTTGCCCCTCTCGGGGTTGCCTGTGGTGTCGGCACGGCCTTTGATGGATCTGGCTTCTCAGGGTTGTCTCTAGGGCTGAACTGCACTTCCCAGATTGACGTAGTGGATGACTTGACACGTCTTGGGTTGATGTCCAGGTTGACCTGCACCTCCCGAGTTGAGACCGGGGCTGTCTTAATGGCCCGATATTGAGATCGGGATTGATCGGTACCTCCCGGGTTGATGCCGGGGCTGCCTTGTACCTTTTAGGTTACTGCCGAGGCTGATTTGAAGGCCTGATATTGAGATCGGAGTTGGACTTGACGGCTCGATCAACGATCGGGGTTGAGTTGATAGCCCGATATTGAGATCAGGGTTGATCTGACGGTCCGATTGACAATCAGAGCTAGATTAACGGTCTGATTGGAGATCGGAGCTGGATTAACTGTCTGATTGGAGATCGGAGCTGGATTGACAGTTCGATTGGAGTTCGGAGCTGGATTGATGGCCCGATTGGAGATCGGAGCTGGTTTTACGGCCCGATTGGAGATCGGAGCTGGATTGATGGCCCGATTGTAGATCTGAGCTAGATAGACGGTCCGATTGGAGATCAGAGTTGGATAGATGGTCCGATTGGATATCAGAGCTGGATTAACTATTCGATTAGAGATCGGAGCTGGATAGACGGTTCGATTGGAGATCAGAGTTGGATTGATGGTCTGATTGGAGATTAGAGCTGGATAAACGGTCCGATTAGAGATCGGAGCTGGATAGACTGTCCGATTAGAGATCGGAGCTGTATTAATGGTCTGATTGGAGATCGAAGCTATATTAACGGTCCGATTGGAGATCAGAGCTAGATTGACGGTTCGATTAGAGATCGGAGCAGGATAGACGGTCCGATTGGAGATCAGAGCTGGATTGACAATCCTATTAGAGATCAAAGCTGGATAGACGGTCCGATTGGAGATCGGAGCTGGATAGACGGTCCGATTAGAGATCGGAGCTGTATTAACGGTCTGATTGAAGATTGGAGCCGGATTGACGGTCTGATTGGAGATCGGAGCTGTATAGACGGTCCAATTGGAGATCGGAGCTGGACAGACGGTTCGATTGGAGATCGGAGCTGTATAGACAGTTTGATTGGAGATCGGAGCTGGATTGACGGTCCGATTGGTGATCGGAACTGGATAGACTGTCCGATTAGAGATTATAGCTGGATTGACGGTCCGATTGGAGATCGAAGCTAGATTAACGGTCCGATTGGATATCGGAGCAAGTTTAATGGTTTGATTAGAGATCGAAGATGGATAGACCGTTTGATTGGAGATCGGAGATGGATATACGGTCCGATTAGAGATCAAAGCTGGATTGACGGTCCGATTAGAGATCAGAGCTGTATTGACGGTTCGATTGGAGATCAGAGTTAGATTAACGGCCCGATTGGATATCAGAGCTGGATTGACTGTCCGATTAGAGATCGAACCTGGATAGACAGTTCGATTGGAGATCGGAGCTAGATAGACGGTCCGATTGGAGATCGGAGCTGGATAGACGGTTCGATTGGAGATCGGAGCTGTATTAACAATTTGATTGGAGATCGAAGCTCGATAGACTGTCCGATTGGAGATCGGAGCTAGATTGACGGTCTGATTGGAGATCGGAGCTGTATAGACCGTCTGATTGGATATCAAAGCTGGATAGATTGTTCGATTGGAGATCGAAGCTGGATAGACGGTCTGATTGGAGATCGAAGCTGGTTAGATGGTCCGATAGGAGATCGAAACTGGTTTGACTGTCCGATTACAGATCGGAGCTGCATAGACGGTTCGATTGGAGATCAGAGTTAGATTGACTGTCCGATTGGAGATCAGAGCTAGATAGACGGTTCGATTGGAGATCGGAGCTGGATAGACGGTCCGATAGGAGATCAAAGCTGGATTGACGGTTCGATTAGAGATTAGAGCTGGATTGACAATCCGATTAGAGATCAAAGCTGGATAGATGGTCCGATTAGAGATCAGAGCTGGATAGACAGCCCGATTGGAGATTAGAGCTGGATAGACGGTCCGATTGGAGATCGGACCTGGATAGACGGTCCAATTAGAGATCAGAGCTGGATTGACGGTCCGATTAGAGATCGGAGCTAGATTTATGGTCCGATTGGAGATTGGAGCTGGATAGATGGTCCGATTAGAGATCGAAGCAAGATAGACGGTCTGATTGGAGATCGAAGCAGTATTGACAGTTCGATTGGAAATCAGAGCTGGATAGACTGTTCGATTATATATCGGAGCTAGATTGACGGTCCAATTGGAGATCGGGGCTAGATAGACGGTCTGATTAGAGATCTGGATAGATATTCCGATTGGAGATCGGAGCTGTATTATCTGTTCGATTGGAGATCGGGGCTGGATTGACGGTTCGATTGGAGATTCGAGCTGGATTAACGGTCCGATTGGAGATCGGAGCTGGATAGACTGTTTGATTGGAGATCGGAGCTGGATAGACGGTCCGATTGGAGATCGGAGATGGATAGACGGTCCGATTAGAGATCAGAGCTGGATTAACGGTCTGATTAGAGATTGGAGCAGTATTGATAGTTCAATTAGAGATCAGAGCTGGATTGATGGTCCGATTGGAGATCGGAGCTGGATAGACTGTCCAATTAGAGATCGGAGCTGGATTGATAATCTGATTAGTGATCGAAGCAGGATAGAAGGTCCGATTGGAGATCGGAGCTGGATTAACGGTCCGATTGGAGATCGGAGCTAGATAGACTGTTCGATTAGAGATCGGAGTTGGATTGACTGTCCAATTAGAGATCGGAGCTGGATAGATAGTCTGATTAGAGATCAGAGCTGGATAGACTGTCCGATTGGAGATCGAAGCTGTATTATCGGTTCGATTGGAGATCTGAGCTGGATTGACTGTCCGATTGGAGATCAGAGCTAGATTGATGGTCCGATTGGAGATCGGAGCTGGATTAAGGGTCCGATTAGAGATCGGAACTGGATAGACGGTCCGATTGGATATCAGAGCTGGATTGACGGTCTGATTAGAGATCGGAGCTGTATTGACAGTTTGATTGGAGATCGGAGCTAGATAGACTGTCCGATTGGAGATCGGAGCTGGATTGATGGTCCGATTGGAGATTAGAGCTGGATAGATGGTTCGTTTAGAGATAGGAGCTGGATTGATGGTCCGATTGGAGATCGGGGCTGGATAGATGATCCGATTGGAGATCGAAGCTGTATTAACTGTCCGATTGGAGATCGAAGCTGGATAGACGGTCCAATTGGAGATCGGAGCTGTATTGACGGTCTGATTGGAGATCGAAGCTAGATTGATGGTCCGATTGGAGATCGGAGCTGTATAGACGGTCCGATTGGATATCAGAGCTGGATAGACGGTCCGATTGGAGATCGGAGCTAGATAGACGGTCCGATTGGAGATCGAAGTTGGATTGACGATCCGATTAGAGATCGAAGTTGTATAGACGGTCCGATTAGAGATCGGAGCTGGATAGACGGTCCGATTAGTGATCAAAGCTGGATAGACGGTCTGATTGGAGAGCGAAGCTAGATTGACTGGTCGATTGACTATCGGAGCTAGATTGATTACCAACATTGGTGATCGGATTAGGATTTCAAGACCGGCATTGGCAGCCAGATTTGAATTGAAGGACTGGCATTGGTGGCCGAATTTGAATTGATTGACGGTTTTGCCCTCCTACAGTGTTAGTATTGGGGCAAGGAAAATTTCGAGTGTCTACATCTTGGTTTGAACCAGGAGCAGCGCGGCCGCGCCACTCCTTAGTATAAACCAAGCGCGGCCACGCCAATATGCAGAATTACCAGAGCTTGTTTGATTATAATCTGGACTTAAGACATACTTTTATGGTTGTCCTAATCTGTAATACTTGTCCAGAACGTTATTCAAAGTATCAATGAGCATGCTAAGCAATGAAACCATATTAAATTAACAAAGTGTTTATAAACCTTAAATGTTAAACGGCAGTTACGAACTATGTTCATAGTGTCTTATAATCGGAGTTCATGCTACATATGAATAAATACGCAGTGACATACGTATAGGGTTATATGACTGAGTTAGAGCCATATGTGTATATTTAACTTACATAGCAAGCTTGTGTACCGAATGTACTTAGCTAACGAATATCCTATACATATAAATATATTACGATAGGAATTCGATGTGTTGATAAGCTTTACTTTGGTAATCTACGCTTAAGGCAAGTTTCCTTGAACCCGTTCTTGTATTATTAATTGCAAGTATCCTAAACTCTTGCATTACTTTATTCCACGGATATTGTAAGCAAGTATTCTACTCTTATGGAACATGTATTGAGCTTGTACTATCATTCATTGTACGAGTAACCTATTCAAATTACAATTCATGACTTGTTGCTTTATAGCTAAGATAAAGTCGATTATATTTTTCAAACTTTAATATCAAGTATTGAACTTATAAAGATGGGTCTATGCCATTTGATTCGGCTAGACCTATATCATGCTTAGAAAGCTATCCAAACCAATTGATTGGTGCGGAATCTTATACTTGACTGAGATGAACAACCCTCTTGAAGGGGAAATTATATATTGTCGGGAGACCGACGTGCGCACTTGAGTACGATTAAATATTATGCATAATATAGGGTAGTTTAGGCTGATCACCTGTTGTACTTGTTATTTTTATTTGGATTATCAGTATATTTCTGTTAATTCTAGTAGAAGTTCATAGTCCTTAGTGACTGCTCAGTATTCAATTATCTTGAAATCTTGAATTGATTTAACATTGAATCTTATTGATATCTTTCCGTCCTTAGCAACTGTTATTGAGAATTGTTGATATTTCTTACTATCCTTGAACTATCATATCTTTTTATACCCTTCGGGGAGTCGAAAACTATATTATTCACCCTTATTGTCATATTATTTGCTGAGCAAATTTGTTGCTCATTCTTGTTTTTCCTAAAAATATTTCAGTTAAGGCAGAGCAAGGTGGACATTCGGGCACCGATAAGGGCAAGGGCAAGGCTACCGACTAGCTAGTCCCTTTATGTTTTAGAAATTCTGGTGTTGTATTATGACAACTATGATAATGTATTAAGAGTGAATCAGAACTATGTCTAAACTTAAGTAGGGTTATGTAATAAGTCTCTATTTGATATTATTATGTAATCTATTAAGTACTATAGGTTGCGAGACTTGGGGGAATAAATATAATAAATCATTGTATATTATTCTAGATTATCCGCTGTGATTGTATGATTTTAGTTATTATTATTAGATAGTGACACACTGGATTCGAGGCATTGTGGCCTGAATTTTGGGGCGTCACAGGTTGGTATCAGAGCTGTAGTTATAAACCTTAGGAGCGAGTGTCCTTAGATTATAACTTAGGAGAACTTAGAAAGTTAGAAGGAGATAAAACTCATGTAGAGTTTTCCTTGAGAGACTTAGTGTGTTATGAAATGTAACTTCATTCTTTACAATGAACTTATATTTTATTTAACATTCTAATGGAGTTGCTGTTGGTTTGTCTTATGTTTATGATTGTAGGATGACAGACATGGGAGGACCTAGTAGAGTGGTAGAGGAGGAGCCCAGAGATATACATGTGGTATATGAGGTGCCTCTAGAGGCTGTGCCTGTGCAGGCTGTTGCACCGTTTGAGTCTGACTACGAGGACGAGATAAAGGTAGAGTTTAACCCAGAGGAGGAACCCATGGAGGACGAGCCTGTAGAGGACGAGCCTATGGAGAGCGAGCCCATGGAGGACTCTTACTAGCCTAACCTGGAGGAGCATATGTTGGGAGAGTACGAGGAGCGGATTATAGAGTTAGATTACCAAGTACAGAAGCTGGAGGCTGAGGCCCAGGAGAGAGAGTCTGAGTTCCAGAAACTGAGGGACGAGGATCACCAGAGGAAGCTGGCCATGCAGGAGTTAGAGATGGATATTGCCTACCACAAGGAGGTAGGGATCCAGATGGGGACCTTGTTTCACAAGTCGGTGGAATGTGGGTCTGGCAGGAAAGTTGGAAGAGGTAGAGCAGAGGGAACTAAGCGAGAAGACAGAGAAGGAGCCACTCCGTACTCAGCTAGAGTTGGAGGTCATGGATAGAATTCACTTCGAGGAGAAGTGGGAAGCAGCGAATGAAAAAGCAGACAACTTAGAGGATGAAGTTAGATGCAAGAAGAGGAAGATGAACAAGATGGAGTATGTGTTCCATTCAGCTATTGAGAGGATGATCGATGGTGTATACCACTACCCAGCAGAGCAGGGACAGACCCTACACACTGTGAGCCGAGAGTTGGTGGCATGCATAGCGCAGATAGAGTATAAGAGCGTTGTGGAGCGCAGGATGATGGGATGAGACCCTTAGCTAGACTTACAGTAGCTTTAGTAGTTTTCTTTTGTGATGTATATGCTACGTTGTAATCCTAACTTTTTGTGTAAAGTATGGGATAGATATGTAAACCCCGAGTAGGCTTATGTTAGAGGGGTAGTAGGTTGGTATATTCCCCATCTTTTGTGATATTAGGGGATATATGTGATGACATTTATAGAAATATGCTAGGGAGAACCATGTAATGAAATGAATTGACATATGAATATAAATAATCTTATTTCAGAAACGTGTTATAACATTTTATGCCTTTAATATTAAAGAAATATTTAAGTAATAATATTGAGTATTAATAAAATGAAAAATCTGTGATGCAGGTAATGGCACCAAGGCGTAGATTAACTGCACCTGAAGAATCCGTGAATAATGAGAGGGAACAAGTAGACCCGATCCAGAAGCTAGTAGACTTGTTAGGAGAAGCTCTTAGGGGAAGGAACAATGAACCCGTTCGCCCTAATCCTCAAGCAGTACCAGTCACAAGTTTCAAAGATTTTTGGAGTGTAGGACCCCCAGAGTTCGAGGGTACTATCGATTCGATCATAGCTCAGACATGGTTTAAGGATATAGGGAAGGCTTTCACTATTGCTCGAGTAGGTGAATAACAAAAGACTGTGTTTACTACATATATGATGAGAGGCGAAGCCAACTACTGGTGGGAGGCTAATCAACAAAGAGCTGGAGAAGGGATAATAGATTGGGATAGATTCAAGACTCTGTTTTTTGAGAACTACTTCCCAAAAAGCATGAAGAATAGGATGGAGGTGAAGTTCTTAGAACTGAAGCAAGGTGATATGACAGTGGCTCAGTACGCGGCTAATTTACAGAACACCTAGTTGGAGATGAGGAGAGGAAAGCGAGATGTTTTGAACAAGGACTGAAGCCTTGGCTGTTTAATATGGTATCAGTTCTTCAAATTGATTCCTTTGCGACATTGTTGGAGAAGGCGATCATTGCAGAAGGTGGCAGTGAGGCCTTAAGTCTATATAACAAGGAGAAGAAAGGAAAGAATACCGGAGGAGAAAACCAGGGAGGAGGTAGCAGCAGTGGAGGAAGTAATTTGGGAAAGAGGAAGTGGGAGAACAATAACAACAACAACAACAACAACAACAAAAATAACAACAATTAGTCGGGGAACTTTCGTGGAGGATTTAAGAAGAGGGCAGAGGGATGCCCAAAATGTGAAAAGAATCACCAAGGTGAGTGCTGGAAGGGACGCGGCACTTGCTACAACTGCGGTCAGGAGAGGTACATTTCACCCAACTGCCCGAAATTAAAGAAGATCCAAGGATGTTTTGCTTGCGGCTCGACGGAGCACCGGATCAAGGATTTCCCGAAGAAGGGAAGTGGCGGAGGTAGCAGCCAACAAGGGGGAAACAAACTGATGATCAGCGGACCGACATAATCCAACTGCCCAACCGCTAGGACCTTTAACATGACCGGCCAGGATGTAGTAGCTGCGAAGGACGTGGTGTTAGGTATAATCCCAATCAATGATATAAATGCATATGTATTATTTGATTCGGGTGCCACTTGTTCTTTTGTATCTGAAGAATTTTCTAGTAGACTTAATACACCCCGAGAACGATTAGAAGATCCCTTGAACATAGAAGTTGCGAATAAGGAATAATCCCTATAGAATTCATTTATCAAAAATTATCGCACAAACATTGGAGATCATGAACTAAGCGTAGACTTGATTCCAATTAGATTGGGAGAATTTGACGTAATACTGGGAATGGATTGGTTGTATAACCATGCTGCAATAATTGACTGTCAGAATAAAAGTGTGAACCTTCAGACTCCGAGTAAGTCTAAGGTAGTGTTTTATGGTAGCTCATCGCTTAAGCAATCGTGTTGTCTTACGATGATGCAGGCCAAGAAATTGTTAAGGAAAGGATGTGTAGGTTACTTAACTTACATTGTAGATACTCGGAAAAAGGGAGTAGAAATTAAAGATATATCTGTAGTGAATGAATTCCAAAATGTATTTTCAGACAATCTGCCTGGTCTTCCGCCAGACAGAGAAATTAAATTCGTAATAGACTTAGCACCGGAAACTGCACCGATTTTGAAAGCCCTATATCGTATGGCACCAGTAGAAATGAAACAGTTGATGATACAACTGTAAGAGTTATTAGATAAAGGTTACGTACGACCAAGTGTATCTCCTTGGGGAGCACCAGTGTCGTTCGTTAATAAAAAGGACGGATCGATGAGGCTCTATATCGATTATTGAGAATTGAACAGAGTAACGATCAAGAACAGATATCCGTTACCGAGGATAGACGACTTATCAACTGAAGGGAGTGAAGTGTTTCTCGAAGATAGACCTAAGGACAGGTTATCACCAACTGAAAGTACTGGAAGAAGACATACCAAAGACTGCGTTTCGAACCCGTTATGGACATTACGAGTTTTTGGTAATGTCATTCGGATTGACTAATGTTCCGGCAACATTCATGGACTTGATGAACCGAGTTTTCAAGCCATACTTGGATAAGTTTGTGGTAGTTTTCATCGACGACATCTTGATCTACTCAAAGATAGAGGAAGAGCACGCTGAACATCTGAAGATTGTTTTGGAGGCACTAAGGAAGGAGAAGATGTACGCAAAATTTTCTAAGTGTGAATTTTGGATGAAGAAGATTCAATTCTTAGGTAACGTGGTGGATAAGAATGGAATCTCAGTAGACCCTGCAAAGGTCGAAGTAGTGAGTAATTAGGAACAACCAAGAACACCAACAGGGATAAGAAGTTTCTTAGGGTTAGCTGGGTACTATCAAAGATTTATCCAAGATTTTTCTAAGATAGCGACCCCGTTGACCAATCTGATAAGGAAGATGGTGAAATTTATATGGACAGAAAAATACGAGAAAAGTTTTCAAGAATTGAAGAAGAGATTAAGCGAAGCCCCTGTATTATCATTACTAGACGATACGGGAGGTTTTGTGGTGTATAGTGATGCATCTCACAAGGGACTTGGCTGTGTGCTTATGCAATACGGTAAGGTCATTGCGTATGCATCACGATAATTAAAGGACTACAAAAAATGATACCCTACTCATGACTTAGAGTTAGCGGTAGTAGTTTTTGCGTTGAAGATATGGAGACATTATTTGTACGGAGAGAAATGTGAGATATACACAAACCACAAAAGTCTGAATTATATCTTCACACAGAAGGAATTGAATATGCGTCAGAGAAGTTGGTTAGAATTAATTAAGGATTATGACTGCGATATTCTTTATCACCCGGGTAAGGCAAACGTAGTTGCCGACGCTTTGAGCAGAAAAGGAAGGGAGAAACTGTTTCACTTGATGACTCAGAAAGAGTTGATAAGAGAAATGGAAAAATTGGAAATATAGGTAAAAGGACCGGAGAGGCTTGAAGAGAGGTTATTTGTAATAGAAGCTCGTCCAACCTTGTTGGATAGAGTAAATGAATCACAAGAAAAGGATGAAGAGTGCAAGAAAATCAGAAAGAGGATCGCAGAAAATGGATAAGAGAGATTCAAAATGGATAAAGACGGTATCTTGAGATTTAAAGAAAGAGTGTGAGTACTAGCGATAACCGAATTAAGAAAAGAAATTTTGCACGAGGCACACAATACGACGTATTCTGTTCATTAGGGAGGCATGAAGATGTACCAAGATTTGAGGTAACATTTTTGGTGGCCCAATCTGAAATGGAAAGTCGCAGAGTGCATTGGTAGATGTCTGACTTGCCAACGCATTAAAGTAGAGCATCAGCGGCTGAGTGGTTTACTACAACCGTTGGAAATACCAGAGTGGAAATGGGAGCACATTACGATGCACTTCGTGGTGGGACTTCCAGTCACGCAGAAAGGTTATAATGCCATTTGGGTTATCGTGGATCGACTAAAGAATACTGCACATTTTCTACCGATCAAGATCTGCTATAGTTTGAACCAGTTAGCAAGCCTATACGTAAAAGAGATTGTTTCACGACATGGAGTGCCAGTGTCTATTGTCTCTGATCGAGATCCGAGCTTCACGTCAAACTTTTGGAAAAGCTTGCAAGAGAGAATGGGAACGCAGTTGAGATTGAGTACCGCTTATCATCCTCAGACAGACGGACAGAGTGAGGGAACTATACAAATGTTGGAGGACATGCTTAGGACTTGCGTGATGGACAAGGGAAATTGGGACGACCACCTACCCTTAGTAGAATTCGCATATAACAATAGTTATCATGCGAGTATCGGCATGCCACTTTACGAAGCTCTTTACGGAAGAAAATGCAGAATGTCGTTATATTAGGACGAAGTCGGAGAGTGACGAATACTCGAACCAGAGTTAGTACAACAGACCGCAGACGTGGTGACAGTGATAAGAGCTAGATTGGTAGCAGCTCAAGATCGCCAGAAAAAGTACGCAGACTTGCATCAACAAGACCGAGACTTTAAAGTTGGCAATTTCGTATTCTTGAAGGTATCTCCATGGAAGCGGCAAGAAAGGAAAACTGAGTCCAAGATTCATACGACCGTTTGAGATATTAAAGCGAGTGGGCGAAGTGGCATACAAAGTAGCATTACCACCTGAGTTGGAGCACATCCACAACGTGTTTCATATCTCGGTGTTGCGTCCGTACAAGGCCAACTACAAGCACGTGATTTCTTACGAGCCCATTCAAGTGGAAAAGAACCTAGCGTATGAAGAAATTTATGTCCAAATACTAGATAGGAAAGAGCAGATATTAAGGAATAAAGTTATTTCATCTGTAAAAGTACTTTGGCGTAAGCACGATGTCGAGGAGGCTACGTGGGAGCTAGAAGATAGGATATTGAGGGGTTATCCCCATTTATTTGTGTAACCTTGTAGCAATTCCGAGGACGAAATTTTTATAAGGGGTGGAGGATGTAATACCCGAGAATTTTTGAATACTATTAATGAATATTATTAATGAAAATGAATATTTATTTGAATATAAATGGTTATTTGTTGTGAGGTGAGTTATTTCAAATGATTTCGAATTGAATTTATAATAATTGAGAAAAATGTGGAGTTTATGATAAGCTCGAAGAATGCCTTGTGTGGCACAGTGGTGAGAATTATGGTGATTTAATTTAATTGAAGAAGGGATTAATAAGTGGATGATTAATTAATAGTATATTATTAATTAATGGTTATTATGAGTAATAGCATATTAATGAGTAAATAGTTAATTAATACTATGGGATTAATGTTTGTTCAAATTAATTGCTTACTATATAGTTATGTAATCACATATTGTATAGTAACTACATCTATATAATATAAAGTATAGTGTCACATTGGGTTATGATTATGTAATATAGAAACTATATGGTAAAAGGAAGTGAGTCACATGATTGGACCTATGAGAATACATATTATGTGTACATTGTACAATATGGAATTAAACAATATTATATAAAGTGTAATGTGACACTACAAGAGACTGTGATATATATAAAACTATATAATAAGATTAATGAATTGTATGAGTTACATAAATGATGCTTATGTGACCATGTGATAGGTATATTATATTAATGTATACTATATGAAATATTAAATTAAAGTATATGAATAATTAATATTAATAATTATTTTAATAAGTAACATAATTAGAATAATGAGGTTTATGATAATGTAGTATGTCACTATTCAATTAAATCATAATTTAGCATATTAAAATGAACATGGATTATATATTGAGGTGTATACATGTACCCCAATTTGCTACCATGTAATATTTTAATGTCATTAAAATCCAAGTATGCACCCAATTGATTTTCAAAACCTAAGTATACATATATGTTTATTTAACTTAAGTGTATATTATATGTATATGGATATAACCTAAGTGTAATGTTATTTCATTCTTGCAAATGCTGAGATATAGCCTTGTTCCATAAAGAGTGTCACTCTCCTTTCTCTTTCACGTGTATGGCAAAAGTGCTATGCTACTCCTATATACCAAACCAAATTCATGATAGCTTAGATCAAATGATGAGAAGGGAGTGGGTTGATGTGGTTGTTAGCCACTATTCCAACCACTCTCAATTGCCCAACATCTTTCCTCTTCCTCTATTGATTCATACCTTGGGGCAATTGCTTTGTATGGATATTGAAATCTCCTATAAATACCAAGCCCCTCTACTCATTTGAAGTTGCTAGAAATTGTTGCTAAGTGTTGTAAGAGTGAGTTGAGAGAGAATTCTGAGATTAAGAGCAAGTCTTGTGCAATTCAAAGCTTCAAGAGGTATAATGCTCATTCAACTTTGAAGTTTAGCAATTTCAATTCATAGGAATTGGCATGAATTAGTTGGAATTGATAATGTGAAATGGTGTTAATATGTTAGAATAGTCTATATACATGTTATAGATGTAATGTGCCTACTTGTGAGCATGTTTCAAGAGATTTTTGAAATGGGTCTAGAAGCTCTGCAATAGCAGAGAGCATTCTGGTCTGGAACCGAAGTGGCACGGCAGCGCCACTCCCTAGTACAAACAGGGCGCGGCCGCGCCCTTCTGCAGAACCAGTTGATGGTTTGTTGTGGTCTCTGAGATGATGAACATACTAATTGAACTTAAATAAGACCATACAAGTCCTTAACATGCTAGTTTATACTACCTTTCATATAGTCACTCATCATGGCTTGGTTTCCAAAGGGAACTTGAGTTTTCAAAGTGCAAACTCAATGAGCTATGTATACTTTAGCTTCTGAGCTTGAAAATATACTATTATGATCTGATTTCATATGTACATGAGCATAAAACATAGTATGTTTACTTTGTATGCTTAAATGATTTTGATAGCATTCTAATGGAAACTTAGAGTTTCACATATGAACTGGATAAACTATATACACTTGAGTCATGAACTTGTGAGCATGCCTATGTGATCTATTTATGTGTATGAAAGCATAACATATGATATATTAAGCTACATTGTATGTGGAATGGTTTAACATAAGATTTTCAAAAGAAACCTTAATAGTTTGGAAGCTAGTTTTGTTGATAACTACATTACAAGTATTCTAAAAATTATAACCGACATGATAGGATATCATATGCCTCTAGACATGATCAAAATGTATGCCTAACTAGCCTTATGCATGGTAAACTAGTCGAACGTGAATTAAGACGAGTGTTAAAGAAGGTGGATCCTCATAACTTGAAATACATGACTAAACTAACATGAGCATGTATAGTTGAGACGTAGAGACCTCATAACATAAGTATAATGATTAAACATGAGAAACTTCGTTACTTGACCACTTAACACCTTGATTGAACGAGAATGGATAGCAAACTATATTAAGATAATATGGGGTCGAACCTAGTTATAAGCATCCCGACATGTGTGTTTGGCATGATCCTTCATATATGTGCAAAGCGTAATGAATTGGAATTCTGCAGGAGCAGCCATGTCTTGGTTTGAACCAGGAGCAGCGCTGTAACGCCCCAAATTCAGACCGTCACTGATCTCGAATTCGGTTCATCACGTACTAATTCTAATAACAACTAAAATCTCAAACAATAGAATAATAGAATAATTTACATTGATATAACATAAATATTCTTGTCCCAAGTCTCGAAACTATTTTTAATACACTTCATAACTTAATACCACTTATCTTAATACATAACATTAAGTAAGTCTTAATACAACATAAAGAAAACATCCTAATATAGAAAAGCACAGCTACTTCATAGCCTTGTCTTCGCACTTGTCCTGTCCTGGGGTTCCACCTTGCCCTGCCCTAACTGAAATGTTTATGGGAAGTAAGAGTGAGCAACAAATTTGCTCAGCAAGTAATATGCCAATAAATGTGAACAAGAATATATACGGTTCTAAATCTCAAGGGTAAAACAGTAATTAATTGCTCAGGAATTCAAATAAAAATGTTGTGAACAAAATAAATAGCAATGACTTCCAAATCTATTCTGTGAAGTTGAATAAGACCACTACAGGTCGAGAAGTTATTAAAGGTTTCAAAAGTTTCAACAATTTCAAGTGAATAAATAGATATCACTGAGTGTCGCTGTAGACCAAGGATTAATAAAAAAATCCAACGGGTTCAATGTTACGACCCCAAATCCGTGACCGCCACTTGGTCACTCGAATTCGGTTCATCACGTGCTCATGGTAATACATCACAATAATAATAACTAAATATCACACAATCACAGCGAAAAATCTATTTTAGCATAATTTACAATGATTTATTATAATTATTCCCCTAAGTCTCGCAACCTACAGTACTTAATAGTTTACATAATAATATCAATTAACGACTTATTACATAATCTAACTTAAGCTTAAACATAATCAAATCCAGTCTTACTACATCATCTTAATACAATATTAAAATATTTACAACATAAAAGAGACAAGCTAGTTAGTAGCCTTGCCCTTGCCCTTATCAATGCCCGAAGGTTCGCCTTACTCTGCCTTAACTGAAATATTTTAGGGAAACCAAGAATGAGCACAAATTGCCCAGCAAGTAATATACAATAAGGGTAAGTGATATAATTCTTAATTCTCGAAAGGGTATAACAAGATTTGATAATTCAAGGATAACAAGAATATCAACAGTTTTCAATAATAGTCGCTAAGGACAGAATAATATCAATGTGATTCAATAATAAATCAATTCAAGATTTTAAGATAACTGAATACTGAGCAGTCACTAAGGACTATGAACTTCTACTAGAATTAACAGTAATAAACTGAAAATCCACCAAAAACAGGTACAACAGGTGATTAGCCTAAAGCACCATCGTTATGCATAACAATCAATTATACTCAAGTGTGCACGTCGGTTCTCCGACAATTATATATTCCCTTCAAAGAAGGTTGTTCTTCTCAGTCAAATACAAGATCCCGTACCAATCAATTGGTTTTGGGTCGCTTTTCAATAACATAAGTCTAGCCGAATCAAATGGAATAGACACTTTCACAATATTTAAGAACAATACTAAGTTCAACATGAATAATAGCTTTAATGAAATAAGAGTTCAAGTATGCTAATTCAATTTAAACGATTAAGTAGGAAACTAGTTCGCAATATACAAAGATAGAATACTTGTATCCAAAGAGATAAGGTTTAGATACTCGCTTATGATATCCGTTGAATAAAGTAATGCAAGGGTTTAGGATACTTGCCTTAAGCGTAGTCTATCCACGTAAAGTTAGCCAACACTTTTTGAATTCCTAACGTAACATAGTTACGTATATATATATATATATATATATATATATGATATCCATTAGTCATATAATTTAACTCCACATTTTGTCTTCGAATATACGATCAACACATAAGCTAAGTTTTAATCTAGCTACACAGTTATATAGAATATAATTTCTATCCTTAATGTTCCTCCTTTTGAGTTTAAACACATTCTCATATCATATAAGATCACAATAATTAGCAAACATGCCCTCATATTATTAATACCACATAAGACCACAATCAATACTAAATATATTTTATTTTATCAAGTTATGGCATTCCCCTAAGTTAACCGTCAATATCGGATTCACATATATCACATAGTATATATACATGTTAAAGAGTCTTTTTATATTCGTATAACCTTCCCTTGTTCCAAACATATGTGATATAGGTTCTAGGTCGACACTTGCGGTCATTCAAGGTCATGAAATTTACAAAGCCTATCATGCTTGCTTTCAAAACAATTAAGGTATTTATATTAATTTGTATTAGGCATGCTCATGAGTACTCGTATCGCATATATGTAGCTAGAATTGTTATTATCTTGAAAACATGCTTTGTTTACGCTAAACTTGAATCATGGCAACCAATCATGGTATATATATACATGCATGACACATGAATGAGTTTAAGAGTACTATCACATGTGTCCATAAATATCAGAATATGAAACTTACAATAACATGTTAAGATTTATGTTCAAAACTTATACTTTCACTAGTAAAGTTCATTTAACGCGATTCACGTGCTCACGTTACCTTATAAAATCTATATATGCAAGTTAACATGTATTACATGTGGTTCTAGGTCATGTAAACATGTTTGCAAAATCAGTACCTCAATGTGTCACACATATGTCAAAGTTTGTTTCATAAAACTTCCATTTTCGTTCGAAATGTTTACTAATCGAGGTTTAGCATGCTCACGTTATATTATGAAACATGTATACACAAGTCATCATTCATTTCATGCATTTCTAAGACGCTCTATCACGTATCAAAAATCAGAATATACTCATGCTTTATAATGTTAATGATTATTTCTGAAACTTTAAGTTCATTTTCAAACTTTATGTCGTTTTGTTAACCATGCATGCTAATATACTAAAACATGTTTACATTGCCTCATTAGGTTTATATATATATATTAATCATGATTCCATGCTTGTTTAAACAAAATCAAATAATTAGTACATAACAGTTTTGTTGCAGGGTGCAGAAAACAGCACACAGAGGCCGGCGCTGCGGCGCGGCAACAACAGCCACAATCTGGCGCTGCGAAGCGGCAACAACAGCATCAAGCTAAGGTTGCAGCGCGGGAGGCGCTGCGGCGCGGACAATGGCGCTGCGGCATGGGAATAGTTTCTGCAGTTCACACTGCAGTCAAAACAGACCCAAAACCTCCCATTTCATCGATTTTAATATACCCAGATGCTATTAGACTTCTTTAACTTACTAACACACACACACACACACACACACATATATATATATATATATATATATGCTTATATAACAGTTAATCGCCATTTATCAATTCCCAATTTCATGAACTCCAACTAAATTCAGGAATTGAAACAGAAATCTCAGAACAGAAAACGAAAATAAAGAACGATGAGCTTGTGAGCTATATTATAGTTCCAACATGTATGTAAGTCCACAATACACTACACAAGCTTTCTACAATTCAATTATACTTCAATTTCATATGATCGAGAATTTGGATTTTTGATAGAAATAAGAAATGGAGTTTTTGTCAGAGGATGAAAATGATAAGCAAGGAAGAGGGATTATACCTCTGTAAATGAAATCGAACTTGCTAATAAGAACTCTCTCAGCCTCAGAGAATGCTATCACTGATATTTGTATATGCTCTCCCTTTCAACACTTAGCAAATCTCAGCAATTGAAAATATGAAAGAGATAGGTTTTATTTATAGAGAAATCCTTACATAGACAATGCAATTGTCCATTAAATTGAACCAATAGATTGAAGCTTTGTATATCAGCTAAGGAAGAGTTGGTAGAGTGGTTGAAGAACACTATTGTGCCCACTCCCCATATCATGATTTGCTAGAATGCTGAGTTTGAGAGAAGAGAGTAGGCTAGCTTCATGATGCATTTCACGTGTACAAGGTTTGTGTTTATTAATATGGGACAAGGCAATATCACTCTCAGCACTCTATCAATTTGTACAATGCAATGTTATAACATATATTATACACTTAGGTTAGCTCATATATACATACTGTATATTTAGATTACAATTAAAATTACAATGTAATCCCAATAATACTACTATGTAATTCGTACAATGTAGTAAATGTAATTTACACACATATAATCCATGTACATTTTATTACACCGGTATAATTTAATCGGATACTATCACATTTATTATTAAATTCTACAATCAACAATTGATTATAATATATCCATAACATATTATTTTAATGTATACTCATACACAATTGTCACTGATAAGTGGTTTTAGGACCACCTATTCAGATACTTTCTAACTCATTCGGTGGCTTAAACTTAAGCAATCTTGTGAGTTTAATGTGTTTTTCCATTGTTTTATGTTTTTCAGGTTAAGGAACTCTCTTAGCAGTACTTGCGCGTTAAAAGAGCAAAAGATCGCCTAAATGGGGCAAGGAGCTGAAATGAGCTTAAAGCAATGGAATGGCATGAGGCTAGAGGTAACAAGCAAGGCTAATAAGAGGCAAATGCAAGAGGGGCAGGAGAAAGCAACTCAAGAACACACGAGGCAAACCTGCACCAGCAAGCAGCTGCAGATTCCAGCTTTTTGGTGCCGCGCGGCCGCGCCTGGAATAGGCTTGGGGCGCGCGCGGCCGCGCCTGTCCCCAGCAGAAAATTGTTTGACTTTTTGTTTGACTAATCGGGAGAAGCTTTAAAGGGGGCTCGTGTGCAGCATGCAAAAGGGTGAAAAAAAAGGCCTTCAGCCCTAGTTTTCCCTTCTTCTTTCCTTTCCAATTCTTGTTTACATTAGGATAGATTAGGAGTAGATTAGAGAGTAGATTAGTGCTAGTTAGTTAGATTCTAGGGTTTAGTTAGTTTTTGAAGATTGAAGCAAGTGTTTTGACATCAAAGGATCCAAGCTTGGAGAAAGATTTGCAATTTCTATCCTTAATCTCTCCTTGTATTCATTGCTTATTCGGATGATGTTTATCAATCTTGTGGATAATATATTTGAGTTGTCTATGACTTAAATTGTATTTTGAGGTTCCAATGGAACCTAATGAGTAGTTAATGTTGATTTCTCTTCCATATTGGGTCTTATTGATTGATATTTGATTGTCTACTGCGATATATGCTTTCATTGCTTAATTGAGTCATGACCAATTAGTGTGATAACCTATGTGGACTTGAAAGACGAAGTGTAGGTTTAGATCTAATCGTAGTAGCGGGCGATTGTACGTTCACATGGCGTTGGACGTATGATTTGTGCTTAGGATAGACATATACCGAAGCACCGCTCGTAGTCAAAAGAGGACTTAACCTTATACCCTCTTTATTTGTAAACACCATAGACATATAGGGGTTTAGATAATGTGGGTGTTCACGTGTGTTCTATCATCTGTGGATTGCACGTGATATGGATTAGGTGCATCGAAAGATGGCCTTCTCTCACTTTCGTGTTCTCGACTAGCAACTGTAACGATTAATTTGACTTAATTGGAAGTATGTCGACTTAGACGAATCTTTAGGAGAAATTGGAATCTCTTATCTTCATTATCTGATTTTAACTCTAGAATTAATTAGTTTAAGTTAATTGCTTGCCTAGTTTAACTTAGTTTTAATTCATCCTCTTTACCATCCGTTTAAATAAGACTGAGATGATTATGTGCTAGTGGTTTGGTGTCTTTTATCCATTAATTCTCTGTGGGACGATATCTGTACTTACACTTTATTACTCGTTGGCCGCGTATACTTGCGCAAATATATTGACCGATAAATCGGCCAACAAGTTTTTGGCGCCGTTGCCGGGGAATTAATTGGATGACTGTTTGCCAACATTAGTTTAAATCAAATTAGTCTTACTTTAAACATTTTATTTTTATTTTTGTTTAATTCTCTTCATTTATTCTCTTCTCAGGTACAATGGACTTAAATTTCTATTCATGGAACTGTACAAGACAAGAGCAACCAAGGGAAGCAAGCACTGATGGACTCGACCCAATTGCCACACTCTCAGCACAGTTAGAGGAGCTCTCGAGAAAGCTGGATACTGTTTCAGTCCAACAGAGTCGAGAGCCAGTGACTTCATATGACTATGGTGCTGGAGCTTATATGAGCCATCAGGAGCCTATCATCTATGGACAGGAGCAGTATGGGGGTGGTTATTCCTACACTGAACCTTATCCTGACTATCAGCGAGAGTGGGGGTATCACCCAGACCATTCAGTAAACTACTATCAAGACCAACACTGGAATCCAAATCCCGCATACGCCCCAGAATGCACCTTCCAGACTCCAGTTTACGAGCCTCAACACGATTTTGAGGGTGACACAGAAAATGCAAGCTTGGAGGAAAGAGGTGACATATCATTGAAGGACATCTTGATTGAGCAACAGAAGTCAGTCAAGAATATCCAGAACTGGGCAGAGCAAATTAGTAGGGCCTTGATGGTAGAGGAGGAGCAAGGGCAGACCCATACTGTGAGCTATCAAGAACAATGCGAGCCAAGTCTAAATTTTGCACCAGAACCCACTTATCAATCCCCGTGTTTACAAGGAGAACAGTCAACAATGGACTTCATGTATAGAGCCTTAGCGAACCAAGAGGAGATGATTAGGAGCCAAGAGTTATCGAACCAGAGTTTTCAGAATCAGATGGCCCTAATCAACAATACTCCAACAAATGAGACTCACTACATGGAGCCCGTGGCTGAAACAGAAAAGGAAGGATTGGAAATTATGTGGGGGAATTCCATAGCATCAACACAGGAGACCTTGGTTGAGCAAGAACAATCAATTGAGGATCTTCAGATTTGGGTGGAGCAAATTAGCACAGCTTTAAGGAATGAGGAGGTGTTTGAGGAAGGAACCGCTCAAGATCTTCAAAGTCTAATACCTCAGATAACTGAAGCCGTGAGTAATGATCCCCAGGATACTTGGTGCTATGACATGGGTGCAGAAACTGATAGAAAATCCGAAGTGCAATTGCAACTGGGCGAGCCGAAAGCAATGGAAATAGAGGAGCCAATTGGGGATGTGGAGTATGAACCAACAGTGATAATACCACAAGAGCCTCCTCCGCCGAAGTTTGAGACTCCACTCAAGTTTGCACACCCTTGCCCCCTTGGTAGCCACATCACAGAGACGGGTCTCGATGACACGAGAGATTCCGCAGTCTTGACACCATGGTGGTCAGAAGAAAAGAGAAGAGAAGAAGAGTCCGTTGTGTGTTCTATGCCTCCATGCCCCGATCATTTCACATACACAACGGAACCATTTCCTAGCTCCCCTACTTTCCGTACGGGGAATTCTTGTCCATATCATGTGCTAGGTAGTTTAATTCCGAGTCCTCCTTTATTGGGAAGCCTCCAAAAGCATAAAGCAATTCTAATGGATGGAGGGGTTCTCAAATACCGTCGGGGAGTCGGATAGCAGTGGTCAGACACAGTCCAGCTAGAGGACTATAAATCAAGCGCTAGATGGGAGGCACCCCATCATTTCTCTTCCTATCTCTTTGTTTAATTCTCCATTTACATGCTTTCTATCACATTTCATCCCCCCCCTCGTTTAATTCATATTAGTTTAGTATTAGTTCAAATGTCTGCATACTTTAGGATTTAGGAGCTCATGCCTACATTTTTGGAGCTCAGGCATGTGTGGCATATCTTTTTGGGACTTGAATGCTATTGAACACATTTTTTTTTTATTATGCACGAGCACTTTGCATATGTGCACTTAGAGAATTTTTGGGAAGCAAAGGCATATATCTTTCCATGTTGGATTCTCTTGATGTAAATAGTTTACATATACTTTTGATAGCATAGAGGGCTTAATAAAGTTTGATTGATCCTCTCAGGTTTAATTCCATGTTACAGGAAGCTGAGTCAAATGCCAAAGCGTCTCCCTGAATCAAAAGATGGAGAATTTGAAAACTGCAGGGCGCGCGGCCGCGCCTGTTTTGGCCTGCAAGGGCGCGCGGCCGCGAGACGGACAGAAAGTGCCGGACTTAAGTAGTCTGCGGCAGATTTTAAGCCATTTCATGTCATTCCAAACTAGCCGAACTTCAAGCTATCCCTCTCCCTCTCAAATTCGAAAATTCCTAACCCTTCAACCTCTGAATACTTCAATCTACAATCCTCCTATCCTCATCTCCATCACAACCCCCACCTTATCCAAGCCCTAGTTCTAAGTCAGAATCAAAACTCGCCTTCCTTCATAGTTTCTCCAACAAAACCCAACCCTGCCATCATCTCAACTTGATAAATTGGGGTAGTGAATTGGGGTCTGAGGGCATATTGATTGACTAGTGGAGAGCAGTATTGCATTTTCGTCATCAAATGGCATCCAAACGCAGCAGGAGGGAGTCTACATCAAGGGGCAGTGATTCCGAGCAAGAGGGCGGTGGTATCCACTATGATGACCGCAAATTCATCAGTCTAAAGGCCCAGAGATTCTATCACAGTACATTGGTGGGCAGGACTTTTGTGCCCGAGCGGGGGTTAGAGCCTGATGAGAACCTGGACGGGCGTATGGCTTCTATGATCCGAGGGCGGGGATGGAATGCATTCTGTGATGAGCCTTTGGCTGCCCCAATCTCGGTGGTGCAAGAATTTTATGCCAACGCGAAACACACGACATCCAATAAAGTATTTGTGCGAGGCTGTGAGGTGTCCTATGCGAAGGAGCACATCAATGAGTTGTTTGACTTACCCAACATTGCATTGGACGCGCGCGATTCTTTGTATGCTAGGGAGTGGGGTTCCGAGATGGATGCTATCAGTGATTACCTATGCAAGCCGGGCACCGTTTGGAAGCTAAAACAGGGGACTGATCAGAAGCTGCATTTTCCCCAGTCCGCTTTGAGTAGGTACGGGAAGGCGTGGTACAGCTTTATCTGTGCGAATCTGATGCCTACACAGCATCAGAACGAGGTCACTAAGGACCGAGCTGTGCTGCTTTACGGGATCATCAAAGGCATGCGAATCGACTTGGGATACGTGATTAGTAGTTCTATCCGCAGATTTCTGAGAGGCGGAAACTCAGCAAGTATCCCCCACGCAGCAGTGATCACTAGACTATGCATAGCCAATGGAGTGACGTGGTCAGATGCTGAGCCGATGCAGATGCCGATGAATACTCTTGACCACCCAGCCATTGAATCCTTCAAAGTGTGGAAAGGGGGAAGATCTCATTCCTTAGGAGCAGGGTTTATTCTACCTGATCAGACAGAGGCTGGGGAGACTGCAGAGAGAGTACCGCCACCAGAGCAGTCTGAGTCCTCTCACTCAGTGCATGAGCGGATAGACAGGATGGAGAGGAGACTACAGCGCAGGATGGATGCAATGAGCACCAACTTCCAGGCTTTCACCACAGAATTCAGCGGGGCACTGTCATACGCATTCAGCCAGATGGGAGTTGAGGTGCAGTTTCCTACATATGGGTCTGTCGCTGTTTATCCACCTCCAGACACACCACCGCCTGAGGAGGACGCTGAGGACGACGGCGACAACGATGAATAGGGGAGTTTCTTTCTTTTTACCTGTACCTTCAATGAGGACATTGAACACTTTAAGTTTGGGGGTATTGGTTTTATTTTGCATATAGGGTAGCTGCATTCATATTGCATTTTGTGTTTGTTTATTTGTTTATTTAGTGTATGTAGGTTGTAATTTTAGTGAAAATTTTTCTTTTGTTTTTGAATTCTGTTTTGCATGCTGTGTTAGAGCATACTGCATGAATCCAGTTTTTAGTTGGTCAGTTATGTATGTTGCCTGTGAAGAAACTAAAATCACTTGATTGTTGAACTAATTTGAAACTTAAGCCTGATTTCATGGTCATATATGTAAATCCTTACCTGTCAGATACTGTGTAACCAATGAGCACGATAGAGTAACCATCATGTCATGCTAAGTTTAAATTTTCACATACTTGTCTTCTGGTGGGAAAGCTATATTTTAATAAAAGAGTTCAGTTTGCATATAATAATAACTAGACTATTAAAAGCGTAAGTTAGGGGGAAACAGGGGGCATGCATGGTTTATGCGGGGAGATGGAGCGTAAGACGCACTCCCTTGCAGAAAAAGAAAAAGAAAAAAAAAAAAAAAAAAAAAAAGAATAAACACTTTGGCTATGTCGAGTTCTGTGGCCTTTGATATTCGAGCAAGTAAACCCTCGGGGTGTCTCTACACCCAGCGCCCTGAGATCGTCTGGTCTGGGAGTCGTTGGTCGAAAGCTCGCTACACGGGTATCATTGAAAAGCCTAAGAGGACTAGGCATTGCATAGTCAATTGTGTACACGGGAAAGTGCGAATACGCCCTCGTGAGTTAATAAAAGATTAATGAAACCCCCCCTGTTGACTCTTAACTTTAGTAATGCATGGTCTTGGTTAGAACTTATATGATTTACTGTTTTTCTTAAGTTAAAACTTGTTTTTCCCCTAAGAAGCATAGTAGGTGAGTTATTTATCTGAATGCATGTTTAATGGTTGCTAGGCACACAACGCACAATACATCAGTGCTGACAGTTTTGGATTTGCAAGAATATGCCTTATGGTCTTGCCTTGGGTAGCTTATCATTTTGACTATCTTGTGGTTTTTCTGAGGCATTGCTTTGAAGTTCAATACTGACTGGAACTTGGATTTGCATTCATGATAGCGTAGGTTGCATACATTGTAAATATAGTGCATTGCATATGCCGTTGAGCTTTGTTTTGGTTGCTTGAGGGCAAGCAACGTTTAAGTTTGGGGGTATTTGATAAGTGGTTTTAGGACCACCTATTCAGATACTTTCTAACTCATTCGGTGGCTTAAACTTAAGCAATCTTGTGAGTTTAATGTGTTTTTCCATTGTTTTATGTTTTTCAGGTTAAGGAACTCTCTTAGCAGTACTTGCGCGTTAAAAGAGCAAAAGATCGCCTAAATGGGGCAAGGAGCTGAAATGAGCTTAAAGCAATGGAATGGCATGAGGCTAGAGGTAACAAGCAAGGCTAATAAGAGGCAAATGCAAGAGGGGCAGGAGAAAGCAACTCAAGAACACACGAGGCAAACCTGCACCAGCAAGCAGCTGCAGATTCCAGCTTTTTGGTGCCGCGCGGCCGCGCCTGGAATAGGCTTGGGGCGCGCGCGGCCGCGCCTGTCCCCAGCAGAAAATTGTTTGACTTTTTGTTTGACTAATCGGGAGAAGCTTTAAAGGGGGCTCGTGTGCAGCATGCAAAAGGGTGAAAAAAAAGGCCTTCAGCCCTAGTTTTCCCTTCTTCTTTCCTTTCCAATTCTTGTTTACATTAGGATAGATTAGGAGTAGATTAGAGAGTAGATTAGTGCTAGTTAGTTAGATTCTAGGGTTTAGTTAGTTTTTGAAGATTGAAGCAAGTGTTTTGACATCAAAGGATCCAAGCTTGGAGAAAGATTTGCAATTTCTATCCTTAATCTCTCCTTGTATTCATTGCTTATTCGGATGATGTTTATCAATCTTGTGGATAATATATTTGAGTTGTCTATGACTTAAATTGTATTTTGAGGTTCCAATGGAACCTAATGAGTAGTTAATGTTGATTTCTCTTCCATATTGGGTCTTATTGATTGATATTTGATTGTCTACTGCGATATATGCTTTCATTGCTTAATTGAGTCATGACCAATTAGTGTGATAACCTATGTGGACTTGAAAGACGAAGTGTAGGTTTAGATCTAATCGTAGTAGCGGGCGATTGTACGTTCACATGGCGTTGGACGTATGATTTGTGCTTAGGATAGACATATACCGAAGCACCGCTCGTAGTCAAAAGAGGACTTAACCTTATACCCTCTTTATTTGTAAACACCATAGACATATAGGGGTTTAGATAATGTGGGTGTTCACGTGTGTTCTATCATCTGTGGATTGCACGTGATATGGATTAGGTGCATCGAAAGATGGCCTTCTCTCACTTTCGTGTTCTCGACTAGCAACTGTAACGATTAATTTGACTTAATTGGAAGTATGTCGACTTAGACGAATCTTTAGGAGAAATTGGAATCTCTTATCTTCATTATCTGATTTTAACTCTAGAATTAATTAGTTTAAGTTAATTGCTTGCCTAGTTTAACTTAGTTTTAATTCATCCTCTTTACCATCCGTTTAAATAAGACTGAGATGATTATGTGCTAGTGGTTTGGTGTCTTTTATCCATTAATTCTCTGTGGGACGATATCTGTACTTACACTTTATTACTCGTTGGCCGCGTATACTTGCGCAAATATATTGACCGATAAATCGGCCAACAGTCACCTAAGCATTATCATGTAGCTTTCTCAATTCAATATCTTTACTATATAGTTTACGTATAATTGTATAACCACATTGCACTACTTCATACAACATATAGGTAGCTACCATACCTTATACATTTAATTCTCATGCTTGCATGTAACAATTAATACAACCTCATTTTATTCATAACTTACTTATTTGTTTTATTATTCATAATGTCAAATAAATAAATTATTCATCTTATTGATTAATTAACAATAATATTAATTAATCCATTCCTCATCGATTATTAATAACACCTAATTAATAATCATATGATTAATTATCACATTAACAAATATAATTCCCAACATATTTATAACCAAGTGTTTTATTATTATTATTATTATATTTCTTGCAATAATAATAATCACATATTATTAATCAATCACAGTTAATATTCCACAACAATTAATTAATATTCTACAATTAATATAGATTAACTGTTTGCTTAAATTAATATAATCATTCTCATATTACGTCACTGTGCCACACAAGGCTATCAATGAGTTTATCGCAAACTCTATCAATTTCTCAATTATTATAATTATTCAATTTAATAGAATTGAATTAATCCTTCTCATAACACAAAATCATTTATATTAAATAAATTCTCATTTCCATTAATATTTTCATTTAATAATTAGATGAAAATTCTCGGGTATTACATTCAAAGTTTCAAGTTAATAAATACTGGATACTGAGTGGTCGCTAAGAATCACGAACTTCTACTAGAATCACCAAAAATATTTTTGGTAACCCAAATAAGTACAATTAGGGGATCAGCCTATCGTACCTGGTGTTATGCATAACCTATCACACTACTATTGGCACCCCGACTATATAGTTCCCCTTTTTACGAGGGTTGTTTAACTCAGACAATTTATAAGAGTCCGCACCAAGGTAATTGGTATGGGTCGCTTTCCAATTCATAATATTGGTCTAGCCGAATTAAATGGCGTAGACAATTTCAACAATGTATATAAGAACAATTTATGAGTTCAATGCTTGCAACAATAATTCGAAGAATATAATCTTGATTTAAATCAAGCTATGAAATATAAGTTTATAAGGCAAGAATTATTCTAGCACCTATTTACTCGTACGATCAATGATAGTACAAGCTCAAATATATGTTCAATAAAGAGTATGAATCAAATACTTGCTCAATAAAAAGAGTAGTCAGATACTTGCATTCAATATATAAATCAAATAAAGTTAGGAACCTTGCTCGATAAAGTAGGGTAAGAACTTGCACTAAAGAGATAAGGTTTAAATACTTGCACAACATCCAAAGTTGTGTAAGTTAAGAGACTTGCTTACAAGATTCATCAAATAAAGAAATGCAAGGGTTTAGGATACTTGCAATTAATATACAAGAACGGGTTTAAGGAAACTTGCACAATGAAAGAGTATAAGTTAGGAAACTTGCTTACAACGTTCCTCGAATAAAGTAACCACAAGGATAGGATACTTGCCTTAAGCGTAGTCTATCCATGTAAAGTAGTTCAACCCTTTTGAATTCCTATCGTAATATAGTAACGTATATATGATATCCATTAGTCATAAAGTTTGACAGTATACTTTATCTTATATATAAAATCCACATATAAGTTTAAGTCTTTAACCTTACTATACAATCATACCATGTATAGTATCAAATTAATCCACAAGACTCGATTGATATAACCTTCAATGTCTTCTATTCTTAACGTTCCTCTTCTCAAGTTAATCATTCTCATATATCATTACTAACATATAAGACCATAACAAATAGCAAATATTTCCTATTTAGCAAGTTATAGCATTATTATAAGTTAACCGTCGAAATTGGATTTAAGTATTAACATATGATCTCACATAGCATGTATACATGTTAAAAGGTACTCCCATAATTGTCTAACCTTTCTAAGTTCAATCTTTCCTGATATAGGTCCTAAGTCAACACTTTTAATAACTTGGGACCATTCAAGGACATGAAATCACATTAGCTATCGTGTTTGTTATTTTAAACATATGAGGTAATCACATAACTTGTTTTAGGAATGCTTGCAAGTTTCTATTTCATATACACATGACTAGTATTGTTACTTAACTTAAATCATGCTTCACTTATGCTCAACTAGTTTTCATGGCATCTAACATGGCATATGTACGTGTATGACATATCAATGAGGTTAAGAGCACTACCAAACATGTCCATAATTTTTAGAATTCAAATCTCAATGTAACATGTCAAGGTGCACGTTCAAAACTCATATTTTGTTAGTATAGTTCACTATTGAGGTCCACATGATCATGGTACATTATAAAATCCATATACACAAGTTAACGTGGCTTTCATGCATTCTTAAACCTTACTAATATGCTTGTACGGTCAGAACACCAACATGGATATAACATATCAAGTTTGTTTTCAAAACATACACTTTTGTTAGGAATGTGCACTAGTGAGGTTCACATGTTCATATTACATTACGAAACGCATATACGTAAGTTAACATGCTCTTCATGCATTTCTAGGTCACACTAATATGTATCAAAATCAGAATATAATCATGCTTCATATATATTGACGTTCGTTCATGAAACTTTAAGTTTACTTCAACACTATATGTCGTTTCATAATTCTTGCATGCAATCATAGCCAAATCATGTTTACGTTATCTCCATATACTCATATAAGTATGTCAAACCCATTAGTATGCTTGTTTAGGTGGTATAAACACATTAGTACTTAACAGCCTTGAAGCAGAAACAGAAAACTGGATCCAGTAGCCGGCGTAGCTGCGCTGCGCCTCAGTGTATAACCGGCGCAGCTGCGCCATGTCCGGACTGAACCAGAAGGTTCCCTACTTCGGCAGCAGCTAGGCCAAATTACGACCAATTCGACACCAAACAGCCACAATGCAGTTTAAATATGTACATGAGTCTACGTAACCACTATACAAGTATTTCTAGCATACATATTAACTCACTAACTACTTTCAAAGATTAAAATTCATGATCATGTTAATTTTCTATATTTTTCTCATGTTTTGCAAAATCTTCCTTCATAGATTCATTTCTTAACCAATTTGGTTCGTTCAATATCCATTTGGTTCGTATTTGAGTATACTAACCATGATTAACCAGAATTTACAGATTACTTCAAGCCAACACCGTCAATTTAGTGACTAAGCTAGTATGAACTCATGTTATTTCTGAAACTGTAAGAACTTAGAGAAGTAGTATTACCTCTTTGAAGCTTCTGTTTACAAGGCTCAACCTTCAATTGATATCTCACTCTCTCTATATTTCAATATACCAGCCTTATCAAAATCTCAGCAATAAAATTGCGAAGGAGGGGGAGCTTAATTTATAGAACAATCAATACACAGGCAATGTATTTACTCACCAAATTCAACCAAAGGATTGAGGGATTGTTCAATGGTTATGGAAGGGTTGGTAACTTAGTTGGTGAATGAAATCATGAAAACTACTCCCCATTGATGATTGCTATGAAGCTATCCTAGTTTGTTGAGTTTGAGAGGAATGGTAGGCTTTAGCCTTTCATGTGTGTAGGAGAATTGTGACTCTTATTATGGGACAAGGCATACTAAATCAGCATTTGTAACACACAACACTTGAATTATTATACACTCATATCATATACTTAGGTTATCATTTGAGTCACAATGTACTTTCAATAGATAACTAATATTACAATCTAGCAAGTAGGGATACATATATTCAACATATAATTCATGTACATTTTGTTAATACCGGATATAATTCAATTGGGTATTATCATTATTATATTATTTCAATTAGATTATTGAAATCATTATTAAGTCACAATTGTTTACTATATATTTGTGATGTACTATTTTAATGTATACTCACACACAATGTCACATAACCTCATGATAAATTCATACAACTTAATTAATTAGTCATAACATATAGTTTCTATATATTGTATAGTCACATAGCCTTATATAATATAGTTTATATATAATTGCATGGTCACACTTAAGTGTTGCACTACACTTTATATAACACACATATCACACTATATGTTATGTTTTTTAGTTATCACATCCTTTGCACATAGCAATTAATTTGAGCAAATAAACTTTACTCGATTATTATTCACAATGGCAATTAATTACTATTAATTAATTCATCCCTCATCAATCAATTTAATTATTAATCTCCATAACAATTAATTAATATTTATATGATTAATTATCACATTTAAATAAACATAAGTCTTATTATATTTATAAACAAGTTGCTTATTATTATTCTATTATTTGCAATAATAATACTTACATATTATTAATTAATCACTATTAATATATTTATAACCATTAAATAACAATTAATATTTAATTATTTGTTCACGTAGTAATTTCTTCATTAATTTTCCTTTATCAATAATCACATTCCCCAATAGTTTAATAAATACAAATCTTATTATATTTATAATCAAGTTGCTTATTATTATACTATTACTTGCAATAATAATAAATCAACAGACTATTATTATATTTCTCATAATAACAATAACAATTAATATAGATTAATTGTTCACTTAATAATTTATTTACTCTTTAACCGATTATTATTCATAATAACAGTTAATAACATTATTGTACAATTAACTATCACAGGTATTGCACTCAATAAATAATCAATTAAATATAACTCTTATTATATTCATCAATTATTTATTCATAAATATTTTGTTACTTATAATAACATATTATTAACAATTGCTCCTTAATAGGCTATTACTAATCACAACGATTAATTAACAATGTAATATTTATTTAATCCTTCACTCATTAATTTCCCTCTTGAATTAAATCATCACAATTTTCATTCTCATGCCACACAAGGCATTCTACAAGTTCGTTGAATTCCTCCATATTTCCTTCTAAATTCAATATAATCGAATTACATTTCTCATAACTCATAAACATTATGTTCCAATAAGTATTCATTTTCTTATTATATCAGAAAACATTATTCATAAAATTCACGGTTCTTACAAGTGCGGCCGCGCAACTCCTTAGTACAAACCAAGCGCGGCCGCGCCAATATGCAGAATTACCAGAGCCTGTTTGATTACAATCTGGACTTGAGACATACTTGTATGGTTGTCCTAATCTGTAATACTTGTCCAGAACGTTATTCAAAGTATCAATGAGCATGCTAAGCAATGAACCCATATTAAATTGACAAAATATTTATAAACCTCAAATGTTAAACAACAGTTATGAACTATGTTCATAGTATCTTATAATCTGAGTTCATGCTACATATGAATAAATACGCAGTGACATACGTATAGGGTTTTATGACTGAGTTAGAGCCATATGTGTATATTTAACTTACATAGCAATCTTGTGTACCGAATGTACTTAGCTAACGAATATCCTATATATGTAAATATATTACGATAGGAATTCGACGTGTTGATAAGCTTTACTTTGGTAATCTACGCTTAAGGCAAGTTTCCTTGAACCCTTCTTGTATTATTAATTGCAAGTATCCTAAACTCTTGCATTACGTTATTTCACGGATATTGTAAGCAAGTATTATACTCTTATGGAACATGTATTGAGCTTGTACTATCATTTATTATACGAGTAAGCTATTCGAATTACGATTCATGACTTGTTGCTTCATAGCTAAGATAAAGTCCATTATATTCTTTAAACTTTAATATCAAGTATTGAACTTATAAAGAGGGGTCTATGCCATTTAATTCGGCTAGATCTATATCGTGATTAGAAAGCTATCCAAACCAATTGATTGGTGCGGAATCTTATACTTGACTGAGATGAACAACCCTCTTGAATGGGAAATTATATATTATAGGGAGACCGACGTGCGCACTTAAGTACGATTAAATATTATGCATAATATAGGGTACTTTAGGCTGATCACCTGTTGTACTTGTTTTTTTAAAATTTGGATTATCAGTATATTTTTGTTAATTCTAGTAGAAGTTCATAGTCCTTAGTGACTGCTCAGTATTCAATTATCTTAAAATCTTGAATTGATTTAACATTTAATCTTATTGATATCTTTTCGTCCTTAGCGATTGGTATTGAGAACTGTTGATATTTCTTACTATCCTTGAACTATCATATCTTGTTATACCCTTCGGGGAGTCGAAAACTATATTACTCACCTTTATTGTCATATTATTTGCTGAGCAAACTTGTTGCTCATTCTTGCTTTCCCTAAAAATATTTCAGTTAAGGCAGAGCAGGGCGGACCTTTAGGCATCGATAAGGGCAAGGGCAAGGCTACCGAATAGCTAGTCCCTTTATGTTTTAGAAATTCTGGTGTTGTATTATGACAACTATAATAATGTATTAAGACTGATTCAGAACTATTTCTAAACTTAAGTAGAGTTATGTAATAAGTCTTTATTTGATATTATTATGTAATCTATTAAGTACTATAGGTTGCAAAACTTGGGGGAATAAATATAATAAATCATTGTATATTATTCTAGATTATCCGCTGTGATTGTATGATTTTAGTTATTATTGTTAGATAGTGACACACTGGATTCGAGGCATTGTGGCCCGAATTTGGGGGCATCACAATACTGGTGCAGATTTAAATTGTATTCAAGAAGGATTAATTCCTACTAAGTTTTATAAAAAAACTAGTAAAAGATTAAGCTCAGCTAATGGTAGTCAAATGAAAATAAAATATAAACTGCCTAAAGTTCATATTTGTCAAAATAACATGTGTTTTAAACAACTTTTGTTTTAATCCGCAATTTGATAGATAAGATTATTTTAGGATTACCGTTTATATATTTATTATATCCTTTTACTACTAGCAATAGTGGCTTAAGCAATGAACATTTAGGTCAAAAGGTAATATTTAAATTTATTACTAAACCTAAAGAAAGATATTTAAAATTTATTCAGGAAGAATCTATTTCTAAATCTATAAACCTGCTAAATAGTAAGGCCACTCAGTTAAAATTCTTGAAAGAAGAAATTAAATATAAACAAGTTGAAAAACAACTCACGGATAAAAGGGTTCAAGAAATTTTCAAGATTTAAAAAATTATCTAAGTCAAAACCTTTGTTCTGATTCCCCTAATGCTTTCTGGCATAGGAAGAAACATGTTGTAAGGCTACCTTATGCTAAGAAATTTAAAGAACATTTAATTCCTACTAAGGCCAGACTAATACAAATGAATCACGAGCAAATGGAACTTTGTAAAAAAGAAATTAATGATTTACTCAACAAAGGTTTAATTAGACATAGTAAGTCCCCTTGGTCTTGTCCAGGTTTTTATGTTAACAATGAAGTTGAAAAAGAAAGAGGTGCTCCTCATTTAGTTATTAATTACAAACCTTTAAACAAAGTTCTCGAATGGATTAGATACCCATTGCCCAACAAAAAAGATTTACTTTGCAAATTAAGTAATACTACAGTCTTTAGTAAATTTGACTTAAAATCAGGATTTTGGCAAATTCAGATTCATCCTGATGATAGGTATAAAACTGCCTTCACCACTCCCTTTGGTCATTATGAATGAATTGTTCAGCCATTCGGTCTTAAGAATGCCCCTAGTGAATTCCAGAATATTCTTAATGATATTCTAAACCCATTCAGTCACTTTATTATTATTTACATCGATGATATTCTCATTTTTTCTAAATCTATTAAAAAACACCATAAACATTTAAACTCGTTCTTCAAAACAATAAAAGCCAATGGACTTATCTTGTCTCCTACTAAATATAGTCTTTTTCAGACTAGAGTCAGATTTCTTGGTCATGATATTCATAAAGGTCTTGTTCGACCTATTGATCGTGCTATTCAATTTGCCAACAGATTTCCAGATAAAATCACAGATAAAACCCAACTTCAAAGATTTTTAGGATCCCTTAATTACGTTGGAAAATTTTACAAAAATGGTAAAATTGTTCAATTTCAAAATTGATCCCAACTTCAAAGATTTTTAGGATCCCAATTCCGCCTAAATGGTATCAGAGCCTAATTGATCAATTTATCTTCTCTTTTTCCAAAATTCTATTTATTTCTTTATTCAGCAGTCACCTAACTTACTGTAAAACACCGTGTTCGTGTGTCTTGAACCTTTGTAAGTCTCTTGTGCGAGCAGTGTCGGGTAGTGACAATAGAACGTAGGTATGCGTCTGCTTAAGGTAAAAGGGTATGTATAAAAGGACAATGTTTAAGAATAAATTTTGAACCTTAATAAGATGAATAGATTATTTAGATCTAATTCTTCAACTAGTAACCGTTCAGCTTTGCCCCTAGTTCCAGACATATTAAATCAGGAAGAACACAGTTATGAAAATATTAGTCAAGCTTTAAGTAATTGGAATATACCTAGTATTTCTCCCAAAGAAATCCATCAGTCAACCTTCTTAGATAAATTTAAAACTGATTATAATGTTAAAACTGTTGAAAAGGTTTACGCTATTAACAAAGAATATGAAAACTGTAGTTTATTGACCACAGATGTTATTAAATGACATAGAAAAAAGGGTTATAATTTTATCCATATAGGATTAATTCAAGTTGCTGTTAAACCTTTGAATATTAAGGGAATTAATTCGTGTATTTATCTGTGTCTCAGAGATGCTCGATTCCTTAACTATTTCCCTAGTATTATTGGTATAATGGAATCAAGTTTGCACAATGGACCTATCTATTTTAATTGCTTTTTTGATTTCACTTTAAGCCTTAGTGATCCTCATCTATTAAAAGCTTTAACTTTAAATATTAAAACAGCAGGAGAGATCACTCAAATGATTGAAGGTTCTCAGGCTTTAGCTTTAATTTATAGAATATATTATGTTAGGAATAAGCATGAGATTGCTATTCCTATTTATATAAGATTTGATTATGATCTTAATGAATGAATATGCAAATATGTCTGCATTGATAAAAGCTATAAAGTCCTCAAATAGATAATAGAAATATATGTACAAGGACTTAGAATGAATTGATCAAATATGTTAGGTTAATCCTACATGAACAAAATAGCTTTGTAAAGTCCTTCAAAAGAATATGATGTATAAGGACTAAATATAGAAAGATCAAGCTTGTTAGGTTGATCTTATGTAATGTAATAGATAGGTCTGTCTGATCGTCGAGCACTGCACCAGCCTTCGTAGTCTGCCAGGAGAGACAAGGAAGACTCGGAGACTATCAAGGCAGAATCGTAGTCTGTGAGGATAATAGATCTCGAAGTTTGTAGTCTGCCAGGAGAGACAAGGCAGGATCGTGGTGTATCGATAAGGACTTTCTCGAAGCCATAGTCTATCGAGGAAGTCATGTTTAGAATCATGGAGACAGCCTGTTTAAGCGCCGGTCGAGCACCTGCCGAAGCCAAATCAAGAATCGTAGGCCACACTTGAAGTCGTGGAGTCTACTGATCATATTAGAGGCAGAAATCGTAGTGAGTTAGATCAGATAAGGACAACAAGTGTTAAGGCAGAAATCGTAGTCTGTCATATGATCTGTTCTAGGAGTCATAGTATCTGCAGAACCAAAGCAAGATCGTAGTCTGCAGAACTAAGGCCTTGAAAAAGTCTATTAAGTGCTCACAACGCCAAGGAAGAATTATAAAGACAATACAATTCTCAACAAATGAGCACTCCCAAAGAATTCAAAGATATAGCCTTTGGTCAGAGCTGTAAAGATGCAATCTACCTGAAGAAAGCCAGAGAGCACTCATCGAATGGCATACAAGCAATCAGAAGATCAAAGCACCAACTCAATCAGCATTCTGATTGAGAAGTGAAGCCATTCAGGAGAAGTCTTCTATAAGCAATCGTAAGGAGACTTCAGATATAGTAGCTGACTAAAAGGAAGTCAACACGTGCAGTGTCTGTCAAGACAACAGAAGACAACGATCTTGGGTGTGACCATGATCGTAGTGCTTGCCAGATGAGAAGAAGGAACTGATGCTGTTTATACAGAGATACTGGCCAACCTATAAAGAATAGACGAAGAAGATTAAGCATGGGTCAGACCCTCCATGATATGTGAACGGGAGATCACAGGGAGAGAGAGAGAGAGAGAGCTGAGTATGACTAATCAGAAGAGTCTTACAAATCCAGAAGGGCCAGAGCATTCAGACAAGTTGTCAGTTCCTAATGCAAGTCAAGGCAAGCAGAAGTGTTGAAGTATTGCACGAGTGAAGAAGGAGAGGTTCTACATTGTCAATCCAAAGAACACTCTCAGAATCGTAGTATTATCTCAACCAGTTAACGACCAATATTCAACAGATAAACTACGATCAAGTTCATGGTCATCTGCATCAGAAACGTAGAGTTCGATCATCTGAATATTGAAGCCTTGGCAACGTCACAATATAAGGACTGACATTCGAATGTTACTTATTGAGAGCATCGATGCAGAAGGACAACTCCTGTGGTTCTAATCAAGGAATCAGAAAGGAGAAATAAAGGTGACTACCTGCCTGACATGTTAAAGTGACATCTCTAAAGTGGAAGGTGAAATAGCAGACTGCTGTGTCAGAAAAGTCAAAAAGGGGCTGTCACGTCAAATCAGCAGTCTGCACCAAATAACTTGAGATCTGCGAAGTAATTTAAATAGCTTCCAACGGCTATATTCCAACAGGAAGCTTATGGAAGGGTATATAACAGCTGAAGCTTTAAAGATGCAAGCGTTGTTGGTGTAATACCCGAGAATTTCCATATATTATTAAATAAATATATTAATGGAAATGAGAATTTATTTGAATATAAATGATTTTGTGTTATGAGATGAATTAATTCAATTATATATAATTGAATAATTATAATAATTGAGAAATTGGTGGAGTTTGTGATAAACTCGTTGATTGCCTTGTGTGGCACAGTGACATAATATAAGAATGATTATATTAATTTAAGCGAACAATTAATCTATATTAATTGTTAATCGAAGAATATTAATTAACTGTTATAAAATACTAATGAGGATTGATTAATAATATGTGATTATTATTGCAAGAAACATAATAATAATGAGCAACGTGTTTATAAATATAATAAGATTTATATCAAAGTGATAGTTAATCATATAAAGGTTAATTAAATTGTTATGGAGGTTAACAATTATATTGATTGATGTAGGATATGTGTATATTATTAATTAATATTCAATTTATAAGATGAGAAATTATATGTGCAAGCATGCGAATTAAATGTATAGTAACTATATGTTATGATATGTGTAGGTGACAAATGATGTGTGGATATACATTAAAATAATGTATCATGGATCTATTATAAATAATTGTTGAGTAATACAATTTAATAATATATGATATAATGTAATGTGGTAGTATCCGATTGTATTATATCGGTAAGATAAAATATACATAGATTATATGTATTCAAATTGCATTTATTACATTATGGGGAGAACATTGTAATTATAACCTAAGAGTACATATAATATATAACATAAGTGTAGCATATAGTCCATTTGTGAGAATGCTGAGATTTGCTTGGCTTGTCCTAATATAATAGTCACTCTCCTTTCCCTCATTCACGTGCACAGCCATTATGGCCTAAGCCTATTGCTTCTCCTTAAACTCAGTAAATTTCCATAGCCTTGTAGTAATGATGAGCAAGGGAGTGGTGTTAATGATGGATTCTAACAAATAAATACCTACCATTCTATAACCTTCATGCAATTTGACAATCCGTTAGTTTGATTTGGGAGTTAGAAGCTTGGACTGTGTATTCATTCTTCTATATAAAGGAACTCCCTGCACCTTCATTTCATTGCTGAAATATTTCTAAGAGAAGAGAGTATACTGTGATTGTCTATTTAGTTCAGAAGGAATTTCTATAGTAGCATCAGCAAGCTTACTCCATAACAGAGGTATAAATCCCCTTCGTGTCTTCATTTTCATTTTCTGTCAAAAGAACTCCATTGTTGTTCTCTGAGTTTTGTTGAAATTCTTGATTATGCCAAATTGGTTCATGATTGGTTTGTAGAACCCTTATATTGTTGTTATATGAACATACACACATGATGGAACCACTGAATAGTCTTTCATTTCCATTGTTCCTCTTCAATTTCTGTAAATACATGAAATTCGTAAATTAGTTAGAGTTCATGAAATTGGGAATTGATAATTGCTATTGACTGTTATATAAGCATATATGTATGTGTTAGTAAGTTAAACAAGGATAGTGTCTGGGTAAATCGATGAAATGGGAGGTTTTGGGTCGGTTTTCGCTGCAGTCTGAACCCAGAAAACTGCCTCGACGCCGCAGCACCGCAGCCCGCCGCAGCGCCGCACGCGCCGCAGCCCGCGCAGCGCCGCACGCAGCGCCAGTATTAAGCTACTATTGCCGCGCCGCAGCGCCAGCCTCTGTGTTCAGTTTTCTGCATTCTGCAACAAAACTGTTATGTACCAATAGTTTGATTTTTGTTTAAACAAGCATGGGAGCATGATTAATACATATATATAAACCTAATGAGGCAATGTAAGCATGTTTTAGTATATTAGCATGCATGGTTAACCAAACAACACATAGTTTGGAAACGTATTTAAAGTTTCATAAACGACGTTAACATATATAAAGCATGTTTACATACTGACCTTGCAAGCACGTTAGTACCACCTAGAGACACATGAAGTGCATGTTAGCTTATCTATATTGGTTCCGTAATAAAATATGAACATGTGAACCTAACTAGTGCTCATTCCTAACAAAAATGTAAGTTTGAAGGTGGATATGATCATGTAAATGCTATATAGTCATTTTGATGTTATGAGCATGTTTAGATAACTTTGAAATATATGAATGAAGCCTTAACTTGTGTTTATATAGTTCGTAAGGAAGCATGAACATGTTAGGCTCTATTAGTAAGATTCACCAATAGAAATACAAGCCTTGCACATGAGCATTAACACGATACGTGGAGATTTAAATTCTGATATTTATGGACACATGTGATAGTACTCTTAAACTCATTCATGTGTCATGCATATATATATACCATGATTGGTTGCCGTGATTAAAGTTTAGCATAAACAAAGCATGTTTTCAAGATAATAACAATGCTAGCTACATATATACAATACGAGTACTCATGAGCATGACTAATACAAGTTATATGAATATCTTATGTGTTTAAAAGCAATCATGTTAGACCATATGAGTTCGTGTCCTTGAATGGCTTTAAGTATTAACTTAAGAACCTATACCATATACGATTGGATTTGGAAAAGTTATACAAGCATGAAAGTATCCTTTAAATATGAATACATGCTACGCGATATTATATGATGTTACTTGAACCCGATTTTGACGGTTAACTTAAGGAGATGCCGTAACTTGCTAAAATGAAATATATTTAGTATTGATTGTGGTCTTATGTGATATTAATAATATGCAAGCATGTTTGCTAATTGTTGAGATCTTATATAATATGAGAATGCGTTTAAACTCTAAAGAAGGAACGTTAAGGATAGAAATTATATTTTATATAACTGTGTAGCTAGGTAAAACTTAGCTTATGTGTTGATCGTATATTCAAAGAGAAAATGTGAAGTTAAATTATATGACTAATGAATATCATATATATACGTAACTGTATTACGATAGGAATTCGAAAGTGTTGATTGCTTTTCGTGGATAAACTACGCTAAAGGCAAGTTCTCTTACTTACACTCTTTTAAAGTGCAAGTATCCTAACCGACGCATTTACTTTATGCAAGGAAATATATGATTGTGAAAGTTTCCTAACTTATACTCTTTTACTATGCAAGTATCCTATCTTGTGTATTGCGAACTAGTTTCCTATTTAATCGGTTGAATCGAATTAGCACACTTGAACTCTTATTTCATTAAAGCTATTATTCATGTTGAACTTAGTATTGTTCTTGAATATTGTGAAAGTGTCTATGCCATTTGATTCGGCTGGACTTATGTTATTAAAAAGCAACCCAAGCTAATTGATTGGCGCGGGATCTTGTATTTGACTGAGAAGAACAACCTTCTTTGAAGGGAATATATAATTGTCGGAGAACCGACGTGCACACTTGAGTATGGTTGATTGTTATGCATAACAAGGGTACTTTAGGCTGATCACCTGTTGTACCTGTTTTTGTTGGATTTTCAGTTTATTACTGTCAATTCTAGTAGAAGTTCATAGTCCGTAGTGACTACTCAGTATTCAATTATTTGAAATCTTGAATTGACTTATTATTGAATCATATTGATATTATCCTGTCCTTAGCGACTAATATTGAGAACTGTTGATATTCTTGTTGTTCTTGAACTATCAAATCTTGTTATACCCTTTCGAGAATTGAGAATCTTATTACTCACCCTTATTGTATATTACTTGCTGGGCAATTTGTGCTCATTCTTGCTTTCCCTAAAATATTTCAGTTAAGGCAGAGCATGGTGAACCTTCGGGCGTTGATAAGGGCAAGGGCAAAGCTACCAACTAGCTTATGTCTGTTATGTTTTAAATATATTAATATTGTATGAAGATGATGTAGTAAGACTGGATTTGATTATGTTTAAGCTTAAGTTAGATTATGTAATAAGTCGTTAACTGATATTATTATGTAATCTATTAAGTACTGTAGGTTGCGAGACTTGGGGGAATAATTATAATAAATCATTGTAAATTATTCTAGAATAGATTTTCCGCTGTGATCGTATGATATTTAATTATTATTATTGTGATGTATTACCATGAGCACGTGATGAACCGAATTCGAGAGACCAAGTGGCGGTCCTGGAATTTGGGGGCGTCACAGGTTGGTATCAGAGCCGTATTTATAAACCTTAGGAACGAGTGTCCTTAGACTATAACTTAGGCGAACTTAGAAGTTAGGAAGGAGATAAAACTCATGTAGAGTTTTCCTTGAGAGACTTAGTCTGTTATGAAATGTAACTTCATTCTATACAATGAACTTATATTTTGTTTAACATTCTAATGGAGATGCTATTTCTTGTCTTGTGTTTGTGAGTGTAGGATGACAGACACAGGGGTACCTAGTAGAGTTGCAGAGGAGGAGCCCAGGGATATACACGTAGTATACGAGGCACCTCTAGAGGCTACACCAGTGCAGGCTGTTGCACCATTCGAGTCTGACGAAGAGGACAAGATTGAGATAGAGTCTGATCCAGAGGAGGAGCCGATGGAGGATGAGCCAGTAAAGGACTCTGATGAGGCTACTATAGAGGAACAGATGTTAGGCGAGTACGAGGAGCGTATTCTAGAGTTAGACTGCAGAGTCCAAGAGCTGGAGGCAGAGGCCCAAGAGAGAGAGTCTGAGTTCCAGAAGCTGAGGGACGAGGACCACCAGAGGAAGCTGGCTATGCAAGAGTTAGAGGTGGAGATTGCCTATCGTAGGGAGGCAGGGATCCAGATGGGGACTCTGTTTCACAGGTCAGTGGCTAGGGATGCAGATTTGGCAGAGAAGCTAGAAGAGGTTGAGCAGAGGGAACTGAGTGAGAAGACTGAGAAAGAGGCACTCCGTACTCAGCTAGAGTTGGAGGTGATGGATAGGTTACACTTCGAGGAGAAGTGGGAAGCGTCCAATGAGAGAGCTGACGACCTTGAGGATGAGGTCAGGTGCAAAAAGAGAAAGATGAACAAGATGGGGTATGTATTCCGTTCAGCTTTTGAAAGGGTGATTGATGGTGTGTACCACTACCCGGCAGAATAGGGACAGACTCTACATACCTTGAGCCGAGAGCTGTTTGCGTATATAGCACAGTTGGAGTACAAGAGCGCAGTGGAGCGCGGGATGATGGGATGAGATTTCCTTAGTCAGTCTAGTGGTAGTACTAGTTGTGTCTTTATGTATTGTATATACTATGTTGTAATCCCGATCTTTTGTGTAAGATGTGGGATGATGATGTAAACCCCGAGTTAGCTTTTGTTAGAGGGGTAGTATGGTAGTAGGTTGGTATATTCCCCGTCTTTTGTGATATTAGGGGATATATGTGATAACATTTATAGCAGTATGCTAGGAAAATCATGTAATGAAATGAAATGGCATATGAATATAAATGGAGTTGATTTTAGAAACGTGTTATAAATTTATTCTTTTAGTATTAAAAGAAATACTTAAGTGATATACTTGAATAATAATAAAATGAAAAATTGTGATGCAGATAATGCCGCCCAGACGTAGATTGACTGCACCCGAAGAATCCGTTAACAATGAGAGAGAACAAGTAGACCCGATCCAGAAACTGGTAGACTTGTTAGGAGAAGCCTTAAGGGGAAGGAACAATGAACCCGTTCGCCCGAACCCTCAAACTGTGCCAGTAACAACCTTTAAAGACTTTAAAAGTGTAGGACCCCCGGAGTTCGAGGGAACTACCGACCCAATCGTCGCACAAACGTGGATCAAAGAGATCGAAAAAGCTTTCACTATAGCTAGCGTAGGCGAAGATCAGAAGACGGTGTTTACCACGTACATGATGAGGGGAGAAGCAAACTACTGGTGGGAGGCTAATCAACAAAGAGCTGGAGAAGGGATAATAGCTTGGGATAAGTTTAAGACACTGTTCTTCGAGAATTACTTTCCGAAAAGTATGAAGAATAGGATGGAGGTGAAATTCCTAGAGTTAAAACAAGGTGAGATGACGGTGGCGCAATACGCGGCTAGGTTTAACGAACTAGCGCGATTTGCGGAGCACCAAGTTGGTGATGAAGAGAGGAAGGCTAGACGCTTTGAACAAGGGTTGAAGCCATGGCTGTTCAATAAGGTATCAGTTCTTCAAATTGATTCCTTTGCAACATTACTGGAGAAGGCAATCATTGCGGAAGGCGGCAGTGAGGCCTTAAGTCTGTATAACAAAGAAAAGAAAGGAAAGAATACTGGAGGAGAGAATCGTACGGGAGGAAGCAGTAGCGGAGGAAGCAACTTGGGAAAGAGAAAGTGGGAGAACAACAACAACAACAAAAACAACAATAATAATCAATCAGGGAATTTTCGTGGAGGTTTCAAGAAGAGGGCTGAAGGATGCCCGAGGTGTGGGAAGAATCACCAGGGCGAGTACTGGAAGGGACGTGGCACTTGCTACAACTGCGGACAGGAAGGGCACATCTCGCCCAACTGTTTGAAACCGAAAAAGATACAAGGATGCTTTGCTTGTGGCTCGACGGAGCACCGAATTAAGGACTGCCCAAAGAAGGGAAGTGGCGGGGGTAGTAATCAGCAAGGAGGCAACAAGCTGATGATCGGTGGACCGACACAATCCAACCGCCCAACCGCCAGAACCTTTAACATGACCGTCCAAGACGCAGTGGCTGCGAAGGATGTGGTGTCAGGTATAATCCCAATCAATGATATAAATGCCTATGTATTATTTGATTCGGGTGCCACCTGTTCTTTTGTATCTGAAGAATTTGCTAGTAGACTTAGTACACCTCGAGAACTATTAGAAAATCCTTTGATCATAGAAGTTGCTAATAAGGAAGTGATCCCTGTAGAATACGTTTATCGAAATTATCGCGCAAATATTAGTAAACATGAACTGAGAGTAGACTTGATTCCTATTAGACTGGGAGAATTTGACGTAATACTGGGAATGGATTGGTTGTATAACCATGCTGCGATAATTGACTGTCAGAACAAATGTGTGAACCTTCAGACTCCGAGTAAGTCTAAGGTAGTGTTTTATGGTAGCTCATCGCTTAAGCAATCGTGTTGCGTTACGATGATGCAGGCCAAGAAATTGTTAAGGAAAGGATGTGTAGGATATTTAGCTTACATCGTTGATACTCGGAAAAAGGGAGTAGAAATTAAGGATATATCCGTAGTTAATGAATTTCAAGACGTGTTTCCGGACGATCTGCCTGGTCTTCCGCCAGACAGAGAAATCGAATTCGTAATAGACTTAGCACCGGGAACGGCACCGATTTCGAAAGCTCCATATCGTATGGCGCCAGTAGAAATGAAGGAATTGATGATACAATTACAAGAATTGTTGGATAAGGGTTACATTCGACCGAGTGTTTCTCCTTGGGGAGCACCAGTACTATTCGTTAAGAAGAAGGACGGATCGATGAGGCTCTGTATCGATTATCGAGAATTGAACAGAGTAACGATCAAGAACCGGTATCCGCTACCGAGGATAGACGACTTATTTGATCAACTGAAGGGAGCAAAGTGTTTCTCAAAGATCGACCTACGAACAGGATATCATCAACTGAAAGTGAGGGACGAGGATATACCAAAGACTGCGTTTCGAACCCGTTATGGACACTACGAGTTTTTGGTAATGTCATTCGGATTGACTAATGCTCCGGCAGCATTTATGGACTTGATGAACCGAGTTTTCAAGCCATACTTGGATAAATTTGTAGTGGTTTTTATCGACGACATTTTGATCTACTCAAAGACAGAGGAAGAACACGCCGAACATCTAAAGATTATTTTGGAGGCACTAAGGAAGGAGAAGATGTATGCAAAATTTTCTAAGTGCGAATTTTGGATGGAGAAGGTTCAATTCTTAGGCCACGTGGTGGATAAGAATGGAATCTCTGTAGACCCTGCGAAGGTTGAAGCAGTAAGTAATTGGGAACAACCGAGAACACCGACGGAGGTGAGAAGCTTTCTAGGGTTAGCTGGGTACTATTGAAGATTCATCCAAGATTTTTCTAAGATAGCAACCCCGTTGACCAATTTGACTAGAAAGACGGTGAAATTTGTATGGACCGACAAATGCGAAGAAAGTTTTCAAGAACTGAAAAGGAGATTGAGCGAAGCACCTGTATTATCATTACCAGATGATGCGGGAAATTTTGTGGTGTATAGTGATGCATCGCACAAGGGTCTTGGCTGTGTGCTCATGCAACATGGCAAGGTTATTGCATATGCGTCACGACAATTGAAGGATTACGAAAAACGATACCCTACTCATGACTTAGAGTTAGCGGCAGTAGTTTTTGCGTTAAAGATATGGAGACATTATCTATACGGAGAAAAATGTGTGATATACACGGACCACAAAAGTCTGAAATATATCTTCACACAGAAGGAGTTAAACATGCGGCAGAGAAGGTGGTTAGAATTAATCAAAGACTATGACTGCGATATTCTTTATCACCCGGGAAAGGAAAATGTGGTTGCCGACGCTCTGAGCAGGAAAGGAAGGGAGAAGTTGTTTAATTTGACGACTCAGGAAGAGTTGATAAGAGAGATGGAGAAATTAGAGATAGAAGTAAAAGGACCAGAAAAGTCTGGTGAGAAGTTAATTGTAATGGAAGCTTGTCCGACGTTGTTGAATAGAGTAAAGGAAGCTCAGGAAAAGGATGAAGAGTGTGAGAAAATCCGAAAGAGGATCACAGAAAGTGAGGAAGAAAAATTTCGAATGGATAAAGATGGTATTTTGAGATTTGAAGGGAGAGTGTGGGTACCAGCGGTAACCGAGTTGAGGGAAGAGATTTTGCACGAGGCACACAATACGACATATTCCGTTCATCCGGGAGGCACAAAGATGTACCGAGATCTAAGGCAACATTTTTGGTGGCCTAATTTGAAACGGGAAGTCGCAGAGTGCGTCAGTAGATGCTTGACTTGCCAACGCGTTAAAGTAGAGCATCAGCGGCCGAGTGGTTTACTACAACCGTTAGAAATACCAGAGTGGAAATGGGAGCATATTACCATGGACTTCGTGGTAGGACTTCCAGTTACACAGAAAGGTTATGATGCTATTTGGGTTATCGTGGATCGACTAACGAAGACCGCACACTTTCTACCAATCAAGATCCGCTACAGTTTGAACCAATTAGCAAGCCTATATGTAAAAGAAATTATTTCACGACATGGAGTGCCGGTGTCAATTGTCTCTGATCGAGATCCGCGCTTCACGTCCAATTTTTGGAAGAGTTTGCAGGAAAGAATGGGAACGCAGTTGAGGTTGAGTACAGCTTATCATCCTCAAACAGACGGACAAAGTGAGCGAACAATACAAACGCTAGAAGACATGCTTAGGACTTGCGTGATGGATTTTAAGGGAAATTGGGACGACCACCTACCCTTAGTAGAATTCGCATATAATAATAGCTACCATGCGAGTATTGGCATGCCACCGTACGAAGCTCTTTACGGGAGAAAGTGCAGAACGCCGTTATGTTGGGACGAAGTCGGAGAACGACGAATACTCGGACCAGAGTTAATTCAACAAACCGCAGACGTGGTGACAGTGATAAGAGCCAGACTTGTAGCAGCTCAAGATCGCCAGAAGAAATACGCAGATTTGCATCGGCAGGACCGAGACTTCAAAGTCGGCAGTTTCGTATTCTTGAAGGTATCTCCATGGAAGGGAAAAATCCGTTTCGGCAAGAAAGGAAAATTGAGTCCAAGATTCATAGGACCGTTCGAGATACTGAAGCGAGTGGGCGAAGTGGCATACAAAGTTGCGTTACCACCCGAGTTGGAGCATATCCACAACGTGTTCCACATTTCCGTGTTGCGACCGTACAAGGCCGACTACAAGCATGTGATTTCTTACGAGCCCATTCAAGTGGAGAAGAACTTGGCGTATGAAGAAATTCCTGTCCAAATATTAGATAGGAAAGAACAAACTTTGAGAAATAAAGTTATTTCATCTGTAAAAGTACTTTGGCGTAACCACGATGTCGAGGAGGCAACGTGGGAGTTAGAAGATAGGATGATGAGGGACTATCCCCATCTATTTGTGTAACCTTGTAGCAATTCCGGGACGGAATTTTTATAAGGGGGGGGGGAGGATGTAATACCCGAGAATTTCCATATATTATTAAATAAATATATTAATGGAAATGAGAATTTATTTGAATATAAATGATTTTGTGTTATGAGATGAATTAATTCAATTATATATAATTGAATAATTATAATAATTGAGAAATTGGTGGAGTTTGTGATAAACTCGTTGATTGCCTTGTGTGGCACAGTGACATAATATAAGAATGATTATATTAATTTAAGCGAACAATTAATCTATATTAATTGTTAATCGAAGAATATTAATTAACTGTTATAAAATACTAATGAGGATTGATTAATAATATGTGATTATTATTGCAAGAAACATAATAATAATGAGCAACGTGTTTATAAATATAATAAGATTTATATCAAAGTGATAGTTAATCATATAAAGGTTAATTAAATTGTTATGGAGGTTAACAATTATATTGATTGATGTAGGATATGTGTATATTATTAATTAATATTCAATTTATAAGATGAGAAATTATATGTGCAAGCATGCGAATTAAATGTATAGTAACTATATGTTATGATATGTGTAGGTGACAAATGATGTGTGGATATACATTAAAATAATGTATCATGGATCTATTATAAATAATTGTTGAGTAATACAATTTAATAATATATGATATAATGTAATGTGGTAGTATCCGATTGTATTATATCGGTAAGATAAAATATACATAGATTATATGTATTCAAATTGCATTTATTACATTATGGGGAGAACATTGTAATTATAACCTAAGAGTACATATAATATATAACATAAGTGTAGCATATAGTCCATTTGTGAGAATGCTGAGATTTGCTTGGCTTGTCCTAATATAATAGTCACTCTCCTTTCCCTCATTCACGTGCACAGCCATTATGGCCTAAGCCTATTGCTTCTCCTTAAACTCAGTAAATTTCCATAGCCTTGTAGCAATGATGAGCAAGGGAGTGGTGTTAATGATGGATTCTAACAACTAAATACCTACCATTCTATAACCTTCATGCAATTTGACAATCCGTTAGTTTGATTTGGGAGTTAGAAGCTTGGACTGTGTATTCATTCTTCTATATAAAGGAACTCCCTGCACCTTCATTTCATTGCTGAAATATTTCTAAGAGAAGAGAGTATACTGTGATTGTCTATTTAGTTCAGAAGGAATTTCTATAGTAGCATCAGCAAGCTTACTCCATAACAGAGGTATAAATCCCCTTCGTGTCTTCATTTTCATTTTCTGTCAAAAGAACTCCATTGTTGTTCTCTGAGTTTTGTTGAAATTCTTGATTATGCCAAATTGGTTCATGATTGGTTTGTAGAACCCTTATATTGTTGTTATATGAACATACACACATGATGGAACCACTGAATAGTCTTTCATTTCCATTGTTCCTCTTCAATTTCTGTAAATACATGAAATTCGTAAATTAGTTAGAGTTCATGAAATTGGGAATTGATAATTGCTATTGACTGTTATATAAGCATATATGTATGTGTTAGTAAGTTAAACAAGGATAGTGTCTGGGTAAATCGATGAAATGGGAGGTTTTGGGTCGGTTTTCGCTGCAGTCTGAACCCAGAAAACTGCCTCGACGCCGCAGCGCCGCAGCCCGCGCCGCAGCGCCGCACGCGCCGCAGCCCGCGCCGCAGCGCCGCACGCAGCGCCAGTATTAAGCTACTGTTGCCGCGCCGCAGCGCCAGCCTCTGTGTTCAGTTTTCTGCATTCTGCAACAAAACTGTTATGTACCAATAGTTTGATTTTTGTTTAAACAAGCATGGGAGCATGATTAATACATATATATAAACCTAATGAGGCAATGTAAGCATGTTTTAGTATATTAGCATGCATGGTTAACCAAACAACACATAGTTTGGAATTTAAAGTTTCATAAACGACGTTAACATATATAAAGCATGTTTACATACTGACCTTGCAAGCACGTTAGTACCACCTAGAGACACATGAAGTGCATGTTAGCTTATCTATATTGGTTCCGTAATAAAATATGAACATGTGAACCTAACTAGTGCTCATTCCTAACAAAAATGTAAGTTTGAAGGTGGATATGATCATGTAAATGCTATATAGTCATTTTGATGTTATGAGCATGTTTAGATAACTTTGAAATATATGAATGAAGCCTTAACTTGTGTTTATATAGTTCGTAAGGAAGCATGAACATGTTAGGCTCTATTAGTAAGATTCACCAATAGAAATACAAGCCTTGCACATGAGCATTAACACGATACGTGGAGATTTAAATTCTGATATTTATGGACACATGTGATAGTACTCTTAGACTCATTCATGTGTCATGCATATATATATACCATGATTGGTTGCCATGATTAAAGTTTAGCATAAACAAAGCATGTTTTCAAGATAATAACAATGCTAGCTACATATATACAATACGAGTACTCATGAGCATGACTAATACAAGTTATATGAATATCTTATGTGTTTAAAAGCAATCATGTTAGACCATATGAGTTCGTGTCCTTGAATGGCTTTAAGTATTAACTTAAGAACCTATACCATGTACGATTGGATTTGAAAAAGTTATACAAGCATGAAAGTATCCTTTAAATATGAATACATGCTACGCGATATTATATGATGTTACTTGAACCCGATTTTGACGGTTAACTTAAGGAGATGCCGTAACTTGCTAAAATGAAATATATTTAGTATTGATTGTGGTCTTATGTGATATTAATAATATGCAAGCATGTTTGCTAATTGTTGAGATCTTATATAATATGAGAATGCGTTTAAACTCTAAAGAAGGAACGTTAAGGATAGAAATTATATTTTATATAACTGTGTAGCTAGGTAAAACTTAGCTTATGTGTTGATCGTATATTCAAAGAGAAAATGTGAAGTTAAATTATATGACTAATGAATATCATATATATACGTAACTGTATTACGATAGGAATTCGAAAGTGTTGATTGCTTTTCGTGGATAAACTACGCTAAAGGCAAGTTCTCTTACTTACACTCTTTTAAAGTGCAAGTATCCTAACCGACGCATTTACTTTATGCAAGGAAATCTATGATTGTGAAAGTTTCCTAACTTATACTCTTTTACTATGCAAGTATCCTATCTTGTGTATTGCGAACTAGTTTCCTATTTAATCGGTTGAATCGAATTAGCACACTTGAACTCTTATTTCATTAAAGCTATTATTCATGTTGAACTTAGTATTGTTCTTGAATATTGTGAAAGTGTCTATGCCATTTGATTCGGCTGGACTTATGTTATTAAAAAGCAACCCAAACTAATTGATTGGTGCGGGATCTTGTATTTGACTGAGAAGAACAACCTTCTTTGAAGGGAATATATAATTGTCGGAGAACCGACGTGCACACTTGAGTATGGTTGATTGTTATGCATAACAAGGGTACTTTAGGCTGATCACCTGTTGTACCTATTTTTGTTGGATTTTCAGTTTATTACTGTCAATTCTAGTAGAAGTTCATAGTCCGTAGTGACTACTTAGTATTCAATTATTTGAAATCTTGAATTGACTTATTATTGAATCATATTGATATTATCCTGTCCTTAGCGACTGATATTGAGAACTGTTGATATTCTTGTTGTTCTTGAACTATCAAATCTTGTTATACCCTTTCGAGAATTGAGAATCTTATTACTCACCCTTATTGTATATTACTTGCTGGGCAATTTGTGCTCATTCTTGCTTTCCCTAAAATATTTCAGTTAAGGCAGAGCATGGTGAACCTTCGGGCGTTGATAAGGGCAAGGGCAAAGCTACCAACTAGATTATGTCTGTTAAATATATTAATAGTGTATGAAGCTGATGTAGTAAGACTGGATTTGATTATGTTTAAGCTTAAGTTAGATTATGTAATAAGTCGTTAACTGATATTATTATGTAATCTATTAAGTACTGTAGGTTGCGAGACTTGGGGGAATAATTATAATAAATCATTGTAAATTATTCTAGAATAGATTTTCCGCTGTGATCGTATGATATTTAATTATTATTATTGTGATGTATTACCATGAGCACGTGATGAACCGAATTCGAGAGACCAAGTGGCGGTCCTGGAATTTGGGGGCGTCACAGTTGGATTGTTGAGTTGTTGACTCTACGAGTTCTACAAAGCTAAACAGAATATGTCTTAGTGGCAATGAGACTATGAAAGTAGAAGTGAAGTAAGCTAAGAGAAAAGCTTTGACTAATAAAGGATTCACTCAACAACAATGAGAATGCCAATCAGAATGGCATCTAAGCTGAGAGCGAGAAGGCCAAGAAGACAGTAAGAAGAGTGGCAGACCAAAAAGAAGATCCAAAGAGTCGCTCGATGAATCACCATGAACAACCAAGAGCTGAAAAAGAACAGATACAGAACCAAATCTGTACACAAGTCAAACAAGGTTCAGGGGATGCTAAGTACCAAATGGAGTCTACCAAAAGTACAAAGACTTAGCAGACCCCAAGTGGTGAAAGGGTGCAAAGCTAAGATCCGATGAAGACAAGTATTAACCAAAAGATCAGCTGCACCAAAGAAGAAGTGATGGACTGCTAAGTACTCAAAGAGTTCAAGCTTCATGAACATCTACAGTTTATCAAAAGTGATCTAGTCTCGATGCAAAATCCAAAGAGTATCACACCAAGATGCTAAGTACCAAAGGATGAACAAACTTCAAGTCATCTTAGCAGCTCAGCACCAAGAACAACATCAACAAGTAGCTAGGGCCTGAGGGGTTCTTGTTCGAGGGACTAAATTAAAGTCAAGTCTACTGGACTTGTTGTACCAGAGGGTACAAGAGATTCTAAGTCTGCTGGACTTGAAGAGTTCTTAGTGAATTGAAGTTCTAAGTTTGCTGGACTTGAAGAGTTCTTAATGAACTGAAGCTCCAAGGCTGCTGGCCTTGAAGGAATCATAGTGATTTAAAGATGTAAAGACTTCCTTAGTGGAATCCCTGCTTGTTGAAGCAGAAGAGTGGATTAGAAGCTTGAGTCTCTGAACCACTTAAAATCTCTTGTGTCTTTTACATTCAGTCATTTACCTTATATACCTTTAACTGCTATAACTGCTATAACCGTAATAACCACTTACATCTAAACTAACTCTAGAACAATGGTTAACAAAATATCTATGAAGGGGATCTTTAACTTATTTCGATGTGCTTGAAATGATTCTTATATTTGTCATATGCTAATTACTTAGCAATACAAAATAAAATGGAAAAGATGTTTGAAAATAAAAGGATCTATTCAACCCCCCTTCTAGATCTATTGTGTGCCCTTTGGGAACTAACAATTGGTATCAGAGCAGGTTCTCATGCTATACCCTAAAGCTAACTCTTTGAGTCTGATCCTAGGCACAAACTATATTCTAAACTTGGTTTAGTAGTAAGTCACTTATGAATGCAGATGAGCTCACACGTTGGAAATTATGCGTATAAGTAAATGTGTATATTTACTTGAAGCTACTCAGATTGGTCTATGTTCTTAAGTGCTGTAGTAACAAGACCAATCCGTGTCCAAAGTCAATCAGCAGTCTGCAGACCAGTGATGGGAAGTTAAAAGGCATCAAAAGCAAAGAATCTGTCATCCACTGTTCTAAAAGATGAAAGGCCTATACATGCAATGAAATGCTTATTCAGATAAGAAAGAAGAATTCTTTCAATGTGTATTTGGCTAACCAGTTGGATCTGAACCTTGAGGTTCAAGGTTATCAAAGAACTCAAGCTTCCAAGACTTTCCTATGTTGTCAACTCCAAGACGATGCCTGATTGATCTAAGGTCAAATGGAGCAACAAGCTGTCAGCAACGAAAGTAAAGATTTGCACATCAATGCCTAAACATCATTATAGCAAGACAAATGACTGTCAAGAAACTGAAAGTGTAAAGGTACGGTTTCTCATTAATATTTATATGTACATCATGTTGCATCACCTTATGTACTACAATAGTATTCTATCAAGAGACCATACTCTTCCTAAAAAGGGGAAGAGAGAAAGTACATTAAGGTTGGAAACTTAATTGTCAACAAACTTTCTCTCCACCCACGTTTTAAGTTGAAGATAACATCTTGAAGGAAGTCTGGAGTATGTCATAAGTTAATCTAAATCCAATAAAGCTTAAGTGGATTAACCCTTGCTAAAGGGTTGGTATGTATGTATATATATACAAACCTATGTTCTGTATTTTTGATAAAATATAGAGTATGATCAACACTAGAGGAGTATCTTGAAGGTTCTTAGAAACTGATCATCTCCATGAATCAACCAGATACAAATAAGCAATAGAGTTGATTCTTACTCTGTGAACATTCAAAATCTGTGAACATAACCAAGCAAAGGGTGAAACAATCAAAGAAAAAGAGTGTCATATCAAAAGGCTTAGTCATTCACACACTCACCAGCATGCATTATAAATGTGATATCTAAATCTGATACATGCATTAATATAATTGTTGATGCTAATGTGATATAAATTCAAGAACATGAAGAATTAGAATTTTGAGAAAACTAACCTAGCAGGACCCAATCAAGAATGGGTACCAAAATAGAAATTTACTTAGCCTGTAGGTACTTGGTCTATCTGACCACACTAAGGAATACTGAAGCAAATGGCTTCAGTCACAAAGATTCAACCAGCTGGAAGCTCAAGACATTTCAGTAATGCTTTTGATCAAACTATTCAATGCTACAGCCTGTTCTTGAAGACTTGCTGAGTCCCCATAAATAAAGTTCACATGGTTAATGATCTTCATATGAAAACTGGCTATTCATGTCAAGATGAGAGAGATCTTCCATGCTTATCCATGCAAAGAATATCATCCCAAAGGAAACATTCAGGAAGTTCATATCAAAGGATCATGAAGAATGCATCATAGAAGCATAGCTCCTCGAGTGTAGAAGATACTGAAGCCTGAATGAGAAATACTACGTTCAAAATTTTGTCAATAATCATGGAGTGATCAGTCCTGAGGATACCTTTCTATGATTCAATGAGGTTTATTCATCCATTATAATTTCAGCCTGAAGGAGATATGCAAGGCTACCTCACCTATGCATGTGAAAAAGAATAGTTCATCCTTCTCTGAGAAGATAGTGTCAATTATTGGGGAGTAGTGATCTGCTAAGACCAGCAGCACTAATTGAGTCAAAGGAGCACAATGGAGCAAATCATTCAAATCTTTCAATCATTGGTGATAGATATTTAAGTGGCAAAGGAAGAACAGCTGAAGATATGGAGATGGTAAAGCTCTGGAAGTAAAATAAAGAAGTGGAACTCTTGCCAAAAGATCTGAGATAAGCTCAGAGTATAGGTCAACCATGGTGCATGTCTGTTGACCACTCCACGAATATCAAGACCACTTCTGTCAAGATCATAAAGATAGAAGCTAACCCATAATAGAAGCATCACAGTTATAGATTCCCAAAACTCTGTGACTGATGAACCAAATAAAGATCCATAATCAGAAGTAACGTCCCAAAACGTGCTACTGATAACCATATCAACCAACCACTCAAATCGTGGAGTCCCTATGATAAGACACCTGATCGTAGTGTAAGAGCTTGATGACACTATGATTGCAACCTACACAAATACCAACATTAAAGAATATCCAGAGTTGGTAAGTGAACTCCTCAGCAGGAGAAGCCTAATGTGATGTCTTTGTAGCCACCATATCTATAAAGCTCTTCATCTGATAAGCGCCTCAGGGACAAACCTAACCCTTAGCTTTGGTCTAAGAGGTTGGCCCTTCCTGAGCAACCTTAACCCAAAAGAAGTGCAGATATTGATTGCATCACAAGAATCTCTACTGAAGCTAGCAGTATCTCCTCAGAAGAATGAAAGCTGCAAATGAGTATTGCCACTCTCTTGAAGTCAAATGAAGAAGTTGTCTATTGAAGCATGGCTGTGACGCCCCCAAATTCTCTACATTCCCTGTAGCAGATTTGGTGCTCACGTAAATATTCTATAAGATAATAATTCCTATCAATCCAAGATTCACAATATTCCACAACGAACAGTAGTTCTCATCAGAACATTTACTGTGTTGGGATACCCTCACTTGGATGAATAGGTTTATAATTTCACGGATATTTCTTTTATATCAATAATTCCTATCTATCTGACATTCGTAGTATTAATGTTAGGGTCGTTCTTGGAATATGAGGGGTGCGACCGACCTCAGTGCATCAGAGAACCATAATATCTTTCAATACTCCCAATTCAGATGTATAGTTCATATAGATACTGTACTTCTTCCTATTTTCTAGAAAGGTAAAAACTAAACAATTGATAAAGATAATAATATATTACATATTCTTAAATTGGCTTACAATAAATCCCAACTTGTTAATACATCAGAGTCTCCAAGGATATAACCAAAATTTAAATTAACAGAGTTGTTCCATCCACATGATTGAACTCTGGAACTTTTGATATGTCTGCTAAAGCTGTAAAGGAAAAGAATATTTACAAGGATGAGATACAAAAAGCTTAGCAAGTTTAAAACAAGTGATATATTATACTCACACTGAATCTGATCAATTGAATGAACATATAGTTCAGGGTTTTTTCACATATATATACTGAGGTTTGATCTGCCAAACCCCACATATTGCGAGTTTCTGTCAGTCATATAGACTTAGCAACCCGGGTTGATTTGGCCAACCACACCAGCTAGGAGTATGCATATCATCCTATACAACCACCCGGTCAGTGTCAAACTGCCGGTCATTAATAACCACCCGGTCAATGTAAAACTGCCGGTTATTGATAATCACCCGGTCAAAGTAAAACTGCCAGTCATTGAAAGTATCAGTATATATATATTTGTACCAAACAATATTGGTTTCACCACAATCTATGCTTTTATATCAAATCAAAATAATTTACGCAAGTAACAGTTCATATGTCTTGGTTATGCTTGAATAATAAGTCATAAGCTTTTTCAAATTACAGATATCACAAATAATGCTTATAACAATTTCGTATATCAATTTACAGAACTTACATTTAATATTGAAATTAAATGAAGTTAGAATGCCTTTTATCACGATCGGCTACTTAAGTTATTTGAAAGTATACTTGCAACCTATATATGTTATAACAGTAATTAGAAATGATAACAATTAATTTCTAATTAAACTATTAGTGTCTAGGTTGATTTTGGAGTCCGTTCAATATTTTATAGGTTTATTGAATATCTATCGAATTAGTTTTTTGATAAACTTTATTTAAAAGTTTTGATATCCTATTTAGATATTTTAGTTATTATTTATAAAAAATTTTAAATGATCAGAATAATTTGTAAATGATTTAATATCATTTAAAATGATTTTTAAGTTATTAAAATTATTTTTAAATATTTAATAACAATTTAAAATGATTTTTAAATCATCAATATTATTTTTAAATAATTTATTTTATTTAATAATGATTTTTAAAACATTAAAACTATTTTTACATAATTTATTTAATATAATTATTAAATAAATTTATTATCATTAATATTAATTTATTAATGAAATTACATCCCAAAATATTAAAAGTTCTTCAATATAACTTAAAATATTTTCTAATACTTTAATATCATTTTAAATAATTTTTAAAATATTAAAATTATTTTTAAGTAATTTATTTAATAAAATTATTAAATAAATTTAATATCATTAATATTTAAATAAATTGAGCATTATAAATTCTTGTAAAAATGAATATTCGTGTACTATATTTAAAATAAATCGAGCATTATAACTGCTTTATAAAATGATTATTCTACTATTCTATTTGAGATAATTTCAGTATTATAACATGAGTATTCTTACTAGAAAATTAAAGAAAATCGGACATAGTAACTGCTTATAAAAGTATATTTTCTACTTTATAAGAGAAATAGATCGGACATTATAACTGCTTATAAAAGTATATTTTTTACTTTATAAGAGAAATAAATCGGACATTATAGTTGCTTGTAAAAGTATAATTTTTACTAAATATATAAAGAATAATGAACATAATAACCACAAGAGTAAATACCTCTTGGAGTTGCAAGCTTTAACTAATCCTTTGAAATCTTGAAACTCATCAAAAAAAATTCTCTCTCTCTACCAAAATTCTTCGCTCTCTCTCTCTAACCATATTTTTGGTTTAGAAAAAAATAAAGAGAAATAGCTCCTATTTATAAGAAAACATAGTTTTAATAATTGCACGTTAGGGGCTCGGCTTTTTACAGTTTCCCCCGGCTTATTAAGGTTTGGTACCCTGGTTAATTATACTTTAGTACCTCATTAATTGTACTTTAGTCCCTCGGTGACATCATGATGACATCACCTTTTGTGTTTCTTTAATGCTGATGTCATGCTTGCATCATGCTTGTATCATCTGTGTTTCTTTAAGGATGATGTCATGCTTGCAACATGCTTGCATCATCTCTTCTCTGATTGGTTGATTTAAGTTCACATGGATTGAAGGGTATTTTGGTCATTTCACATATAATTTTAAAGGTAATTTGGTCATTTCGCCTCCAAAAGGGTATTCTAATAATTTTCCACATAATTTTAAGGGTGGTTCGGTCATTTCGCCTCCAAAAGGGTATTCTAATAATTTTCCATATAATTTTAAGGGTAGTTCAGTCATTTTCTATGTTTCTCTTAAAATTTAACCCTTAGGGTTTGATAAATAACATTAGAGTTTGCTAATTATCATTAAGGTTTACAAATTAGGGTTTAGGATTCCTGAATAAGAAATTAGGATTTTTTAATTGGAAATTAGGGTTTCTAATCTACCGTTAGGGTTTACTAAGGTTATACCTTATCTGATCAGCATTTGATCATTAATCCCTTACTATACACACACAATCATAGATACAATTATAATGATTGTATTAACTATTAAGTCCCTATTCCTAATTAGGGTTAGGATTTTTATCAACTGAACTAGGGTTTCAAATCAATAGTTAGGGTTTCATATCTGAATATTAAAGTTCTTAATATAACATTAGGGTTTTCCTATATTACTCTTTATCTGATTCATACTTAACCCTTAAACACATACTGTACACACATATAATCACAAAATCATATAAGTCATTCACAAAATTTTAAATTCATACTAAATTTCTAGTCTAGGACTTATTATTTAACCTTTATTTAATCATTTAAGACTTTATTAATCTTATAAATTCTCGGATTGTCACATTCATCCCTTCTTCTAAGAATTTCGTCCTCAAAATTACAAATACATTCTACGAAAATAGGTGTGGAAATCCTCCTCGTATTTAACCTCCAGCTCCCACATAGCCTCCTCAATATCATGATTATTTTTTCCTATTAATGTTGATTCCGTGCTATATAATACTTTCTTTGTTTTTTAGTGTCCTATCTTTATTTACTCTGAATTCAATATTCATTTTATAAATTATCTTGTTTTATACTTTGATCATTATTTAACCACCTCCTGTATTTCTTTGACTTTGTTTAATAAGGTTGGACTATCATCCCTAGATAGAGTTAGTTGAAACTCTTATCTAAATCTCAAATTTATTAAAATCTTTTATCAGTACCTCGTTGTTTTATTATTACTTCTAACTTTTCTTGATTCTTTTAACTTTTAAAACGTCTATAATGATATTGCTTATTAATGGAATAGTATAAGATTTTTCAGTCAAAATCTTTTCTATCCCTCCACCTCGACAAAAGACTCTTCTAGCCTTTCTAAGAAATTCCTCTGTTTAGATAACTGTTATACCCTAGACTTGTTTTTAGTGAACACTCCCAGTTGTATACTACTTTTGTATTTTAAATTTTTTATTTATTTCTAATTGCAGTCAATCATTAACTTATGATTAACCAATTTATCCCTAAATTTCATTAAACTCTCTTATCTGAAACTTTATATCATTTAATTATTACAAAATTTTATATGGTCTTTAACAACAACTACTTATGAAATTTTTTTATATTGATGTTTTCACATAACATCTTTCTATATTTTTAGTAAAACCACTAGATGTGAATGAATAATTCGTACTTGAGTCAAACATTTCATGAATATTTAAAATATCGATTTGGGATAATACCTGTTACTATGTCCTGTGCAGCAACAACATCCCTTACCGTCATGTTAAATATTCTAGCATTTGGATGACTCTGGCCCACAACTCCTGCTACTGCTGGCTTGGGGTTATTATTGAAATTTTGGTTTCCCCCTATATTCGGATTTCTGGATTTTAGACAAAACTTAGCAATTTGCCCCTCCACTCCGCAGTTGAAACATTTATTATGTTTGGTCTGATTATTATTATCGTTCTTCTTTTGTGGACACACATTTGAGTAGTGCCCCTCTTCTCCACAAGTAAAACACTTAATCCCACTCAATTTGCATACTCCGCTGTGATTTCTCCCACAAATATGACAATGCTCATTTATTTGATTGGTGCCGTTATCTCTTCAACCAGTTCTCCAAACATGTCATGCTCTTCTGTTTCTTCTTTTTTCTGCTGTTACCCCTTCTAGCCTTATATAAGCCCAATTGGAATTTGAATCTCCCTCTTCACTTAGCTCCAACTCCGGTACTCTTCATGAGCACTCTCTAAGTCTACCTTAGGTTTGTCTTTTACAGCTTCAAAAACTATTCTATAAGCTACTTCCATTGGCACTTCTCGTATCCTACCCTTTGGATCATTCCTATCAGCCCAATTGATTCTGGTTTAGATCCCAGCTCAAACGGAACGACCAGTTCCTCAATCACTTATGTGAATATTCTTAAATTCTTAATTTTCGATTAACTATATTAACTTGACTAGCACATAATATACATTGTATACACAAAGCAACAATAGTTTTCTTTAAGTTAGTTTTTATCTTATTTTACGATGAATTTCCTCAATTTATATCCTATAAACTCTTTTTGAGTTTATGTTTTCACTAACTTTTCTACTATTCTTACTCCTCTAAGGTTATAGCCTAAAGGTAACCCTACCTAAGGTTTATAACCTACTACTTTGATACCAAATTGTGACGCCCCCAAATTCTCTACATTTCCTGTAGTAGATTTGGTGCTCACGTAAATATTCTATAAGATAATAATTCCTATCAATCCAAGATTCACAGTATTCCACAACGAACAGTAGTTCTCGTCAGAACATTTACTGTGTTGGGATACCCTCACTTGGATGAATAGGTTTATAATCTCACGGATATTTCTTTTATATCAATAATGATAGTAGTGTGCATAAAAGTCAATCATGTATGATGATAAAGCACATACTTTGTAAACAATCTTATTTATTTATTAATAAAATATTCATTTAAGGCATTTAATTATCTACATGGTGCTGTTTTTAATAATATGTAAATAACCCATAGTTTTAAGAAATGATTTTAGAATCATGATGAGATCATGCTAATGAGATCTAAATTCTTAAAAAGCTTAAAAACTAAATAGTTCCCAATTGTGGGATTACTAAAATGGGAATTAGTAAATCCGGATAGATTGATACATATATTGCTTGCTCATTGGATGAGGATGACTGATCTTAAGGTCATTTGTGTGGAGACACTAAAGCAAGTATGTAGGTGCTTATTGGAGAATAAGTTCACTGAACGTGACTCGCTATGGAATACCTAATGGAGTTTTACTCGCCTGTCAATAGGAATTCCTAATGTGATAGTAGTACAAGTGATCCTTGGACTTGAGATCATCATAGTATCTTGTATGTAACAAATTATACTTTGACTTATTCCTTAAGGCCTTTTAAGGCATATATAGGGCATGCTTGGGTATAATGAGTTGCATATGGAGATAATGTATGATCAATAAAGAATCTACCACCTCTAGTAAAAGAGGAGATATGTCCTATGTGATTCGTTAAATGACAACCCAGGAATCCTTGGCCAAGGTAGAATGAAATTAGAAAGAAGTTTCTAATTTGCATTATTTGGAGTTGTGCGTTTTCTAATCGAAATACATATGATTAAATAAATTAAGACTTGATAGTAAATCCATGTCTTATATTTAATTGGGACATTGTATGGTGGAAGGATTGAATTGTATGGTAACTTTTAACTCACAGTTTCTTTTATGATTAATGTTGAAATCTATATTATCTGGAAAGTCGTTGATCGCTAGGGAGGCTTATCCCTATTGTAGAATAAATGTTATTTATTTAAATAGATTATTAGTTTAATTTATTTATTTAAATAAGATTAGAATTGTTCTAATTGATTTATTCACAACCGGTTTAATATGGAGAACCTAAAGGGTCACACCATAAAAAGAAGAAGAATTATTTAAGAAGAAAATGGCATGATAGTAATAATGCATTAAGTGTAATTAATTTAATCTATGGTGATAAAATAAATTAAATAGCTTAATGTTTATTATTTAATATTTTAGAAATATTAAATATAAATTAATAAGAGGAGTCTTATTAATATTATTATTATTATTATTATTATTATTATTATTATTATTATTATTTTAATTTAAAGGAGTTTAAGAATTAATATAATATCAGTACTCTCTCAATGCTAATAAGATTAGGATATAAATTAATTAAAAGTGTTTAATTAATTAATTAAATAAAAACCTATTCTAATTGGATTAGGAGGGTTAACCTAATATCTATATAAGAGGGTCTTATATCAGAAATAAGGTACGTGAATTTTTCCAAAGGTTGGGAGTACACATATTCTATAGAGATAGAAACAAGGGTTAAGCCAATAACCCATCTTCCTAAGTTCTTCATCTTCCTTGGTGGATCACCGTTAGAGGCCAAATATTTGGGTGGCTGACATTGATCAAGGGAAGGAGCCACTACAGAGGAATCAAAGGAATCAATGGAGTAGAACTTGTACCTTAGGAAGCTTGGATCTTCAAATGTATAATTCCATCATCTCCTTCTATGAATTGACTGATAATTGATGCACAAGAAAGATCATGGTTAAGGGTTTGTAAGAAAATTTTAAAATCTTATTTTTCATCCCTTCCGCTGCGTTTATGTAATTTTATTGCATGTTTATGTTTCTAGCAAACCCAACAGTGGTATCAGAGCCAATCTTGTGCTAATTATCAGTTTATGTTATTCCATACATGTATGATATGCGATTGGATCGAGTTCTTGGGCAACAAAATTTTTTCAAATTCTGGGAAGCTGCTCAGCTGCGCCTGTGCAAGGCCTTCTTGCTGCGCAGCTGCGCCGGTGTCTGTTCCTAGTTTTCATGCTGCGCAGCTGCGCCGATTCCCTTTACATTCCTGGCGCAGCTGCGCCACTGGACAGGAACTGGAAAATTTTTCTTTTGTTTTCATTAATTAAATAAATGGTTTATTTAACTAATAAAGGTTTAAAATAAAGATGTTTATTTTATATGAAATATGAATTCAGAATTGCTAAAATTAAAGAGTTTAATTTGAAATTATTTTTGAATGAAATAAAGGAGTTCATTTTTCCAAAAACAAAGTTTAGCAAACTTTTGCCCATTAACTGATATTAATACATATATGAAATGAATTTACTTTCATGAGATGAATAAGTTTTATTGATACGTATGATGATATGTATGTTAATAAAAGGGATTGATTATGGACTATGACCAATGTGATTGGATTTTATTTTGGATGAATGCTTAAATGTATGGGTTTTATAAAATGGGGTCTGCGTACCTCGTCTTTTCTCTTTTTTTTCTTATTGTAAATTCTATCTCTCTCCTATGTACTTTCCCTTGACTGTTGATCAAGGTTTCTATTTAAATGAAATAGTTTATGTAGTAGGATTAGTTAGAATTTTTGAAGAACTGGAGATTAAGGAGCAAGGAGCGCTTGAAGACCCATTTGTATGGAGCCCGGGTTTAAATGTAATCGTTACGTTTAAATTTAAATTCTTGCACTCCTAGGTTTGACCTTTTTGGTTCACTTGGTGCCTCTAGTGAACCAAACTAGAATAAAAGTCCATAATCAATCCGGGTAGAATATAGTATTCTATATTGCATGCTAAATATTATATATATTATATTTTATGCAAACATGCTTTACATGTTTAATAAAATGACGCGTATTTTATATATATATGTGCATGCGTGCTAAACAAGATGAGACAAATAATAACAAACCCCTCAAAGAAATAATATTAAGTCCGAAGCGTTCAATTTATATTTGGAATATCGAACGTCGCCTTCTAGCATGATTAATTAATAAAGTATTAAATATTTAATATGAGTTTGTTGTGCTATCCACAAGGCGAGTATTGAGTATTTAATATGTTAATTAATCACATTTGATGCTTATCAAGAAAATTAAACGATCTAGTCTTGTTGTGCTATCCACAAGGACGAATATTTTTCTTTTTTAAATTTATGGAAGTGCTAGGCTGGACTTAACTTAAATCATTTTAGTTCGAATGTGCACACACATGACCATTATGATTTAAGAGGCAAAATAAAAGGAGTTACATGGTGATATAATTGACAAGAGTTGTCTACCTATTTATTTATATATCGCTTGTTGTGCTATCCACAAGGTTATATACATTTGAAATGGGATCCTTAATCTCATTAGTAAATCTTTAATTAGATGTTGCCGAACTATATAAGTGAGGGTAATATAGTTTGATGAAAATAGTGGGAGATACCAATTTAAAATAAAGACCTAAATTTATTTTGGTATGCAAAGTTAATAAAATGAATGTTTGCTAAAAATGTTGTCTTTTCACATGCAAAATTTTAAAAATGTCAAAATCACTAATCCCACTACGAAGCATACTTGATGCAAATAAGCTTACCGGGCTGAATTATGAGGACTGGCTAAGAAATCTGAGAATTGTTCTCACTGCTAAAAAAATTTCTTATGTCCTAAATTCAACTATCCCTGAATTTGTTTCAGAAACAGCCTCTGAGGAAGAGATTGCCACTTTCAATAAATGGCAAGATGATGCATCTGTGGCTCAATGCATTATGCTTGCATCCATGAATAACGAGCTTCAGCGTCAGCACGTAAATATGGATGCTCCTGCTATGCTGCTTCACCTCAAGGAGTTGTATGGTGAACAGAGTAGGACTGCTAGATATAAGATATCTAAGGAGCTCTTCCGATCTCGGATGACCGAGGGCACTTCCGTCGAGACTCATGTTCTGAAGGTAATCAATTTAATTAAACGCCTTGGACAGCTTGGGTTCGTCATGGATGGGGAGTTGAGTCAAGACTTGGTCTTGCAGTCACTCCTTGAGACCTTCTCGCAGTTTGTGGTTAATTTTCACATGAATAAGCTAGATGTTAGCTTGCCTAAGCTGCTTAACATACTGAAAACTGCAGAAGGTCACTTCTCATCCAAGAAGAACCATGTCTTGATGGTGGATTCTTCCAATAAAAGGAAGAGGCCCAAGGTGTCTTCTGAAAAGAAGAAATCCAAGAAGGCTAAGGGAAAGGGGAAAGAAAAGGAACAAAAGAAACCTGAACCAGCTAAAGGAATGTGCTTTCATTGCAACGAGCCGGGACATTGGAAGAGGAACTGCAAGAAGTTTCTAGTAGAGAAGAAGCTTGGAGAAGCTTCGACTTCCAATTAAGGTTTGTTTATGATTGAAATTAATTTTTCTGAAAGTCATAATTCTACTTGGGTATTGGATACCGGCTGTGGGTCTCACATATGTAACACTGTGCAGGGACTGGTCAGAAGTAGAAAGCTGAACAATGAAGAGGTGATCCTATGAGTGGGGAATGGAGCAAAGGTTGCTGCATTAGCTGTAGGAACTTATTGTTTAGCAATGCCTTCGGGCAAGTCCATTTATCTTAATAACTGTTATTATGTTCCGAATATTAGTAAAAACATTATTTCAATTTCTGTATTGGATATGGAAGGTTTTGACGTTATTATAAAGAACAATGGTTGTTCTATTTATAAAGACGATGTTTTATATGGTATTGAAAATTTGTGAAATGGGCTTTATATACTTGACTTGCAAGAAAATATATTTGAAATTGAACAAACTAAGAAAAGGAAAAGAGATGATATTAATTATACCTACATGTGGCACTTTAGACTCGGTCATATCAATGAAACAAGATTATCCAAGTTGCATAAGGATGGGCTCCTAGAGCTATCCGATTATGAATCATATCTAACTTGTGAATCTTATCTCATAGGTAAAATGACTAAATCTCCTTTTAGTGGAAAAGGAGAAAGAGTTACAGAGTTGTTGGCATTGATTCACACAGACGTTTGTGGACCTATGACAACAAGTGCATGGGGTGGGTATTCTTATTTTATTACTTTCACTGATGATCACTCAAGATTTGGATATGTGTATTTAATGAAATACAAATCAGAATCATTTGAAAAGTTTAAAGAGTTCAGAAGTGAAGTAGAGAAACAAACGGGCAAGAGTATTAAGATACTTCGATCAGATTGAGGTGGAGAATACTTAAGCGGTGAGTTTCTCAATTGTCTCAAAGAAAATGGTATAATCTCACAATGGACTCCTCCAAGTACACCACAGTTAAATGGAGTATCTGAAAGGAGAAATCGAACACTGTTGGACATGGTTCGATCCATGATGAGTTTTACCAACCTTTCAATTTCCTTCTGGGGTTATGCCCTAGAAACGGCTGCATTCCTACTTAACAAGGTACCTACAAAATCCGCCCCAAAGACTCCGTATGAGATGTGGAAAGGGAGGAAACCAAATCTTAAGCATGTTAAGACTTTGGGTTGTCCAGCTTATGTCAAAAAGTTTGAAAATGATAAGCTACAGACTAAATCTGATAAGTGTAGATTTGTGGGATACCCTAAAGAAACCGTAGGGTATTATTTCTATCATCCAACTGATCAAAAGGTGTTTGTTGCGAAACATGCTGCCTTCTTAGAGAAAGAGTTTATCCATGAAGGGGTCAGTGGGAGTAAGATATATCTTGAAGAAGTTCAAGAACCACAAATTACCACGGATCAAAGTTAAGTACCTAACCAAGTAGAAGAACCTACTGTACCACACCCTGTTCGTAAATCTGAAAGAGTACCGAAGATACCTGAGAGGTATGGATTCGTTATAGAGGATAACGATGAGGTACACATCATGAATGATGATGATCCATTGAATTACGAACAGGCTATGAGTAATAAAGACTCAGGGAAATGTCTTGAAGCCATGAAATCCGAAATGGACTCCATGTATGAGAACAAAGTATGGACTTTGGTTTCACTACCTGAAGGCATTAAGCCTATTGGGTGTAAATGGGTTTTTAAGAGAAAAACTGGAGTAGACGGGAAGGTAGAGACCTATAAGGCCCGACTGGATGCAAAAGGTTTCAAACAAAGACAAGGAGTTGACTATGATGAAACCTTCTCACCAGTAGCCATGCTTAAGTCCATTCGAATTTTGCTTGCGATTGCAGCCTATAACGACTATGAGATCTGGCAGATGGATGTGAAAACGGCCTTCCTCAATGGGAAACTTGAGGAGGATGTGTATATGACACAGCCAGAGGGATTTATTTCAAAAGTTAGAACAAATCAAGTCTGTAAGCTACAACGATCCATTTATGGGTTGAAGCAAGCTTCTCGTAGATGGAACATTCGTTTTGATGAGACAATCAAAGAGTTTGATTTTTATCAAAAACGAGGATGAACCATGTGTATACAAGAAAGTTAGTGGGAGCGCAGTATCATTCCTTGTATTATATGTTGATGATATATTACTGATAGGGAATGACATTCCTATGTTACAATCAATTAAAATCTGGTTATCTAAAAACTTCTCCATGAAGGACTTGGGTGAAGCATCCTATATTTTGGGGATAAAGATCTATAGAGATAGATCTAAAAGGATGCTCGGCTTATCCCAAGGAACGTACATTGATACGATGCTAAAGAGGTTTAGCATGGAAGATTCCAAAAGAGGTCTTATGCCGATGAGCCATGGAATACATCTCTCCAAGAAACAGGCCCCAAAGACACCTGAGGAGAGAGACCGTATGAGTAAGATCCCTTATGCTTATGCAATAGGATCTATCATGTACGGTATGATATGTACTAGACCAGATGTTGCTCACGCACTTAGTGTAACAAGCAGATACCAGTCGAATCCAGGAGAAGAGCACTGGAAGGCAGTGAAGAATATCCTAAAGTAATTGAGAAGGACTAAAGATATTTTTCTTGTCTACGGTGGGTCTGAATTAAAACTCGAGGGATTCACGGACTCAAGTTTTCAAACAGACCAAGATGACAGTAAATCTGTTTCTGGGTATGTGTTTACCTTGAACGGAGGCGCAGTGAGTTGGAAGAGTTCCAAGCAGCAAACAGTTGCTGATTCAGTGACAGAGGCAGAGTATATAGCTGCAAGTGAAGCTGCAAAGAAAGCTGTTTGGATGATGAAGTTCATAACTGAACTTGGTGTGGTTCCTAGCATTGGAGAAGCAGTTCCCGTATACTGTGACAACACCGGAGCGGTTGCACTGGCTAAGGAACCCAGGTCTCATCAGAAATCCAAACACGTGTTGCGACGATTTTACTTGATCAGGGAGATCATTGAAAAAGGAGACATCACCTTGGAGCGTGTGGACTCTCAAGACAACATTGCAAATCCATTTACTAAAGCTCTAACACAACAGCAGTTTGGTCGTCACTTAGAGAAGATGGGTATGAGATACCATGGCGATTGGCTTTAGTGCAAGTGGGAGATTGATATTAGTGTGCATACAAGCCAATCATGTATGATGATAAAGCACATACTTTGTAAACAATCTTATTTATTTATTAAAAAAATATTCATTTATGGCATTTAATTATCTATATGGTGCTGCTTTTAATAATATAGAAATAACCCATAGTTTTAAGCAATGATTTTAGAATCATGATGAGATCATGCTAATGAGATCTAAATTCTTAGAAAGCTTAAAAACTAAAATAGTTCCCAATTGTGGGATTACTAAAATGGGGATTAGTAAATTCGGATAGATTGGTACATATTTTTCTTGCTCATTGGATGAGGATAACTGATCTCATGGTCATTTGTGTGGAGACACTAAAGCAAGTATGTAGGTGCTTATTGGAGAATAAGTTCACTGAACGTGACTCGCTATAGAATACCTAATAGAGTTTTACTCGCCTGTCAATAGGAATTCCTAATGTGATAGTAGTACAAGTGATCCTTGGACTTGAGATCATCATAGTATCTTGTATGTAACAAATTATACTTTGACTTATTCCTTAAGACCTTTTAAGGTATATATAGGGTATTCTTGGGTATAATGAGTTGCACATGAAGATAATATATGATCAATAAAGAATTTACCACCTCTAGTAAAAGAGGAGATATATCCTATGTGATTCGTTAAATGACAACCCAGGAATCCTTGGCCAAAGTAGAATAAAATTAGAAAGAGGTTTCTAATTTGCATTATTTGGAGTTGTGCGTTTTCTAATCGAAATACATATGATTAAATAAATTAAGACTTGACAGTAAATCCATGTCTTATATTTAATTGGGACATTGTATGGTGGAAGGATTGAATTGTACGGTAACTATTAACTCACAAGTTCTTTTATGATTAATGTTGAAATCTATATTATCTAGAAAGTCGTTGATCGCTAGGGAGGCTTATCCCTATTGTAGAATAAATGTTATTTATTTAAATAGATTATTAGTTTAATTTATTTATTTAAATAAGATTAGAATTGTTCTAATTGATTTATTCACAACCGATTTAATATGGAGAACCTAAAGGGTCACACCATAAAAGGAAGAAGAATTATTTAAGAAGAAAATGGCATGATAGTAATAATGCATTAAGTGTAATTAATTTAATCTATGGTGATAGAATAAATTAAATAGCTTAATATTTATTATTTAATATTTTAGAAATATTAAATATAAATTAATAAGAGGAGTCTTATTAATATTATTATTATTATTATTATTTTAATTCTAAAGGAATTTAGGAATTAATATAATATCAGTACTCTCTCTCACTCCTAATAAGATTAGGATATAAATTAATTAAAAGTGTTTAATTAATTAATTAAATAAAAACCTATTCTAATTGGATTAGGAGGGTTAACCTAATATCTATATAAAAGAGTCTTATATCAGAAATAAGGTACGTGATTTTTTCCAAAGTTTGGGAGTACAAATATTCTATAGAGATAGAAACAAGGGTTAAGCCAATAATCCATCTTCTTGAGTTCATCATCTTCCTTGGTGGATCACCATTAGCGGCCAAACATTTGGGTGGCTGACATTGATCAAGGGAAGGAGCCACTATAGAGGAATCAAAGGCAGTAGAACTTGTACCTGAGGAAGCTTGGTTCTTCAAAGGTATAATTCCATCCTCTGCTTCTATGTACTGACTGATAATTGATGCACAAGAAAGATCATGGTTAAGGGTTTGTAAGAAAATTTTAAAATCTGATTTTTCATCACTTCCGTTGCGCTTATGTAATTTGATTGCATGCTTATGTTTCTAGCAAACCTAACAAATAATTTCTATCTATCTGACATTCGTAGTATTAATGTTAGGGTCGTTCTTGGAATCTGAGGGGTGGGACCGACCTCAGTGCATCAGAGAATCACAATATCTTTCAATACGCCCAATTCAGATGTATAGTTAATATAGATACTGTACTTCTTCCTATGTTCTAGAAAGGTAAAAACTAAACAATTGATAAAGATAATAATATTTTATATATTCTTAAATTGGCTTACAATAAATCCCAACTTACTAATACATCAGAGTCTCCAAGGATATATAACCAAAATTTAAGTTAACAGAGTTGTTCCATCCACATGATTGAACTCTGGAAACTTTTGATATGTCTGCTAAAGCTGGAAAGGAAAAGAATATTTACAAGGATGAGCTACAGAAAGCTCAGCAAGTTTTAAACAAGTGATATATTATACTCACACTGAATCTGATCAATTGAATGAACATATAGTTCAGAGTTTTTTCACATATATATACTGAGGTTTGATCTGCCAAACCCCACATATTACGAGTTTCTGTCAGTCATATAGACTTAGCAACCCGGGTTGATTTGGCCAACCACGCCAGCTAGGAGTATGCATATCATCCAATATAACCACCCGGTCAGTGTCAAACTGCCGGTTCATTAATAACCACCCGGTCAATGTAAAACTGCCGGCCATTGATAACCACCCGGTCAATGTAAAACTGTCGGTCATTGAAAGTATCAGTATATATATTTGTACCAAACAATATTAGTTTCACAACAGTCTATGCTTTGATATCAAATTAAAATAATTTACGCAAGTAACAGCTCATATGTCTTGATTATGCTTGAACAATAAGTCATAACCTTTTTCAAATTACAGATATCATGAATAATGGTTATAACAATTTCGTATATCAATTTACACGACTTACATTTAATATTGAAATTAAATAAAGTTAGAATGCCTTTTATTACGACCGGCTACTTCAGTTATTTGAAAGTATACTTGCAACCTATATATGTTATAACAGTCATTAAAAATGATAACAATTTATTTCTAATTAAACTATTAGTGTCTAGGTTGATTTTGGAGTCCGTTCGGTATTTTATAGGTTTATTGAATATCTATCGAATTAGTTTTTCAATAAACTTTATTTAAAAATTTTAATATCCTATTTAGATATTTTAGTTATTATATATAAAAAATTTTAAATGATCAGAATAATTTGTAAATGATTGAATATCATTTAAAATGATTTTTAAGTTATTAATATTATTTTTAAATATTTAATAACCATTTAAAATGATTTTTAAATCATCAATATTATTTTTAAATAATTTATTTTATTTAATAATGATTTTTAAAACATTAAAACTATTTTTACATAATTTATTTAATATAATTATTAAATAAATTTATTATCATTAATATTAATTTATTAATGAAATTCCATCCCAAAATATTAAAAATTCTTCAATATAACTTCAAATATTTTCTAATACTTTAATATCATTTTAAATAATTTTTAAAATATTAAAATTATTTTTTAGTAATTTATTTAAAATAATTATTAAATAAATTTAATATCATTAATATTTAAATAAATTGAGCATTATAAATGCTTGTAAAAATAAATATTCGTATACTATATTTGAAATAAATCGAGCATTATAACTGCTTTATAAAATGAATATTCTACTATTCTATTTGAGATAATTTCAGCATTATAACATGAGTATTCTTACTAAAAAATTAAAGAAAATCAGACATAGCAATTGCTTATAAAAGTATATTTTTTACTTTATAAGAGAAATAGATCGGACATTATAACTGCTTATAAAAGTATATTTTCTACTTTATAAGAGAAATAAATCGGACATTATAACTGCTTGTAAAAGTATAATTTTTACTAAATATATAAAGAATAATGAACATAATAACCACAAAAGTAAATACTTCTTGGAGTTGCAAGCTTTAACTAATCCTTTGAAATCTTAAAACTCACCAAAAACTTTCCTCTCTCTCTCTACCAAAATTATTCTCTCTCTCTAACCATATTTTTGGTTTTGAAAAAAATGAAGAGAAATAGCTCCTATTTATAGGAAAACATAATTTCAATAATTGTATGTTAGGGGCTCGTTAGTACCCTGGTTAATTACACTTTAGTACCTCATTAATTGTACTTTAGTCCCTCGGTGACATCATGATGACATCATCATAATGACATCACCTTTTACATTTCTTTAATGCTGATGTCATGCTTGCATCATCTGTGCTTCTTTAAGGATGATGTCATGCTTGCATCGTGCTTGCATCATCTCTTCTCTGATTGGTTGATTTAAGTTCACATGGATTAAAGGGTATTTTAGTTATTTCACATATAATTTTAAAGGTAATTTGGTCATTTCGCCTCCAAAAGGGTATTCTAATAATTTTTCACATAATTTTAAGGGTAGTTCGGTCATTTGCCTCCAAAAGGGTATTCTAATAATTTCCCACACAATTTTAAGGGTAGTTCGGTCATTTTCTATGTTTCTCTTAAAATTTAACCCTTAGGGTTTGATAAATAACATTAGAGTTTGCTAATTACCATTAAGGTTTACAAATTAAGGTTTAGGATTCCCGAATAAGAAATTAACTGCAGATTTAGATTTCTAATCTACTATTATGGTTTACTAAGGTTATACTTATCTGGTCAGCATTTGATTATTAATCCCTTACTATACACACACAATCATAGATACAATTATAATGACTGTATTAACTATCAAATCACTATTTCTAATTAGGGTTAGGATTTTTATCAACTGAACTAGGGTTTCAAATCAATAGTTAGGGTTTCATATCTGAATATTAAAGTTCTTAATATAACATTAGGGTTTTCCCATGTTACCTTTTATCTGATTCATACTCAACCCTTAACCACATACTTAACACACATATAATCACAAAATCATATAAGTAATTCACAAAATTTTAAATTCATACTAAATTTTCAGTCTAGGTCTTATTATTTAACCTTTATTTAATCATTTAAGACTTTATTAATCTTATAAATTCTCGGGTGGTCACATTCACCCCTTCTTCTAAGAATTTCGTCCTCGAAATTACAAATACATTCTACGAAAATAGGTGTGGAAATCCTCCTCGTATTTAACCTCCAGCTCCCACATAGTGTGACGCCCCCAGGATAGGTCCAGTCAACCCAACCCATTCTGAGTCGCCAAATACATGGTACAGAATTTAAATACAAACTTTATATCATACGGTCGTGCAAAATACGACCACACAACTGTGAGTGTCAATATAAATATGTAGAAAATATTAATATTCAAACTAAGTCCACATTACAATTATTATCACACTATTTATCAGAAATAGTGAGGACTACTACTGCTCTAACTCGGACCATCATTCTGTCCCCCGACTAGTCCCTGCGACATTCTCATTTCCTGAAGAGGACAACAGATGAAAAGGGTGAGCTCAACTAGCTCAGTAAAGAATATTATGACTAAGATAATGGAAAATAAATTATTGTTAGTCTTCAACAATTCAGATAAAATATTATTGACAACAAGTTTTAGATCAATATTCGCAGCGAAAATAACCATTCATCATCAATATTTTATCCCTGTAACATCAATCAATATACATCTCGAATCAAATATTCATCTTTGCACTACAGGCCAAAGATATTCATTTGTATCATCAGTGGTCATGTTCATCTCAACACCTGTCATCTTTGCACTACGGCCAAAGATATTCATCAGGTAATCATTCATCTTTGCTCTACAGGCCAAAGATATTTAGTTATATCACCACTTAGGACTGAGGATGATGAAAAACCATATAAACAACGAATCCAGTGAAATAAAAGATAAGATTAAGGATTCGTAGTTTAGTTTATCAAAGTTCAAAAATATTCCATAATAATACTTTGTGGAGCAAAATTCAAGAATAGAGCTCAAAACATGGATACAATCAAAGATAATAACCATAACAGATAATTTGGACAAATAGAAGAAAATTTAGTTTTTCCGTGAATAGTGCCGTATACATGAATAGTAACCCCGACGGAAAAATTAAGAATTTCATAACAAAATCCATGCCAATATTTCGGTATAATAATATTGAAAAGAATAACATCATTTACGAAAGAAAATAACATCACTTACCTCAAAAGAATAGTACTTCTGGCTGGAATATCGGATATAATATCGAAGGAAACTTGCACTGAATAGTAATACTCAAAGTATCTAAATACTCACAAAAATACGCTCGATATTATAGAGAGAGAAAACTTCTGATTTTGGTGTGATTTTCAATTCTAACCTAAGCACCCTATTTATAGGAAAAGCTTAGGATGCCAAAGTAGACTAAATTAATAAATTAATATTATTTTTTTTAAAATCTCCAGCCGCCGGCTGCTCTTCAAAACGTCAGAATTTTTCAACAAAAGTGAGACCCACCCATAAAAAAATATATTTATTTTCCAAAACTTAAATAATTCATAATAAATAGCCCTTTTGTCAGAAAAATACAAATTTTATGTCTTTCTATAGGAAATTTAATTCTCTACAACTTTGTAGAAGGAAGTTTTTCCAAATTCCAAACATAAATTATCCGAAATCCATAAAAAGATGATTTTCCACACCAAAATACTGATAAAAACTCATCAGCGCTAATTCCTTCTTTTATATCCACAAAATAAATATTTTTTTCTCATATAAATCAATAATTAATTATTCACAAATAATATTACAGAACTACAATATTGACAACCAGGTCATTCCCAAGAAAGAGGGGGCCTTCCGATAAGGACTTTTTCTTACTGGCGCGCAATTAAATAACCCCTCCTAGACAGAACTTCCTTAGACATTGTCAATAATGCTATCTAATAATATTATTCAAATAATATGAATTATTGATTTGATAATGTGAAATACTGTGCAGTGACAATTATTGAATCAATAATACAAACTATCAACTATAGCCGTTATTGAATCAATTATATAAAATAGCAACGTAGCAATTATTGAGTCAATGAAATATCAATGTAACAATTATTGAGTCAATAATATAAAATATCAACGTAACAATTATTGAGTCAATAACATAAAATATTGAACAGTAATTACTGTAACAATAATTGAGTAAGTGCCTTCTCACGTAAGACTCAATAATTCGAAATACTGTGCAATACCGTGTGCTACTATGCAACACCGCGTATCACTGTATTTTAACCACCGGGTATTTCAACAGTACTAACGGTAACAACTACTCCGTTATTTATAAAAAAGTTATTTCTGTCGCTTTCTATATCGGACATTTATTCCGTTGTGGGGCCCATAAATAGATGCGCCGTCATACGAATATTCTCGGACAACAAGAATATTCCACGACCAAACGAATATTCCCCGACAACCAGAATATTTTATAATCACTTGCTCATTTTAAAATATTTGCACATTTCGCCCATAACTTTCATACTTATCAAATCAACACCTTACTATTTCGAAATAATATATAAAGAAAATTAAATCTTTATTCATAAAAGTTGGGGTCTTACAACATCCCCTCCTTATGAAATTTCTTCCTCGAAATTGACGTACGTACCTGGTATGTCGAAAAGGTGAGGATACCTCGCTTTCATTTTCGATTCCAACTCCCAGGTCATTTCCTCAATAGCATGGTTTCTCCACAAAACTTTAACTTGAGCTATAATTTTCGAGCGTAGGACATGCTCCTTCCTATCCAAGATCTTGACAGGTACCTCCTCGTACGTTAAATCTTCGACTATCTCGTCTGGTTCTAACTCAATATTGCGGTTTGGATCTTTCACATATTTACGAAGTACGGATATGTGAAACACGTTATGAACACGAGACATGCTTGGAGGTAAAGCGAGTCTATAGGCCACATTTCCTACTCGGTCAAGGATCTCAAATAGACCAATGAATTGTGGATTGAGCTTTCCTCTCTTCCCAAACCTTGTAACTCCTTTCCACGTAGCAACACGTAATAACACAAGGTCCCCAACATTAAATTCCACGTCCTTTCGATGAAGATCCGCATAACTCTTTTGTTGATCTTGTGCTGTTTGTATCCGTTGTCGGATCATTTGGATCTTTTCTGTAGTCATACGTACTAACTCCAGTCCCAACAATGTTGTTTCACCCACCTCGTTCCAACATACTGGAGAACGACACTTTCTCCCATACAACGCTTCGAATGGAGCCACGCCTATACTTGCCTGATAACTGTTGTTGTAGGAAAATTCTACCAATGGTAAGTACTTATCCCAACTCACTTTGAAGTTTAGAACACAGAGTCTCAATAGATCTTCAAGAGTTTGAATAGTCCTTTTCGATTGTCCGTCTGTTTGAGGATGATAAGCCAAACTGAATCGTAAATCCGTGCCCATAGCTTTCTACAAACTGATCCAAAATCGTGAAGTAAATCTGGGGTCACGATCCGAAACTATGGATACTGGCATGCCATGCAATCTCACAATCTCATTCATGTACATATGAGCAAGACGTTCAAGGGAATAAGTCTCTCGTATCGGCAAGAAATGAGCAGACTTGGTTAACCTATCAATAATAACCCAAATTGCATCTATGCCTTGAGAAACCTTGGGAAGACCCTTAACGAAATTCATCGTAATGTGTTCCCATTTCCATTTTAGAATCTCAAGTGGTTGCAATGGACCCTTCGGTACTTGATGCTCCGCCTTTACACGTTGACAAATTAAATATCTCGAAATAAACTCCGCGATCTCTCTTTTCATATTGCTCCACCAAAATGTATGTCGAAGATCACGATACATTTTGGTACTCCCAGGATGGATCGCAAATGGTGTGTTGTGTGCCTCCATCATGATTCTATACTTCAAGTCAGAATCGTTAGGAACACAAAGTCTGGAGTTGACTCGAAGTATTCCCTCTTCATCGATTCTTGCTTCTGGAATTGCACCTTCTTGCACCTTCTTCTTCATCTTCATCAGCTCCGGATCCGTAGATTGAGCAGCTTTAACTTTATCAATCAAAGCTGGTTCTACGCGTATACTTGACATCATCGCACTCGTTCCCACATATGATCTTCTACTCAACGCGTCAGCTACCACGTTCGCTTTTCCAGGATGGTATTGGATAGTATGATCGTAACAACTCAAGCCAACGTCGTTGCCTCATGTTGAGTTCCTTCTGAGTGAAGAAATATTTGAGGCTCTTATGATCTGTATAAATCTCCACTTTCTCCCCGTACAGGTAATGTCTCCAGATTTTCAACGCAAAAACGACTGCTGCCAACTCTAGATCATGAGTAGGATAATTCCTCTCATATTCTTTGAGTTGCCGCGAGGCATAGGCTATGACTTTCCCATGTTGCATGAGAACACATCCTAACCCTTTGCCCGAAGCATCGCTGTAGATAACAAATCCATCCGAACCAGATGGTATTGTCAGAACAGGTGCCGAAATAAGTCTCCTCTTGAGCTCTTGGAAGCTCTTCTCGCATTCCTCGCTCCAAACGAATTTTCTATCTTTCCGAGTCAACTGAGTTAATGGAGTAGAGATTCGAGAAAATCCCTCTACGGACCTCCGATAATAACCAGCTAAGCCAAGAAAGCTTCGTATTTCGGTCACCGACTTAGGTTGCTCCCAGCTTTGTATTGCTTTAATCTTCGTCGGGTCAACAGATACTCCACGTTTCGATACCACGTGCCCAAGAAATGCTACTTCCTCAAGCCAGAACTCGCATTTCTTCAGCTTGGCATATAGCTTGTTCTCACGAAGCTTGTGAAGTACCAACTTCAAGTGGTGCTCATGATCTTCACTGCTTTTAGAATAGATGAGGATGTCATCAATAAAGACAACAACGAATTGATCCAAATACTCCTTAAATACAAGGTTCATCATATCCATGAAAGCAGCATGAGCATTAGTCAATCCAAAAGACATGACTAAGAACTCATAATGCCCGTACCGAGTTCTGAAAGCAGTCTTCGGAATATCCTCAATTTTAATCTTCAGCTGATGATATCCAGAACGAAGATCGATCTTTGAAAAGAACTGTGCTCCTTGCAACTGGTCGAACAGGTCATCAATATGAGGTAACGGATACCTATTCTTGATGGTGACATGGTTCAACTCCCGATAGTCAATACAAAGTCGCATACTCCCGTCTTACTTCTTTACGAATAAAACAGGTGCACCCCAAGGTGACGTACTAGGACGAATAAAATCGATGTCTAACAACTCCTGTAGTTGGACCTTTAACTCCTGAAGTCCAATAGGAGCCATTCGATATGGGGTTTTAGAAATGGGTTTTGTTCCGGGTTCAAGGTCAATAAAGAATTCAACTTCACATTCTGGGGGTAGACCGGGAAGTTCTTCGGGAAATACATCAGGAAACTCATTAACAACGAAAATATTATTTAAATCTGATGTATTCTGGTTTAGATCGGTGACATGAGCTAAGAAAGCTTGACATCCGTTTTTCAATCAACGAATAGCTTTATAACTTGAAATGATATTGACTGATTTTAGTGGTTTAGTGGTTTGGATTCGTATAACAGGTTGATTAGGAATATGAAAACTAACAACCTTATGAAAACAATCAATTTTGGCATGGTAAGTGGTTAACCAGTCAATTCCCAAAATCACTTCAAATGCAAGGATTTTCAAGGATATAAGATCAACAGGTAAGGTAAGGGTACGAATCTGAATCAAACAAGATTTGTAAACTGTAGATGTAACAAAGGTTTCTCCCAACGAAGTTTCAACAGACAAGTCAAAGTCTAATTTATCAGAAATTAAGTTCAAACATTGAGCACAAGCAGGCGAAATAAAGGAATGGGTAGCACCGGTATCTAACAAGGTGTAAACTTCGCAAGAGTTTATGATTAGCTTACCCGTAATCACCTCGTGTGGGTTCCTTGCGTTTTGGGCTGTCACGACAAACGCTCTTCCAGGAATCACCGACTTTGACTTGTCCGAAACCGCCTTTGGAATCACCAACCCCGCTGGACTTGGTTTCGCAATAGGACAATCTCGAGCTTTATGTCCTTCTTTTCTACAGTTATAGCATGCTTTGAATTGTTGTGGGCAGTTTGGGATGATGTGTCCATCTTTCTCGCATTTATAGCATACGACCGGTGGTCGTTCTCCTCCCCTAGAAACAGTTGATGCTGGTGCTGATGTTGACATCTTCACGTTCTCATTGTTATACCTTCTCCTCTTGAAATCTACCCCCACTTCACTTTTTCTACTATAATGGCCACGATTACCACCGGAGTGGTTACCGCTTCTGTCATACTTTCCTCCTCGCTGGTTGTCATTGCTCCGATGACTGCTGCCACCGGTACGACCTTGGTTGTGGTCCCTCGGTTGAACATAATCATTATCTCGTTCTAACAATTGGGCCCTGTTCACTACATCCGAATATAGAGAAACTTTATGAGAAATGAGGTATTGACGTATTTCGGGTTTCAAACCTCTTAGAAACATTCGCGTCATACGTTCCTCATTCTCCACCAAATGAGGTGCAAACATGGACAGCTCCGTGAACTTAGCCTCGTACTGGGATACCGTCATATTGTTTTGCTCGAGTCTGATAAATTCTACTTCCTTCATATGACGAATACTTTCAGGAAAGTTCTTGTCATTAAACAGTTTTTGAAACGCTTCCTAAGACATCTTGAGTGCGGCAGGATGGGTACGCTTCACAGATTCCCACCAATAATCTGCCTCTCCACGGAACATTAACGTGGCGAATGGAACCTTCTGTTCCTCCGTACATCCCAAGACATCAAATATCTTGGTAATTCGTTTAATCCACGTCTCCTCCTTGATCGGATCCGGCTTTCCCAGAAACTCTGGTGGTCCCAATTCTTTGAACTGCTTGGCGGTGACAATTCGCGTGTTGTTATTATCTCCACCTGTATTTTGCACACGAGTCACCCTCGTCTGGTTTTGCATAAACTGCAAAAAACTTCTAAACATCTCATCGTTTATCGTCTGACCAGCGTTGTTTTCAGGATGAACATTGTCTTCTTGTTGTACGTTCTCCTGGTTAGTGATTAAAGGTGTCTCCACGGTCTCATTCACTTCGTTGTTAACATTCTTAGCTGCCATTCTCAAATACTGCCATAAAATAAGGGTTAATTAAACAAATCAACATATCACATATTAACCCTATGCTCCGACTGACCAATTAAATACCATATAAGCTTAGGTAGGACATACTAGTGAAGGATTTACTCGTCTCTCCCCTCCTAGTTCTATTCCCCGATCTCTGCCAAAGATCATATCCCTAAGCTCTGCTACCAACTGTGACGCCCCCAGAATAGGTCCAGTCAACCCAACCCATTCTGAGTCGCCAAATACATGGTACAGAATTCAAATACAAACTTTATATCATACGGTCGTGCAAAATACGACAACACAACTGTGAGTGTTAATACAAATATGTAGAAAATATTAATATTCAAACTAAGTCCTCATTACAATTATTATCACACTATTTATAAGAAATAGTGAGGACTACTACTGCTCTAACTCGGACCATCACTCAGTCGCCCGACTAGTCCCTGCGACATTCTCATTTCCTGAAGAGGACAACAGATGAAAAGAGTGAGCTCAACTAGCTCAGTAAAGAATATTATGACTAAGATAATGGAAAATAAATTATCGTTAGTCTTCATAATTCAGATAAAATATTATTGATAACAAGTTTTAGATCAATATTCGCAGCGAAAATAACCATTCATCATCAATATTTTATCCCTGTAACATCAATCAATATACATCTCGAATCAAATATTCATCTTTGCACTACAGGCTAAAGATATTCATTTGTATCATCAGTGGTCATGTTCATCTCAACACCTGTCATCTTTGCACTACGGCCAAAGATATTCATCAGGTAATCATTCATCTTTTCTCTACAGGCCAAAGATATTCAGTTATATCACCACTTAGGACTGAGGATGATGAAAAACCATATAAATAACGAATCCAGTGAAATAAAAGATAAGATTAAGGATTCGTATTTTAGTTTATCAAAGTTCAAGAATATTCCATAATAATACTTTGTGGAGCAAAATTCAAGAATAGAGCTCAAAACTTGGATACAATCAAAGATAATAACCATAACATACAATTTGGACAAATAGAAGAAAATTTAGTTTTTCCGTGAATAGTGCCGTATACGTGAATAGTAACCCCGACGAAAAAAGTAAGAATTTCATAACAAAATCCATGCCAATATTTTGGTATAATGATATTGAAAAGAATAACATCATTTACGAAAGAAAATAACATCCCTTACCTCAAAAGAATAGTACTTCTGGCTGGAATATCGGATATAATATCGAAGGAAACTTGCACTGAATAGTAATACTCAAAGTATCTAAATACTCACAAAAATACGCTCAATATTATAGAGAGAGAAAACTTCTGATTCTGGTGTGATTTTCAATTCTAACCTAAGCACCCTATTTATAGGAAAAGCTTAGGATGCCAAAGTAGACTAAATTAATAAAATAATATTATTATTTTTTAAAATCTCCAGCCGCCGACTGCTCTTCAAAACATCAGAATTTTTCAACAAAAGTGGGGCCCACCCATAAAAAAATATATTTATTTTACGAAACTTCAATAATTCATAATAAATAGCCCCTTTGTCAGAAAAATACAAATTCTATGTCTTTCTATAGGAAATTTAATTCTCTACAACTTTGTAGAAGGAAGTTTTTCCAAATTTCAAACATAAATTATCTGAAATCCATAAACAGATGATTTTGCCACACCAAAATACTGATAAAAACTCATCAGCGCTAATTCCTTCTTTTATATTCGCAAAATAAATATTTTTTTCTCATATAAATCAATAATTAATTATTCACAAATAATATTACAGAACTACAATATTGACAACCAGGTCATTCCTAGGAAAGAAGGGGCCTTCCGATAAGGACTTTTCCTTACTAGCGCACAATTAAATAACCCCTCATAGACAGAACTTCCTTAGACATTGTCAATAATGCTATCAAATAATATTATTCAAATAATATGAATTATTGAGTTGATAATGTGAAATACTGTGCAGTGTCAATTATTGAATCAATAATACAAACTATCAACTGTAGCCATTATTGAATCAATCATATAAAATAGAAACGTAGCAATTATTGAGTCAATAAAATATCAATGTAACAATTATTGAGTCAATAATATAAAATATCAACGTAGCAATTATTGAGTCAATAATATAAAATATTGAACAGTAATTACTGTAACAATAATTGAGTAAGTGCCTTCTCACGTAAGACTCAATAATTAAAAATACTGTGCAATACCGTGTGCTACTGTGCAACACCGCGTATTACTGTATTTTAACCACCGGGTATTTCAACAGTACTAACGGTAACAACTACTCCGTTATTTATAAAAAGGTTATTTCTGTCGCTTTCTATATTCGACAGTTATTCCGTTGTGGCGCCCACAAATAGCTGCGCCGTCGTACGAATATTCCCAGACAACAAGAATATTCCACGACCAAACGAATATTCCCCGACAACCAGAATATTTTATAACCACTTGCTCATTTTAAAATATTTGCACATTTCACCCATAACTTTCATATTTATCAAATCAACACCTTACTATTTCGAAATAATATATAAAGAAAATTAAATCTTTATTCATAAAAGTTGGGGTCTTACAACCTCCCCTCCTTATGAAATTTCATCCTCGAAATTGACGTACGTACCTGGTATGTCGAAAAGGTGAGGATACCTCTTTTTCATTTCCGATTCCAACTCCTAGGTCATTTCCTCAATAGCATGGTTTCTCCACAAAACTTTAACTTGAGGTATAATTTTTGAGCGTAGGACATGCTTCTTCCTATCCAAGATCTTGACAGGTACCTCCTCGTACGTTAAATCTTTGACTATCTCGTCTGGTTCTAACTCAATATTGCAGTTTGGATCTTTCACATATTTACGAAGTACGGATATATGAAACACGTTATGAACACGAGACATGCTTGGAGGTAAAGGGAGTCTATAGGCCACATTTCCTACTCGGTCAAGTATCTCAAATGAACCAATGAATCGTGGATTGAGCTTTCCTCTCTTCCCAAACCTTGTAACTCCTTTCCACGGAGCAACACATAATAACACATGATCCCCAACATTAAATTCCACGTCCTTTCGATGAAGATCCGCATAACTCCTTTGTCGATCTTGTGCTGTTTGTATCCGTTGTCGGATCATTTGGATCTTATCTGTAGTTATACGTACTAACTCCCGTCCCAACAATGTTGTTTCACCCACCTCGTTCCAACATACTGGAGAATGACACTTTCTCTTATACAACGCTTCGAATGGAGCCACGCCAATACTTGCCTGATAACTGTTGTTGTAGGAGAATTCTACCAATGGTAAGTACTTATCCCAACTCCCTTTGAAGTCTAGAACACAGAGTCTCAATAGATCTTCAAGAGTTTGAATAGTCCTTTCCGATTGTCCGTCTGTTTGAGGATGATAAGCCGAACTGAATCGTAAATCCGTGCCCATAGCTTTCTGCAAACTGATCCAAAATCGTGAAGTAAATCTGGGGTCACGATCCGAAACTATGGATACTGGCATGCCATGAAATCTCACAATCTCATTCACGTACATATGAGCAAGACGTTCAAGGGAATAAGTCTCTCGTATCGGCAAGAAATGAGTAGACTTGGTTAACCTATCAACAATAACCCAAATTGCATCTATGCCTTAAGAAATCTTGGGAAGACCCGTAACGAAATCCATCGTAATGTGTTCCCACTTCCATTTTGGAATCTCAAGTGGTTGCAATGGACCTTTCGGTACTTGATGCTCCGCCTTTACACGTTGACAAATTAAACATCTCGAAATAAACTCCGCGATCTCTCTTTTCATATTGCTCCACCAAAATGTATGTCGAAGATCACGATACATTTTGGTACTCCCAGGATGGATCGCAAACGGTGTGTTGTGTGCCTCCATCATGATTCTATACTTCAAGTCGGAATCGTTAGGAACACAAAGTCTGGAGTTGACTCGAAGTATTCCCTCTTCATCGATTCTTGCTTCTGGAATTGCACCTTCTTGCACCTTCTTCTTCATATTCATCAGCTCCGGATCCGTAGCTTGAGCAGCTTTAACTTTATCAATCAAAGCTGGTTCTACGCATATACTTGACATCATCGCACTCGTTCCCACATATGATCTTCTACTCAACGCTGTCAGCTACCACGTTCGCTTTTCCAAGATGGTATTGGATAGTATGATCGTAACAACTCAAGCCAACGTCGTTGCCTCATGTTGAGTTCCTTCTGAGTGAAGAAATATTTGAGACTCTTATGATCTGTATAAATCTCCACTTTCTCCCCGTACAGGTAATGTCTCCAAATCTTCAACGCAAAAACGACTGCTGCCAACTCTAGATCATGAGTAGGATAATTCCTCTCATATTCTTTGAGTTGCCGCGAGGCATAGGCTATGACTTTCCCATGTTGTATGAGAACACATCCTAACCCTTTGCCCGAAGCATCACTGTAGATAACAAATCCATCCGAACCAGATGGTATTGTCAGAACAGGTGCCGAAATAAGTCTCCTCTTGAGCTCTTGGAAGCTCTTCTCGCATTCCTCGCTCCAAACGAATTTTGTATCTTTCCGAGTCAACTGAGTTAATGTAGTAGAGATTCGAGAAAATCCCTCTACGAACTTCCGATAATAACCAGCTAAGCCCAAAAAGCTTCGTACTTCGGTCACTGACTTAGGTTGCTCCCAGCTTTGTATTGCTTTAATCTTCGCCAGGTCAACAGATACTCCACGTTTCGATACCACGTGCCCATGAAATGCTACTTCCTCAAGCCAGAACTCGCATTTCTTCAGCTTGGCATATAGCTTGTTCTCACGAAGCTTTTGAAGTACCAACTTCAAGTGGTGCTCATGATCTTCACGGCTTTTAGAATAGATGAGGATGTCATCAATAAAGACAACAACGAATTGATCCAAATACTCCTTAAATACAAGGTTCATCATATCCATGAAAGCAGCATGAGCATTAGTCAATCCAAAAGACATGACTAAGAACTCATAATGCCCGTACCGAGTTCTGAAAGCAGTCTTCGGAATATCGTCAATTTTAATCTTCAGCTGATGATATCCAGAACGAAAATCGATCTTTGAAAAGAACTGTGCTCCTTGCAACTGGTCGAACAGGTCATCAATACGAGGTAATGGATACCTATTCTTGATGGTGACATGGTTCAACTCCCGATAGTCAATACAAAGTCGCATACTCCCGTCTTACTTCTTTACGAATAAAACAGGTGCACCCCAAGGTGACGTACTAGGACGAATAAAATCGATGTCTAACAACTCCTGTAGTTGGACCTTTAACTCCTGAAGTTCAATAGGAGCCATTCGATATGGGGTTTTAGAAATGGGTTTTGTTCCGGGTTCAAGGTCAATAAAGAATTCAACTTCACGTTCTGGGGGTAGACCGGGAAGTTCTTCAGGAAATACATCAGGAAACTCATTAACAACGAAAATATTATTCAAATCTGATGTATTCTGGTTTAGATCGGTGACATGAGCTAAGAAAGCCTGACATCCGTTTTTCAATAAACGAATAGCTTTATAACTTGAAATGATATTGACTGATTTTAGTGGTTTAGTGGTTTGGATTCGTACAACAGGTTGATTAGGAATATGAAAACTAACAACCTTATGAAAACAATCAATTTTGGCATGGTAAGTGGTTAACCAGTCAATTCCCAAAATCACTTCAAATGCAAGTATTTTCAAGGATATAAGATCAACAGGTAAGGTAAGGGTACGAATCTGAATCAAGCAAGATTTGTAAACTGTAGATGTAACAAAGGTTTATCCCAACGGAGTTTTAACAGATAAGTCAAAGTCTAATTTATCAGAAGTTAAGTTCAAACGTTGAGCACAAGCAGGCGAAATAAAGGAATGGGTAGCACCGGTATCTAACAAGGTGTAAACTTCGCAAGAGTTTATAATTAGCTTACCCGTAATCACCTCGTGTGGGTTCCTCGCATTTTGGGCTGTCACGATAAACGCTCTTCCAGGAATCATCGACTTTGACTTGTCCGAAACAGCCTTTGGAATCACCACCCCCGCTGGACTTGGTTTCACAACAGGACAATCTCGAGCTATATGTCCTTCTTTTCCACATTTATAGCATGCTTTGAATTATTGTGGGCAGTTTGGGCTGATGTGTCCCTCTTTCCCGCATTTATAGCATACGACCGGTGGTCGTTCTCCTCCGCTAGAAACAGTTGATGCTGGTGCTGATGTTGACATCTTCACGTTCTCATTGTTATACCTTCTCCTCTTGAAATCACCCCCCGCTTCGCTTTTTCTACTATCATGGCCACGATTACCACCGGAGTGGTTACCGCTTCTGTCATACTTTCCTCCTCGCTGGTTGTCATTGCTCCGATGACTGCTGCCACCGGTACGACCTTGGTTGTGGTCCCTCGGTTGAACATAATCATTATCTCGTTCTAACAACTGGGCCCTGTTCACTACATCCGAATATAGAGAAAATTTATGAGAAATGAGGTATTGACGTATTTCGGGTTTCAAACCTCTTAGAAACATCCGCGTCATAAGTTCCTCATTCTCCACCAAATGAGGTGCAAACCTGGACAGCTCCGCGAACTTAGCCTCGTACTGGGATACCGTCTTATTGTTTTACTCGAGTCTGATAAATTCTACTTCCTTCATATAACGACTACTTTCAGGAAAGTACTTGTCATTAAATAGTTTTTGAAACGCTTCCCAAGACATCTTGAGTGCGACAGGATGGGTACGCTTCACAGATTCCCACCAGTAATCTGCCTCTCCACGGAATATAAACGTGGCGAATGGAACCTTCTGTTCCTCCGTACATCCCAAGACATCAAATATCTTGGTAATTTGTTTAATCCACGTCTCCGCCTTGATCGGATCCGGCTTTCCCAGAAACTCTGGTGGTCCCAATTCCTTGAACTGCTTGGCGGTGACAATTCGCGTGTTGTTATTATCTCCACCTGTATTTTGCACACGAGTCTCCCTCGTCTGGTTTTGCATGAACTGCAAAAAACTTCTAAACATCTCATCGTTTATCGTCTGACCAGCGTTGTTTTCAGGATGAACATTGTCTTCTTGTTGCACGTTCTCCTGGTTAGTGATTAAAGGTGTCTCCACGGTCTCATTCACTTCGTTGTTAACATTCTCAGCTGCCATTCTCAAATACTGCCATAAAACAAGGGTTAATTAAATAAATCAACATATCACATATTAACCCTATGCTCCATCTGACCAATTAAATACCACATAAGCTTAGGTAGGACATACTAGTGAAGGATTTACTCGTCTCTCCCCTCCTAGTTCTATTCCCCGATCTCCGCCAGAGATCATATCCCTAAGCTCTGATACCAACTGTAACGCCCCCAGAATAGGTCCAGTCAACCCAACCCATTCTGAGTCGCCAAATACATGGTACAGAATTCAAATACAAACTTTATATCATACGGTCGTGCAAAATACGACAACACAACTGTGAGTGTCAATACAAATATATAGAAAATATTAATATTCAAACTAAGTCCTCATTACAATTATTATCACACTATTTATCAGAAATAGTGAGGACTACTACTGCTCTAACTCGGACCATCACTCTGTCCCCCGACTAGTTCCTGCGACATTCTCATTTCCTGAAGAGGACAACAGATGAAAAGGGTAAGCTCAACTAGCTCAGTAAAGAATATTATGACTAAGATAATGGAAAATAAATTATCGTTAGTCTTCAATAATTCAGATAAAATATTATTGATAACAAGTTTTAGATCAATATTCGCAGCGAAAATAACCATTCATCATCAATATTTTATCCCTGTAACATCAATCAATATACATCTCGAATCAAATATTCATCTTTGCACTACAGGCTAAAGATATTCATTTGTATCATCAGTGGTCATGTTCATCTCAACACCTGTCATCTTTGCACTACGGCCAAAGATATTCATCAGGTAATCATTCATCTTTGCTCTACAGGCCAAAGATATTCAGTTATATCACCACTTAGGACTTAGGATGATGAAAAACCATATAAATAACGAATCCAGTGAAATAAAAGATAAGATTAAGGATTCGTATTTTAGTTTATCAAAGTTCAAGAATATTCCATAATAATACTTTGTGGAGCAAAATTCAAGAATAGAGCTCAAAACTTGGATACAATCAAAGATAATAACCATAACATACAATTTGGACAAATAGAAGAAAATTTAGTTTTTTCGTGAATAGTGCCGTATACGTGAATAGTAACCCCGACGGAAAAAGTAAGAATTTCATAACAAAATCCATGCCAATATTTTGTTATAATGATATTGAAAAGAATAACATCATTTACGAAAGAAAATAACATCCCTTACCTCAAAAGAATAGTACTTCTGGCTGGAATATCGGATATAATATCGAAGGAAACTTGCACTGAATAGTAATACTCAAAGTATCTAAATACTCACAAAAATACGCTCGATATTATAGAGAGAGAAAACTTCTGATTCTGGTGTGATTTTCAATTCTAACCTAAGCACCCTATTTATAGGAAAAGCTTAGGATGCCAAAGTAGACTAAATTAATAAAATAATATTATTATTTTTTAAAATCTCCAGCCGCCGGCTGCTCTTCAAAACATCAAAATTTTTCAACAAAAGTGGGGCCCACCCATAAAAAAATATATTTATTTTCCAAAACTACAATAATTCATAATAAATAGCCCCTTTGTCAGAAAAATACAAATTCTATGTCTTTCTATAGGAAATTTAATTCTCTACAACTTTGTAGAAGGAAGTTTTTCCAAATTCCAAACTTAAATTATCCGAAATTTATAAACAGATGATTTTTCACACGAAAATACTGATAAAAACTCATCAGCGCTAATTCCTTCTTTTATATCCACAAAATAAATATTTTTTTCTCATATAAATCAATAATTAATTATTCACAAATAATATTACAGAACTACAATATTGACAACCAGGTCATTCCCAAGAAAGAGGGGGCCTTCCGATAAGGACTTTTCCTTACCGGCGCGCAATTAAATAACCCCTCCTAGACAGAACTTCCTTAGACATTGTCAATAATGCTATCTAATAATATTATTCAAATAATATGAATTATTGAGTCGATAATGTGAAATACTGTGCAGTGACAATTATTGAATCAATAATACAAACTATCAACTGTAACCATTATTGAATCAATCATATAAAATAGCAACGTAGCAATTATTGAGTCAATAAAATATCAATGTAATAATTATTGAGTCAATAATATAAAATATCAACGTAGCAATTATTGAGTCAATAATATAAAATATTGAACAGTAATTACTGTAAATATAATTGAGTAAGTGTCTTCTCACGTAATACTCAATAATTCGAAATACTGTGCAATACCGTGTGCTACTGTGCAACACCGCGTATCACTGTATTTAACCATCGGGTATTTCAACAGTACTAACGGTAACAACTACTCAATTATATTTACAAATAGCTGCGCCGTCGTACAAATATTCCCCGATAACAAGAATATTCCACGACCAAACGAATATTCCCCGACAACCAGAATATTTTATAACCACTTGCTCATTTTAAAATATTTGCACATTTCACCCATAACTTTCATATTTATCAAATCAACACCTTACTATTTCGAAATAATATATTAAGCAAATTAAATCTTTATTCATAAAAGTTGGGGTCTTACACATAGCCTCCTCAATATCATATTTTTTTCCTATTAATGTTGATTTCGTGCTATATAATACTTTTTTTGTTTTTTAGTGTCCTATCTTTATCTACTCTAAATTTAATATTCATTTTATAAATTATCTTAATTTATACTTTGATCATTCTTTAACCACCTCCTGTATTTCTTTGACTCTGTTTAATAAGGTTGGACTATCATCCCTAGATAGAGTTAGTTGAAACTCTTATCTAAATCTCATATTTATTAAAATCTTTTATCAGTACCTCGTTGTTTTATTATTACTTCTAACTTTTCTTGATTCTTTTAACTTTTAAAACGTCTATAATGATATTGCTTATTAATGGAATAGTATAAAAATTTTCAGTCAAAATCTTTTCTATCCCTTCACCTCTACAAAAGACTCTTCCAGCGTTTCTAAAAAATTCCTTTGTTTAGATAACTGTTATACCCTAGAGTTGTTTTTAGTGAACACTCCTGTTGTATACTACTTTTGTATTTTAAATTTTTTATTTATTTCTAATTGCAGTCAATCATTAACTTATGATTAACCAATTTATCCCTAAATTTCATTAAACTCTCTTATCTGAACCTTTATATCATTTAATTATTACAAAATTTTCTATGGTCTTTAACAACAACTACTTCCTTATGAATTTTTTTTATATTGATGTTTTCACATAACATCTTTCTATATTTTTAGTAAAACCACTAGATGTGAATGAATAATTCGTACTTGAGTCAAACATTTCATGAATATTTAAAATATCGATTTGGGATAATACCTGTTACTATGTCCTGTGCAGCAACAACATCCCTTACCGTCATGTTAAATGTTCTAGCATTTGGACGACTCTGGCCCACAACTCCTGCTACTGCTGGCTTGGGGTTATTATTGAAATTTTGGTTTCCCCCTATAATCGGATTTCTGGGTTTTAGACCAAACTTAGCAATGTGCCCCTCCACCCCGCAGTTTAAACATTTATTATGTTTGGTCTGATTATTATTATCGTTCTTCTTTTGTGGACACACATTTGAGTAGTGACCCTCTTCTCATCAAGTAAAACACTTAATCCCACTCAATTTGCATATTCCGTCGTGATTTCTCCCATAAATATGACAATGCTCATTTATTTGATTGGTGCCGTTATCTCCTCAACCAGTTCTCCAAACATGTCATGCTTTTCTGTTTCTTCTTTTTTCTGTTGTTACCCATTCTAGCCTTATATAAACCAAATTGGAATTTGAATCTCCCTCTTCACTTAGATCCAACTCCAGTACTCTTCATGAGCACTATCTAAGTCTACCTTAGGTTTGTCTTTTACAGCTTCAAATACTATTCTATAAGCTACTTCCATTGGCACTTCTCGTATCCTAACCTCTGGATCATTCCTATCAGCCCAACTGATTCTGGTTCAGATCCCAGCTCAAACGGAACGACCAGTTCCTCACTCACTTATGTGAATATCCTTAAATTTTTAATTTTTGATTAACTATACTAACTTGACTAACAGCTAATATACATTGTATACACAAAGCAACAATAGTTTTCTTTAAGTTAGTTTTTATCTTATTTTACGATGAATTTCCTCAATTCATATCCTATAAACTCTTTTTGAGTTTATGTTTTCACTAACTTTTCTACTATTCTTACTCCTCTAAGGTTATAGCCTAAAGGTAACCCTACCTAAGGTTTATAGCCTACTGCTTTGATACCAAATTGTGACGCCCCCAAATTCTCTACATTCCCTGTAGCAGATTTGGTGCTCACGTAAATATTCCATAAGATAATAATTCCTATCAATCCAAGATTCACAGTATTCCACAACGAACAGTAGTTCTCGTCAGAACATTTATTGTGTTAGGATACCCTCACTTGGATGAATAAGTTTATAATCTCACGGATATATCTTTCATATTAATAATTCCTATCTATTTGACATTCGTAGTATTAATGTTAGGGTTGTTCTTGGAATCTGAGGGGTGCGACCGACCTCAGTGCATCAGAGAACCACAATATCTTTCAATACTCCCAATTCAGATGTATAGTTCATATAGATACTGTACTTCTTCCTATGTTCTAGAAAGGTAAAAACTAAACAATTGATAAAGATAATAATATATTACATATTCTTAAATTGGCTTACAATAAATCCCAACTTACTAATACATCAGAGTCTCCAAGGATATAACCAAAATTTAAATTAACAGAGTTGTTCCATCCACATGATTGAACTCTGAAACTTTTGATATGTCTACTAAAGCTGCAAAGGAAAAGAATATTTACAAGGATGAGCTACAGAAAGCTCAGCAAGTTTTGAACAAGTGATATATTATACTCACACTGAATCTGATCAATTGAATGAAAATATAGTTCAGAGTTTTTCCACATATATATACTGAGGTTTGATCTGCCAAACCCCACATATTACGAGTTTCTATCAGTCATATAGACTTAGCAACCCGGGTTGATTTGGCCAACGACACCAGCTAGGAGTATGCATATCATCCTATACAACCACTCGGCCAGTGTCAAACTACCGGTCATTAATAACCACCCGGTCAACATAAAACTATCGGTCATTGATAACACCCCGGTCAATGTAAAACTGTCGGTCATTGATAGTATCAGTATATATATTTGTACCAAACAATATTGGTTTCACCACAGTCTATGCTTTGATATCAAATCAAAATAATTTACGCAAGTAACAGTTCATATGTTTTGGTTATGCTTGAACAATAAGTCATAACCTTTTTCAAATTACAGATATCACGAATAATGGTTATAACAATTTCGTATATCAATTTACAGAACTTACATTTAATATTGAAATTAAATGAAGTTAGAATGTCTTTTATCACGATCGGCTACTTAAGTCATTTGAAAGTATACTTGCAACCTATATATGTTATAACAGTTATTAGAAATGATAACAAATAATTTCTAATTAAACTATTAGTGTCTGAATTGATTTTGGAGTCCGTTCGGTATTTTATAGCTTTATTGAATATCTATCGAATTAGTTTTTCGATAAACTTTATTTAAAAGTTTTAATATCCTATTTAGATATTTTAGTTATTATTTATAAAAAATTTCAAATGATCAGAATAATTTTTAAATGATTTAATATCATTTAAAATGATTTTTAAGTTATTAATATTATTTTTAAATATTTAATAACCATTTAAAATAATTTTTAAATCATCAATATTATTTTTAAATAATTTATTTTATTTAATAATAATTTTTAAAATATTAAAACTATTTTTACATAATTTATTTAATATAATTATTAAATAAATTTATTATCATTAATATTAATTTATTAATGAAATTCCATCCCAAAATATTAAAAGTTCTTCAATATAACTTAAAATATTTTCTAATACTTTAATATCATTTTAAATAATTTTTAAAATATTAAAATTATTTTTAAGTAATTTATTTAATATAATTATTAAAAAAAATTTAATATCATTAATATTTAAATAAATTGAGCATTATAAATGCTTGTAAAAAAGAATATTCGTGTACTATATTTGAAATAAATCGAGCATTATAACTGCTTTATAAAATGAATATTCTACTATTCTATTTGAGATAATTTCAGCATTATAACATGAGTATTCTTACTAAAAATTGAAGAAAATCGAACATAGCAACTGCTTATAAAAGTATATTTTCTACTTTATAAGAGAAATAGATCGGACATTATAACTGCTTATAAAAATATATTTTTTACTTTATAAGAGAAATAAATCGGACATTATAACTGCTTGTAAAAGTATAATTTTTACTAAATATATAAAGAATAATGAACATAATAATCACAAGAGTAAATACCTCTTGGAGTTACAAGCTTTAACTAATCCTTTGAAATCTTGAAACTCACCAAAAACTTTCCTCTCTCTCTCTCTACCAAAATTCTTATCTCTCTCTCTTTAACCATATTTTTGGTTTTGAAAAAAATGAAGAGAAATAGCTCGTATTTATAGAAAAACATAGTTTCAATAATTGCACGTTAGGGGCTCGGCTTTTTACAGTTTGCCCTCGGCTTATTATAGTTTAGTACCCTGGTTAATTACACTTTAGTACCTCATTAATTGCACTTTAGTCCCTCGGTGTCATCATGATGACATCACCTTTTGTGGTTCTTTAATGCTGATGTCATGCTTGCATCATTTGTGTTTCTTTAAGGATGATGTCATGCTTGCATCATCTCTTCTCTAATTGGTTGATTTAAGTTCACATAGATTGAAGGGTATTTTGGTCATTTCACATATAATTTTAAAGGTAATTTGGTCATTTCGCCTCCAAAAGGGTATTCTAATAATTTTTCACACAATTTTAAGGGTAGTTCGGTCATTTCGCCTCCAAAAGGGTATTCTAATAATTTCCCACATAATTTTAAGGGTAGTTCGGTCATTTCCTATGTTTCTCTTAAAATTTAACCCTTAGGGTTTGATAAATAATATTAGGGTTTGTTATTACCATTAAGGTTTACAAATTCGGGTTTAAGATTCTCGAATAGGAAATTAGGGTTTCCTAACTGCAGATTAGGGTTTTTAATCTACCATTAGGGTTTACTAAGGTTATACCTTATCTGATCAGCATTTGAACATTAATCCCTTACTATACACACACAATCATAGATACAATTATAATGACTGTATTAACTATTTAGTCCCTATTCCTAATTAGGGTTAAGATTTTCATCAACTGAATTAGGGTTTCAAATCAATAGTTAGGGTTTCATATCTGAATATTAAAATTCTTAATATAACATTAGGGTTTTCTCATGTTACCCTTTATTTGATTCATACTTAACCCTTAACCACATACTGTACACACATATAATCACAAAATCATATAAGTCATTCACAAAATTTTAAATTCATACTAAATTTTCAGTCTAGGTCTTAGTATTTTACCTTTATTTAATCATTTAAAACTTTATTAATCTTACAAATTCTCGAGTTGTCACAATGGCTACAGACTACGATCATCAAAATGGATGAAGAGTTTGTAGACTAGTCAAAGAAATCGTGTAGTACTAAGCTGTCATAAGGTCACTCCATGAACTGAAAAAGTCAATAGTCAACTAAAGAAAAGTCAAATCTGATAAACTGACGTGTTAGAAGAAGTTACAGATTGTGACCTATCAGACTCTTACAACTGTCCTACTAAGAAACGTGGAGGGAACAGTTACAAGAGGGAAAATTCAAATCAAGTGGCAGTTACATTTTCGAGAGTTCATCAAAAGCTACAAGTCCGTTAAATCCAAACACACTCTCTCTTAAATCAAAACCTAAACACCTCTAAGCAGTCTAATCCTCTCAAACAGCTATCCATCCTCAAATCGTTCCCTGAAATCTCAAAATACTCTCACAAAGTTATAAACCCAGAAACCCTTAACTCTTCAAATGGAAAACTTGCGCGTCATCACTGGTATTCAACTCGGTACTAAGAAGTTTGAGAAATCCGAGAAGAAGTTCAGAGATATTCTTCAGTTGGTAAAGAAGGTTGGATTCTCTAAATGCCTGGAATTAAGCACCCGAATCTATTCAAACCTGGTGAGAGAGTTCTACTCAAATGCGACTACGAATTCTGAAACCCTAACAACTAAGTGTAAGACCCCAAATTTTATGAATAAGATTTAATTTTTTTTATATATTATTTTAAAATAGTAAGGTATTGATTTGATAAATGTGATAAGTTATGAGTGAAATGTGCAAATATTTTAAACTAAGTAAGTGGTTATAAAATATTCATTCTTGTCGGGGAATATTCGTACGACGGCGCAGCCATTTGTGGGCCCCACAAATGAATAACTGTCGGCTATAGAAAGCGACATAAATAACTTTTTTGTAAAATAACAGCGTAGTTGTTACCGTTAGTACTGTTGAAATATCCGGTGGTTAAAATACAGTAATACGCGGTGTTGCACAGTAGCACATGGTATTGCACATTATTTTGAATTATTGATTCTTACGTAGGAAGGCACTTACTCAATTATTGTTACAGTAATTACTGTTCAATATTTTATATTATTGATTCAATAATTGCATAATATTTTATTGGTTCAATATTTGCTACGTTGATATTTTATATCAATAAGTGCTACTTTGCTATTTTATATTATTGATTCAATAATTGTCATTGCACATTATTTCAAATTATCAAATTAATAATTCATATTATTTGAATAATATTATTAGATAGCATTATTGACAATGTCTAAGAAAGTTCTGTCTAGGAAAGGGGTTGATTACTTGAGCGCCAGTAAGGAGAAATCCTTATCGGAAGGCCCCCTCTTTCTTGGGAACGACCTGGTTGTCAATATTGTAGTTCTATAATATTATTTATAAATAATTAATTGTTGATATATATTCAATGTGAATTTTTAACGAAGGAATTTTTAGCATATGACATTGGTTGAAAGTTGGTATATTATCTTTTTTGATAAAATAATTCATTCAAATATATTATTTGTGACGCCCCCAGAATAGGTCCAGTCAACCCAACCCATTCTGAGTCGCCAAATATATGGTACAGAATTCAAATACAAACTTTATATCACACGGTCGTGTAAAATACGACCACAGAACTGTGAATGTCAATACAAATCGTATATAATACGAAATATTAATATTCAAATTCATTCTTTATTTATTACAATTATTATCCCACTATTTTTCAAAAATAGCGAGGACTACTACTGCTCTAACTCGGACCATCACTCTATCCCCCGACTAGTTCCCGCAACATTCTCATTTCCTGAAGAGGACAACAGATGAAAAGGGTGAGCTCAACTAGCTCAGTAAAGAATATTATGACTAAGGTAATAGAAAATAAATTATCGTTAGTCTTCAACAAATCAGATAAAATATAATGGACAACCAACTTTAGATCAATATTCGCAGCGGAAATAATCGTTCATCATCAATATTTTATCCCTATAACATCAATCAATATACATCTCAAATCAAATATTCATCTTTGCACTACAGGCCAAAGATATTCATTTGTATCATCAGTGGTCATGTTCATCTCAACACCTGTCATCTTTGCACTACGGCCAAAGATATTCATCAGGTAATCATTCATCTTTGCTCGTACAGGCCAAAGATATTCAGTTACATCACCTTTTAGGACTGAGGATGATGAAAAACTATATAAATAACGAATTCAGTGAAACAAAGGATAAGATTAAGGATTCGTATTTTAGTTTATTTAAGTTCAAAATATTCCATAATAATATTTTGTGGAGCAAAATTCAAGAATAAAGCTCAAAACTTAGATCCAACCAAAGATAGTAACTATAACATACAATTTGGACAAATAGAAGAAAAATTAGTTTTCCCGTGAATAGTGCCGTATACGTGAATAGTAACCCCGACGGGAAAAAAAATAAGAATTTCATAACAAAATCCATGCCAATATTTCGGTATAATGATATTGAAAAGAATAACATCATTTACGAAAAAAAAATAACATCCCTTACCTCAAAAGAATAGTACCTCTGACTGGAATATCGGATATAATACCGAAGGAAACTTGCACTGAATACTAATACTCAAAGTATTGAAATACTCACAAAAATACGCTCGATATTATAGAGAGAGAAAACTTCTGATTCTGGTGTGATTTTCAATTCTAACATAAGCACCCTATTTATAGGAAAAACTTAAGATGCCAAAGGAGACTAAATTAATAAAATAATATTTTTTTTTCTTTCGCCGCTGGCTGCTTCTCCCAAAAGCCATCAGCATTTTTTTCAACCAAAAGTAGGGCCCACCCATTAAAAAAAAATATTTTCCAAAACTTTAATAATTCATAATAAATAGCCCTTTTGTCTGAAAAAATACAAATTATATGTCTTTTCATAGGAAATTTAATTCTCTACAACTTTGTAGAAGGAAGTTTTTTCAAATTCCAAACATAAATTATCCGAAATCCATAAACAGATGATTTCTCACACCAAAATACTGATAAAAACACATCAGCACTAATTCCTTCTTTAATATCCACAAAATAAATATTTCCTTATCATATAAATCAATAATTAATTATTCACAAATAATATTACAGAACTACAATATTGACAACCAGGTCGTTCCCAGGAAAGAGGGGGCCTTCCGATAAGGACTTCTCCTTACTGGCGCGCAATTAAATAACCCCTCCTAGAAAGAACTTCCTTAGACATTGTCAATAATGCTATCTAATAATATTATTCAAATAATATGAATTATTGAGTTGATAATGTGAAATACTGTGCAGTGACAATTATTGAATCAATAATACCAAAATATCAACTTTAGCCATTATTGAATCAATCATATAATAATGGTAACGTAGCAATTATTGAGTCAATAAAATATCAATGTAACAATTATTAAGTCAATAATATAAAATATCAACGTAGCAATTATTGAGTCAATAATATAAAATATTGAACAGTAATTACTGTAACAATAATTGAGTAAGTGCCTTCTCACGTAAGACTCAATAATTCGAAATACTGTGCAATACCGTGTGCTACTATGCAACCCGCGTATCACTGCATTTCAACCACCGGGTATTTCAACAGTACTAACGGTAACAACTACGCCGTTATTTTATAAAAAGGTTATTTCTGTCGCTTTCTATATCCGACAGTTATTTCGTTGTGGGGCCCACAAATAGCTGCGCCGTCGTACGAATATTCCCCGACAACAAAAATATTCCACGACCAAACGAATATTCCCCGACAACCAGAATATTTTATAACCACTTGCTCATTTTAAAATATTTGCACATTTCACCCTTAACTTCACATTTATCAATCAACACCTTACTATTTCGAAATAATATATAAAGAAAATTAAATCTTTATTCATAAAAGTTGGGGTCTTACAACCTCCCCTTCTTATGAAATTTCGTCCTCGAAATTGACGTACGTACCTGGTATGTCGAAAAGGTGAGGATACCTCGCTTTCATTTCCGATTCCAACTCCCAGGTCATTAACTCAATTACATGGTTTCTCCACAAAACTTTAACTTGAGGTATAATTTTCGAGCGTAGGACATGCTCCTTCCTATCCAAGATCTTGACAGGTACCTCCTCGTACGTTAAATCTTCAGCTATCTCGTCTGGTTCTAACTCAATAATGCGGTTTGGATCCTTCACATATTTACGTAACACGGATATGTGAAACACGTTATGAACACGAGACATGCTTGGAGGTAAAGTGAGTCTATAAGCCACATTTCCTACTCGGTCAAGAATCTCAAATGGACCAATGAATCGTGGATTGAGCTTTCCTCTCTTCCCGAATCTCGTAACTCCTTTCCACGGAGCAACACGTAATAACACATGGTCCCCAACATTAAATTCCACGTCCTTTCGATGAATATCCGCATAACTCTTTTGTCGATCTTGTGCGGTTTGTATCCGTTGTCGAATCATTTAAATTTTTTCTAAAGTCATACGTACCAACTCTGGTCCCAACAATGTTGCTTCACCCACCTCATTCCAGCATACGGGAGAACGACACTTTCTCCCATACAACGCTTCGAATGGAGCTACGCCTATACTTGCCTGATAACTGTTATTGTAGGAGAATTCCACCAATAGTAAGTACTTATCCCAACTCCCTTTGAAGTCTAGAACACAAAGTCTCAATAGATCTTCAAGAGTTTGAATAGTCCTCTCTGATTGTCCGTCTGTTTTAGGATGATAAGCCGAACTGAATCGTAAATCCGTACCCATAGCTTTCTGCAAACTGATCCAAAATCGTGAAGTAAATTTTGGGTCACGATCCAAAACTATAGATACTGGCATGCCATAAAATCTCACAATCTCATTTACGTACATATGAGCAAGACGTTCAAGGGAATAAGTCTCTCGTATCGGCAAGAAATGAGCAGACTTGGTTAATCTATCAACAATAACCCAAATCGCATCTATGCCTTGAGAAACCTTGGGAAGACCCGTAACGAAATCCATCGTAATGTGTTCCCACTTCCATTTTAGAATCTCCAGTGGTTGCAATGGACCCTTCGATACTTGATGCTCCGCCTTTACACGTTGACACGTTAAACATCTCAAAATAAACTCCGCGATCTCTCTTTTCATATTGCTCCACCAAAATGTATGTCAAAGATCACGATACATTTTGGTACTCCCAGGATGGATCGCAAACGGTGTGTTGTGTGCCTCCATCATGATTCTATGCTTCAAGTCAGAATCGTTAGGAACACACAGTTTGGAGTTGACTCGAAGTATTCCCTCTTCATCGATTCTTGCTTCTAGAATGGCACCTTCTTGCACTTTCTTCTTCATCTTCATCAGCTCCGTATCCGTAGCTTGAGCAGCTTTAACTTTATCAATCAAAGCTGGTTCTACGCGTATACTTGACATCATCGTACCCGTTCCCACATATGATCTTCTACTCAACGCATCAGCTACCACGTTCGCTTTTCCAGGATAGTATTGGATGGTATGATCGTAATCTTTCAACAGCTCAAGCCAACGTCATTGCCGTATGTTGAGTTCCTTCTGAGTGAAGAAATATTTAAGGCTCTTATGATCCGTATAAATCTCCACTTTCTCTCCGTACAGGTAATGTCTCCAGATCTTCAACGCAAAAACGACTGCTGCCAACTCTAGATCATGAGTAGGATAATTCCTCTCATATTCTTTCAGTTATCGCGAGGCATAGGCTATGACTTTCCCATGTTGCATGAGAACACATCCTAACCCTTTGCCTGAAGCATCGCTGTAGATAACAAATCCATCCGAACCAGATGGTATTGTCAGAACAGGTGCCGAGATAAGTCTTCTCTTGAGCTCTTGGAAGCTCTTCTCGTATTCCTCGCTCCAAACGAATTTTGTATCTTTCTGAGTCAACTGAGTTAATGGAGTAGCGATTCGAGAAAATCCCTCTACGAACCTCCGATAATAACCAGCTAAGCCCAGAAAGCTTCGTACTTCAGTCACCGACTTAGGTTGCTCCCAGCTTTGTATTGCTTCAATCTTCGCCGGGTCAACAGATACTCCACGTTTCGATACCATGTGCCCAAGGAATGCTACTTCCTCAAGCCAGAACTCGCATTTCTTCAGCTTGGCATATAGCTTGTTCTCACAAAGCTTTTAAAGTACCAGCTTCAAATGGTGCTCATGATCTTCACGGCTTTTAGAATAGATGAGGATGTCATCAATAAAGACAACAACGAACTGATCCAAATATTCCTTAAATACACGGTTCATCATATCCATGAAAGCAGCAGGAGCATTAGTCAATCCAAAAGACATGACTAGGAACTCATAATGCCCGTACCGTGTTCTGAAAGTAGTCTTTGGAATATCCTCAGTTTTAATCTTCAACTGATGATATCCAGAACGAAGATCGATCTTTGAAAAGAACAGTGCTCCTTGCAACTGGTCGAACAGGTCATCAATGCGAGGTAACGGATACCTATTCTTGATGGTGACATGGTTCAACTCCCGATAGTCAATACAAAGTCGCATACTCCCGTCTTTCTTCTTTAAGAATAAAACAGGAGCACCCCAAGGAGACGTACTAGGACGAATAAAACTGATGTCTAACAACTCATGTAGTTGGACCTTTAACTCCTGAAGTTCAATAGGAGCCATTCGATATGGGGTTTTAGAAATGGGTTTTGTACCGGGCTCAAGGTCAATAAAGAATTCAACTTCACGTTCTGGGGTAGACCGGGAAGTTCTTCGGGAAATACATCAGGAAACTCATTAACAACAGAAATATCATTCAAAACTGATGTATTCTGGTTTAGATCAGTGACATGAGCTAAGAAATCTTGACATCCGTTTTTTAATAAACGAATAGCTTTATGATTTGAAATGATATTGAATGATTTTAGTGGTTTGGTGATTTGGATTCGCACAACAGGTTGATTAGGAATATGAAAACTAACAACCTCATGAAAACAATCAATTTTGGCATGGTAAGTGGTTAACCAGTCAATTCCTAAAATCACGTCAAATGCAAGTATTTTCAAAGATATAAGATCAACAGGTAAGGTAAGGGTACCAATCTGAATCAAGCAAGATTTGTAAACTGTAGATGTAACGAAGGTTTCTTCTAACGGAGTTTCAACAAATAAGTCAAAGTCTAATTTATTAGAAGTCAAGTTCAAACGTTGAGCACAAGCAAGTGAAATAAAAGAATGGGTAGCACCGGTATCTAACAAGGTGTAAACTTCGCAAGAGTTTATGATTAGCTTACCCGTAATCACCTCGTGTGGATTCCTCGCAGTTTTGAACTATCACGACAAACGCTCTTCCAGGAATCACCGACTTTGACTTGTCCGAAACCGCCTTTGGAATCACCACCCCCGCTGGATTTGGTTTCGCAATAGGACAATCTCGAGCTATATGTCCTTCTTTTCCACAGTTATAACATGCTTTGAACTGTTGTGGGCAGTTTGGGCTGATTTGTCCCTCTTTCCCGCATTTATAGCATACGACTGATGGTCGTTCTCCTCCCCTAGAAATAGTTGATGCTGGTGCGATGTCGACGTCTTCACGTTCTCATTGTTGTACCTTCTCTTCTTGAAATCTCCCCCCGATTCGCTTCTTCTACTATCATGGCCACGATTACCACCGGAGTGGTTACCGCTTTTGTCATACTTTCCTCCTCGCTGGTTGTTATTGCTCCGATGACTGCTGCCACCGGTACGACCTTGGTTGTGGTCCCTCGGTTGAACATAATCATTATTTCGTTCTAACAACTGGGCCCTGTTCACTACATCCGAATATAGAGAAAATTTATGAGAAATGAGGTATTGACGTATTTCGGGTTTCAAACCTCTTAGAAACATCCGCGTCATACGTTCCTCATTCTCCACCAAATGAGGTGCAAACCTGGACAGCTCCGCGAACTTAGCCTCTTATTGGGATACCGTCATGTTATTTTGTTCCAGTCGGATAAACTCTACCTCCTTCATATGACGAATACTTTCAGGAAAGTACTTGTCATTGAATAGTTTCTGGAACGCTTCCCTAGACATCTGGAGTGCGGCAGGCTGGGTACGCTTCACGGATTCCCACCAGTAATCTGCCTCTCCACGAAACATAAACGTGGCGAATGGAACCTTCTGTTCCTCCTTGCATCCCAAAACATCAAATATCTTGGTAATTTGTTTAATCCACGTCTCTGCCTTGATCGGATTCGGCTTTCCCAGAAGCTCTGGTGGTCCCAATTCTTTGAACTGCTTGGCAGTGACAAGCCGCGAGTTGTTATTATCTCCACCTGTATTTTGCACACGAGTCTCCCTCGTCTGGTTTTGCATGAACTGCAGAAAACTTCTAAACATTTCATCGTTTATCGTCTGACCAGCGTTGTTTTCAGGATGAACATTGCCTTCTTGTTGCACGTTCTCCTGGTAAGTGATTAAAGGTGTCTCCACGGTCTCATTCACTTCGTTGTTAACATTCTCAGCTGCCATTCTCAAATACTGCCATAAAACAAGGGTTAATTAAACAAATCAACATATCACATATTAACCCTATGCTCCGACTGACCAATTAAATACCACATAAGCTTAGGTAGGACACACTAGCGAAGGATTTACTCGTCTCTCCCCTCCTAGTTCTATTCCCCGATCTCCGCCAGAGATCATATCCCTAAGCTTTGATACCAACTGTGACGCCCCTAGAATAGGTCCAGTCAACCCAACCCATTCTGAGTCGCCAAATATATGGTACAGAATTCAAATACAAACTTTATAATCACAAAATCATATAAGTCATTCACAAAATTTTAAATTCATACTAAATTTTCAGTTTAGGTCTTGTTATTTAACCTTTATTTAATCATTTAAGACTTTATTAATCTTATATTGTCACAATGGCTACAGACTACGATCATCAAAACGGATGAAGAGTTTGTAGACTAGTCAAAGAAATCGTGGAGTACTAAGCTGTCATAAGGTCACTCCATGAACTAAAAAAGTCAATAGTCAACTAAAGAAAAGTCAAATCTGATAAACTGACGTGTTAGAAGAAGTTACAGATTGTGACCTATCAGACTCTTACAACTGTCCTACTAAGTAACGTGGAGGGAACAGTTACAAGAGGGAAAATTCAAATCAAATGGCAGTTACATTTTCGAGAGTTCATCAAAAGCTACAAGTCCGTTAAATCCAAAAACACTCTCTCAAATCAAAACCTAAACACCTCCAAGCAGTCTAATCCCCTCAAACAGCTATCCATCCTCAAATCGTTCCCTGAAATCTCAAAATACTCTCACAAAGTCATAAACACAGAAACCCTTAACTCTTCAAATGGAAGACTTGCGCGTCATCACTGGTATTCAACTCGGTACTAAGAAGTTTGAGAAATCCGAGAAGAAGTTCAGAGATATTCTTCAGTTGGTAAAGAAGGTTGGATTCTCTAAATGCCTGGAATTAAGCACCCGAATCTATTCAAACCTGGTGAGAGAGTTCTACTCAAATGCGACTACGAATTCTGAAACCCTAACAACTAAGTGTAAGACCCCAAATTTTATGAATAAGATTTAATTTTCTTTATATATTATTTTGAAATAGTAAGGTATTGATTTGATAAATGTGATAAGTTATGGGTGAAATGTGCAAATATTTTAAAATAAGCAAGTGGTTATAAAATATTCATTCTTGTCGGGGAATATTCGTACGACGGCGCAGCCATTTGTGGGCCCCACAAATGAATAACTGTCGGTTATAGAAAGCGACAAAAATAACCTTTTTATAAAATAATGGCGTAGTTGTTACCGTTAGTACTGTTGAAATATCCGGTGGTTAAAATACAGTAATACGCGGTGTTGCACAGTAGCACATGGTATTGCACAGTATTTTGAATTATTGATTCTTACGTAGGATGGCACTTACTCAATTATTGTTACAGTAATTAATGTTCAATATTTTATATTATTGATTCAATAATTGCATAATATTTTATTGGTTCAATATTTGCTACGTTGATATTTTATATCAATAAGTGCTACTTTGCTATTTTATATTATTGATTCAATAATTGTCATTGCATATTATTTCAAATTATCAAATCAATAATTCATATTATTTGAATAATATTATTAGATAGCATTATTGGCAATGTCTAAGGAAGTTATGTCTAGGAAAGGGGTTGATTAATTACGCGCCAGTAAGGAGAAATCCTTATCGGAAGGCCCCCTCTTTCCTGGGAACGACCTAGTTGTCAATATTGTAGTTCTATAATATTATTTGTAAATAATTAATTGTTGATATATATTCAATGTGGATTTTTAACAAAGGAGTTTTTAGCATGTGACATTGGTTGAAAGTTGGTATTTTATCATTTCTGATAAAATAATTCATTAAAATATATTATTATAATATTACGTTATAGTAGTATGATGTGATTATAAAATAGTATGATTTTTATAATTAGAATGTTAACATTATTATAGTAAATTTATGGTATAAAAGTTAAACGAGGTGGAAGAGTGTAAATTGAATTTGAACTCTTATGATGCAAACAATGATGTCATCGGAGCGATGAGGTAAGCAAGGATGTCATCGGAGCGATGAGGTAAGCAATGATGTCATAAGATCGATGATGTAAGCGATGATGTCATAAATTATGGCGAAAAGAATATTTTACCCTTACTCTGCCTAGCCTATAAATAGAAGCTCATTTCTTTATTATTTCTCACCAATTCACTAAAGCTATAGAGAGAGAAAGTATAGAGAGAATAAGAGAGAAAGAAGAAGAGTATTCTGCTATTATACTAGTGCAGTCTTCAAATTTTTATGGTAAGGGTTATTATTTCTTTCGTATTCATGAAGAGAGTTATTTTCTTTCAATATTCATGAGGGTTGTTATTCCATTCTTTATTATTCTGTTGGAATAACCTGTCTACGCGGGCTACCGCATGTATGGTAAAATTCTAGTTGTTATTCCATTCTTTAATATTCTGTGGGAATAACCTGTCTACGCGGACTACCGCATGCCTGGTGAATAACCCCTTCGTATTCAGTTGTTATTAAATTGTGAAAATAATCTGTCTGAGCGGACTACCGCCAGACGGGTGAAAATCCAATTGCAGTTTCGTATATTGTTTCATTTCAGATTCCTAACTCTAAACTTACTACGGTAAGTATTGCTTCTATAATTCCTGAAATGATCAGAAATTCCTTGAGTTTTGCACTTCATCTAATATCATTTCACTGGAATATTGGTCTGAACTTTCTTGTGAATTTTTTTATCTTTTCATGTCGAGTTACTATTCATGAGTTACTATTCATAAGTTACTATTCACGGGGTACTATTCACGATAAAAAAAATTCTCTTTCCAAATTATCTTTGATTGGATCCAAGTTTTGAATTTCATTCCTGAATTTTTCTCCACAATTGATTATTATGGAGTATTCTTGAACTTTGATAAACTAAATTACGAATCCCTAATATTTGTCCTTTATCTCACTGGATTCGTTATTCGTATTGTTTTTCATCATCCTCAATCCTAAATGGTGATATAACTGAATATCTTTGGCCTGTAGTGCAAAGATGAATGATTACTTGATGAATATCTTTGGCCTGTATTGCAAAGATGAATGATTACCTGATAATATCTTTGGCCCGTAATGCAAAGATGGACAGGTGTTGAGATGAACATGACCAACTGGTGATACAAATAAATATCTTTGGCCCGTAGTGCAAAAGATGAATATTTGATTTGAGATGTATATTGGTTGATGTTACTGGGATAAAATATTGATGATGGACTTTTAAATCAAAGAAGATAGTAGACATCATTCTCTACTAAACTCTTCTAATGAATTGTTATTTTCGCTGCGAATATTGATCTAAAACTTGTTGTCCATAATATTTTATCTGATTTATTGAAGGCTAATGATAATTTATTTTTCATTATCTTAGTCATAATATTCTTTACTGGGCTAGTTGAGCTCACCCTTTTCTTCCATTGTTCTTTTCAGGAAATGAGAATATCACGGGTATTAGTCGGGGAATGGAGTGATGGTCCGAGTTAGAGCTATAAAAATCCGTCACTATTTTTTTGTAAAATTATGTGATAATAAATGTAATGAGGACTTAGTTTGAATGTTTATATTTTTTACATGTCTGTATTGACACTCACAGTTGTGTGGTCGTGTTTTGCACGACCGTTTGATATTAAAAATTATATTTGGATTTTGTTAAGTGTATTTGGCGACTCAGAATGGGTTGAGTATTGAACCTATTTTGGGGGCGTCACAGTTGGTATCAGAGCTTAGGGATATGCTCTTTGGCGGAGATCTGAGAATAGAACTAGGGGGAGAGACGAGTAAAACCTTCGCTAGTGTGTCCTACCTAAGCTTAATTGTTATTTAATTTGTCGGTTGGAATATAGGGTTAATATGTGATATGTTAATTTATTTGATTAACCCTTGTTTTGTGGCAGTATTTGAGAATGGCAGCTGAAAATCTAAACAATGGAGTGAATGAGATCGTTGAGACACCTTTAATCACCAACGAGGAGAACGTGCAACATGAGGGCTATATTCCTCCTGTAAACAACCCTACCGAAGAAATGATAAATGACGGGATGTTTAGAAGCTTTTTGCAATTCATGCAAAACCAGACGAGGGAGACTCGTGTTCATAATACAGGTGGAAATAACAACTCGCGGCTTGTCACTGCCAAGTAGTTTAAAGAGTTAGGACCACCAGAGTTTTAGGGAAAGCCAGATCTAATCAAGGCGGAAAATTGGATTAAGCAAATTACCAAGATATTTGATGTCTTAGGATGCACGGAGGAACAGAAGGTTCCATTTGGCACCTTTATGTTCCGTGGAGAGGCAGATTACTGGTGGGAATCTGTGAAGCGTACCCAGCCTGCCACACTCAAGATGTCTTGGGGGACGTTCCAGAAACTGTTCAATGACAAGTACTTTCCAGAAAGTATTCTTCACATGAAACAGGTAGAGTTTATTAGACTGGAACAGAACAACATGAATGTGTCCCAGTACGAGGCTAAGTTTGCGGAGTTATCCTGGTTTGCACCTCATTCGGTGGAGAATGAGGAACGTATGACGCGGATGTTTCTGAGAGGTTTAAAACCCGAGATTCGTCAATACCTCATTTCTCACAAATTTTCTCTATATTCGGATGTAGTGAAATGGGCCCAGTTATTAGAATGAGATAATGATTATGTTCAACCAAAGGATAACAACCAAGGTCGTACTGGTGGCAGCAGTCATCGGAACAATAACTACCAGCAGGGATGAAAGTATCATGCCAAAAGCGCTAACCACTCCGGTGGAAATCGTGGCCATGATAATAGAAGAAGTGAGTTGGGGGAGATTTCAAGAAGAGAAGGTACAACAATGAGAACGTGAAAGCATCGACAGCAGCAACAACATCAATTGTTTCTAGGGGAGGAGAACGACCACCGGTCGTATGGTATAAATGCGGGCAAGAGGGACACATCAGTCCAAACTGCGCACAATAATTCAAGGTATGTTATAACTATGGAAGGGAAGGACACATAGCTAGAGAGTGTCCGATAGCGAAACCAAGTCCAGCGAGGATGGTGACTCCAAAGGCTGTCCCGAACAAGTCAAAGTCGGTGGTTCCTGGAAGAGCGTTTGTCGTGACTGCCCAAAACACGAGGAACTCGAACGAGGTGATCACGGGTAAGCTAATCATAGACTCTTGCGGAGTCTATGCCTTATTAGATACCGGTGCTACCCATTCTTTTATTTCACCTGCTTGTGCTCAACGTTTAAACTTGACTCTAGAGAAATTAAACTTTGACTTATCTGTTGAAATTCTGTTAGGTGAAACCTTCGTTACATCTACAGTTTACAAATCTTGCTTGATTCAGATTGGTACCCTCACCCTTCTTGTGGATTTTATATCTTTGAAAATACTTGCATTTGATGTGATTTTTTTGAATCGACTGGTTAACTACTCATCATGCCAGAATTGATTATTTCGTAAGGTTGTTAGCTTTTATTCAAACAACCAAACCACTAATATCAATCAATGTCATTTCAAGTCATAAAGCTATTCGTTTATTGAAAAACGGATGTCAAGTTTTCTTAGCCTATGTCACTGATTTAAATCAGAATACATCAGATTTGATTGATATTTTTGTTGTTAATGAGTTACCTGATGTATTTTTCGAAGAACTTCACGGTCTACCCCCGGAACGTGAAGTTGAATTCTTTATTGACCTGAACCCGGTACAAAACCCATTTCTAAAACCCCCTATCGAATGGCTCCTATAGAACTTCAGGAGTTAAAGGGCCAACTACAAAACTTGTTAGACATCAATTTTATACGTCCTAGTACGTCTCCTTGGGGTTCTCCTGTTTTATTCGTAAAGAAGAAAGATGGTAGTATACGACGTTGTATTGACTATCAGGAGTTGAACCACGTCACCATCAAGAATAGGTATCCGTTACATCGCATTGATGACCTGTTCGACCAGTTGCAAAGTGCGCAATTCTTCTCAAAGATCGATCTCCATTCTGGATATCATCAGTTAGAGATTAGAACTGATGACATTCCAAAGACTACCTTTAGAACTCGATACGCGCATTACGAATTTCTAGTTATATCTTTCTAATTGACCAATGTCCATGCTGCATTCATGCACATGATGAACCGAATATTTAAGAATATATTTGGATCATTTCATGGTTGTCATTATTGATGACATCCTAATATACTCCGAAAGCCTTGAATATATTTCTTTACTTAGAATGAACTCAACATGCGACAAAAACGTTAGCTTGAGCTGTTGAAAGATTACGAAAATACCATTTAGTACCATCCTAAAAAGCGAACGTGGTAGCTGACGCATTGAGTGGAAAATCGTATGCGGGAACGAGTGCGATGCTGTTAACACAAAGGCCTATTTTGTATGACGTACAAAGGATGGAGATAGAGTTAAAGACTCTAGGGACCCACGTGATGATGTCAAATATACGCGTAGAACCAGCTTTGATTGATAAAGTTAAAACTGCTCAAGCTACAGACCTGGAGCTGATAAAGATGAAGAAGAAAGTGCAAGAAGGTGCTATTCCAGAAGCAAGAATCGATGAAGAAGGAATACTTCGAGTCAACTCCAGACTTTATGTTCCTGACGATTCTGATTTGAAGTATAGAATCATGATGGAGGCACACAACACACCGTTTGCAATCCATCATGGGAGTACCAAAATGTATCATGATCTTCGACATACATTTTGGTGAAGCAATATGAAGAGAGAAATCGCGGAGTTTATCTCGAGGTGTTTAACGTGTAAACATGTCAAGGCAGAGCATCAAGTGCCAAAGGGTCACCTTGTAGAAAGTTATGAACACCGATTTACGATTCATTGGTCCATTTAAAATCCTTGACCGAGTAGGAAATGTGGCCTATAGACTCGCCTTACCTCCAAGCATGTCACGTGTTCATAACATTTTTCACATTTTCGTGCTTCGTAAATATGTGAAGGACTCAAATCTTGGATAGGAAGGAACATGTCCTACGCTCAAAGGTTATACCTCAAGTTAAAGTTTTATGGAGAAACTATGAAATTGAGGAAATGACCTGGGAGTTGGAATCCGAATTGAAGGCGAGGTATCCTCACCTTTTTGACATACCAGGTACTTACGTCAATTTTGAGGACAAAATTTCATAAGAAGGGGAGGTTGTAAGACCCCAAATTTTATGAATAAGATTTAATTTTCTTTATATATTATTTTGAAATAGTAAAGTATTAATTTGATAAATGTGATAAGTTATGGGTGAAATGTGCAAATATTTCAAAATAAGCAAGTGGTTATAAAATATTCATTCTTGTCAGGGAATATTCGTACGACGGCGCAGCCATTTGTGTGCCCCACAACGGAATAACTGTCGGCTATAGAAAGCGACAGAAATAACCTTTTTATAAAATAACGACGTAGTTGTTACCGTTAGCATTGTTAAAATACCTGGTGGTTAAAATACAGTAAGACGCGGTGTTGTACAGTAGCACATGGTATTGCATAGTATTTCGAATTATTGATTCTTACGTAGGAAGGCACTTACTCAATTATTGTTACAGTAGTTACTGTTCAATATTTTATATTATTGATTCAATAATTGCATAATATTTTATTGGTTCAATATTTGCTACGTTGATATTTTATATCAATAAGTGTTACTTTGCTATTTTATATTATTGATTCAATAATTGTCATTGCATATTATTTCAAATTATCAAATCAATAATTCATATTATTTGAATAATATTATTAGATAACATTATTGGCAATGTCTAAGGAAGTTCTGTCTAGGAAAGGGGTTGATTAATTGCGCGCCAGTAAGGAGAAATCCTTATCGGAAGGCCCTCCCTTTCCTAGGAACGACCTGGTTGTCAATATTGTAGTTCTATAATATTATTTATAAATAATTAATTGTTGATATATATTCAATGTGATTTTTAGCATGTGACATTGGTTGAAAGTTGGTATTTTATCTTTTCTGATAAAATAATTAATTCAAATATATTATTATAATATTACATGATAGTAGTATGATGTGATTATATAATAGTATGATTTTTATAATTAGAATGGTAACATTTTTATAGTAAATTCATGGTATAAAAGTTAAACGAGGTGGAAGAGTGTAAATTGAATTTGAACTCTTATGACGCAAACAATGATGTCATCGGAGCGATAAGGTAAGCAAGGATGTCATCGGAGTGATGAGGTAACCAATGATGTCATAGGATCGTTGATGTAAGCGATGATGTCATAAATTATGATAAAAAGACTATTTTACCCTTACTCTGCCGAGCCTATAAATAGAAGCTCATTTATTCATTATTTCTCACCAATTCACTAAAGCTATAGAGAGAGAAAGTATAGAGAGAATAAGAGAGAAAGAAGAAGAGTATTCTGCTATTACACTAGTGCAGTCTCCAAATTTTTAAGGTAAGGGGTATTATTTCTTTCGTATTTATGAAGAGAGTTATTTTCTTTCAATATTCGTAAGGGTTGTTATTTCATTCTTTATTATTCTGTTGGAATAACCTGTCTACGCGGACTACCGCATGTATGGTGAAATCCTGTTGTTATTCCATTCTTTATTATTCTGTGGGAATAACCTATCTACGCGGACAACCGCATGCCTGGTGAATAACCCTTCATATTCAGTTGTTATTAAATTATGGAAATAATCTGTCTGAGCGGACTTCCACCAGACGACTGAAAATCTAATTACAGTTTCCTATATTGTTTCATTTCAGATTCCTAACTCTAAACTTACTACGGTAAGTATTGCTTCTATAATTCTTGAAATGATCAGATATTACTTGAGTTTTGCGCTTCATCTAATATTATTTCACTGGAATATTGGTCTGAACTTTCTTGTGAAATTTTTATCTTTTCATGTCGAGTTACTATTCACGAGTTACTATTCATAAGTTACTATTCACATGGTACTATTCACGATAAAAAAATATTTTTTTTTCTTCCAAATCATCTTTGATTAGATCCATGTTTTGATCTTCATTCTTGAACTCTGGATAAATTTTCTAATATTTGTCCTTTATCTCACTGGATCCGTTATTCGTATTATTTTTCATCATCCTCAGTTCTAAATGGTGATATAACTGAATATCTTTGGCCTGTAGTGCAAAGATGAATAATTACGTGATGAATATCTTTGGCCTGTAGTGCAAAGATGAATAATTACCTGATGAATATCTTTGGCCCGTAATGCAAAGATGGACAGGTGTTGAGATGAACATGACTAACTGATGATATAAATGAATATCTTTGGCCCGTAGTGCAAAGATGGATATTTAATTCGAGATGTATATTGATTGATGTTACAGGGATAAAATATTGATGATGAACTTTTAAATCAAAGAAGATTGTAGACATCATTCTCTACTGAACTCTTCTAATGAATTGTTATTTTCGCTGCGAATATTGATCTAAAACTTGTTGTCCATAATATTTTATCTGATTTATTGAAGGCTAATGATAATTTATTTTTCATTATCTTAGTCATAATATTCTTTACTAGGCTAGTTGAGCTCACCCTTTTCTTCCATTGTTCTCTTCAGGAAATGAGAATATCACGGGTACTAGTCGGGGAATGGAGTGATGGTCCGAGTTAGAGCTGTAGAAGTCCTCACTATTTTTTTATAAAATAGTGTGATAATAAATGTAATGAGGACTTAGTTTGAATGTTTATATTTTCTTCATGTCTGTATTGACACTCACAGTTGTGTGGTCTTATTTTGCACGACCGTTTGATATAAAAAATTGTATTTGGATTTTGTTGAGTGTATTTGGCGACTCAAAATGTGTTGAGTATTGAACCTATTTTGGGGGCGTCACACTATGGTCAAAGGTTAGATTCTAAAGTTGAAACCAACAGACATTAACCAGTGCTTAAGTTTTCCAGACTCGAGTCTGAAGAACCTTGAAGAGGTTGACATTGAAGAAGGGAAGAAAGTTATGCGTTACAAAAGAAAACCTAGTGTTATGAACATGAAGAAAAAGGAGTTTCCTGAAGAGTACGAGTTTCTTGCTGAGATAGTGGGGAAGTGTATACTGAGCAAAGATACTGCTCATAATGCAGTAAGCGATCACCAACTGAGAATCATGACTGCCATTGCTCTCAAGAAGCAAATCAATTTTGGTGCCATACTGTTCGACTTAATGTCTGAGTGGCTAGACAAGGCTGAAAAGAAGAAGTCAACAGACAAACTACTTACAAAGGTTTTTCATGGGAGATTTCTAAGCATCATTCTGAAGAAGAAGATGAAGAATAAGATTAAGGATGATGAGGGTGAAGTCCTAAACAGTCAGAAGGTGTTGTCTCCAAAGCTGTTTATAAACTGGAAGAAGAATCCAATGGAAAACAAAAGGCTAATGATATATGGCAGCAGCAGTAAAAGCACTACGAAGAAGAGGAAGGCAAGTGATGTGGAGGAGGAGCTATCACACTCTGAGGATTCAATCATTCCAGAGTCCAAGTCTATAAGGCCATCCAAGAAGAAAGCAAAGGTGGTGAAGAAATCAAAATCAGTTCCCCAAAGAAGTCTATTAGAGAAAGAGGAAGCAAATTCTGAAGATAAAGAAGGAAATGTGAGTCCTATGGCTAAGCCCCAAAGTAGCTATTCTGCTGATAAGGAAGGATCTAAATCTGAAGAAATTGGATCTCCTACTGCTAAAGTTCCAAGGAGTTCTTCTGCTACTTCAAAGGACTCAAAGTCTGAAGAAGAATTATCTGCTCCTGTTGCTGAACTCCAAAGAAGCTTGTCTGATGACTCAGAGGCCTCAAAATCTAAAGATGGAGAAAAGACTGAATCTCCTAGAGCTGAACCCTCAAGAAGAAGGAAGAGCAACAGACTGGTTGCTAAATTAGTTTCAAAGAAAGGAGAATCTTCTTCAAAGATAATTGAACTCATTGATAATGAGGCTGAATCCAAGGGGGAAGATCTAAAGGAAAAAGGAGGAAAATGTCTGCAAAATCAAGCAGCAAGAGACTGCAGAGCACGAAGTGCCCAGTTAGTCTGCAAGGACTAGCTCTGCTGAAGATAATGATCAAATGCAAGAATATACTGATGAGTCAATTGAAGGAAGTATGCACCTGTCTGACTCCAGGTCAGGACAGGAAGAAAGTGAAGAAGACTCCAGTCCTAAGGATGAGGTGCCAGAAGATTTTTATATCCCCTCTCCAGTTCGCCTCAAGAAAAGAATAGTGGTGGAAGTTAATGATGAACCACTAAATGTACTTCCAGGCAAATGGGTTAATCATGGAAATGAAAGGCTGAATGTGGTGAAAATGTCCACAGCAAATTTGCTCAACAATCTCAAGGCTATGAAGCTGGACACTTTAACCTTGCTATATGTGACGCCCCCAAATTCGGGTCTCAAACACTCGGATTCGATCATCATGATCCAGTACAAATATTCACCTCTAAACAACATACAATAACTAAATGTGGAATAAAATAAATGCATGTCGTTCATTCAAAAGGTGTTACTAGTCCCAAGATTCGATGACCTTAATACAACCTTACAATCATACCCTAGAATAACCATTAGGGTTCAAATTACATAAACAGTAATTAAACTAAGCATAAAAACAAATTCAACTACTTGAAGTCTATTACTTCATCTTTTCTTTACCCTTGTCCTTCCCTGAAGTCTCGGGTTTAACTGCAATGAAAGTCATGATATAGCAAGGGTGAGCAACTAGTTTGCTCAACAAGTTTAAATATAGCAATAAAGGATATATCATGATTAAAGGAATATATACAAAAGGAATTCAACAATATGAATATCGAAAGCAATGAGAATAATTTCTTTTAGAATAACTGATAGACGAATAGACTTCGAACTATAAACTTCCAATGGAATCAATAGCTGATTGACCCTTTGGTTACTGGCTATAGAATATGTACTTGAGGGGATCAGCCTTGCGTACGCCATGTATATGCATAACATTCAACTCTGCTGTTTGTATCTTATATTAGATACATGGGGTACTTCCCTATAATATAAGGGGTATTCTCTTCAGTCTAAGAATCCCTACCATCAATTGGCCTGGATAGCTTTTATAAAAATTTATGCAATTGTCTGACCGAACAAGGGTTCAGACTCTATCCGAAGCAGTTCATGAATTATAAAACTTTAAACAATGTACAAGTCCGAGACTGTACGAACTCAAGTGCACCAAGTGCGAATATCAATAAAATCGATGTGGAATAATTGTAAAGAAATTAAACCACCTAAAGCATACTTGGAAATAAGGTCCAAGCGTCAATAATTAACTAGCAACACAATAATAACCTGCTCAATACAATATGAGAAGGATAGAAAACTTGCACAATAAAGAGTGTAAGTCAGGGAACTTGCCTGTTTGCTCAGCTACAATATTCTAGCTTTAATTAGATTACGTTGAAACGACCTAACATTAATAAGTCGGTCTCTCAATTAGCATTATGTAGACTGGTATGAGTTCACACTTACAAGAATCTAATCCTCAGATAGGTCTATCACATAGTTCACGTAAGTCAATTTACTATGACTGAGTCCATAAACATCTAATCATATCTTAGATTAATAACTTTAGAATATCTAGTCTCTATTCATCAACATAGGCTTGAACACATAGCACTTCAATTTAAGCATGCAATACAGTTTAAAATACACATATTGCAAGGTTTTGTCCATAATTCAAAGTTATATGGTTTAATGTCGGACATTCTTACACTTTAAGCAAATAAAGTTAATGCCTCAAGGGTCAACTACTAAAGTCATAGTACCACATATCGAGACTAAACAATACTTAACATGCATGCTCGTGCGTATACCACATATGTATACCTTAATCACATAGTTTATGCTTTAGAAATTCATTTTCTATGAACATGTGTGCATAGGTAAAATCTGTATTTAACCAAATGATGCTCATGTCAACATGTCTATAAGTATAATGAATCCTACTATTCATGCTTGCATGATCAGAATGTAACTCGCACAGGTTTTGATGGTATTAGTCTTCAAATTCTAAGCTTTCCTTAAAAATTACACTAAGTCTACAAAGGCACTTAGTACATGTAAAGTGTCTAGAAGTCATGACTCACATATATTAGGACATATATATATAAGCCACATATACATTCTCAAATCTCAGAACTAAAAAGACACAAATTTTGTTAAGTTCTCTTCAAGTACTTAAGTTTTTCATTTGAAATCATCTTGACCTTTAATCATGTATGCTAGTGTGTACTCAACACTTTAGTCTGACTTTTCCTATCTATTTAGACCATACGATCATGCTTACAAAGTCAGAATACACACATGATGCGTATGTGTCAAAGTTCACTTTAACAAATTCTAAGTTCATTTGTAAACTATAAAGCTTTTCATTAATAGTGTATACCCACATGGTTATACATGTTCGTGTTATGTCATTGCACTAATATCTACATGTTAATCATGTTTACATGCTTGCCTAAAGTGATACC